>CM071639.1:3036154-3643385 GCA_036419045.1 Scirpophaga incertulas | reverse complement strand
AATATAGAAATGACATTATTGAAACTAACTAGTTGTTCAAATAAGCAAGGCCCTGCCAGCTTGGTTACTTTGAGCCTGCCAGTTATAAATTAAAAATGGCACCTTTATACGTAAACAGTGACTAAACATAATAGATTCCCAGTTAAATTAAATCAAAATTTTATCCACTACAATCAACATGGTTGAAAATAAATTTAAATAGTTTTGTTTTACGTTTTATATCATTTCATTGGTTTTACGTGGTTACCTACTTAGGTATTTAAATTCATTTCAAAGAAACTATAATAAGCCTAAACAATCTCCAATTTATTCAATTTCAGGGCCGCTTTTCCTATCCATGCAGTCATGGTGTCGAGATTAAAACAAAATTCGCTAGCAGCGTCATCTATTGGAAAACTTCTCAATTTCAACAAAGCACGCTTACGACCTGGAAATATATTATACGTACTTCTTTGTGAATTGTTTTGTAAACGTTCCTACAGATGGCGTTAACCATGGCTTAGAATAATATAAGTATAATCGTAACAAAATGATAATTAATTAATGTATCCCTTTCTTAATATTACCTGGTTCATTAGTTCTTAAATAATGACTGTAAGTTATAGTACTTAATAAAACAATTTTCTTTTCAACATCATGAGGTAGCGACATCTGTTGTCTAATCTCTAAATTTCCGCAAGTTTGCTTGCGGTACACTTCGCTTCTCGGTATAATCTTGCTTTTAATTTGTGTTTACTTTTCATGCTTTTAATTTGTGTTTGTTTTACATCATACTTATAGAGGGTTCTGATTATATTTTTTAGTAAAAGGAAATTAAATTACACGTGTTGCAATCGTTTATTTAATCATGTATGTTTTTGTACGGAATTTTGTACAAAATTCTTAACTTACTGATTATTTCATTTTATCATAGTGTATTTTTTTCAAATGCTAATTAATGATGTAAACTCAATTAAACAAATAATTAGATAGTAGATACAAGCTAACTTTCGTTTTTGTATAGATACACACGAGTAAAAATGTGATTTAAAAGTACATTCGAGGAAATAAAAACAAACTTTAAATTATTAAGTTATTTTAATTAATATAAAATTAATCAATTTTAAATTAATTTGTCATGACTCATGATAGTTCCATTGCTAAACAAGAATGTTATTATTTTGCTTGGATATTATTTTGCTTGGATTGGATATAGATTGACTTAATCTATATAACAAGTCACAATAATTACTAACAAACTAGTAAGAATAACTTTACCTCGAAACGAATCTCTTTATTTCTCCACTTTCTTTATCGCCAAATGCAAAATATATATTTATTTGCACAGGTTGAGGTAAGATTTCTAAAAAAGATCGAAATTGAAACGCAATCAAAAAATGCCACAGTACGCCGAGAATTCTTTTTCACGTAGCGTTTTTTGTTCGATATTCTAAAATCGCGCTGTAAAATGTACGTAAATACTTACGATAGGTACTTCGCGTGTTGTTATTTCGAATATAATAGCAACATTCCCGCGCATTTTTGAGAAAATATAAATTACACGTCGACTTCATGTTGAAAAACGATAAGAACCAATATTGAATTAACGCAACGCAAACGCATCTAAACTAGCCAACGCTAGACCGGACGTTGCGAGAAAAATCAATAAACTTCTCGTTTATATATTTACAAATCGATAGAGTACGTATTAAAATCACCTTTTCATGAGAAATGATCAAAATAGTACTTTGATTTTAAATACTATTTTATTATGTACTAAATACTTATATATAATACTTTATTGTACAATAAAAAATGAAAATTATAGTTATTTATAGTGTACAAGGGCGGACTTATCTCTAAAAGCGATCTCTTCCAGCCAACCCAAGTAGTGGTGCAAGACGTTAAAATTGCAGGGGTAATTAATTGTTTAAAACCTATTCAAATGTACACATCATTAAGCATATATATACATATACATACTTACACATAAATAAATATATACACATATATGTATACATAAATACATACATACATATATATACACATATATAAAATAATTATATAATATAATACAATTAATTAGACAGATTATAATCAGAAAACATTTGAAAGATGTAAGAGATGGTCTCTCACGAATGGAAGCGGGCAAACTATTCCACAGCTTGGCAGCACGAACGGAAAAGGATTTTTGAAAAAATACGGAATTGGACTTAGGAATTTCAAGGACATTTTTAGTAACACAGGATCGCTTGGGGCGGGAGCTTTCGGCACAAAATTTAAAACGGGTTCGAAGGTAAGTTGGAAACTCCCCAACTGTCTGTACTAAGTAAATACTTATTATCTGCTAAAAAAAGAAAATCTGGTCTAATTCTTTGCGTAGTACTTGCTATTATTTTTATTAAAACGTGAATGTAGGTTTACGTGTTCAAAACCATGTTGTTTGTATATGTAAAACTATTGCCTTTTTTTGTTACGCTGATGAAATTGCATGTCACGAGAACCGAGGGTTATGTGGGGTACTCTTTTTTTTTTTTTCCTCAGGAGAGGAGGCTGAGAATCCTCATGGATACCAACGCAACAGGCAAGCAGGGATGCGTTGATTATGTCGGACTCCTGGTGAATCGAGGCGGCTCGACCCAACAGACCTACCGACTAAACTCAGCCTAGCCTTGGCCCTAGTGGCCTTATGGCTTGAACGGAATGGGGGGTACTCTTCCTCAGGAGCTTACCCACTAAAAACCTCAGCGATCCCTCCGACTACGCCTGGAAGCGCAATTTGTAAAAATAAGTGTATCTACCTGCGATGTTTACTACTACTATATAACAATAGTATAATACTTCGCGTTCACCGCTCTACGTTCGCGTTCACCGCTCGAGCGGTAGACACAGTTAAAATCCACGTCCCTTGTTTTTAAATCATATTAATTAGTTAATCACACTTTCTGAACATTCACTTCGCATAATCAGTTTAATAACATTACCAAGTGCAGTTAAGAAGTAACGTGTGCAGTGTACCACTAGAAATTAAAACCTTATTTTGGGAATATTAATCAACACGAAACCGTTACGAGATACAAAAATTTGGTGGTGACAAGCAGTCCACGAGCGGCAAGACGTGAGACACTGTGACGTGAGTTGACCTTCAAATTAGAAAGGCCGTCTGCGCTGTTGCGTCGTGTATCACAACATTTGTTTCGATTAGAGTTCGTTATTTCGCCCTGCTGAATTGTAGTAGTTTGGCGCAGTGGCACAGCACTTACATCAGTGAGCGGGAGGTGCGAGTTCGCATCCCACACTCGACTTTTTGCGAATTTTCTTTTTGGCTGTTGTTTTCATTTTTCTCCGTGTTCTTTTTGTTATTCCTGACTATTATCATGAATTGTCTGGCATGTAACAAGAAAGCTCGATCAGATGATCAGCTTAGATGTACGGCATGTAAAGGGGTTTATCATTACAAATGCTACAATATGACCACAGCCGTTTTCAAAGAGAATTTACAGGAGTTGAAGCTACGTTGGAAATGTCATTCATGCAATCAAGTGACACGGCGTAAAGATGATAACACACCAGTTCGTAAACAATTGTCTTCCCCGTTACCTAACATATCGGATATGTCTTGTGATGACATTGTAACACCGTCAATGGATTTGGATACTACAAACATTAAGGCGGTGACTATTACAGACGACAATGTACGCCATCAACAGAGCCCAGGTACTGGTTTTTCAGCAGTGACTGGGTCTATAACATATGAGCAATTCGGTGCACTCCTTGACTCAAAACTATCTAACATAAGGTCTGCAATTAAGGATGACATTAACGCCGCCATAAGCAAGTTGAAGTTGGAATTCACTGAGACGACCGATTATTTAACCGCACTGCAGTCTGACATGAAGACTGAATTAGAATTAACTAACAAGAGAATTTCGGTAATGGAGACAGATAAAACCGCATTGGAATTACAATTGAATAAATTAAACAGTCGTCTCTCCACACTTGAAAAAGTATCAAGAGGCTGTAACTTTGAAATACAGTGCGTGCCAGAAAAGAAAAGTGAAAATTTGCTTACTATAGTGAGAAATCTGCTTACTGAAATTAAAATATCTAATGAGACCGACATTAAATCAGCCAAAAGAATTGCGAAAATGGATAAAGACTCAGCAAGACCAAGGGGAATTCTCGTTACATTATCATCGGAGCGTGATCGAGATAACGTACTATCAGCATATAAACGATACAACAGGGATAACAAAGCTAATCAATTAAGCTCCACTCACATAGGTATTCAGGGAGAGCGATGCCTCATGTACGTAACGGAACATCTTTCTCCAGAAACTAAACAACTACATGCAGCCGCAAGACTAGCAGCAAGAAATCTATCTTACAAATACGTGTGGGTTAAATATGGGCGTGTTTATATAAGAAAATCTGACGATTCTCCGGCTATTCATGTGAAAAATTTGGATTTTCTAAGGAATATAAAGTCGTAATAAATGTATGTACTATATTTATATGACAGTTTAAAGAAAAAAAAAATGTATATATATTTGGTCCATATAGTTTTGTTCAATTATGGATATTTATTACCAAAATGTTAATAGAATCAGGACGAAAGTCACTGATATCTACCTAAATACTATGAATTGTAATTTTGATATTATTTGTTTCACGGAAACTAATTTAAATGAAAGTGTTCACGATTCTGAAATGTTTGCTTCCCATTTTAATGTGTTTAGAAGAGATCGTCATACAACATGTATAACTAAGTATGATGGTGGAGGCGTCTTGATTGCTGTTAGAGATTCATTCAATGTTATCAGGCAAGCGAATTGGGAGAGCGCAGTTGAAGACCTATGGGTAACTATCTTCCCGACTAACTCATCTCTCTCTAAACTACATTTATGTTTATGTTACCTACCACCTGATATATCTCGAGACGATTTGCAAAAATTTTATGATAATGTACAAAAAAGTATTTCCCGTTGTAATGATAACGACGTTTTTTTGATTGTAGGGGACTTTAATACGCCTCATTTGAATTGGTCAACTAACGGTCACAGCAATGTCATGACACCAGGTATATCATCCGATTATAAAGCTAACTATCTTACCGAAACAATAAATCTTTGTAATCTGTTTCAGCTCAACTCTATTTATAATATGAATAATCGTCTTCTTGACCTTGTCTTGTGCACATCTGACAGAGTGAGTGTAACCTCTACTGAACCTATTACACGCATAGATTCGCATCACCCACCACTAAAAATTGAACTTTTGTTTACACTGAAATTAAAAACAATGAAATGTGCTCAACAAATAAGATATAACTTTAGAAAATGTGATTTTTCCGGTTTGAAAAAAGATTTAGCCTATGTGGATTGGTCTAATTTGTCAAATGAAAAGGATATAGATGTGGCTGTTGATATTTTCTATGTTATTGTAAATAAATTAATTGCTAAATACACACCATTAGTCAGTAGATCAAATAACAAATATCCTACATGGTATACACAAGCTTTAATAAAGTGTCTTAAAGAAAAAAATAAATTTCATTGTCGGTTCAAGAAGTATCATAATCCGAGAGATTATGACACCTATGCGTTACTACGTAGAAGATGTAAGAAACTCACGAGATCTGCTTATATATCTTTTGTAACGTCCACGGAAGATAATTTGGTTGATAATATAAAGGTGTTTTGGAATTTTATTAATAATAAAAGAGGTAGCTTCAGTTTACCCCAGACAATGACCCTAGGTACAGAATCTTCTTCCGATCCAAAAGGCATATGTGAACTACTATGTAAATATTTTGGTTCAGTTTTTGAAGAACCCCAAGATGAACATGAAATTTTTAGTGTTAATTGTTCTCCGATTGACAATTTTTATAGTAACTATAGTATTAGCGATATTAAAATTGATCAGCAAGTAACATTGGCCAAATTAAAGAAACTAGACTCCGAAAAGGGTCCAGGATATGATGGTATACCGGCGATATTTTTCCGTAATTGTGCTAAGGAAATGTGTGTACCATTGACGATATTATTTAATAAGTCACTAAAACTGGGAGTCTTCCCTGCAAGGTGGAAAGTTGCTCATATCGTGCCCATACATAAGTCCGGCAGTAAATCTAGTTGTGAAAACTATAGGCCTATTAGCATTCTTTGCTGTGCTGCGAAAGTATTCGAATCTATTACATACGATTATTTGTATTCTCAAGTTAAGCCGTTTATATCAAACAATCAACATGGATTTGTGAAAAACAGATCCACTGTATCTAATCTCTTGGAATACAAAAACTATTTATGTGGAGTCTTTGCCGTAGGTGGACAAGTCGATGCCATATACACAGACTTTACTAAAGCTTTCGATAAAGTCAATCATTCGTTGCTCTGTAGAAAATTGTCTGGCTATGGTATTCATGGTAATTTACTAAGGTGGGTCCGATCTTATCTAAATAATAGAAGTCAACTTGTAGCTCTTAAAGGTTTTAAGTCATCACCTGTAATAATTAAATCTGGTGTTCCGCAGGGGTCGCATCTTGGCCCTTTATTTTTCATTATCTTTATTAATGATTTGATAGGTAAACTATCTAGTCCTTGCCTCCTCTATGCTGATGATTTGAAACTATACAGGCAAATAAACGAACCTCATGATTGCGAGAAGTTACAGAATGACATTGACACAATCTTTGATTGGTGTAATAAAAACTGTATGTACCTCAATGCTAGTAAATGTTTTGCCATAACTTTCACAAATAAACGATTTAAGCATATGCATGCCTATCAATTGAATAAACAGACATTAGATAGCAAATCTGTAGCCAGGGATCTTGGCGTGTTATTTGACAGCAAATTGTCATTTCGTGATCATTATGCATACATTAAGAACAAAGCCCTACAATTACTGGGTTTCATGACAAGATGCACCAGGGATTTAAAAAAAACGCAAAGCTTCCTGATAATCTACTATAGCCTTATTCGTAGCATCATAGAGTATGCATGTGTCATCTGGTCTCCTTGTTATGATATTCATTCTAATAATATTGAAGGTGTACAAAGGAGAGCTTTAAAGTTGCTCAGCTACAAATCTGGTCTTGGTCGTAGTCTTATTAGTTATAATGAAAGACTTGACAAATTTAATGTAACCTCTTTGCTGACTCGCCGTAAGGAACAAGACCTTTTATATCTCCATAAAGTGTTACACAACACAATTGATTCGCCATATTTACTAAGCCAATTAAATATTAACACAAGGCGCAATCCAAGAACAAAAAATAAAACTTTCTTTTTGCGAGTATGTAATAATAACACATCATTTTATAATCCTTTGACAAGAATGTGTCGGCTTTATAATGATATTAATAATCCTCACATGGATATTTTCGATCCAAGTTATATTATATTTAAGAAGATGGTTAAACAACATTTTAGTCGATATACCTGTAACTCCCATATCGCTTAAAATTTATTAGTATTTATATAGTTTCTTTTTAAATTGCTAAAGGTTTTTTTTTTTCTTCTATTACTATAAAATGTAAAATCTGTAAGTTTTTTTCTGTAACTTTTACTGTGTAATCTAAAAAATATGTAAGCTAAGAGTAGTTTCAATCTAGTACAAAACGCGTTAATTATCCGTATAATTGTGTATTGTTGATTGATTGTTTTTTTGTTTGGATAAATAATTAAATAAATAAAGCTTAAATAAATAACATTACGCTATGACCAATAGGAGCAAAGACAGAGCGGTAAATGTGTAAAAAACGGGGAAAATTATTCATTTTTGAAGGCTTTCTTTGCGTGCGCTGCGAAAACGGTTCAAGATACACAAAAAATATGTATGAAAGAATTATTCCTCTATACATGATCTAAAAAAAAGTCCGCGACGGCATATGTCTATCTTTTAAGGTTTAGTCACAATGACCGTTTTTATGGTACCAAATTTGGTCGAAATAATTTGTTTAAGTTGTATCAACATAATAATATTAATCTTTATTCAAATATAAATATAAATATGTTGTTGGTTAACCAAAAATCTGCCGGAAGTCACTATTCCACGCGGACGAAGTCGCGGGCAAAAGCTAGTCTAAAAAATATGTGTCAGCATAAGTAGGATTTCAATCTAGTACAAAACGCAGTTTATGTATATATCGTGTTATTGTGTATTTGATTGATTGTTATCTGTTTTGTTGTCCAAATAAATAAAATAAATAAAATAAATACTTACACTGTAATCCCATCATCATAATTTGTAAGAGCGTATATTACATTGTTATTTATATCTTTATATGTACACTTTATATATTAAATAAAAGGTTGTATTTGATGTGGGAAAGCTTAATATGTGTTCGTTTTATTGGAATTAAGCTTAATATTTTAGCGTTTATAATTTATTTATTTAACAAATAAATAAGTCACAATTACTTAACTTGGGTAATTATGTAATACACATATTCATATTCTGTATGTTTTGATGTATGTATGTTAACCTTGGCCTAACTGGAAACTAGACTTTTAAAAAAATTTAAAGAAAGTTGTAGAGTTACGGCTTCGCCTTGAAAATGATTTATTTTAAAATTATTTATCATCGTAAATTCATAGTTCGCTCTACATAAGCACTTAATTTGACAGCTATGACGTCACAACATGGCGGAAATCGTAGACATATAAAACAATATTCTGATTATGAATCTAGGTGGTATAGAGGTTCATAATTCAGATGCCCTGTACAATAAGTTGTTACCTCAGAGGCAACCAAAACACCGTCTCCAACACCCTCGGGATCTAGCGGAACGGAGTCCCGTTGAAAATATTCACGTTTTACGAACTAAATTCATCTTTGCTTTATCTCAGCGCGAAATTACATTGTGAATAATACAGTTTGTTATAAATGGCATCCGCCATGATGGAATGCCTAACAAACGAGCTACGAGCCGTAGGGTCATCTGGATAATATTAATCCCGTATAGGGATACAACTGACGGGTTCCTGGGGAGAATCGATACTGTCGGTTTGGTCCTTCGAATTTTGCAACAATTTATTCAAATGTTACGTTTTTTTTTTAACGTAGATGTTTCACTTGTTTCATTCTCTCTTCATTCAAGTTAGACTCTTCAATTCGCGTTGTGATTTTTAAATAAATGTATTTATTTTCTCACATATTATTTATTTACTATCTAGATTGTCGAGACACGAGAGTCTAGTTAATATTAATAATGTTATGTCTCAACAATTCCAACTCAAAATAATTATAAATTGTAATACAAATAATATTATTAGATGACCTAGAAATTACAATAGCAACAATTTTAATTAGTCAGCAAAGAAATGTCATAACTGAACGTACAATTTTTATAGGTTATCTATACTAATATTATAAAGAAGTAAAGTTTGTGTGTTTGTATATTTGTATATTTGTTAAATTGTAAGGGGTAATCTCGGGATCTACAAAACCGATTTTAAAAATTCTTTCACCAATAGAAAGCCACATTATTGCTGAATGTCATAGATTATATAATTAAAAAGGTTTTTACGTGGTAGTCCGTTTTGCAAAGTGAATCGGAGAAAAAACGGGCAGCGGACGGCGCGCGGTGGCTTCGGGTTTAATTCGGTTCGTGTTCGTGCTCGCTTCGGAAATTATTAATATTATGCCCAACGAAGTGGGCACGGGTCAGCTAGTAGTTAATAAATTAATATCTTTTGTTGCAATATTAGATAGTTACAAATTAAGTAAATCTTACTTAAAAACTTTTCTATGAGAATTTTTTAAGTATTATCATAAACGTATTAAATTCGAATTTTTTTATGACCAAACATTTTGTATGACATTTTACGCAAGAAATTGACATTTACTGCTGACACATCACAGATCAATAACACCACAAAAAATCGCAAAAAGGCGGTCTAATTACTATGATAAGTTATTCGCAAAAATTGTAAACTATCTTTCTTCAATGTTACATGAATATAATGTATGGCGGCGCGTTCAGAAAATTCAGAAATGCGACTATAGACGTATTGGGTTACGCGCGTAAGGACGCATTTAAGTTGTCAACACACCATGACAAATGGTGTTTGTATTACGTTCCAAAAGTATATAACATTTATCTAAGCCGACATGGCGTTTGACAGTTGGGGAGCTGTCACAATTGTCCTGAATTTATTGGATCAGTTGACTCATTTAGTTCATTAGACTCTTTCAACTAGAACCGAATCATTTGTTATGCAAGCTCGTGTTTTAATATTGTTTTGTAAAAAAATGTTATTATAATTTAAATAAGAGCTAGAAATTGAGTGTTCAAAAAGGATTATGATTTATAAAAAATCTTATCACGAAAAATATACATACATATGCTTGACCTTTTTCTCGTGAGAGTAAGCAGTGAAGATTCCCACTTGCTACAATCCAAGTATAATTTCCTAGCTTCCTCGACTTTCATTATTGAAGAATTTCAAGAATTGAAGGTTTGATTATTAAGATGTTTATAATAATTATTCTATTATTATTCCATACATTAAATCAGAGGATGATTTTTAATCTTATTAATGTGATAGAAATTGAAAATGTGATAGAAAAAGAAAAGCAGACATACCACACATTATTTTTTTTCTGAAAAACTACATTCAACTGAATTTGTAGTCATCTGACGAACTTATATGTATGTATTAAAAATCGTCGAGTTACACCTATAGGTGCATTATCAAATAGCCCATCTAAATTCACCATTTTATTTTGATTTTATATTCCACGACCATCAATACTTTGTAGTAATTAATTTTGTACATTTTTATTTATGCCAGCTTAAAAACTATTTTTTGTTTTAAGCCACGTGTATTTTTAGTTACATCCATATTTACACTATTCGCACAGGCACAGGGGAGAGACAAAGAATTATTTTCTGTCAACGGGAAAATAAGTAAAATGTAATTCCATAGGACTATGGTCAATTTACCGATTTTTTCTATTACTATTATTTTAGAATACTTTGTTTAGACTTAACTATAAGGTTAATGAGCCTATTGTCTTCTACGTCAGCACTGACGCCTGTTACTGACTAACTAACTGGACTTCCATAAGCTTTGCAAGCGTGCTAGTAGTGGCTATTCAATTATTATCGGAGATGCAATCCCGAAGTAAGGGAATTCTGTCTTAACTTAGCGTCGTTCAAGTTCCAATTCTAGTTTGGTAAACGACGTTTTGAGGCCAGTCTTAAAGTTGCTGAGTTCTCAGTGATCGTTAATATTCACTGTGAAAATAATTAAATACAAATTGAGTAATTATTGAATTTTCTTGATTTAACAATAACTAACGTTAAGTTTACTTCTGTGGCGAAACCCTTAGTCGCAACGCCACTATTTGTTATGGTCTGGATATATTTTGTCTATGATACACGATATTCTATGGTTATTTAATAATAATAATGATATAATTATAATTGAAACCACGCCTCAAGCTAATGGACACCCCTGTCAGTTGGTCCCCCCAGGTCAAATACCTGGGAGTGACCATCGACAGAAATCTCCGCATGGCTGCCCACGTGGATGCCACCGTGAACTCCGCAAGATCGGCCAGGTCACTCAGGCCGATCCTTAACTCCAGTCTCCCCACAAGAACTAAGACTGGAATATACAAACTATATGTTAGAAGCCGCCTCACCTACGCTGCCCCAGCCTGGTACGCGCAGCTGAACAAATTTAAAAGGGAGCACCTGGCCGCCCAGCAGTCCCTCTCGCTGCGGACTATCGTGAAGGCACCACGATACGTCCGCAATGACGTCATCACGAGAGACCTGGAAACAGAAACCATCGCCGATTTCATCATGCGATTGGCGAAGAGATATTCGAGAGGGTTGAGAGATCAGCCCACTCTCACATCAGGAGGAGTCCAACATAACCTCCGTGACACTTGCCGTACGTTTCGTGCCCCTTGTTAAGATTCTCAGCCTTCCTCTCCTGAGGAAAAAAAATCGAATAATCCTTCTTATTCTTGATCACCTCGGACACAGATGTATTTCGATTGTGGACAAGGAATAGTGCTTTTGTAAAAAATATGGTGAAATATAATTTCATAGCAAACATATTTTTTTAATATTATTACTTTATAAATTAATTTTGTTGAATTAAAGTAATACAGAATAAAGAAATATCAAAATTATACACAAGGTGAAAGTCATAAGTCATCCGTAACAAAATAACAATAGCACTCGAGTAAAAGTTACAGATAACTGAAAGGTTACCTTTTCAATTGGCAACACACTGTCATCCACAACTTACCTTCGACAAAGCCCCGACATTTTTTACTATATGTACTTAATTCTTGTTACGATTTCTTTTCACAAAGGACAAAACTAGTCTTGGGACACGCTTCGCATTCTAATACAGATGCCGTGATTAGTTATTCACGAGAACTCTCGTCTTTGGAATTGGATTTTCACTTACAATCGTAATATAATCTTGTACCAAATATTTTGGGTTCGTGTAGTCTCGGGGCAAAACCTGAATTAATGACCCAGCAGGAACAGTGAGCTATTAATTCAACTGTCAAAGTTCAAGCATTAACTTGTATTTGTTCTATATCCACCTATATATAAAAGCGTCAAATATTAGGTACATGTTATGGAAGTCCTGAGGGATAAAATGAAAATAATTTTTCTGATCAAAACAAATAAAACAATAACTAAAGACCGGACTACATCTTTAAAATGTAAGAAATATATGAAATGGCTATAGATAAGACTTTTATGTATTGAGCAGTAGGTAATATAAAACATAAAATATTTCGAGAACTAGAAAGTCCTTGTGTACAAAATTCTCCACTATCCCCAGCTTCCAACTTACCTTCGAACCCGTTTTAAATTTTATGCCGAAAGATTTATTTATGTGTAAGTATGTATTTGTATATATATGCTTAATGATGTGTGCATTTGAATAGGTTAAACACTTAATTACCCCTGCAATTTTAACGTCTTGCACCACTATTTGGGTTGGCTGGAAGAGATCGCTTTTAGAGATAAGTCCGCCCTTGTACACTATGAATAACTACAATTTTTATTTTTTTATTGTACAATAAAGTGTTATATAAAGTCAGACTTATGATTGAAGTAACTATAGGAAATTAAACAGGGATGAGTGAATCTTAACTCCTTTGCTTCAGCTAGTGGTCGTACTAAAAAAACAACCAATACAATCATGACATTCAAATCTAATCAATCTTATATGATACAGTATTGATTATTTAGAACTTATGGGTGTCAATTAAATTATTGTTACTTGTAAATAGAATTTATGACGAGGAATATGTCAACAATATGACAATGATGAAAATTATTTAAAAAAAACAGATATGCCGGAGATAAATAAATGAAATCACCCGATTTGAGGCTTGTCGGGAATTGCACGAAGTTTGACAAGGGTCGTTCCTCAGCCCGGATTATTGTGGCCCAATTAACGCGTCGGTCGCGCAATCGAAATATTTTCAATTCAATTCGCCGAAAAAATCCAGCTCGCATATTGCTTTATAAATTAAGCGTGTATTGTGATCTCTGATAAAAAAAAAATCAGTTCTCCGCAAGTCGAGTCGAGATCAGTTGGGAATTTTTCATTTTTATTTCGGGTTTCCGCTGGATTTGCGAGTCCAGATTTTCATTATTATAATGATTGGGTTCGGATTAGTTTATGTTGTTTCGGATATTTATGTAAAAGTTGCAATTGGTTTATCGTACTGTTACACGGCGTACTTGAGTTAATTAAAAAAAAAACAATGTTTAAGTACAGTGAGTTTTATTTAACATTAATTTTTTTTATATATTACTACAATCACTTTTACTACACTCAACTACTAAGTCTCCTTAAGAATTTGAATATAATCCGGATCGGTTATAGAATCGCGACCAGGACCTGAACTTTCAGTCTCCTCGCTGAGACCAACCGGCAGGCAGAAACCGGGTCCGTAGTTGGGCAGCGAATCGACAAATTAGAACAGAGACTGACTAATTTTGTAAAAAGAGGGGTTTTATATTACAAATATTACTGACGGCATAGTACATTTATTAGTCAAATTCAAATTCAAAATCATTTATTCAGTCTGGGCTGTTACAAGCACTTGTGAATGTCGAAAAGCTACGCCATCGGTTCGCAAATCTACGGCGGGAGACCTTGTACTGAGAAGAACCGGCAAGAAACTCAGCAAGGGCTGTTTTTTTCCCTGTGTTAAATAGATACAGAGTCGTCAATTTGGAAAATGACTTCAATATTGAT
Organism: Scirpophaga incertulas; assembly: GCA_036419045.1. Taxonomy (NCBI): domain Eukaryota; kingdom Metazoa; phylum Arthropoda; class Insecta; order Lepidoptera; family Crambidae; genus Scirpophaga; species Scirpophaga incertulas. The sequence goes on along the minus strand of CM071639.1, from coordinate 3,629,151 downwards.
AATTCATGAAGTCACTTTCCATTACATAATATAATTAATAAAAATATAATTTGAAAACATGCCTATATTAGGAATGCCGTGTCATACAGTTTTAAAAGAATATATTAAAGTTAAATTAAAATTATAATAAATACGAGTAGTACCCAGTATAGCAAAGAGCAGACTCATCTCCGCTGGCAGCACCCGTTCACGAGCATGACGCATGAACCAGCCATCGCTTCGCTCAACCATGTTTTAGGGAACGTAACGACCCGCCTCATACGACACTGCCGAAGAGATTTTAATGAGAGTATGACTACCCTTAAGCCACAAAAGGATAGAAATTACCAAAAGCAGGTACCCGTGTAAATTATCACAACTAAAAAAAAAAAACTAAACAACCGCAGGACACGGGCATACATACAGATACAGATAGTCCTGGCTTTTGGACTCGAGTCAGCAATATTTGGCGAAATTGCAAGGTATAACAGTATTCCTCATGATAAGGCCGGCGCCACTTTGGCTTCCCACGCCTCTTCTAGCGTATTTTTCCTCAGGAGAGGAAAGCTGAGAATCCTCACAAGGAGCACGATAAGTACCCAGGATACCACCGCAACGGCAAGTGTCACAAAAATAAAAGTATAACAGTATACATTTAAGTGGATTAGTTAAGTTTTCGTCAATATAAAGCTTTATTTACATTCAGTATTTTTAATTCGAGTCAGTAAAATGACATTTCCAGTGTCATGTGTCACAAATCATAGTATTTAATATGGTATGTATTACATATTTACAATAAAAAAACGCTTTCATACCTAATAAAATAAAGCATGACTAAATGTCTAAATCTATTGATTGCCGAACATCACTATTGTAGTGGTTGTAGTGGGTCACCCTTTTTTGTATCAGTGACAGTTGCACTTGTCATTTTACTGACTCGAATTAATAATCGTAGTTTAGTATTGTTCACCTTTCATGTGATCTACCTTCAATCTGAAACTGCTAATAAATATAAAATATTATAAATCTTTTGCATCTTTATGTATTAAGTTATAGTCAAAATGTTGAATCAATACAAATAATACAAGAATTTGGTTTTTGTAGTATTAATATGGATTTAGATAAAGGTTTTGATGGTACAAATCGATTCGACGCTGTATAAGATAGAAATTACAATAAATAAACTAAATGGAATTTGAATTATTAATTTATAGATGATAGTAGTTATCCTATACACCAAACTTGAGATGTATATTTATTCAAAGCGAAGCGATAATCTAAATTATCGTATTAAATTATATTGCCGCAGTTTTACTTAACGGGATAAACGAGAAAGTTTGTATGGATCGTTATTTCTTACACTTTCATGTAAAAAATACTGAATGGATTTAATGAAACTTTACAACAATGTAGCTTATACATCAATATAACATACAGGCATTGACATATAGTCTACCGATACACAAGAACACTAAAGGAAAAAGTGTACAAATACTGGTGAATGTTAGAACTATAATCAGCTAGATCGCTAAATCTATGTGACCTCGTCTGACCATAGAAAAAAGAGCCTGCTGGATCGCTTGTCGAAGTATAGATTTCGTTCAACCAAAACGTCGTAACCGCCGCTTACTTATGACGTTTTGCCGAACGCAGTGAAACATGACGTTAAAGCGCTTTGTATCAGAGTTTTCACCGCAGAAGCGATACCAAATTAATAAGCACATTGTACCTCATACACTTATTATATTTTATAATAGAAGGAATGGCAACATAAAAGAAAACAAAATATTAGGACCTTATATAAGTATTACTACTATATAAATAGGTACTAAACAATAAAAAATTACAAACTAAACATTTTATAATCATCAATCAATACATATTATATTAACCTAAAGTCGCCGCGAACGCTTAGGAATGGAGGAACATTTGTATGGCTTTACTCTATAATTTTAGCAAGCACGTGCCAGCTCGGCGTCAATAAATACAAAATATTGTTTACGTTGTATAATTATAATATTATTATCCTTATTTCCACTTAAACAACAAGATATTTTACTCACTTAAATTTTCAATAATTATTTTTGTTCAGGTTTACTATTTAATCACTGTTTTAATTATGTTTATTGTCGGCCTATGAGCGATGCACACTGCGCGAATGGCGACGACTCACTGAGCGAGGTGCAGAGTGTACCCTGCACTTCACTTGAACGTAGTGAGTGTTCGGGCGGGCGAATCTAGTACGTAGTACATATATATCGATGCATACAGGCAACAATTTATAAAGAAACTATTCGAAATACAAATCCTGCGTAGATGAAGTCATGAGCACCAGCATTTTATTATACATTGCCCCAACAAAGTCTCGCCCATCCAAAGTAACCACAGAGAAAGAAGCAATCTGAAACTACTAATAAAATTCACCGAGATCCGCTCGCTATTCAAAAACATCAATATTTCACGACTGATTCCACGAGCCAGCTCTTAAAACTCTTTCTGCATTCGAGGTCCGTGTTGGAAATTTCAAATTTAAACTTTGACGGAACATAACTCTTTGCGAGGCGAGCTGGTAATGCTACGAGATAGTTCGTCGGAACTCAAGTTGACCCTCTTCTGTAACCTAATCTTGTACTATAAGACATAATAGCTTAAAGGAGCTAGCTAGTTGCTTTATAAAATAGTCGTGATTGTAAACTTGTTTAAAACATTTAAGTTATAAGATTTTAGAGTTATTTTGCATTTTCTTGAACGCTCATTTGGCAGTATACTGTTTCCTATTCGCTTAATAGTGATTCAAGCTGACTACATAATGGCAGACAAAAGTACAATATATAATAAACTTCAAAAAAAACGCTGACAACACAATTTACTATTAAAGTATAAATAGTCTTTCTGACGCTGATGTTAACGTTCGTTATCATGCATTATTATTATTGTTATCAATACATTTATTATCATGAATAAAACAAATTATTTTCCGCTTTTGCTATCTCATGTGGAATGATTTTTTTTTCCCCTCTGGAGAGGCTGAGAATCCTCATAAATACCACTGAAACTAAGTGCTACGGTGATTATGTCGGACTCCTCACGAATCGAGGCGGCTCGTACCGACAGACCTATCGACTAAACTCAGCCTATGCCGTTGGTCCCCCCTATGGCTTGATGTAATAAGGACGACCGCACCTCAGGAGAGGCATAGTCAGCGCTGCCGTATAAAGAGAGCATATGCGCTAGAAGAGGCACAATACACCCAAATGGCGCCGGCCTATATTGAAGGGAACATATGCGCTAGAATAGGCACGATACACCCAAATGGCGCCGGCCTATATTGAAGGGAATCTACTCGTGGCTAAGCAGAAGGCTGCCGAGAAAGGGATGACAAGGGGTGCGATGGCTCAGACGCCGCCGTTTGCAGGTCTTGAAGGCCCTGCTTTAATTGATTGGGGGATCAACAAGAACGTCTCGCGGTCTGCGAAGTCTCCCGCTTTTTATTAAATAAATTCGCTGAACAAGTGTAGAATAACGGTAACTTTACTTATATATTATAGTTCTTATCTGTCACAATTATTAAATACCTAACAATTAAAAATGACATTGACAGTCAACAGTCGTTTGACAGAACTCGTAAAGCGACGTTATTCAACAACTTCAAGTTGGTCGCTATAAACGCGTTCACGGTGATTCGAAACATTCGAAACGAAATGCATCGAAATCAGGGTATTGGCATTGTTCCGTATTTCTTCTTTTAGTTTTAAATTAGTTTTAACTTAAAAATAAGCACAAACTCATAGGCGTTAATTGCACTATATTCTAAGTACATATATATTCATTATTCATATCTTGTTGATCGCATTGGCAACACACTCATTCTTTTCTCTCATTCTCTTTCATCATCATCCTTTTGCCCATTTCCCATTATCTGGGGTCGACGCAGTAGATCTTTTTCTTCCATTCATTCTCTCATTCTCTTTACTTTTCTTAACAGTTGTTAAATCTTATCCATGACAATACTCTTTAAGTAGGAAAGCAAATTTTCTCGAAGTTGTTCACAAATATGTATACCTCGGGCAAATACTGCAGTTAGGCAGAAACAACTTTGAGAATGAGGTAAATAGGAGGATTCAGTTGGGTTGGGCGGCATTTGGGAAACTACGTCGAGTCTTTATACGTCGTCGATCCCACAGTGCCTAAAGACGAAAGTCTTCAATCAGTGCGTCCTACCCGTAATGACTTACAGAGCCGAAACGTGGACACTGACGGCACGACTAGTCCACAAGTTCAGAGTCGCTCAGCGGGCTATGGAAAGGGCTATGCTCGGCGTTTCTCTGAGGGATCGCATCAGAAATGAGGTGATACGTCAGAGAACCAAAGTCATCGACATAGTCCACAGGATTAGCAAACTGAAGTGGCAGTGGGCTGGCCATGTTAGCCGTAGAACCGATGGCCGTTGGGGCAAACGTGTTCTAGAGTGGATACCGCGAAACGACAAACGTAGTGTAGGACGTCCTCAGGCAAGGTGGAGTGATGATTTGCGCAGGACGGCTGGGAGGAGCTGGATGCGAGAAGCCGAAAATAGATCTCAGTGGCGTACACTAGAAGAGGCCTATGTCCAGCAGTGGACGAAGAGGGGCTGATGATGATGAGGAAAGCAAAATTATAAAAGTTATTAATAACAAAGATAAATAAATCTAATGAAATATTAATATACTTTATTCATCCTCTGCCGCGGTTATTACTAAGCCCGTGGCAAGAATTCTTATAAAATATCAGTAGCCTAGATTACTTATCTAGACAATGTATTACGCGTTCGAATCGTTATCAAAATCGTTTCGTTATGTAACGAGAATGTATGGAAATGATTTCAAATTACGAATTTATTTTCCTTGTCAAACATATACCCGGTACCGTCACGTAACGGGTAGATTCTCACTCTCTATTACACGGCGATCTTGAGCGTCCGAGCCACTAGACAGCGCGCTCGTTTTGCGTCGACGATTTCATTGTCATATATATCGTTATAATGAATCGAATTCGATTGTCATTACTTATGCTACGTTCTCAGTGTACTACCGTGAGCTTACATTTATTTGCAAACGATATCGACAGCTAAATCTTTTGTACGAAAACTTTGTACAGCGCCCCTAAAGGAACTTAATTGTACTATTCTTTCGTATCAAACTGACATAACTTTTACCGTGTTACTTATAAAAATTCACTATAACATGGTTATTCCATACTTATACTAGATATAGTTAAATCAAGTATAAGCTCAGTATAAACTCAAAATATTTTTTAACTCATAAACTCAGTCTAACGTCGTTATAACTACTACACGGCTATAGCGGATCCATAGACAAACCTATGAAAAAACGCAAAAAAAAGTTGCATTTGTCTATGATTGCCTCTGTCACTACACTGTCATTGCTGTCAGCTGTCACTTTGCGTTGATGTGTTTACGACTGCCATTATACGTTGGTGTTTGTTTGAGGCGGATTTTTTCTGTTTCTTTCTTAATAGGTGTTAAAACGATATTTCAAGCGGAACTCTTCATCACTGTATAAATAAAAAGGATCTTCTCTTGCTTTAAATTCTTTGGTTTTTCTTTTTTTTTTTTTTTTTTATAACTTTATTGTAATAAAAAACAACATTTACACATGTATTATACATACTATCTTAATTACTATAGTACAAAAGGCGGCCTTATTGCCAAAGCGGCAATCTCTTCCAGGCAACCTAAAAGTAAAGGAAAGTTAACATAAAAAACTTGATTGACGGGAGATACAAATATTAAATATATATTTATAAAATGATGTAAAATACATATACTACATAAAAACTAATATACATTCATATACTACATAAAATACATGTACTAAAACACTACAAACAGTGATGGAGAATACTAATTTTCCAGCTGCAAGAAATGTGTTTTGATCGCTCGCTTGAAAGAGTCATGCGAGTTTGCACGCCTTATTATTTCTGGAAGGGAATTCCAGAGCCTGACGGCTTTGACCGTAAATGATTTTTTCTTGTAGTCTGCCGCAATATATCTATTATATTATTAACATCTTCAACTTCATGTACCGATCTAAGAGCCATGTTGATGTTTATTATTTGCTTTCTTGAAAGTTGTAACTCGTTTGTTTTATAATTAACAACAAATTTTAATGTGTATTATAAAACCGAAAGTGAGGTTATCTACAGATTGCAAGCAAATGTCACCGTTATAATGAACTTAAACTAGGGTGGTGGTTGAATCACGGGAAGGAGGAGATCACCTACCGATTGACTCAGATACTCACCGGGCACGGCTGCTTCGGTGAGTATCTGTGTCGAATAGGACGGGAGGGATCGACACATTGTCACCACTGCGCATCCGACCTCGACTCGGCCCAGCATACGCTGGCGGAGTGCCCCGCGTGGGCCTCCGAGCGCCGAGTCTTGGTCGCAGAGATCGGGCGAGATCTGTCTCCGCCAGCATTGATTGCGGCAATGCTGGCGGACGAGGGAGGTTGGAGGGCTGTGGCCTCCTTCTGTGAGGCAGTGATGCTCCAGAAGGAGGCCGCCGAGCGGGGTCGGGAGATGGCCGATCCCGCTCGAAGAAGGCGGCGCCGGGCTCGGTAGCATAGCTGCGGCGCCGCCGCGGGTCGCCGGCGGGCGCGAGTAAGTCGCGACTGCTACGGCGACCCGGGATGGACCACGCCCCTTCCGTGGCGGGGGGGCGTCTTCGGTGGAGGAGACCGGGGGAGGTAGTAAGCCTCCCCCGAGGAGGGCTCCCCTGTGTCGACGGGGGAGCGGAGGCTGGGGGTTCCCGGAAGAAGCTTTCTGTTCCCGGGGGCTCCCTACATGCCTGAGGAAGGCCATCCCTGAGGTTTTTAGTGGGTAGGCCTCCCCCTTCTGGGGAGGAGAGCCCCACATAACCCCGGCTCGCCACAGCCGGGGTATGCAATTTAATGCATTTTCCTCAGGGAAACAAAAAAAAAAAGGGTGGTGGTTGAATAACGATGAAATAACTTTTGTTAGAACTTTATACCAGATTTAAGTTATACTGAGTTTATTAGTTGACATTTTGCTCATTTCGACTTTACACTCGATATAATTTTTATTCTTCGTTTATAAGTAACACAGTTATAGTTTACTATACGTCAAATACGTTTTGCAAACGATAGCAAACTCGTGGTAGTCTGGTCCCGTTACTTTGTGTTGTTACTGAGTCTGGTTAAATCAACTTATTTAAAGTTTTTTCATTAGACCAGCTATAAAGGGCAGCTGTTCATGTATTCCATTCAGTCTCCTCGTTCACAGTTCGTTGCCTCTTAATCTCTGGTTGCAATACAATCGACCACAACAGAAATATGACCGATTACTCAATGGAAACTTATTGTCGTTAAATGAATTTCTAAACTTCTGCGACTTAAGTACGCGTGGGAACTATTTAATTGGTGTTCGTTACGTGATCAACTAGTTAGTTAATTATTTTTAATAATTTGATTAGATGTTTGAGATTCGTTTCCCGGCGAGAGACATCAAACATTTTTACAGATTAAGAATACCTATAATAGGTATTTAAGTAGGAGATTGACGTTCTTTTTTAATTTGTATATAAAACTAAACAACTCTTTAACTTTTGTGAAATAGAATTTATTTCTGAATTAATATAATAGCTTTAAAATTCAAGTTTTTCTTATAAATGAATCTCAGAAAAAAATTACTTAAAATTAAAAAAAAAACACAATGTAACTTTTTTCGTCTGAATTTTATACATTAGAAGGACTTTGTGATAACTAATTTCTTTCTTACCTTCAAAACTATAATTACTTAGTTTAAAAAGAATTTTATAATTTCACCGACCCAGCTGATCGTCTAACTTAATTTTTCATTTATTTTTCAAAATAAATTATGAACTAAATTCAATGCGACAGGAAGCTGTTGAAACTCGTTCTACTAACTTGTATCTAGTTTAGGTTTCAAGTGAAGATTCGTTGTTCTGAATATTTTGAAAATTTGATACAATGCCTCAATGAGCCGCTTTTTTTGTACAAACTGATTGTCTGATATTTTCGACAGTGGCAAAGTCAGCAGACAAGAACTATCCAGGTGGATGGATGTATATCTGATCTTATTTTACAAAATTAAAATTGTGTTACGTCACCCACAACCAGAGCCAATGTTTTGGCACGTTTTTATATAGGTGCCTATAAAGTATTATTCTAAAACTAAGATGATTCGTTCAGCGTATCCGTCGTCAACGTCCATACCACGTTGAAAACACCGGTTCTCGTCCGATCACCGAAGTTAAGCAACGTCGGGCGCGGTCAGTACTTGGATGGGTGACCGCCTGGGAACACCGCGTGATGTTGACTTTTTGTCATTTTACTTTTTGCTCTTGACCGTAACATAGCTTTAGCTTTATGTATTTATTTATAATACCTTTTATTTCATTCTTCACAGCCGAAATTCAGCAGTACACAGGGGCACGACTAAACTGACTAGTAATGTTAGGGGCACCCATTATTTATTTAATGTCAATGTGTGTGTAAAAAATCATAAAATTAAACAGATAAAAAAAACGATATTCATTGAAATCTCCATATAAAACGGCATATTAATGTATAATAACCTTTAATATATTACAATTGTACTATAGAAAATAATATTGCAACGGAACATTTTATAAATATTAAAAATTTTGTAGTGGCAGGTTATATTTTATAAAAAGTAATCCGTCATAAATAAAAGCCGTCGGTTGTAAGTTTCCGTTCAAATCTCCGTTATAAAAGTTGCGGAAACAGAAGCAGAAACGGATGTTGAAAAGCGCGCGGAACTTCCGCACTTGCGGGAACAGAAGCAGAGATCCGTTGCATCACTAGATTATACTACTTTTTTCTCTTGCCCTGTTCCCAATTTCTTCCTCTTCCAATCTCCTCTATCACTCGCCATTTCGCCCCTTATTCCCTTTATCAACATTCACAACAATCCATCCATTGAGAACTGAAGGCGTAAGTGTGCTTGTCCACCCCATAATGGGGAGAAGGACCTAGGGACAATGGAAGTAGATTAAACAATTTGTAGGGAGTAAAGAAATGCGCGCGGCAGAGTGCTGTATGTAAATTCCGCGCGTTCCCGCTGCTTCGGCCCGTAAAACCAAGATGGTTGATAGCGCCATGGGAGGTTGGTGGGAATCCATCCATCTTTTGTTCTGTCTTCTTCTCCCCAAACACCCACTTTCAAGTCTATTACTTTGATATGGGATTATTCCTTGGTTACTTTGAGGCTTGTGTCATTTATGACTGTGCCTGTATCTTTGTTAAACACATGAATCAGTTATATATATCAGGTTATATATGTATATCAGGTAGCTATATATATATCAGGTTCTAAGCAAATGTGATAGCAAGATAATAAGCTTACATTCATAAATAATTTATCAACACAATAAGCAAGGGAGTCACGGCAAAGCGGACATTAGCGGCGATTTATCATAAATTCCAATGCACACTAATTCAGTTCCCTTGTTGGACGAAGTTTATTTGCGAGTGGAAACTCGATAAATGATTTTACCTTTAATCGGTAACGAGGCGGCCAATTTTCGGTGCCTTAACTAATTTAGGGGCCCTCCGCGTTAACTTCGTATAAAGACTTCAGAATCTCCAATTCGGCTGGTCTTCAGTGTGGGTCACAGTTCGGAGTTATGCTAATGCAATCATGAACTGTGATTTTAATTTGTTTTACTTAATTTAAAGACTCATTATCAAATAACTCTTAGAACCATTTTAATCTCCTTATAATTAGGTTTTCAGCATTACTTTTAGTGTTAGCATAATAATAATAAAACAGTGTAATAATAAATAGTTTTAGTGTAATAATAATAACTGTGTGTATGTTATTTTCTGTGTCATCCCGGATCAATGTTTACATAAACAAAGAAGAAGTATATATTTCACTAGTTCCGGTGCCATTTTGATTTCCCGCACCGCTCACATGCCCCGTTTTTGGGTCTAGAAGGCGATCGCCATGTTTAGCCTACAAGGTCCTTAGGACCTACACCTAAAACAGAATTTAGTTTGTAGGCATGCTAACCCGCCTTGATCCAGTTTGAGTCTAACGCAACCTGCAGGATACCTGGGGGTACCAAGGAACCTGGGTGGGATTCTCGCTCTTTTATGAGGATTGCCGCTCCTCTTCTGCAGGAAAAATGCGATGGGCTAGCGCGTCGAATTTGTGGTCAAATTTGGGCAATTGGTATAAATTAAGACGAATTAATATTAAGATAACGTTCCTGTTTGGTTTAGATTCCGATTCTATGTTTGGTTACATCGCTATCTATTTCCATCCGATGCGTAAGATCTTATTTAATTTTACATATAATTTGAGCGGCTGATAGTCGCCATGTTGAATTTTCATTAATGTCATGACTTCACTGACAGTGGCAAGATTAAAAAAAATTATGAACGTGGGAACCATTAAAATCAGTTTACCCATTTATTCTCTGTGCCACATACTAACATACATAAGCACACACAGGCTGATAAACACAATGCAAACTAAGGAGATAGATTGTATTGTGTTTGAGTAGTCACATACAAAGACATACACATACATTTTCACACACATAATCGCGCAGACATCTTCATATTATTCATAATACCTAATGTTCTATTCCACATGATTTGTTTTGTTTCGTCTGTTTCTAATTCCATATTTAATGTACTTCTGTTATAACAATAATTAACTACGAAACTTGAACATGTTAATGTGACGACATTTTTCATTGGCTATGTATGTTTTTTTATTAAGTATTATAAACAAATGTACATAATTAATGCTGTTAAGTTTGCACAACGAATAAATAAATAAAATACTGTAGTACATTATTTTGGTCTATCTCGTAGGGTTCAGCCAGCGTTTGCAATATAAGCGCAAAAAAACGTGCTTATTTACGACATCACATTAGAAACCTTTAAATTTATCAGTGTTTCTCTACTATATTATGCATTTATTATACATACAAACCTTCCTTAAGAATCACTCTATCTATTAAAAAAAACCGCGTCAAAATCCGTTGCGTAGTTTTATAGATCTAAGCATACATACGGACATACAGCGAAAGCGACTTTGTTTTATACTATGTATTGATATTTCTTTAACTTTTACCAATTAGCCTAGCCCAAAGTAAGCTCTGTAAGGCTTGTGTTATGGAATCTAGGGTAACGGATAGACATACATATACTATACATATATTTCCTAACAACCATGACTAAGGTACAAATGCTCGCATTCATCACACAAACATCTGCCCCCACCGGGATTCGAACCCGAGACCTTAGAGATGGCGCCATGAAACCCGGTGTTTTAACTACTCGACTACGGAGGAATATTTTTGGTAAAAGATGGAGTCAACAAAAGTACCAAATACACCTTTTAGCTGCTTACATTAAAACGTAGTTAAGTATCATAAAAAAGTCTAAAATATCATATCATCTCTCATACTGTGTAAGGATATAGAAAGTGTTGCTTCAATTTGATAAAATGCGCCTTATCCTTTGGCCAAGCGTTCTATTGTACTCTAGCTATTACTATCCCATGACTCTGCACTACTCCATATAGTGTAGCGCGACCCGCGAACTAGATACTTGTTGCGACAACACTATTTTTTACTAGCCGGTGCTCGCGACTTCGTCTGTGCAGGATTAGTGTTTCAAGTAACTTAAATTAGAGTGTCGTATATGTATATGATTTGTAGCACTTGTGTTATTCTGATGTATAAACTATTGTAAAAAGATCCACGCTATTATTAAAGAATGACGTAACTTTTTACAAAACACTAGATGCTTAAGGCTCTGACTTAATTTATGCAAAAGAAGCTCAACCAATATTTAATAGAAAGCTATAGAGGGTAATTTGAAAAACATGTGTTCACTCGTCGACTAAGTAAATGAGAAGTGAAGTCGCCACGAAGCCGCCGAGCTCGAAGCGCTCGGATAAATTCGGTTACTGTCGCTCGAACGCTACATAGCACACGCATCTGTTTTTCGTCAACGATAACACGCAAAAATGTCGGACAGCAATGCCCGGGTCAATAGTTTGCACTCGCTTTTATATCCGTAGGCATATTTTTTCGTATTTTCTACACTATATTATTGATAAGTTTCATTCATCCATACAAAAAAAAAAACAACAAAAATATCCATAGAAATAAACATATAGCTTATACATCTGAAGCACATAAGCTACAATTTATAAAGATATTATGTTAATTGTCTAACATATGATGATAAGTGTCCTGCGCAGACGAAGTCGCAGGCACCAGCTAGTGTGTTATAAATTTATATATTTGAAATGTATATTCTAGCATGCTATATATATATATATATATATATATAGTATTTATATATCAGCAAAACTTAAAACCAGAATAAAAGCGGGGCGAGTACAGCTCCCTGTGGAATGTCTTTTGCATAGGACGAAAAATTAACTTTATTCAAATATGACTTTATAGAAAGCTCTTTTGAATCGTCAAATTTTTTTTCCTACCACCCATTCAAGACGTATTTTTTAGCTGTTAAGAAGAACGGGCGCAAGAAACTTATCAGCTTTATCAAAAGTAATAACAACATTTACAATAAATTATGTCGTTATCATACAACGTACATGTATTTCCAATTTATACGGGAAAACAAATAATTATATTTTAGAATGTAATGTCTTTAAATCAACACCAAGCATTAGTATTTTGATAAATCATTGACTTTCTAATAGCCCTTACTCATTAGAGTCTTTTTAACATCTATCTTGAACTTATGAAAAGGCAATTCAGCTACATTATGTGGAATTTTGTTATAAATAAACAAAACTCTATTTATTCCTCTAAGTTTATTTTTATTTCTTGTGTTTAAATTATGCATTTGAAATATAGAAACTATCGCGTAACTATCAAACAACTTAGTCTGCCCTACAAAAGAAAGTCATTGTCAACCGCAAGAGCGACCCGATTCTGATACAAGGTTTATATTAAAACTCGATGCGTCCAGGAAATTGCTATCATAGTTGATCTCAAACTGTCAATGTGCTTGGCACGTGACGGCACGCGCGCAGCGGTAAGCGACGCGATGCATTCGATTGTATTAGTTCACCTAATCGATTCATCGGAATAAATATTCGATTCGTAAAGTCGGATCAGCAATCCTAATATTTATTATAGGGAATCTAAAACTGATACAATGCTAGAAGATTTTTTTTAACATACACAATATTTGGTTTGTGACAAAATTAGGTTTAATCAACTAAGCCGAGATATTTACCAATATTATGAATCACCAAGTACTTATCAAATCAAATCAAAATTAACTTTAATGAAATATGACTTTATAGAAAGCTCTTTTGAATCGTCCAAATTTTTTTCATACCGTATTTTTTAGCTGGTAAGAAGAATGGGCGCAAGAAACTTATCAGCTTTATCAAAAGTCATAACGACACTTACAATAAATTATGTTATTACCATGCAACGTACATATGTGCTTACAATTTATACGGGATCAAATATTTACACTTTAGCATTAAGTAAGCATAAGCATCATCTAATCACTTACTTTGTAATACTGCCCTTACTCATGAGCGTCTTTTTAACATGTAACCTCGAAGTTATGAAAAGGCAATTCAGCTAAACTATGTGGAATCTTGTTATAAAAATGTTTACATTTACCCATAAACGAACCTCTAGATTTTTTTAGTCTGTATGAAAAATGTGTACGAAATTATGATTATCAAGTTCTTTAAGTACCTGATGTTGATGTTAAAGTTGGATTTTTCATATATGTATGTATACATTGAATCTTAAACACATACCATAATTCAAACCGTTTAGATGGATGATGATGACAGTAACAATCCTTATTAATCTGTATGCATGTATATATAAATAAAATTGGAGTGTAGTCTATCTGTCTGTTAGTTCCGGCTAATCTCTGAAATGGCTGGATTGATTTTGACAAGCCTCATATTGGCAGATAGCTGATGTCATAACGAGTAACTTAGGCTATTTTTATTTTAAAAAAACAAAGTTATGTTGCAATGTTCAAGTACTATCCAGTACCGCGCGCAGCTCACGCGCATGCCACTTGAAATAAAAATGCAAAAACAAAAAAGAGCCAAATAAAGTAATTCATTATTTTGTTAAATTCTACGAGGACGAAGTTGCGGATACAACTAGAATTGAAATGAATGAATTGAATGAAATGATTTATTTGCCAATAACAATGCCTAGGTTGTTACAAGTACGTACTTACTTAATTGTAAATACGAAGGTAAGTCTGTCTTTCGCGCTTTCACGCCAAGACCACTGGATCCATTTAAATTAAATTTGGTACACAAATAGTCTAGAGTCTGAGAATGACAAGTTAGAGGATAAAATTTGTATGAAAAGTACGTGATTTTTAAAGCTACAAATTTAAAATTTTCTATTTATAATTTTGATTAGACATAAATAAACAAGAAATTAAAATTTGTAAAAATTCTAATCTAAGGAGAGGAAATATAGGAGATGAAAGTTTTTGTTTTTTGAGTAGTATTTTTAAGACTACACTTTTAATACGGAAATATATTTATATATGATGTATGTATCATATTAGGCACAATATTAGAGTAACTTATAGATGGATTAGGCGATAATAATTAATTAATGTAATAGTTCAGATTAGAATATAAATGCGCTTTTTAAAATAGTTTTACAATTGTATAATGTCTAGTCTGTATATATCTAACAAAATCTAACAACAACAGTTGGTTGTTATTGGACTTTTTTGATGAAATCTGGTATAAAGATGGAAACACGGGGAAGAATAGGATATGAAGATTTTTATCTCAGGAAATATTTCATTTAGGATAATCCGATGTAACACCGGCGAAACCGCGGGCAAAGTCTTTTACAAATTGATATGATCTTCCTACGATGTATTCTGTGCTCCAACGCACACACGCACAGTTTTGATAGATATGATTGAATTTCAATTTTATATAGCGTTAATAAAGCGCAAATTGACTCTTTGAAGTTTGAAATACCTACTTTGCTTAGACAATAGTGAGTGCTTGCAATATGAACTTTATACAATAATAAATAAAGCTCAAATTGACTGTACGTTTTAGTTAGAATACGTTTGACTGGGAATAAAAAGGGGTTGTATTTAGGGTTTTTTCGATAAATATTCTAATTTTTCTCGCCATAAAAACCATTCTTGAATTTCAACGAACATTTAAAAAACAGTCCAGGCGTTGTTGAGCTATGCACTTACCAACACATTTTGCAATTCCGTTTTATATCTCATGATGAAAATATGTCAATATACTTATAAATTTCAGTTTAATGGTTAGTAAAATACAGTTTTTAGATTTCTAGAAAATTTCAATTTTTGTTTTACGTAATTCTAATAAAACGAACAGATTTCTAGCATTGCCGCATTAAATGTAAAAAATGTTTTACATAGAAAGTATGCCTATAAACGTACAAATAACAAAGTTATTTTGAATTCTGTTTATACGCTCATACAAATTAGGCGAGTTTACTGAATTATAACGTCATGATTGCAGTGTACTTAGTATAGAGCGTTTTTGAGCAATCTACGGTAGCGTCGCAAACATGTTGATGTATCTTCAAAAGGAATAAGCGCAGGTATACAGTTGGCTCTACTATATTTCTCAATTAAAAAAGTACTCTTATTACATATTGAATTATAAAAAAAAATCTCTACTCAATTGAATATAACTGTAATATTAAATAATTTAAGGCAAGATCCAATGCGAATGAAACAATCCCTATAGATACTAAATCAAGCAAATAATTTGGAAATTTCCCGCTCTTCTAATAGCTATTCTTAACACCATGTACTGGCTTGAAGTTGTTCGCTATTTCATACTTCAAATCGCTGTAAATTCGCATTTAGCTACAGGTGTTAGAGTTCATTTTTATTGTATTAGATACGGGAAAAGGTAGCTGGTAGATTGAAAGAATACCTATTAATAAACATATATTGGGTATGTAGAAGATCGAAGAACAAAGAGTTGGCTATACTCGAAAATGCCAATAAGACACATAAATAATTTGCGAAAAATGAGAATTTTGCATAAAACAGCCTTTATTGTCATCCAGAGACTCATATCATTTCGCAGGATATCTATTCAGTAGCAATGCCAAGAATACGCGGACGGAATACCAAATTTACCACGCAGTCTTAAATCGGCTAACATTTCACTGGGACAAATACATTTAAAATCATAATATACAACAGTGTTAAGGGTGAAAATACATTAACCTACGCAAATAAAGATAAAATATATTTTGCTGTTAAAACAATGTACAATCTTACACTAAATGTCAAATAGTGAAATAGCGTGCGAACAATTTCGGATATGTCGGGATGGTTATAAACGGGAGGTTTTGAGTAGTAATAATGAAAAGCGTATTTCTATAAGATATTTGTTGAGTTTATTGCAAGATGATTTATTGCTTTGGTTTATGAAGAATGACTGCAATGGAAATTTATTTTGTAAGTGTATATTTCATGTGAACCAGGATGCGTTCCGATGTTTGCGTGATCTTTTTAAAGGCAAATATTTCATGTCCGGACTAAGTCAATACATATGAATTTTAAATTTATTTATGGCTATAAATAAATGTCTTTTTATTTAACATTTTATATTCACAAGAGATGCATCTTCGACAATATGTTTTGGTTTGTATTACACTCATCTCCGAGATATTTTATATTCTATTCGTACTAACTCATATTATAAAGCTGGTTAGTTTGTTGATTTAACCTATTGCCTCGACCTGAAAATAAATTATATTGTTGCATAACCTGTTTGTCAAGGAATGCTACATAAAAGTAAAAACTATATAACATCAAGCTATGATTTACTTGGGTCAGCCTTCTGACGAGCAATTAGTACTTCATACTTCAGTGCAAGACTAAGTATTTCGATCAGTAGATCAAAGTACTTAGTACAAAAAAATTATCTTCATCATTATCCTACCCTTATCCATCTCTTAAGTGGGGTTAGGGTTAACCACCTGATAAGTGGTTACATTCGCATGTGGTTCCTGAGAAATTCGCAGTAAATGTGAAACCCTCATAAGAACCAAAACATTGCTAATAGTTAAGATGTAATGTGACGATATCCATTGATTTCATAACTATCTCAGACATCTTGAAGGGACATAGCAATGTAAACATTGCTTCTTAAAGATAAAACCTAGATCTAGAAGTAGCATGAAGATCTGAGGAATATTTTGAGGGCCGTAAGTACAGTAATTTTGTAATTCATAATTATAGAACTATGAATTCACTTATTTTATTTGATTTGAATCTATAAATCGTCTTGTTCAGTGAGCCTCTCAAATCGAGAGAACAAAATAAAACAGCAATCGATTTTTAATCCGGAAAGAGAAATTACACCACGTTCCAAATCCCCGGGCGCTATCAAGAAACGTTATTTCGCGAAAGGTCTAGACGTCGGAATCCCGGGGATTATTGAGAAGAGACTCATAAAGAGCAAAGAAAGATAATTCCAGGCCCATATAGATGCGGCCGGCTATATATTTCGGACTATTTTTAAGTTTTACTACGTTCATTTGTTATTGTGCCAAAACCTCTGCGCCAGGCGTAACAACTTAGCTATGATTCCTTGTGCATCTCTGCCAAAGTTACTTGGTAGAATTGCGAATTGTGTGGCAACTCTTTATTTCAAAGCTGTTAAGTGTGTATTTTGTACGAAGGCTGATTGATTAACAGCATTTGTAACTTGGTTTCTCATATGTGCAACATTACAAGTGATAAATACGGCGGTTGTAAGACAGTGAAACCACGCTCATAATATTAAATGGCGCGGATACAAGCGGTTGCATTTGCATCTTTATAGCTCAAGCTCGATTTTCACTGTTGATAACGCCTATTTGTTCAGTTTAAAAATTGTTTAAATGTTTCGTTGTATGTTTACGAGTGTCTCTTTGCAACTGAAACTATCGCCGAGTGTGTATCAATCAATCAATATCCTCAATCAATAACCTCTTTTTAAAATTCCTTTTTAAATTTGTTTTTTCTTTTGGTTACTGGATGAGTTCTGAAGAAATATGTTTTTTTTCTATTTTATAACTAGAGGCAAGAATTCTTCTACAAGAAAATGTATAGCTTTACTATATAAAAAATACGAAAGTATTCCTGATTAGCCTTTTCATAGATTCAGCGCAATTCTACAAAAAATACTCTAATGCTAAATAGTTATTATTAAGGATTACTTAAGTAATAACTATAATTGGGTTTGATTTTAATAACTCAATAGTTATGTTGCCAAAATATTTTAACTGTAGTAAATAGCACAGCGAAACTATGGTTTAGTTTAGTGAAATAGATATACTTAATGTGAACTTTTTTAATTTTGTAAAGGATTTTGAAAGAAAAGGGTTATCTGATCATAGCTTCTAATTGACGATTATATAAAAATACAAAGGGTAAAAAAATAGCCCTAGCTGGTACTTTCCATTACAAGGTCTCCAGCCGTAGGCTCGTGAACCAATGGTGTAGTCTTTGATGCGCAAAAATTATTATAAAATCCAATTTGAAGAACGAATGTTTGAATTTAAACGATTTATAAGCAACTTAAAGAAAATAAGAGTCTATGAGAAGTCTCCTCGTCATGTGGAGGTTGTTCTTTATTTCTAAAATCAGATACGAAATCTCGTTTATAACATCATCGAAAGCCTGCAAAGATGTAGTTTAAATTAAGAATTAACGCTTGAATATTGACAGCTCACGTCCATTTTTATAAATACATCACGTCCAATAAAAGGATGGCAGTACGCTTATTCGATTAAAAAGTCACATTTAATACCCAACACGCAGCAAGATAGTAGTCCATATGTCTCTAGTTTGTTTTTCGGTCTCGCGGTGTGCACTTTTTAGTCCAGATGTGTCTAATTTGTTTTTCGGTCTAGCGGTGTGCATTTTTTCTGTTATGGAAAACGAAAGCATGCTTAACACGTGTCAAAACGATAACCGCGCTAGGATTTACGACTGTTGGTTTTGCTCACTTAGTTTTTTGAGTTAATACTCTTGTTCCTATGGGTTATACGTCAGTGTCTGTGAGATTTATTTTCTTCAGTAATGTTATAAAAAGTACAAAACATTTGTTAGTACAGATTGGTGCGTGAAGACTTTCTCCTTTTTGTTTCCCAGGCTCTCAAAGTATCTATTAAATGCTACTTCTGTTACCGAAACACTGACTTTTATAATACAGGCTTGACCTGGCATAAATGTCAGGCGACTAAACCACTGTGATAAACTAGCCATTTATAATTTAATGTAACTGATTCAAATATTGTCATCTGCCTTTGGGGCTTCAATAAATAAATAATAATTATTATTATCCATATACTTTCGTCAAATTCGGTTCAGTAGTTTCGAAAGCTGTTTAATATAAATATAAAAATAAACTTTACATCGCTCGAGATTGAAAAAACTAGACGTTATTTTATGTGAAAATGTGGTAACGCGTTTATTATTAGTTGCAATTAGAAATACTATTAGTTACAGTTGCCAATATTTTTGGTTAAGAACATAATTATTTTGATCGGTCGCTAGAAAATGAAAATGGAGAGGCGAGGCACCTCAGCTTATTCGCTTCATCCCCCTCGAAGCATTATTGGAATTTTTTGCTCGAACGGTAAGTACCTTTGTGTCAAAGGTGAAGTTATGATTTGGCTGCGCTCTAGGTGTAATAACTAGCATAGGATTACCATAGAAAAGGATAGATTAAAAACTCAATCTTGCATCCCTATTAGAGGATTATTATATTCTATAGGCATTATAAAGTTATATTATATATACTTTTTAATGATTTCTCGTTGCTATTTTAGTTTCAAATGTAACTACTGTAATAGCTGTAATGATTCATAAGACGTCGAATGGACGCACGACCTTGTCGCCATACAGGTGACACACAGGTCACACACAGGCGACACACAGGTCACACACAGGTGACACACACGCCATCTGTACCCTTTCAACACTGTTTTTCATAAATGTCTCTCGATTAAAGTGAAAGCATCGAAATCTATAAATAATATATAATACCATATTTCAGTATCTTTATATTTTCCAAGTTACGCCGTTAGGTACTTAAATGATAACAATGCTTCGGTTTAATTTTAATAACTCAATTGTTATGTTGCTGAATATTTTGACTATAATAAAAGCCGTAATGAAACTATGGCTTTTATAGATATAATGTGAACTTGATTACAGTTGTAAAGGAAATTGGATTCAAACTATTTACCTGTGGCTAGCTTCTAATTGACGAATCTGTAAAAATATAGACAGAAAAAAATTGCCCTCACTAGTTTTCTTACTGGTTCTTTTCCAATACAGAAAATCTGATCTTCCGTCGTAGACTTGTGAACCAAAATGGCGTAGCATCTTTGACGTCCAAAAGTAATTGTAAAAATTATTATTTGAAGACTAAACTTTTGATTTTCATTTTGACTTTAAAACTGTCGTACTTTCCTTTTATATGGATTATATATGGAAACTGGAAGCATGGTAACTTATAAATTCACTAAACAACAACCATAAATTTGTTTCATTAGTAATTTCCGAATAGCCGAGACGCTAAGAGCTTACACCTGTGTAATCAGGATGACAAAAGCGAGTGCTCTCAGCAGATATCTCCAACGTTCCCGAATGCACCTCGGGACGAGCAACTAGCTGTTCAAATGCGAAACTTCGCTCTTATTCGCCCCACATTTTGTCTTGGTTCCCGTATGTGGCCCCAGTAATTGCGATTTTTGGTCAAATTAAAATGATTTCATTATAAATTCGAAAGTAATTCTGTGTGACTATTTAACTATTTATGCACGCACCGTCAAATATATTTACATGTAAACAATATGAAAAAATGAAATAAGGTACATAGGTACTGTTTATTTCATAAATGAATTCCAGCAGACCTTTTTTTTGTTTTTACGAGGGGAAATGCTCCTTTTCCACCATGACGCCGCGCTGGCAAGGCGCGGCCGTGTGTGGTCTTAGAGGCCTTAGCGGCCGTGGTCTTAGCGGCCGTGTGTGGCTATCCGGTCTTAGAGGACCGGCCTACCCACTAAAAACCCCCGGTATTCTCTGGGCCCATGCTGGCCACATGGCAGGATCCGCTTTGCGACTCCACTGCCATGCGCCCCGGCGCTGGCTCGGCCTAGAATTGGTCGAGCCAACGCTAAGGGGTAGATTGTCCGAGAATACTTGGACAATCCCCCAGACGGAGAGGCGTCACCTCGGCGTGCGCGGTACATTCTTTTAAACCCAATGCACATTCATTATTTGAACACGCCAGCTTTGTGGCCCAACACACGAAAATATAACCGCAGATTTCTCATGCCCTGAAAAGTGGACTGTGAAATGTACGCTCTTTAATATACGGTACTCCTCAGCGTGCCGCTTTAATAAGCGAATTCCGAACCAAGAAAAATGTTTAACTTCGGCCAAAGTTGAAATTATGACCTCGCCGAAACACGGCGCGTTGTGTAGACTTATTTTTCATTTATTCGGCGGCGGCCGCTGCCGGAGGCTCGCCAGGCCGCTTCTGGAATACTGATGCCTGTTTGGAGTTCCATTTAATGTATTTCAATGGCTGCTTTGTTAAGTTCGTTCAATTTTTCTAGTTTGAACCACCTTGGTGTTCGACCGTTGATTTTTATCAATGTACCTTTCCGTCGTCATCTTTTTTATCATTACCTATTCTATTCGCTGGATTGTAACTACAATTATTCAAATTTTTACTACATTACAGTTCTATTGTACATATTTTTCGTAAGATTGCAGCTTCTAGCAAAAGAATAACTTAATGAGGCGCAGGTTCGGTCACATATGGAATACTCTTCTCATTTTCGGGCTGGGCTCTCCAGTGCCAGCTTTACCCTCTACCGTATTGATCAGGGAACAACTCGAACGGACGGTTCGGTCGGTTTCGTTCGGTTTTTCACTCTGGAGAAGAGAAGTTGAGAATCCTCATGGATACTACCGAAACCAAGTGCCAAGGTGGTTATATTGAACTCCAAACCGATGGAGACGACTCGAGTGATTTGACCTACCGACTAAACTCAACCTGAGCCTTAGCAATAAGGATCTGAGGGCTTAGATTGAATGGTGACCGCAACCTTACGGAGAAGGTACCTACGATTAGCGCTGCCTTATGAAGAGGACATATACTTGAAAAACTCTCCAACCGTCGGCTGCCCGGATATTTCATGGCAGTTTGACCTCTTGGACCTGCGTAACTTTAAAGTCTTTATCACTTGGCAATCCACAACAGTGTGTTTCTCTAGAAACATTCTGCCTCGCACTAAATTCCTATGGTATTTTCGAACCGATGTAATATTCAAACCTTAAGAAAGAGTGTATTCCCATGTAATACGCCGACAACGTATCTACTCCTGGTGTAGCGGGCCTCTATGGATGGTGGTAATCGCTTATTATCAGATGGTCGATTTGCTCGTTGGCCCTCCTATAATAAAAAAAAGTACAATTATAAAATTAAGGTTCTCTTCATCATTTCTACTACTAAGCCCACAACTGGACCAGCCGTCTCCAAAGATCTCCACATAGATCGTGCCCAAATTGTTGCTCCACCTAGTTGGAAGCCTACCATCATTACGCTGTTCAGCTAAGTCTGTCAACCAAAAACCTTCCCGCCCAACCAGTCCTTTTTCCTAGTTAATCCTTTGAGCAATATGAACCCACAAGTTAATATAGAATAATATTGCTTTTTATTTCTACGTGAAATTAGTCTGTGATTACGGGTAGTTATCTCAAGTCCAAAATACGTAAATCATCTTGTTCAAATATCCATATCTTAACAATCCTTTTTGACGAACTCCAACTTATACACAGAAAAGAGCTTGCAACGAACACACATAGAGCTGATTCAGCGTCCATTGCGATACATTAGGATAGACACATCCATTTATTACTGCATGAAATATTAAGGGTATACTCATGTTTCAAGTATAGATAGGGGTACACTCTATTCATAGAGCCATGTTTGGTAACTACATTATTTATAATATTGTATTATTTTTATATGTGTAGGTAAACATACATACGACTGTAATCATATTAGGTTTAATTGTATCTTATATTATATTGTATTTTTATATTATATTATTATAAATATTAACATTGAAAAAAGGAGATAAAAAATAGACCTTCAGAGTTTCTTGCCTGTTCTTCTCGAGAAGGCTCTCCCAATTTCCGAACAGGTGTCGAGTCAATATTATTATTTTTTTCCTTATTCGTACGTACGGACAAGGTTTTTGATTTTTTTATAAGCCTTTTTTTTGTTTTGTTTGTTGACGTCAATAAGTGCCTGTAAAGGTCTATGTTGAATAAAGATTATTTTGATTTTGATTTAATTATACTACCTTCTAGTAGAGGGGAGATAACTATACAAACTGAAAACTTGGTTTGTTTGTTTGACTCATTCTAAGCTATAGGTTATATAGTGAGTTTAATACTGCAAATGTCTACCATGCAGACAGGTAACTTCGCCTAAATAAATCCTCACAGTTGCACTCAACCCCCTTATCGCAGTCTGCAAGCGCGCCGTGCTTCGTATCATATGCTAATTATACGCCTCTCGCAGATTTGAATAGGGTGTGTGGTGAATGAAGGGAGAAAGCTTATAATATTATGTTTTATTAAGGGTTCAATACACTTATGGGATCGTTGGGGTTTAAAATTGATTGAAGATTGAATCTTTAATAGATTACAGGTTCCTATAGTTGTTTTGGAAATCCTAGACTAACAGATAGTAGATACAAATGTTGGTACCGTACGTAATGGTATTGATCAGGGTTGAAGATTTGCTCACACTTACCGTCAGATAGACAGACATTTTATTTGTCAATATACTAGTCTTTACTAATGTAAATGCGAAAGAAAATCTATCCGTTCTGTCTGTCGCGCTTTCACGCCAAAACTACTAAACTAATTAAAATCTTATATATAAAAATGAATCGCAAAATGTGTTGGTAAGCTCATAACTCAACAACGCCTGGACCAATTTGGCCAATTCTTTTTTGTTAATGTTCGTTGAAGTTCAAGGAGGGTTTTTACAATGAGGAAAATTCGAATAATTATCGGAAATAACCTAAAAACAGCCCTTTTATTTTCCCGTGCAAACGTTTTCTAACTAAAACGTACAGTCGAATTGAGCTTTATTGTTATTGTATAAAGTTCATATTGCAAACACTCACTGTTGTCTAAGCAATGAAGGTGTGTTCCTAACATCAAAGAGTCAATTTGCGCTTTATTAACGCTACATATAGTTGAAATTCAATCATATCTATCAAAACAGTGTGCGTGCGTGCGTTGGAGCACAGAATACATCGTTGGAGGATTTAATGTCACGTTCCAAAATTGAATAGCCACAAAATGTAATAGGTCATTTAGACATTTTTTGCGATTTGGTTGGCTATGCGACATTATCTATAAAATAATTAGGAACAAAAACTGCCACTGTACAAATCTTTTTGACAGGACGAAGTCTGTCGGGTCCGCTAGTAATATAATAAAATTAATCACAAATCTATATATTATCCTTTAATGATTGTTAACGTTTACTGAAGAAATGGCTACTCGATCTGGATTATGATGATGTTGAGTTCCTTAATTAATAAATAAATTAAACATATAAAACATACACATGCACACACACACATACACACGGAATAAACATACTATTTATTAGTTTTAGCACATACACACGTAAAAACGAGTGGGTTGAACCACTCGTTGCACAACGCACGAAATGAAAGTTCAGAAATTGTGAATTCGGTAATTCGTATACGAATCTCACGATTTCGAATGCGAATTGGTTTTCTATTGTTTCAAAAAATTGTCTCCTGTTATATCCGGTGCGAGGTCGTCCAAGCACCAGGGGGTTGTCATAGCGACCACTGTGGTGGCGCGCCCCCTATGAGGATTCACTACCATCCACCGTGGGGGAAAAAAAAAAGTCTCCTGTTCGTGCGCCTTCCACAAATACACTCATTGCAAAGTTGAACATAGCCATCTGAGGCTTCAGCATAAGTCCGTCCAAAAAAAACCCCGACGGTTGTCACAATTCTGCCTTTGGACCACAAAGGAAGCAAACACCTTATTAGGTGTTTGCTTTTGTATAGAGTGTATTTGTGGAAGGCGCACGAACAGGAGACTTTTTTTTTAACCTTTATTAACTCAATTGAAGTTAAATAAATAGAAAAAAAATGATAGAACTTGATTAGAATATTTATATACGTCACTTCTGGATACAGACTTAGTAAAACCCTATATAATTATTTATGTAAATTGTACATACATAAGATAGGTACTAAGTGTCAAAAGGCTAGTAACCATAGAATGGTTACTAGCCTTTTGACACTTATACAGATAAATAATGGCAAGACTGAAATGATTTTTTTTTGCGTGGTGTTGTTTTTTGGCGCGACCATTTGTTTTAACTATAATGTGTTTTTCACACAGCAACACGTTAAACTTCGGATATTACTTAACTTTATATTGTTCGTAATAATGGCAATACGGAGGATTTAGTAATGTTAATGTAATGACTGACATGTTGCTAATAGTACAAAATTGACGAAGTCACAGCTCATTTAAATTTAGAAGCGAAACAAAGGCGCGACAAAGTCACCTTAAGGGCGACAGTTCAAGGGCTGGCTTATTGTATTCATAGATTTATTAAACTGCCGTTAGATTGGCAATGCGAGAGAGAAATAATACAGCACACTCGTGTGTTAGAACGGGATGGAAAGGCAAGACATAGGGGCCTGTATCGGCCAGACGTCACTTGCGAACGAAACAAATCCCACGATTTTCATTAAATCACGCATTTATTGTTTATTCTTGGTGGTTTGTAGAGATAATAATAATAATATAATAACATCGATATATATCTACTACGTACTAGATTCGCCCGCCCGAACATTCACTACGTTCAAGTGAAGTGCAGGGTACACTCTGCACCTCGCTCAGTGAGTCGTCGCCATTCGCGCAGTGTGCATCGCTCATAGGCCGGCAATAAACATAATTAAAACAGTGATTAAATAGTAAACCTTTCCGTTACTATCTTTATAGATGGTAGGCTAAATCTTATTCTGATGTATAAGTTATTTGTTGTAAAGTTTAATTTAAATTCATTTAGTAGTTTTTACCTTTCGCTTCATTACTTTTTTTGGGGAAGGTTTAAACATCTTTTCCTTATCAGGTCAGGCAAACATTGCTTGGTTATAAGAAAATCCCTGGAAATTGCTCTTTGATAATGTTTCGTGTAAATTAATCACCCAAACGTGACGTGCCCTTTATTTAGTATGCGGTCAAGCTATAAATAAACCGAATATTTGATCAATCGCGTGTCAACATAACTTATGGGGTGATACAACATACAAATAGGGGTGAACAGCTAATGCATACAGATAGTGTTTCTTGTGAGTATTTGTGTTGGATGTCTTGAAACTAGTAGGGACAAGGAAAGGGCGTCTCCAACTATCCTTCCTTTTGATTATTATCCCGTTAATAAAAAAATCCTATGTTCTTTTCATCTCTATCCCTATATCAAAATAGTAGTTTGTGAGTTTAATCAAACAAAAACTCTTTTATTTTGTCCTTTTTAGGGTAACATTTTTACAAGCTTTCAATATATAAACTCTTTATTGTACACGATAAAACATAGTTAAAATAAAAAAGATACTAGCAGGTACCAAGTTAATTGGTTCAAAGGCGGGCTTATCTTCCATAGAGATTTCTTCCAGCCAACTAGATGGTTGTTATAATGTAGAAAGTTTCTATAGAAAGCATGTCTTTAAAACTTACGTATTTTCACCTCCTATTTCAACTCACTTCAGCCTTTTATCGCATCAAAAAGTAACCTATGTTCTTTCTCAGACTATGTGTATCAAATTTCTCTTAAATCGGTTCAGTAATTTTGGCGACATAATTTACTGTTCATATATTTTTATATAATTCAGTTCAAGCATTGGCTACATTGTCCATAACTACATAACAAGCATTTTATTAAACATTAAGGACAAGGAGGATAATTGTTATTGTCTCTTTCTATCTTCCAATAATTATGATAAGTTAGAAAGAGAAAAAAATGACAGGCTTAACATAACTTTATTAATAATTGAACTTACAGATAATGTGGCTCATATGTTTTTTTTTTAACTCTATGATAAGCAATTAGGGCCACGCGGCATTTTGTATAGATATTATAGGCGTTTGTATCACCGCGATAACGTTCATATTAAAATAAAAAAAATGTTTTTTATGAATTCGCGCCGTGGTACTTACTACCTATTTATCGGACAAAGACAGCTGTTTGGTTTTTGATCGTCCGATAGTCCTAATCAACCACACTTAGAGTTCACATTCGAATCTAGTAAACTTCGCAACTATTACAGACAGAATTAGAGGTCTTTTTAAATGGTTCACGCGCGTCACTTAAGTACAAAAACGTTCACCTTCAACTATAACTAGAGCTTTGCGAAACTAGTTGATTATACTTTGTACAAAAAGAGACAACTATATTGTATATATTACTGTTCTTGCGAAATACCCTTTGTGTCTCTGATTTGTAGAACTGTTCATTATCACAGTGTATTAAAAAATAATCAAGTATATAAATTTAACCGTTACAGAAAATTGATTATTACGAAGAAATAACCTGCGAACACAATACGTAGACATTATGGCAAATTGTAAAGCAAAGACATTGAATAAAGCAAGCTAACTTCTTGACGCGCAGTTGTTCTACTGCCGCATACTAGATGGCACTATTGTTGCCAATTAAAACTCGGGTACGTTATGTGTAAGGGCGGAGTATAAAAAGTGCGTTTTGTTCAATTTTATAACTCAAGATGGACCGATCGATTTGGAGATCTTAAATTTTTTAATATCCGTTTTACCGTGTATTCGCGGTTACGCGGATTCTATGAATATGAACCTTAGTGTTAGGAGTATTATAACTGCCTCTCTGTAATAGTTATGCCGTACTCGCACCTTGAAAAGGTGCATCATATCAATAGTGTCAAGAATTAGATTTATGGATTTAAATTATCATAGCTGTGTTAGGTGAACTTAATGCTTCCACATATAATTACGGGCTTATGAGATTATAGATAATATAACGAATTGCATTAAGATAAAAGTTGTTAATCAAAGACGAGTTCTTAGTAAGTTTATTATTATAAAACATAAACTATTTATACGATAATATTTCATTTATACATCGTATATCCCACCATAACGATTATCATAACAATTATGATAAAATAGTAATATGATTACGAAATATTTTTATTTATTTAATGTCAGTTACTTACATTGTTAAATAATAATTGAGGACTACAATGATTTTGACAAAAATATTATTTGGGGCATTTAGAAGTTGCGTATTTATGTGTTATCTATTATGTATTAAGATAAATAAAAAAATCTACAATTGTTTACTCTTAAGTAGTAATAATTACATTACAAAATTTTATTCATTCTAGGTATATTTCTTTGTGATTCCACCATTCATAGCTTGTATATTTCTATTGCATAATGAAGTGTGAAAAACTAATAATTTGAATAATATGTATTTGCACAAATATGTAAATAATTTACTAGTGGCCATTTAGCCAGAATAACATTTCTGACTTTTTGTTTGTTATAAAGAAATATATAGGAATGGTTCCGAAATTTGGAATCATTTCCATACATCAATAATATATCTGACTTGTGGCAAATTTTGTTATGTGCTGTGTAACACTGCATTATTACCCGAGCATCGAAACGATGATAATATTCAAAGTAATGTGAACAATGACCCATAGCTATTAAATATATTAAAGCAACCAATGATTTTAATAAAAAGTTTATTAATTCATAACATGTGTTAAATAAATGATTTACATTTATTTAAAAGAATTTGGGCGACTGATTCAATCACAAAACTTTGACAAAATTAAATAAATATTGTTTACATTATTTATATTTAAGTTTATTGTGTAGACATTCCAAAAGTTCCACCCTAAGAAATTTCATTGTATAAATTACTGATGTGATAATACAAGAAAAACAATTCAATATTAAATACATTTTGCAACAAATGCTAATATTTAGGACTAATTAAATCAACTTGTATTTTTACAATGTCATTAGTATTTCATGCAACAGCATGATCTTGCTGGTTCGATCTAATAACTAACATTACGAGTTCAGAACTAATTAAACCACGTAATGTAGTTTGAACTGATTTTATTTCTAGTACTTATTTTACATTTTATTAGAAAATTATTACAAAGAACAACTCTCTAACAACACCATAGCAACCAACAAAAACAACGCCAACAATCAAAGACAAAAAGAATGACATAGTATGAGTTTAAAAGCGCTTGAACATACCGCCCCCGTTGGACATTTATTGGGGAAATGTCCTAAATAATTATACAACATTAGGACATATTGTCTAGAACTTAAGTCTTAAATTATTTATCACAATTCTATAAACATAAATTAACATTATTAGTATTAAAATATAAACTGAAATTAAATGAACACCCCAAGTATTTAAAAGAAATTGAACTTCTAATAATCTGAAAGAACTTAATTACTTATTGGTAATATACATATTTTTGATGTAGGTCTTTTTATAATTGATGACCGTGTGCGTAATGTGACTACACGGGTTAATCCATCACTACCACAATGTTTTTCTATGACCTTTCCGATAAGCCAACGGTTTGGAGGTAGGTCATCTTCTTTAACTAAAACTAATTGACCAATTTCGGGTTCTGGTACAGTTGATCGCCATTTATATCTATTCACCATTGTGCACAAATACTCCTGAGACCACCTTTTCCAAAAACACTGCAACGTTCTCTGAATGAATTGCCACCTACTCAATGAACTCACTTTAGAATTATTGTTACTAAAGTCTGGTACTGTTATTAACGGCTCTCCTATCAGGAAATGACCTGGAGTCAATGGAAGTGCCTTTGCTGGATCATCATTATAAATTACACTTATAGGGCGCGAATTCAAACAAGCTTCCACTTGATACAAAAGAGTAATCATTTCCTCAAAGGTGAGCGTTGAGTTCCCAATTACTCGTTTCAGATGAAATTTTACAGATTTGACGCCCGCCTCCCAAAGACCTCCAAAGTTGGGTGCATGTGGCGGAATGAAATGCCATTGTGTATTATGACGTTCTAAGTGCTCTGCAATAGACTGTTGAATAGATCCTAATTTTTGTAATTCTTTATCGGCCCCTACAAAGGTTGCCCCATTATCGCTTCATATATGTGAGCAATGTCCTCGTCTTGCAACAAATCTCCGAAAAGCAGCTAAAAACCCTTGAGTAGTCATATCGCTTACTAGTTCTAAATGTATTGCACGAGTACTCATACACACAAACAAACAAATATAACCTTTATAAGCTCTGTGTCCTCGGCCCTTTGACGTTCTTATATTAATTGGTCCGGCATAATCCACCCCGCTATGAAGAAATGCTCTAGCTGGGGTACATCTTATAGACGGCAGTGATCCCATGAATTGTGTCTTAATTTTCGCCCGCTGTTTAGCGCAAGTCACACATTCACGAACATATTTTTTAATTAAATTTCTAGCGCCTATAATCCAATAGGCTGATCTTAAATAATTTTCCATTAACTGATGACCACCGTGTTGAGTTTTAATGTGTGCATCAGATACTATTAATTGTGTTAAATGATGTTTCTTTGGTAATACTATAGGGTTTTTAATATTATCATCAAGATTAGCATTTTGCAATCTACCGGAGACTCGTAATATATTATTAGTATCAAGATAGGGACAAAGAGACTTCAAAACGCTAGAGCGTGTATTCAACATTCCTTTATTTTTTAATTCATTATATTCTAAGGGAAAGGACAAAATTTGTGCTTGCCGTATACAACATATGAGAGCTTCATGAATTTCCTTCTGACATAAATATTTACAAACATTTTTGCCTTTATTCAACATTCTTTTACAGTATGCAACGACTCTTAGTAATTTTGCCAAAGAGGAATACCTTTCAATAATTGAATCCTCTGAAGAAATTATTAAATGTGTTACGATAGATTCTTCTAGCGTTGTACTTAATTTAAGTGGCCTATTGAACTCGATAGATCTTTCCCCTAAAAAATCTGGGCCATAAAACCATATTCTGCTTTCGGATAAAGCGTTTGGTGGAATTCCTCGTGAAGCCATATCAGCAGGGTTTTGCTTTGTTGACACGTGAAACCACTGGGAAGAATTCATGTTTGTTAATATTTCTGAAGTTCTGTTACCCACAAAAGTTTTCCAGCGGCTTGGATGACTGTTTAACCACGCTAAAACAATTGTTGAATCCGTCCATGCTGTGATGTTTTCTTTCGGAATATTGAGAACTTGTGCTGTCTCAATCAATAACTTTGACAACAATACTGCTCCGCAAAGCTCGAGTCTAGGTATACTCACTTGCTTTATTGGGGCGACTCTAGTTTTTGCACTTAACAGAGCTACTTTGATTTGACCTTCAGTATTGATTGTTCTACTATAAACTACTGCTGAGTAAGCGACCTTGGAGGCATCGCAGAAACCATGTAGCTCTACATTTAAGTTATGCGGCGTTATACCTATCCACCGAGGAATGCGAATTCTGATGAGATCAGATAAACTTTGCCGGTAAGTACTCCATTCATTTAATAGTTCTGTAGATAGTTTGTCATCCCATCCAACTCCAGTTAACCATAAACGCTGAATAAAAATTTTTGCTAAAATAATTACAGGAGCTATCCATCCTAGAGGATCAAACAATCTTGCTATATCGGCTATAATTGTTCTTTTGGTGGCAGGTGCTACTGTAGGTAGGCTTACAGTGTACTCAAAGAAATCATCGGGACGATTCCAGGTTAGTCCTAGAATTTTCATTGTACTATCGAGCTTGATTTGAACCTTAGATTCAATAGGGATAATATTATTTTCCTCATCAATCACACCATTCTTACTTTTTTCCATTATATCTATGTCTTTCATTAAATTTAAATCATTGCTATTCCATTTTTGTAATATATATCCTCCCTTGGCTAATAGCTCGCTTGTTTGTTTGTATAATTCTATCCCCTCTTCCCTAGTGGTACATCCCGTCATCAGATCGTCCATGTAAAAACTGTTTTTTATGATTTCAGCTGCAATATTATAATTGTGTCCTTCATCTTCAGCAATCTGGTGTAACACTTTAACAGCCAGATATGGTGCTGATGCTGTCCCAAAAGTTACTGTCATTAATTCATACTCTTTTATTTCTTTTTCAGGATCAGTACGCCACAAGATTCGTTGATACTTAGCATCTTCATCGGCTATCAAAACTTGACGATACATCTTTATGATATCTGCCACCAAAGCAATTTTGTGTACTCGCCATCTTAAAACTGTATGTCGTAAATCTGGTTGTAAAGTAGGTCCAACCATTAATTTATCATTTAACGAAACACCTCTTTTATTTTTTTCAGAGGCATTAAAAACTACACGAACCTTAGTAGTGGTTCTATCATTCCTTATAACTGCGTGATGAGGCAAGTACACTGCTTCTTGTATATTTGAACTTGTCACTGGTCTCATATGCTTCAACGATAAGTATTCGTTTATTACTTGCGTATATTTATCTTTCAGTTCTTTATTTTTTTCAAATCTTTTTTCCAGAGATCTGAATCTTGTTTCAGCAATATCACGCGAACCGTAATTTATACACTGCTCAGGATCATCTTTGAAAGGTAACTTCACCACATATCTGCCATCAGCTGTTCTTTTGGTAGTTTCTTTAAAAAACAAGTTCGCATTTTTGTTCTTCTTCGGTAAAGATTGAATTAGGTACAGATATGAGTTCTTCTATCTGCCAAAATTTTTTCAAAACGTCATCTTCATTCATCTGTACGTACATCGAAACAATGTGGTTTGGTTTATTTATTAAATCTTTATGATGTAGTGAGTCAACTTCACCTGATAGTATCCACCCTAATGTCGTATTCTGTGCAATTAAGCTTCCCGATGGACTACGTTTGATACCTTCCTTAAGGATATAACTGTACACTTCTGCACCTAACAAAACATCTATTTTATTGGATTCATTGTATCGTGGCATCCGCTAGAGAATATAGTTTAAATCAGCCCACATAATCGAAGACGTATGCTTCTGGGGCGTATATGATGTAATATTTGTCAAAACAAAAGCTTTAATTGTTAATTTAAATGTCTGATCAATTCGAGATACTAATGTAAGGTTTACTACTCCTTTAGAACTTATAGACTTACTGTCGCCTAGCCCCGAAATAACACTATGAACTGGTAACTTCTTTAACTTCAAAAGCTGCACTGTGGCTTCTGTAATAAAGCAAGCTTGAGACCCTTGATCTAATAAAGCTCTTACAAGCTGACAATCGCCGTTACTAGACTTGACATTTATCATAGCAGTAGCTAATAAAATCTGCCTATTACTTTTTATATTTTTAGTAGAAACACATGACACGACCTGTGAATTATTTACTGATGAACTGGTACTTGGTGTATCTACTACAGAGTTGTGCTCCACATTGTTTTCCGATAAAGAGCTAGGATGGAGCAACGAATGATGACGTCTTTTACACACCCTGCATGTATTTGTTTTTTTACAATTATACACAGAATGATTTCCGCCTAGACAATTAAAGCACATTTTATTTTTTACTACAAAGTCGCGTTTTTGTTCATAGCTCAACTTAAGAAACTCATTACAAAAACAAACTTTATGTTTTTCAGAACAATATTCGCACTTCAAATTATTTTTTGTATTGTTTGTGACCAATAACGATTTGGTATGAGTGTGCTGTATAAATGGCCTTTTAGCATCTAAACACTCTAATGCTCTATATCGGTTCTCTATAAATTCTTGAAACTGTTTGAAGGTAGGCAATTCATTCAAGTCGCTGCTTGAAACGTGCAACTCCCAATACTTTCGTGTTTCAGGGTCAAGTTTAAAACTAACAATATGTATTACTAAAATATCCCATGTACTCACATTAACACCTAAATTACGCAAAGCATTCAAACAGTCACATGTATTATCTAATAGTTCTTTTAGTCCCACACCAGACTCAACGTTCATGCGTCTTAGACTGAATAACCTTTTTAAGATACAATTTGCGAGATAGCGTTTATTATTATATCGTTTCTCTATTAACTCCCAACATTCTACATAGTTGGCCTGTGTTATAGGAGTGTGCCTTACTAGCTGTTCGGCCTCACCAGTAAGGTGACTCTTTAAATAGTGCAGTTTTTGAACATTGTCAAGTGTTACATTTTTATCAACCAGAGAAATAAATAAATCTCTAAATGTGGGCCACTCTGAATATTTCCCAGAAAATACAGGAATCGATATTTTCGGTAATTTTACATATGAGCTAGATGTTGCCACTTGACTCTCATGATTAACATCTGAACATTTTGTTTGTAACTGTAACTTTTTTAGTTCAGTTTTCAAATACGACTTATACATAACATAGCTATCTTCTGTATTATCATATATGTTGTCTGACACATAACATGTTTTTTCAAGAACCACAGGTTCAAAAGATTCATACAATTTAGTATTATTGTCACGAAATAATTGCCAATCTCTATTTAAATTTTCTAACTTTATTTCTATGTACTCTACATTTATTCTATCTTTAGGACTTTTCTTGAAGTTAATAAAACCTTTCTCTATAGATCGCTGTAAATCTTTCTGAACGTTAATAATACTATCCATATTTTAAACCAACAAAATATTATTAAAACACTAATCGTTGTACTTCTATCTTTCCAATAACTACTTATTCAGAAGGTTAAAATATACGAATAATATATAATATATGGAACAGTTGAAAGAATCAAAATTAAACTTCAATCTTTTTGTAACTCACAAACTTTGAAATAGAAAATAAATCTATACAGATTTCTAATTTTAAATATTTATAATGTATTAATTCTAGCGCTTACGAAAACTACAAAGTTATAAAACACAAACTACGATTCAAATGTTCTTAAATACAATGTCTATTTTTCACTCTTCTCTTCAAAATACGATGTAGAATACATATTGTACTAACAGTTTGAACACCACTCTCTTTCCAGGGCTCCTCAATTTTTTCGTATAATAAAAACGCTTGCTTTCATTCCTCTGGCAGGATAGATACTGCTGCTTATGTCACGGCTGTTCCAAACTCCTTTTACTCGTACTTACTAATATACACGTTGATGTGCGTAGGTAAAATGACTTGCTACGCTATTTTTGAACTTCATTGAAATATCCGTCTCAATGGACCAAATGTTTAATGATCTTGCTGGTTCGATCTAATAACTAACATTACGAGTTCAGAACTAATTAAACCACGTAATGTAGTTTGAATTTATTTTATTTCTAGTACTTATTTTACATTTTATTAGAAAATTATTACAAAAAAAACTCTCTAACAACACCATAGCAACCAACAAAACAATAACGCCAACAATCAAAGACAAAAAGAATGACATATGTATGAGTTTAAAAGCGCTTGAACAAGCAGATTCTTGTATAGTTACTCAAAATCAAATTAATCTTTATTCAACATAGGCACAGGCACTTATTGATGTCTAACAAATGTAAAAGTTAAGAATACAAAGAGCTTAAGAATACAGAATACAAAGTTTATGTGTACACTATAATATCCAATTAGCACTTGTGTTAGTTTTTATTATTATTACTAATCCCATTAAAATAGTCCCCAGCATGACTAAAACCTTGAAAATAAAACCTTAACATGACCGTTATAATAAGGTTTGAATATAGAAACAGAGACACCGCTCTTGGTCCGAATAGCGCCATCTCGCTTGCACGCTTGCACTGCGGAATTAATTCTTTAAGCGATCATGGTAGGCCTGCAGGGAGCGACATGCTTTTGTTGCGGAGTCCTATGACCGCGGGGAATGTTTTAAGCGTCGGAAATAACGCGGGAGAATTTTTATCGCGTAACTTTAAGTCGCGCATATCCGTACTAGAGACGCATTTTGAATCAATAGAAGTGAATCTGGTATTCGAATACGAATGTAATCAATATGATAGATGATTTTTAAATGACCCGAATTCTGCGGTGTTGTTAGAAAAAAAATCTTTATTAAATTCCGTTTGCAGAGAAAGAATAATAACAAGTATCCAATTAACTATTAATTTAAAAAATAAACGTGATGGCGTAGAACGGAACGTAAATTGCCTGGCCGTTTTGAACTTTCAAAACATTTCACTGTCAAATTGTCAATGTCACTTCTGATAAATATTTAACTAGAAGAAATGAAAAACGAGCGGTCCCTACGTTTTGAAGCCCTTTGGGCCTTCTGAGGAGAGGTCGCTTTCAATTCAAGCCGCAGGGTCGTTAGGACCATTGGCTTGGGCTGAGTTTGGTTGGTAGGTCGCATTGTTCGAGCCGCCTCGATCGGTCTGGAGTCTTGGCTGCGGTAGTAGCCATGAGGCTCTCAGCCTCTCCTCTCCCGAGGGAAAAAAGGGTGCTACCCACTCGTCTCGCACAATTCACGGAAAAATTGAGCAAAAGTAGTGGATTTGGAAATTCGAATTCGAATCTCACGATTTCCAATGCGAATTTGAATTGTATTAATTGAAATATGCGTTGAAATAAACAAATTGTTAATAAATTCTTAGGTAACTGTGTAACATAATAATATGTATATTTAACTGTAGGTACTATCGGGGACACTGGCGCCTTACCACCTCTAGAGCGTGAGTCGCTTGCACACTGCACGATGCTACGGCTACAAGCTACGCCTTTCGTTCATTCAACTATTGTGCTCGCGCGGAAACATGCAAGTGAGATAGCGCTAAGCGAGCGAGATAGCAATAAGCGAGCGATATTAAAAAATATATCTCTATGGAAACGGTATTTGGTTAAACGGGGACGCAGCGTTCTATGGCGACGTTACAAAAGACACCGACCATGTTTTTGTGTGCGACGCTTTGATATGCCGCCACAAGTGTTTTGACAACATTTTCTCTAGATTGCAACTCTTAACTGACTCTTTGACCATTGTTACTAACTGAAATAATTGTTTATATAGTATTAAGCAATGTTCAGTTTGTTACAAAACACTGCAAATTTGATAGTTGCTATAAAATGCTGTACACGAGGTAATTACAAATTTACAGCGAGCTACTATTTTTTATACCCTTGTTATTAACAAATATCATTGTTTTTTAATTATAAACAATGTTCCGTATGTTGCGAACGTTGCAAAATTAATACACGTTACAAAATAATGAGAACAACCTAATTCTAAGTTTGCAGCGTGTTACAAATTTTTTGACAATGTTATTAACAAAAAACACTTTTCACCCCTTTTCAACCCTTTCCGTACACCCCAGAGCGCTGCAAAATCACACGGTAAGGTAGGTATTTCACCTTCCTTAATGACCCCTCAACATTTTAGCAAGTTAGTAATTTCTTTCGGGTTTCAGGCTCTAATGACAGGCCTTATTGTCTTCTCGATGAATAGGATATGTAATTAAAAAGTTAAGGATAAACAGGATAACTCCGTTTTTAAATGCATTATAAACATGTGAGTTTTCTACATTTACTTGTTGATGTTACGGTTAAGTAAAACATTTTAGTTCCAGCAGATTTTCCACAAGTAAAAATAGTTTTGCTAAATACCAATAACTATTTTGTTTTTGTTTAGCTTTGACTTTTATTGCTATTATATATTTACTGCTAATGACTTATATGTGAATTAATATAATAGAACAATAAGGAAAATATTAAAAACAAAAGAATGTGAGTCTTAAAATGTATATTAATAATTCTGCAAACATTAACGTCTTTGATACGAGTATAATTAAACTTAATATTCTTACACTAGAGAAGCATTATTTAAGAACATCAAATACAGCAGCAATGCATGGCCGTAAATATTCAATTAGATAATTTAAACGATTAAACAAGAAAGAATGGAGAATAGCATGATTAAAAATATGGAAACAAACATGAAATAAATGGTTGGTTTCATCGTCTGCCTAGAATTATGATTAGTACCCTAAACTGTATCGTTAAATGACTGGGTATCTTAACAATGCCCAGACTTTAATTTGACCACACAGCAGTGTCTAGATCGAAAATGGAGGAAGATTCGTCGCCTTTTCCTTATTTTATATTAAGGGTGTGGAGTGGCTCCCAAGCAGAAGCCATCGCACTTCGACCTATTTGGGATCGCTTGTGTTCAACTTTTCCTTACAAACATTTTTTATGATATTGCATATATTATTTATTGATTACATTACTATCAGAAAACAGTTAAATGTTAATATTAAATATGTAACTAATAAATTGACCAATTTACAAAACTTTTAACCGACTTCAAAAAATAAGGTTTCTCAATTCAACCATATAGTACTTATTTTATTTTTAAGTTAGTTCGCGCATAAATTCGTCGTTTATGAACCGTGTTTGAGGATACTTTTTTGATTCGTAGAGTATATTCTAGAGGGGGCTCCCATGAAAATTTATCGAAATTGATTTAAAATTGTTTCAAGAAAAACTGAAAAATAAAAAAAAGCTGTTTTTACATTTCATGCACATTTGATACTCGATTAGTCCGTCAATTGTAGATCGGTTTTGCTTTATTTTTGTTTATAAAGTACACCCGATAAGGTCCCATATAAATTTTAATAAATTCAAAAAAATAATAAATAAAATTTTTCGCAACAAAATATATACCGACTATACACAAAGGACTGGCATTCATTGCTGGCCCCAATTTCAAAATAAATTATTTTACATATAAATATATGTATATTTGAAGTAATTAAAACATTATTTAAGACTTTACAGTTTAAGTTTGCATAGGTATAGTTTTGAAGTCGGTTTGTTTTTGTTGCGTAAAAAAAATACATTACATAATCAATAAAAGATTGATATTTTATAAATGAAATATATATCACAGTTCAATATTGTCACATTAATACATAAGCATTAAACTTGAAGGCGACACTTCGGTATTGTTAAAATAACAAATAAAATTAATATTCATATTTGTCTTTTTACAAATAGAATTATTTACTAAAATATGAAATAATTTTAAACGTCATTATGCTTCTGGGCCAATCAAAACAAAATACAATGGACTTCAACATCAGTTAGAATACTTTTGGCGATAAAACGCGGTTTGTATAGTCTTTATAGTAATTAAACTAATATTAATGTTGAGCAGAACTTTTTACTAAATTAAAACCTTTTTAAAGTAGATACAACGCGTGTCCACTGAAATACGTCATTAATTGTTGTGTTACATAATCATATTAATATTTTTGTGTTTGTTGGCTTTAAATCTTATTTAAAATACAAGATAAATTAATATATTAGAAAAAATGCAAACAAATGTTTGACTCGGCCGGGACTCGAACCCGCATTATGAATAGTGTATTTTGGTCTACTTTGGCTTGACAAAGTAAAAAAAAGTTGAAAAGTGACAAATGCTGTTTAAATTTTCGATTGGGGTGGCTAGTGTCGGTGGCAGAATAGTTAAGACGTCAACATTGAAGAAGCTAAAAAAATTTATTTGCATTAGAAAATACATATTTATTTTTAATTTAATATTTCGTCAATGCCCCATTGGCAGCTATGACAGCGTCGCACCTAGCTCGCATCGAGCGCACAAGGACTTCACACAAGTCTGAGCCTCGGAGTGAATCCCAAACTCGGTTGCAATGTGCAATTAAATTATCTCTGGACCTTTCATTTTGTGTGTCCCACCGCTGAACCATCAATCCCCAAAGATTTTCAATAGGGTTTAGAACTGGAGATCGGGAGGGCCATCGCACCGTTCGAATGTCCGGCTGAGCTTCAAGCCGCCCTTGCACCACACGCGCGGTATGAATAGAGCAGTTATCATGAATAAATATAAATTCCGGAACTTCTGTCCCCGGATACACAAACGCACAGTAGGGACCATGTCTCCTGGAGAAGCTCGAGGTTAGAGTCGAGTTGTTCGTGAATGAATGCTTCAATTGCACTCCACTTCGCAATTATATCTCCTTCACTCATTCATTCTGGTCCCAACTAGTTCAGTAGTTCATTTATTTATTTATTAATAGGACACCAGCAGTGCATGCATTAACACATATTATTAAAAAAATACAGAGTTGGTATAATAATTTCATTTACTTCATTAGTTCATAAAAACTTCTTTCACTGAAGTAGAGTAAAGCGAACGGATAGATTACAAACATAGCGTGCGAGAGCGAGACAGTTGATTGGCTTGGCATCCTGTGGGTCAATTCCACTAACAAAATGAACCGAACTATGCCGCTTATCCAATCCGAACGCTAGAATATCACGTCATCTAACAATCTATGCAATTCTATTGGTTAAAAGTAATGGTTCAGCTGTGATTTGTTTGTGGAATACAGAAACTAGAATCACCGGCCGGTCGGAGTCTACCTGCACACAATTTCATGTCTTATAGCGCAAACATTATGTTTAGTTTTACTTGAATAATTAGTTGAAGGAATAATTTGTTTATGAATAATTTCATATTCTTTGCTTAAGTTCTAGTCTGCATGTGCATAATATATACGAGTGTGGCGTATACTAATTGTTGAGCATTAATTAAATATGGATGTGCCGAGCGTGGTCGATCGTTAAAATCACCCTCCTCTTCGATTCGACGAACCCAAAGACGAACTGATCGTCTCTGAAAAACAAAAAAAAAACTGTTTAAATACCTAGGTTTTAGTAATACTTAAACTTATTAATTTAACTTATAAAATAGGTATAGGTCTTTGTAATAGAATCAATAAAATCATATTAAAGTTACCTATCTTTTAAAACTCCAACTTAAAAATCGAATCGCCTATGTCAAAGGAGCGCGTCATTTTCCTTGAATTGCATATTATAACGCCCCGCAATTATAGAATGAATTAAATTCTTAAGACGTAGTGGTAAGAGTGAAGTTTACTTGCACATTTGAACGGTATGACACATGCCGAAAGCGGCAAGCGGCGTCTTTTTTAATAATAAGATCAATGAGAACCGCCCGCGGTAATTTTTAAAGAATTAGCAGTGTTTTATTTAATTTAAGTATTAAGAGTAAGGAAGTCTGTGCTTAATAAAATAACATTCTACTCATGAATACAAACACTATTATTTTGGGACCCACTATTAACTGGACAAA
Organism: Scirpophaga incertulas; assembly: GCA_036419045.1. Classification (NCBI taxonomy): domain Eukaryota; kingdom Metazoa; phylum Arthropoda; class Insecta; order Lepidoptera; family Crambidae; genus Scirpophaga; species Scirpophaga incertulas. The sequence continues at coordinate 3,587,866 of CM071639.1, read as the reverse complement.
AAATCCATACATATTGACTGCGTAGATATTGACTATTTGTATATGAAACGGTTTCAATTTCAAAACGCCACTTGACCGCTAAGTACTAATAGCTACTCGTAGAAGTATATCTATACGTTAAATAAAAAAAAATAATTACCTACATCTTTATAAGATTTAATTTTTAAATTTTTTAAACATTTAAATAAATCTTACCGAGAAACCAAGTTCTTGCGAAATTTGCGTAATATTCCTGCCGAGTTTATGAAGTATATGAAGAGCAACTCTTCTTGCTCTTTCTTCAACAGAAAGATTTCGTAAGGCCATGGTCCTTGAGCAGAGGTCGTAGCGAGCACAGAAACTAACAGCAGCGAAGACGTAAACAATTCACGAAGGCGTAAAGCAGACTGATACCTATACCTACCAAAAGAGATTTCAAAATCGTTTGTTTGAAATCTCTTTTGGTATAATGAATGGTCGTAGTAAATCGTAGTAAAATACGTGACCAATCAGGGATAGCTACGCATCGCGTAGTCGTGCCGGTGCGAGCCGCTTGCATACGAATATTTCTAAAAAGTGGTAAGGCGCGAGAGACCCCGATAGTACCTATTATAATAACACTTTAGTTACTTGTATCATAATAAATGATTTCTAGTTTTTAAATGATTGTATGCGCGTGTCCTGCGGTTGTTTTTTTCTTTTTTTAGTTGTGACAATTTACTCGGGTACCTGCTTTTGGTAATATATATTTTGTGTCTTAAGGGTAGTCATACTCTCATTAAAATCTCTTCGGCAGTGTCGTGTGAGGCGGGTCGTTACGTTCCCTAAAACATGGTTGAGCGAAGCGATGGCTGGTTCATGCGTCATGCTCGTGAACGGGTGCTGCCAGCGGAGATGAGTCACTCTTTGCTTTGAGTAGTACCCAGTAGGGTACTACTCGTATTTATTATAATTTTAATTTAACTTTAATATATTCTTTTAAAACTGTATGACACGGCATTCCTAATATAGGCATGTTTTCAAAATAAATTTTTATTAAATATGTAATGGAAAGTGACTTCATGAATTATCAATATTGAAGTCATTTTCCAAATTGACGACTCTGTATCTATTTAATACAGGGAAAAAAAACAGCCCTTGCTGAGTTTCTTGCCGGTTCTTCTCAGTACAAGGTCTCCCGCCGTAGATTTGCGAACCGATGGCGTAGCTTTTCGACATTCACAAGTGCTTGTAACAGCCCAGACTGAATAAATTTTGAATTTCGTCTCCTAGTAGATTGCTTGTTTGAAGGCAGCGTGTGCGGCTGGCTAACCGCGCACGCCGTTGAAGTGCCTCTCTACCTGGGGATTGTCCTAGGCTTCTCGGACAATCCCCCCTTGGCGATTGCCGTGCCCGTGGGCGTGTGGCGGTAACATCGCGTAAGAGCACCCAGCCATGCGCCCCTTTATCATGCGGCTTTAGTGGATAGGCCGGTGCCTCTGACCGGAGACCCCCGTACACGGCCGCGCCTAGCCAGCGCGGTGACAAGGTGCATAAGGAGCATTTCCCCTCGTAAAGTAGATTGCATGTTGATGAAATGCGTATGTTAAGATGGATGTGTGGACTAACGAGAAAGGATAGAGTGAGGAATGAATATATCCGGGGAAGTCTGAAAGTAGCCCCTATTGTGGAAAAATCTATACTAATATAATAAAGCTGAAGAGTTTGTTTGTTTGTTTGTTTGAACGCGCTAATCTCCGAAACTACTGGTGCGATTTGAATAATTCTTTTTTTGTTGGATAGTCCATTTATCGAGGAAGGCTATAGGCCTAAATAACATTACGCTATGACCAATAGGAGCAAAGACAGAGCGGTAAATGTGTAAAAAACGGGGAAAATTATTCATTTTTGAAGGCTTTCTTTGCGTGCGCTGCGAAAAACGGTTCAAGATACACAAAAAATATGTATGAAAGAATTATTCCTCTATACATGATCTAAAAAAAAGTCCGCGACGGCATATGTCTATCTTTTAAGGTTTAGTCACAATGACCGTTTTTATGGTACCAAATTTGGTCGAAATAAAAAATCTGCCGGAAGTCACTATTCCACGCGGACGAAGTCGCGGGCAAAAGCTAGTTGATTGATAAAGGAGACTTTCCTGATATGGTCACGTATTAAGAAGAGGGAATGATCATGTTACCAGGAAAGTTATGGACATGAAACTGGGTGGGCGTGTGGGGAGAGGAAGACAGAAGAAACGATGGATGGACTGGGTGATTGCTGATATATTAAAGAAGGGTGTAAGTGTCGGAAGTGCGAGTAATAGAGAAGAGTGGAAATGGAAGACATTTTGGGACGATCTCAAATACATTTGGGAACAGGAAATGTATTTTTGAATCATTTGACGTGAAATTGGAATTCGAATACGAATACGAATCGTGCGCGAAATTATTTTCTACTGCTTTCAATTTTATAGATTTTTGAATCACTCGAATTCAGTGTTGTCATTACAAAGAAATTTTTAATTATATTCCGTTTCACGCAGAAAAATTAAAAAAAAGGGGGTGTGGCTGTGTTATGGACACGGCCGTTTGTTGTACGTGAGTACGTCTCGTAACGGGTAATAGTACGCAGCAAAATGGCCTTCAAATTGGCGGGGCTCCCCCTCCACCGCGCGCGATGTGTTCCAGTCTTTACTGGGCGTAATAAATTCTTTGATCCTTTAGCTATCCAGTGGTGTAATTGGAATTTGGATGGGGATGATAGATATGTAGCTACAACATCAAACTGTATCCCCCGATTTTGTTATCATTCGATTTTTTGATTTGCGTCCCTATGGAAGCAATTTTAAAGACGTATTCACGTCAAAATTAACAACAAGAACAAAAATCCGGCGATGACCCACACGTGAAACGAATCACTGTCAACGTCATTTCAGCGTTGGATATTCTACCAGAAGAAATCAAAAACGAGTGGGTTGAACCACTCATTGCACAACGCACGAAATGAAAATTCAAAAATAGTGAATTCAGTAATTCGTATACGAATCTCATGATTTCGAATGCCAATTGGTTTTCTATTGTTTCAAAAATTCGTCTCCAGCCCCCCTAGACAAAATGCCTTTCTATTTGCGTTTTTTATAATAGATAACATAAAAAATGTATGGAACTGACATTTCCAGTAGATACGTCACGTGACTTGATGACGCTGATAGAAAACTGGCCGACAAGATGCTAACTGTGTTTCTATTCTATCGCTCGTCTGTGTTCTATTTTGACAGTAGAGGTGTTCTATACAAATTCATAGACAAAATGTAGTTTGTGACGTAAAAAAATAGATACGGTTCTATTCTATTTCTACTCAACAAAGCAATTGCTCATACCCAATAGATTGGTGATAGATAGTTTGTTTGTTGTTTTAAAATAATGTGTTTTTGCCAAATTATTCCTAAAAATGCACATGATAAAGATGATTTTATTAAAGGTACTTTGTGCCCTAAGTTTCATCGCTACAGGTTCTTACCAAAGAATAGTTGACGTCATACAGCACATAACCCAGAGAACTGCAAGCCGATGTCTTCGGGAAGTTGTGGACGCCTTAAACAGCAATGCTATTTGCACCAAGTGGATTGTGTTTCCACAAACACGAGAAGAAAGGTCCCAAATCACACAAGAGGAAGTTAGTTAAGCTGCAACTTAGTGAAACTTTTAAATGGTTAAAAATGTTCATAATGATATATATATATACCATGTCGAATTCATTCTTAAGCCAGCCACAAATGAACAGCCTATAATATTTTAGAATCTGCTTTTTTACTTACCTCTAAATAAATGTCTACGCAACGATTTTCAATTTCAAATCTAAAGTTTGTTTAATTTAGTCCTAATTAATGTAGGTAAATAATTGTGAAGTACGCACGTTTGAAATGTTTTGAAGTTCCTCCTAATGGCATTTTTTCTCTTTAAGCAAAGAGAATTAAGGCGAAACACGGTAGATTATTTTCTATTTCTATTCTATTTTCTACTGTCACGGTAGACACAGTTATTCTATCAGTAGATACACTTTGTCTAGCATTTTTCGATAGAAAACGCTTAGACTATTATAACAGTAGAAATAGAATAGAAAAGACGCGCGTGCTTTTTGTCTAGGGCTACAGGGCAAGAGAAAGAAGAAGAAAAATGCATGGCGGCGAGAGGTAGTTTTGTAGCGGCATGCTAGCGTTATTCCTCTGTCGTCATACGGAGGTGTCGCGCTCAAGGTCACTGTTACATTCTGTGTTAAGCTATATCTATTATACATTTATCTCGTATTTTCTTTTCTATGTGTATTAAAAGTACACTTAGAATATTTCGATTCTGTGATAATTACTTTCGTAGATACAACGACATTCTGCGTTTTGTGAGTTTACGGTTAAGTTTATATAATTTGAAGTCTTTCTGTATGCTTGTTTGTAATGAAGGTAAATAAATATTTTATCTACATGTTTAGCGCAGTGGTCGAGTAACCAATCGGCTTTTACGCGACGGGTCGCGGATTCAATTCCCGCACGGGAGAGATATTTTGTAAGACCTACAAAAATTTGTTCCGGTCTGGGTGTTATGTATGTGAGATTTCTATATTTGTGACTGCACCCACGATACCGGATAAAATCCTAGGATGGGCCGACGTTTTTTTTTGTAAATCAATATATCTATCTGATAAGCGTCAGAGAAAAGCAGATCAAACAACATGTAATCAAGTGTACAAAAGGCGAAAAGAACAGCATTTTTAAAAGAATTGTTTGCAAGGCAGCTTCCAATCTCGATCAGGGGAGGTTGAAATATTTCCTTCAGTGATCTATAATTACGTTGAAATTTCAACTGACAAAATATAATAACGGAAGACGTTGCTGGAGCTTGGCGGAGAATAAATCTCATTATTTATAAGCTGTCCTCCCTTGCATTGCAGCGTATAGTTATTTCGTATGCATTGGCAATGTCGCCTTCCGTTAGTGGCACGGTTCAGTAAGATGGTTCCAAAGCGTCAATATTGCGGGCGTGGTTTGCAGGAACAGAGAAGTATTTCGAATATTTAAACAGCAAACGGAAATAGGGAGCTTAACCGCTATCGTGGAATTAACTTTGGAGGCGAATTCAGTTTGTGGCATATTAAAATTCAGCGTCTGGAGCATTTATGGTTAGAGTATTAATAATAATGGTAGTCATTATTATTTTAGCAGAGACGTCTACTGCTGGACATAACCTACCCCCAAGGAACTTCATACCGATCGATCCCGCTAGCATCCAGTGCTATTCTTATCTTTTTTTTTTGTTTCGCTGAGGAAAATGCATTGAATTGCATACCCCGGCTGCAGAGAGGCGGTGATTATATGGGGCTCTCCTGCCTAGAAGGGGGAAGCCTAACCACTAAAAACCTCAGCAATGGCCGTCCTCAGGCGTTGCAGCGGGCCCTCAAGAATCGAGCATCTGAGGACCCGCAGCAACTCCCGTCTCTGCATTCAGTGCTCTCCGTAATCCTCCCGATCAACATATTGCCGCGTAAATTACCGCGTACATGTCGGCCAGGATCTCGAAAGGGGGGGGGGGACCGCTTTTCTATTTTATGAAGTTTGTTTTGTTTCTTCATGGATGTGTGGTGTGACAAGGATGGATAAGATAAGGAATGAGTACATAAGAGGAAGCCTGAAAGTAGCGCCAGTGGTAGAAAAAGTGAGAGGAAGTAGATTAGCATGGTATGGAAATGTGATGCGGAGGGATGAAAGTCATGTCACAAAGCAAATGTTGAATATGAAAGTGGAGGGATACACGGGCAGAGGAAGGCCGAATAAAAGATGGATCGATTGTGTGAAGAATGATATAAGAATGAAAGGAGTCAGCATGGAAATGACGGTTGATAGAGAGGAATGGAAGGAAAAGATCTACTGCGCCGACCCCAGATAATGGGAAATGGGCAAGAGAATGATGATGATGATGTTTTGTTTCTTCCTAGGATGTAAGCTGTTTTTGTACCTTTAATAAATAAAAAAAAATATATATAATTTTTAGGAGAACATTTCCATCCTACATGATTTCTGTGTAGCTTTAACCATTAAGGTTGCACACGCGACGGAAGCGTAAAAAATGGAGTAACTTCTCCCGTTTTCCCAACATTTCCCTTCACTGCTCTGCTCCTATTGATTTTAGCGTGCTGAAAAGTATACTATAACTAGCTCAGGAGTATGAGAAATAATTGTACTAAGTTCCGTTAAAATCCGTCTAGTAGTTATGTTTCTATAACGGTTATACAGACAGACTTAAAAACACAGGAAAATTTTACTGATTGCATTTTTGGCATCATTATCGATCCCTAATCAGCCCCTGATTTTCCAAGTGGCAGGTATTTGCTGGGCACCTCTGCTTTGTAGGCCACCAACAATATATTTGAAAATATATTTCATTTACAGAATTGACTTCTCTACAGATTTATTATAAGTATAGATTACTTAAACAAACTAATATGAAGAGCTAAACCAACTGAAAACATTGCATTAACTATTGTTTCCATGTTAATATGTGTTAACTATAACTCATTCTGTGGCTTCAAATTCATTATTCACTCAAACACACGCGTGCTCGTTTCCAGGCACACCTCCAACAAAAGCCTTTTTGCATTTCCCTGATCCATTTCGATAACAAAAGCCAGCGAACGGTCTTTAGTTAGTTACGTAGCCAGATAACGCCAGTAAATTGGTGGTATTGCAACAACAATAGCGGATAATTTAATATCATTCTATTTATTGCAGTTCGCGTACCCAGGCTTTCGACGGTAGACTGCGCTTTAGTGGCTTGTTAGCTATTTAGGAACTGTTCGAAATAAATCGCCCGATTCGTAGAAAATTATAAATTCAACATTTTTATCATTGGAGAAATATTGTTCTATTTATATGGAATTAAATTATAGTTCGTTTGCATTTAACAAATATTAGGTATGGGCTAGTTTAGCTACGTACATTTGAATATGCAGTGATGAACGATTGTACGAGTACGGTGTAGCGCGCAGGGTCACCAAGTTCAGTTGGATATTTATTGTACAAAACAAATGTATCACTACATAGTATAAAAGAAAGTCGCTATCCGCTGTTGATGCGGATTTTTAATAGATAGAGTGATTCTTAATGTATACTGTGACATTACATCTTATGTCGCCGCTGAACTAAGTTTGGCAATCAAACTTAGTTCAGCGGCGTACGCAGTAAAAAAGATTAGACTTTTAACTAATGTTGAAACGGCAAGAATTGTTTATATCAGCTACTTTCATAGTGTTACGTCCTATGGACTGCTGCAATGGGGATCAGCGGCTAACATTGAGAGTATTTTCCTTTTACAAAAAAGAGCGATTCGTGCTATTTACTGTTTACGGGCTAGAGAATCCCTAAAAGAATTGTTCAAAGAAATTAATATTTTAACTTTAGCTAGTCAATATATATATGATAATTTAGTTTTTGTATATAGAAACTATAATAAATTCAATAAAAACAGTGATCTACATAATGTGAATACTAGAAACAAAAATAAACTTGCCGTTCCAATGTTCAGACTCCATAAAACTAGCTGTTCGTTCTTGGGGAAATGTATATCTATGTTTAACAAACTTCCGCAAGGTGTCATTGATTTGCCTTTATATAAATTTAAAAAACCATATCAAAAAGACACTCATGAGTAAAGGTTATTATAAAGTAAGTGACTATCTTAATGATCACACTATTTGGGAATAGGGATACTATTTATAGAGCCATGTTTGGTAACAACATTATTTATAATATTGTATTATTTTATATGTGTATGTAAACATACATACGACTGTAATCGTATTAGGTATGATTGTATCTTATACTAATTGTATTTTTATATTATATTATTATAATTATTAACATTGAAAAGAGGAGATAAAAAATAGACCTTCAGAGTTTCTTGGCTGTTCTTCTCGAGAAGGCTCTCCCAATTTCCGAACAGGTGTCGAGTCAATATATTTTTTCTTTTTTTTTCCTTATTCGTACGTACGGACAAGGTTTTTTTTTTTTTTAATTAAGCTTTTTTTTTTGTTTTGTTTGTTGACGTCAATAAGTGCCTGTAAAGGTCTATGTTGAATAAATATTATTTTGATTTTTTTTTGATTTTGTCACGTGTTGGCAATTTCAATACACTGCGAGATATGCTAAGAATTTCACAGAAGCTATGTGTTCTAAAGGCGACTGTAACCACTTACTATAAGATGGGTTTCAATTCAAGTCATAGGGCCCTTATGGCCAAGGCTTAGGCTGAGTTTAATTGGTAGGTTTATTATTATTTGTGTAGTAAGCGATATAAATTTCAAAGCTTATTGTTATAGTTTATTATAAATATTATCTTTTCGAATTCACTCACTGTTTAACAAGTCTAATATATATGTAGGCATATTTAAATATATATGGGAATAGGATAAGTTATTTATTTAACTTAATTTTCTTGGCTCCGCCATTTTAATTGTATTACATTTTTTATGGTTAAGTAGTATTACATTTGTTCTATAAATAATCACATGTTTATCCTCATTTGTTTATTTACGTAGATACAATAAAATCTCGCATTTTCAAATGATTTCATTTATTAGGACTTGTACAAAATGTGTGTTTAATTTATTCATTAAGTAAGCATTAATTACAAAAAAATGGTATTCTTAGTCTATCTTCAGATACAAACAACTCCATAGCATCATTCGCAGTCGATTCGTTATCGCAATCGTTTCGATATCTAACGGTAATGTATGGAAATGATTCCAAATAGCAGAAAGGTTCACATATATTTCGTTCTATTGAAACGAAATTTAATGTCATGATACGCGAGCGAGCTCGGAACTTTGAAGTAGCGATTGAAAATTTCGATAGATCTATGTGTACCAAAATAGGAGTCTAAATAAAAGGTTTTACACGTTTGCAATAAACTTGCGGCTAGATTGTAGTGCACGATTTGTCCAGCATTCGGTAGTCTAATCTATTAGTTGGAATCAGCGGAGACAATTCCCTTTTATTTATTAAGGCTACATTGGGAAATGGAGAAGCTACTCGTACCGCATCGTTAAGGTAAATCGTGAACAAGAAGAATTGTTTTGATAGTCGCACTGCGTTTATTCCTGTCCATTGAAAAAATAAATAAAGGTGTCCTATCAAAATAATCTTTATTCAATATTACAGATACTTATTGGGCGTGAAACAGATATAAAATTTAATGATACTAAGAAAAGAGAACGAACTTAAAAGTCACTAAACCTAAGAATAAGCAAGAAACTATGAAGGTCAAATTTTTTTTCTCTTACCAAAATCATAACATGTCGACGCAATATACATGTCCGGTAAAAACAATTATTTATTTAATACAGAATCATTAAATTATTTGTTATATGAATTTGAGTCCAAGTATTTTCATTATCTAAGAAATCATTGACCTTGTAATATCCTTTTTTCATTCACAGACAAACCCGAGAGGTTTTAGTAGTACCATTGTAAGAATTGTATTGTTTCTTTTTGGTAATAAATATATATATATATATATATATGTATATAATATATATATATATATATTATATATATATATATATACTATATATATATATATATATATATATATATATATATATAGTATATATATATATTATATATATATATTTGAGTATTTTTGACAAATTCTTTATCTATAAATACTAATATTATAAAGAGACCGTTGACCGTTTTTTGTTTGTTTGTTTGCACTTAAGAGGCTCCGAAACTACTAAAGTAAACTGATTTGAAAAAAAATAAATTACTATTGGGAACATAGGCTATATAAAATTTTCAAAACAGTTAGAAATCTATACTAAAACTCCAATAATGTAACCCAAGGTGTGAAAAAGTGACAAAACTTGCTTACATCGCGTGCGCTGCGGAAACAATTGATTATGGAATAAAAAATAATAAAAAAAATAAAATGCGACAGCATATGTGTAAAACTATTAGTTAGTTATGTCACAATAAGTGATTTTTAATTTCAAAAAATATATACATATAAATTCCACCGGTATAAAAGCTTTTTTATTTCTATTTTGGAATTAATCCTTATCAAAATAAATAACTTCTTATAGTCTGCTTTAGTATCGCTATAAAAATTTTTTAATTATTCAATTTGGACATTCCATTTGAAAGATATCAAAACTCTAACAATGTAAGTTATTTGAAAAACGTCGCATGGTCGCCGTTCCCACCGTTCGTTAGGCGATACCATAATAATAATAAGCGATGTAGGCGTTCTTCATATTAATATTTTTTTATGACCCCACGCAAAAACGAGACGAGAGAGAACGAGAGTATGACTTTTGAAATGCTTGTTTAATACTCGTGCGAAGCCGGGGCGAGCTGCTAGTAGTTATTATGAGGCAAAGTATTAATACTTTTTGAAAGTTTATTGTAAAAAATTACACATTTCCTTATAAACGAACCTCTAAGTTCGTAATGTACAAAACATTGAATGGGCAGGTTTATTTTTGTTTCTTGTGTTTAAATGGTGAATTTGAAAATTTGTATTAAATGTACTATAGTGATTATACTAGCGACCCGCCCCGGCTTCGCACGGGTGCAATGAAAATATGGTTATGGTGGGTTATTCCTAAGAGATAGACATATATCATCGTGGACTTTACATTATTTTGGTCTATCTCGTAGGGTTCAGCCAGCGTTTTTGCAATATAAGCGCAAAAAAACGTGCTTATTTACGACATCACATTAGAAAACTAAATTTATCAGTGTGTCTCTACTATATCACGCGTGTATTATATATATAAACCTTCCTTAAGAATCACTTTATCTATTTAAAAAAAAAAACGCATCAAAATCCGTTGCGTAGTTTTAAAGATCTAAGCAGACATAGGGAAGACAGACGGCGGATAGCGACTTTGTTTTAGCAATGTAGTGATGAACATACATTATTTATTTTTATTTCCTTGATTAAAACTCTGCGGCATTCTCTCTGTTTTAGATTATAGATAGCGCGAATCGCTCTTTTTTAGAGTAGAAAAATACTTCCAAAATTCTCGACAGATCCCAAAACAGTAGACTATACTTCATGACTAGAGATCGGATAATCGGATGCATATTTACCTAAAGTTAATTTTTGGCTCACAAATTATGGAAGCGGCTTTTTAAAATACACTTTGTTAAATAAAAATCCCGGGAAAATACGTGACTGCAAATTTAATGTAGTGATATTGTTTAAAAATTACTAAATTAGCACGTGTAATTATTTTCAAAAGACCGAGACTCCGGGTTCATTTATACAACTATGCATACGTATTTACATGAAGTTTAGTTTCAGTTCCCCGTGCGATTTATGAATGTACGATTTATTACATGAAGAGTGTTATACGAAAGTAGTTAGTGTAAAATTTTATTTAACAAAACAATAAAAAGCCGTTTCCATACTTTGTCTTAAACTAACTTTAGGTAAATATGCATCCGATTATCCGATCTCTAGTCATGACACTATGAAAATAACTAAAATAGATCGATTTTACAGTTTCAAAATTAGGAATTGGTCTTATTTATATACAGCATATATAGCAGAGCTAAATCTGTTTGCCAAGGAGTTAATATGGAGATCCTATTGTAAGAGTTGAGTGTTCAACACAAATTTTCACTTAAAGCAGTTTTTCCAAAAGTTTAAGTTGAGTCGATATTTTAGTAAGTGTTTGCTGTCGCGTAAGTAAATTGGATATCTCTTATCAATCAATTGGCGTTAAAAAATTGATTGTAGTTGCAGTAATATACATATATAATTAAAAAAAAAACTCTTTGGAACCCTGTCTACATTCTAGATTCTATTCTAGTAATAAAATAGTCATTTGTCTTAATACTCGTAAAAACGTAGTTTTAATCCTATCCTTACTAATGTGTGCATGTTTGTTGCTTTTTAACGTAAAAACTACAAAATAGATTTTTATAAAACTTTACGACAATATAGCTTATACATCACAATAACATATAGGCTGCAATTTATAAAGATATACGTCACGTTATATAGGCTAGTTGAAATACTAATCCTGCGCAGACGAATTCGCGGGCACTAGCTAATCTATCTTATAATTTAGGTGAAAACGAAAACTAAACTCTACTTTCATAATATCAATACAAGATTTACATTTGTACACTATTTCGAAAGTTGAGCTATTGGACAAGGAAATTGGTCAGATCAATAAGACAAATGGTCAACATCCCCAACTCTTGACATGCGTCGCGGAAGTCGCATATCTTTACCGTTAAAGTAGGACGCATAAATCCCTATCGGGTTTTATTTTTAGAAGCCATTTGTTTTCGATGCCGGTGCTTTTAAATTTATTTGGTTGTTTTATAGTTAAAGAAGTAAATTAGTTTTTGTTTATTGTATAGAAACTAACTAACTACTAACTAAGAAACTAATAACTTCCACATACGGTCGTAATGAAAAGCTACAATGGTTCTTTACCTCCCAATGAGTTGATTGGAGCACAGTCCTCACAAATCCAACCGTCTTAATGCTACTAATTTTGATAAAGGTTCTAGAAAGGGAAGATGCGATTCTTATTCTTCTTTTTCCTGCCCTGTTCGTAATGGTGTTTGGGGCAACGTGTCTTCTTTTACTCTCCTCTATCACTTGCCATTTTGACACACGCCTTGAAGAAGACTTCAACATTCACATCATCATCATTCACACAGTCCCTTTACTTTTTCTTCGATCTTCCTCTCTTATCTACACCAAAAGTGTCATTAAAATTTATATATTTAGTGTTTTTTATAAAATTTATATAACCTTTGTCATTATGATCTAACCTATGATGCTAGATTACATGTTCTGTTTGATTCAATCATATTTATAGTTTCACCATTTTTACCCTTAGTAGTCCAGCTATTATTTTTAACAATATTATACAACCCAGGGTAAGAAATAGGGCTAGCAACCCTATTTTTATGTTACTTAGACACACATATTAAATATAACAGATATAACATTAAGAAACAAGGAGATAAAAATATCTAGACTTTATGTATGTATAACTATATTATAAATTATAGCGGCGTTTCTTCTGCACCGTCAGCGATATATAATTAAAAGTGATTTGATAACAGTATGATATCTACACCTTTAGATTTTTGTGTCCTTTTTGTATAATTACACCAATTAGGCAAGCCCAAAGTAAGCTCTCTATGGCTGGTATTATCTAGGGTAACGGATAGACATACATATATTATACATATATAAATAAATTTGGTAAAAATATATTACAACAGCCATGACTAAGGTACAAATGCTCGCATTCACCACGTAAACATCTGCCCCCATCGGGACTCGAACCCGGGACCTCAGAGATGCCGACACCTTAAAACCGATATACCAACCACTCGACTGCGACATAGTTTGTTGCATCGGACTTTGCGTGCGCAAATAACAATCATTTGCTTGTAAATAGCAAACTTAAAAAACGCCGTTTTCAGTAGAAAGGTTAAAATTTATTCTCATACTAGCTTTCTGCCCGCGGCTTCGCCCGCGTGGATTTCGGGATTGGGTGTATAGAGGGTTAAGGGTCATAGCTTTTGCCCACGGCTACATATACGCGGAAGTCGGTTTATGGTGCGAAGATTTTATCGCGCTTCCCGTGGGACTATCCGTTTTTCCGAGATAAAAAATGCCGCAAAACTCCTCAAGAATCACTCTATCTATTGATGAAAACCGCATAAAAATCTGTGCAGTAGTTTTTGAGCGAAGCCTTTATTGCGCATCCCGTGGGATCTGTCGATTTTTCCGGGATAAAAAGTAGCCTATGTTACTCGGGGAGAATGTAGCTTTCCAAAGGTGAAAGAATTTTTGAAATCGGTCCAGTAGTTTAAGCGTGAAGAGGTAACAAACAAACAAATAAACAAACAAACAAACACACTTTCGCATTTATAATATTAGTTGGGATTAATACTTCTTTGGTGCCGGCGTTTGTTCAACGGTTTTTTGTGAAATTTTTAAATACCAAGGTTTTATATTCCGCTGCATCGGGAGGTCGCCCTTACGATTTGCCTATATGGTTCTTGGAACTTAGGCACAGGCTGAGTTTAGTCGGTAGGTCGCGTGGTCAGACCGCTCTGGCCGCGTGGAGTCCGACATAACCTCCGTGGCACTTGCCGTTGCGGGGGTATCCTGGGCACGTTTCGTACTCCTTGTGGAGATTCTCAGTCTCTCTCTTCTGAGAGAAAAAAAAATAAAAAAGATTGCTTAGAGAAATCAGAATATATCCCGATTCCTAGCACACATTATTAAGAATTAGGGACAGAATGTAATAAACATTAGGTTATTTAACTATCCCCCTCACAAGCGCGAGGAGGCGTCGGAGGATAGGGCGGCGACGGAGGGGCTACAATGCCCTGATTCCGCCGCCTAGTGGGGGTCGGCGGGCGGTGCGGATGGGTACCGTATCGCCTGCATTGCACATGACTCCTGCGATGGTGGGGGTAGCTATGGAGAACACTAGCTACCCCCATGCCTCTAGCGGAGACGGAAGCCCGTGCTGTTCCACGTTGGAGCGGTGCGGGCTAGGCCGAGCCGCTTACGCGAGCGCAGCGCTCTGCGCATGCTCGTAGCCGCTCATTCATGGCCTGTTAGGTGTTCCCGAGGGTTTTAGTGGGTAGTCACTGTTGCCGTAGAGTTCCACACACCCTTGTCCCTACTCAGGGGGCTTGGACGGTGTGTCAATGCATTTCCCTCGATAAAAAAAGGTTATTTAACTATAACTATGAAAATATATAATTTAAAGATATACAAAGCGTCTATTTGATTCGACTTCTATTCGTATCAATGATTGATTAATGATTCTAAATTATGGAATCTTTTTTTTAAAAGAAACCTCGCCCCACACTAGAATTTTTATCCTGTGTCGTGGATGCAGTCAGGAACATAGAAATCTCACATGCACTAATACTCAGACAGGAACAAATTTTTGTAGGGCATATTGTAACACTTTTTTTTCACTGATTTTAAATACTATTAAAGACACTTTTTTATTCATATTGATTAAAATCACTTTTACAATTGTATCTTGCATTGGTTATGTTTTCGTCGAATTGTTACTTTGACTTTGACAGTTCTATAGTGTGGGCCGCTTATCATGATCCTAACACCATTATCTATGGGCAAATTGGGCAATCAAATCTAGCCAAGCGTCGTCTACAAAGATAGGTTCTTTATCAATAATACTGAAACATCACTCCGAATTCATAGATTAAAAACAGTGTCGTAGATTAATAACTGCCCACAGATTATATACCGGATACTAATTAACAACAAATTATTTGCACTGCCGGTTACAAAAATAACATTTAGGATTAAACTTAAATTTAGGAAGGTCAATTCTTCCTTTCCTTTTTTGGGCGGATCGACATAGTTTCCACATCATCCTAGTTCCATTTAATAACAAACATCACATACTATACATCGTCTATATAGTCTTTGCCTCATCGGTGGTAAGCAATCTGTAATGGTATACTAATCTGTGACTGGGAGATCTGAAATCTGGGAATTGGGAATCGATCTATTGTAAAAATCTCACGCATATTTCGTGATATAAAAATCGTATAAAAGTTACTGAAAGTGGTGTCAGGATCACAAATTTCAGGAGTATTTTATTTCCCATAAAATTATCCATATCTTTTGGAACATAATTTAACCTAGTTGCCACCGGCACTTAGGAAAAAATAATAAACTAAAATATTTACATATTGAAAGCCCGATAAAAAGGTCAGTAATAGTTGCATTTATCTCTTTAATTCTTTAATCTCTTTAATTTCAATTTGTTCCCAATAGTAATGATTTTCACAAATAATTATTGATATTTGTTTTGAGCGGGTAGGCTTAACCACCCATACAAAATCATGCTGAAATTAGTTGCTCAGCTGCTAATCTCATGTATTTGAGGTAATTGGTGTTTGTATTTAATCATAATAATATAAATAATGTAAATTCTTGTTCTTTTAAAATGTAAATGTACCATAATTTGATGAATGTTCAATAGATCATGTTTGATATTTTTTCTTTGTAACCTAGTTGTCAGATTTAATTGTATGAAGAACAATAATGTATATGGGTTCCTTCTGAACCGCATAGACCACCCACAGTGAGTCCATGACTATGATAATGTAGCATTTTTATGATATGTAACAGGGCAAAAAGGTACCGGGAGGTTGTTATACCCGGCCCTACAAATTTATGTAAGGAAAATATATAAAATACAAAATCCTTGAAGAAAATTATATAAACCTTAAGGAGAATAACTGCAATCTATTAAAAGAAGAGTGTCTGGACCCAGTCTCAAGGAAGGTATTCAGTACTAACCACCGGGGGATGGGAATTTAGCATTAGAATACATGTTATTTCTTAGATTTTAGAATTACCATAATAAATAGTTTATTTCAATACCCTGATCAACTATTGTTGTTAAATATCCTTGCCGAGATTGATCAAACAGCACCAGAACCAACCTGCCCTTGTGTCTACTCATTAAAATTTGTTATTTTAAGTACATAATAAAGTTATTTATTTTAATTGGTTATTTTAATTTAATTGTTAAAAGAAAAACTTAAATATACATTTATCCTGTTAAAGTTGATAATTAAATCAGTCACTTTGTTATTTTGTATTATTTGTGTTTTCTTTATAAAATCTAGTTGGTGAGTAAGAGAATTATTACATTACAATATAAATTATCTGTCCCGTGCGAGAATCGAACCCGCGATCTGTCGCGTAGAAGCCCATTACTCGACCACTGCGACTACTCGACCAATTAAATAAAACTAAATATAAAAAGTATATAAGCAAATCAGTTGTATGTTAATGCAACAATAATTTAAACATGGCCACATCTGCTCCTCGTTCGGCATCAACTTGTATTGAAATGCAATCAAAGGGCACGGCGCGGCGTGATTGATGAAGGCTTCCACCTCAGCACGACATTAAATTTGGGAGGTGATTGATATTGACACATATCGTTTTCTATCTCGACATATATATTAAATACTAGCTGTGCCCACGACTTCGTCCGCGTGGAATCGTAATGTAGGTAGCATTTGAGTTACACAGTAATTTTTACCGTGGGAGAGCCATGCTTCGGCACGAATTAGGCCGGCTCAACCGGAGTGATACCACGGCCTCACAGAAAACCGGCGTAAAATAGCGCTTGCGCTGTGTTTCGCTGAGTGAGTGAGGGTAACGGAGGCCCAACCCCCTTATTCCCTTTCAAAAGGCCGGCAACGCATCTGTGACTCTCTCGTGTTGCGGGTGTCCATGGGCAACGGTTATCGCTTACCATCAGGTGATCCGTTTGCTCGTTTGCTGTCCTATCCTATAAAAAAAAACGTGTTATTGTGAGTCATCCATAAAAGATAGACATATGAAGTCGTGTGATATTTTTTATATAATTTTAAGGAGAACATTTCCTTCAACATGGCTTCTGTGTAGCCTTAACCATTAAGGTTGCACACGCGACGGAAGCTTAAAAAATGGAGTAACCTCTCCCGTTTTCCAAACATTTCCCTTCACGGCTCTACTCCTATTTATTGTAGCTTGATGAAAAGTACACTATAACCAGCTCAGGAGTATGAAAAATAATTGTACCAAGTTTCGTTAAAATCCGTCTAGTAGTTTTTGTTTCTATAACGGTTATACAGACAGACAGACAGATAAAAATTTTATTGATTGCATTTTTGGCATCAGTATCGATCCCTAATCACCCCCTGATAGTTATTTTGGAAATATATTTAATACATATACAGAATTGTGTTCTCGCCTTGGAGTGTGCTGCAGAAGCGTCTACTGTTCTGCGAATCGGATGTTTGGGCGCTTTTAATATATATTTTTTTTTAATATAATTTATATATATCTGGAAATTTTATATATATATTTTGTGTATCTCTTTTGTACACTATTATATACCTGTGTATTGTCTACCTGTTTGTATCTCTGCATCACCTGAACTTTGACTGGTTGACTGGTAGAAATAACTCCGCCATTTTACACCAATGTATATTACATGAAGTTTAAATAAATAAATAAACCTTACAACAAATGTTCGAACTAAACAAGTACTATAATTGTTTTCATTATATTTATTTAGCATACTAAACAAACTTGTTATTTATATATACACACACACACATATATATATATATATATAGATTTCATACAGCGAAGGAATAAAATAGATATGCCTCAAATCCCGAGATAAATATTAAAGAGCAGAAAAATATCCCACGATTTTTAAATAAAAAGATCTTTTTCATTGTACAAATGGATTTTAAACGTTCGGACGAATTCTTTGAAATCAGAAAATATTGAAATGCTAATGGTTATATATTTTAATTCTTACAAAAGTTATACAGTAATATCGGAAGCGAACACTTCAAATCTTACTGGTAACGAATCGGATAAGGAAAATGATTCTGATGGGTCGTTTGAATAACGTCAAGAGTCTAAGTTAGAAGTAAAAGTATTCGCTCGTATTTATAAAGGTGAAATATGCGTATGAGAATTTGTTTAAGACTATCAATAACTTGTATTATGAATTAATGTAAACTAATAAAAATTTTATGTTAATTATCTTTGTTTTATTTGTCTATCTCTGAAGCTTTTATTATTATTTATACACACGGGATTGTCCATTAGACATCAAAATCAAAATCAAAATCAAAATAATCTTTATTCAACATAGACCTTTACAGGCACTTATTGACGTCAACAGACAAAACAAAAAAACAAAAACCTTGTCCGTACGTACGAATAAGGAAAAAAAAGAAAAAAAATAAAAAAATTGACTCGACACCTGTTCGGAAATTGGGAGAGCCTTCTCGAGAAGAACAGGCAAGAAACTCTGAAGGTCTATTTTTTATCTCCTCTTTACAATGTTAATAATTATAATAATATAATATAAAAATACAATATAGTATAAGATACAATCATACCTAATACGATTACAGTCGTATGTATGTTTACATACACATATAAAAATAATACAATATTATAAATAATGTTGTTACCAAACATGGCTCTATGAATAGTGTCCCTATTCCCAAATACTGTGATCATTTAGATAGTCACTTACTTTATAATAACCTTTACTCATGAGTGTTTTTTGATGTGGATTTTAAATTTATATAAAGGCAAATCAATGACACTTTGTGGAAGTTTGTTAAACATAGATATACATTTCCCCAAGAACGAACAGCTAGTTTTATGGAGTCTGAACATTGGAACGGCAAGTTTATTTTTGTTTCTAGTATTCACATTATGTTATGAATAAAAATCCCGGGAAGATCCACATTAATATCAACATTACGATGCAAGTACATAAATAACTCTACTTTTTATTTTTTTTTTCCCTGAGGAAAATGCATTAAATTGCATTAATTTACCCCGGCTGTGGCGAGCCGGCGGTTATGTGGGGCTCTCCTCCCCAGAAGGGGGAGACCTACCCACTAAAAACCTCAGGGATGGCCTTCCTCAGGCATGTAGGGGGCCCCCGGGAACATCAAGCAACTTCCAGGAACCCCCAGCCTCCGCTCCCCTGCCTAGAGGGGAGCCCTTCTCGGGGGAGGCTACTACCTCCCCCGGTCTCCTCCACCGACGACGCCCCCCGGCCATGGAAGGGGCGTGGTCCATCCCGGGTCGCCGTAGCAGTCGCGACTTCCTCGCGCCCGCCGGCGACCCGCGGCGGCGCCGCAGCTGTGCTACCGAGCCCGGCGCCGCCTTCTTCGAGCGGGATCGGCCATCTCCCGACCCCGCTCGGCGGCCTCCTTCTGGAGCATCACTGCTTCACAGAAGGAGGCCACAGCCCTCCAACCTCCCTCGTCCGCCAGCATTGCCGCAATCAATGCCGGAAATAACTCTACCTAATTCCAACCTCTGGATAATATACATATAGCCTAAACGTTAATTTGACTGATATTCTCTAGAATTATTCTTTAAAGATACAGACACATTTTTCGAGAAATGTAATCGTAATTTTTTCCTTTTTCCAGTGTCACTTGTTAATGCATGTGATTCTCGTGGACCTTAATTTTTACATATGTTTCTCTAGATAACAATAAAAAGAAGAACTAGAAATAATTTAGATAATTTGTACCTACGTTTTCATATCTTATATATAAAAATGAATCGCAAAATGTGTTGGTAAGCTCATAACTCAACAACGCCTGGATCAATTTGGCCAATTCTTTTTTGTTAATGTTCGTTGAAGTTCAAGGAGGGTTTTCACAAAATTCGGAGATTCGAATAATTATCGGAAATACCCTAAAAACAGCCCTTTTATTTTCCCATGCAAACGTTTTCTAACTATATAAAACGTACAGTCGAATTGAGCTTTATTGTTATTGTATAAAGTTCATATTGCAAGCACTCACTGTTGTCTAAGTAATGAAGGTGTGTTCCTAACATCAAAGACGACCTCCATAGTCGAGTGGATAATACACCGGTTTCAAGGTGTCGCCATCTCTGAGGTCCCGGGTTCGAATCCCGGTGGGGGCAGATGTTTGTGTGATGAATGCGAGCATTTGTACCTTAGTCATGGTTGTTGATATATATTTCAATAAAAAATATTTTATATGTATAATATATGTATGTCTATCCGTTACCCTAGATCCCATTGCACAAGCCTTATAGAGCTTAGTTTGGGCTAGGCTAATTGGTGTAAGTGTAACAAATATTTATTTATTATTATTATTTATTAAAGAGTCAATTTGCGCTTTATTAACGCTACATATAGTTGAAATTCAATCATATCTATCAAAACAGTGTGCGTGCGTGCGTTGGAGCACAGAATACATCGTTGGAGGATTTAATGTCACGTTCCATAATTGAATAGCTACAAAATGTAATAGGTCATTTAGACTTTTTTTGCGATATGGTTGGCTATGCGACATTATCTATAAAATAATTAGGAACAAAAAACTGCCACTGTACAAATCTTTTTGACAGGATGAAGTCTGTCGGGTCCGCTAGTTTTCAATAAAAGTAATTTTATAAATTATTAGTAACATTATTATATTCCTAGACCAGCCATATTGTTAATAATGAAGCTCGTCTTTATATTTGGCTCTTATTAAAATACAAATGGCAAATACCTCCAATACCAAAAATTATTTATCAAACAATTTCATTTTTAACTTTGTCCTTTTATTGAGATTAGACCTACGCCTACACGATGTAACTTTTTCTCCAATATTTCACATAGCTTTCATTGTACGTTCGGCGAGCTTTTAAGTTTGGTAGTGTATTAGTGAACAAAATATTTGCTCAAAATATCAGCTCTCGCGTGGGAAGCCCAAAGGTCTCGTAGTTCAAGTGTTATTTTTTTATTTAATCTTCAAAGAGAAGATTAGCACCTACTTTCATATATATAATATCATATTTTACCAACTTTCAGGGGTTGTTTCAGGGACATTTATAGAATATCTTTAAGACGCGTGTATAGTGGGATATATTGTAGCATTAACAAAACAATGGTAGACTTTGTATGATAATGTGATTAAAAAAATGCATTTCTTGCGCTGTTGTATGACTAGACATACAATAATCATTGTCTAGTTGTGAATGGGGCCGTGCTAGTCCCTACGCTTATGTATGGAAGTGAATGCAGGGTGTGGTGAAAGAAGTATATTAAATTATAAAAGCAAGATAAATAAAGTAGAAAGGAGAGCTTTGAGAGGAATGGCGGGAGTTATGATGAAGGATAAATTGCGAAATAATGTGATAAGGGAAATGTGCGGTGTGGCAAAAAATATAGTTATAGAATATGTAGGAAGTTCTATTATTTATGTGCTTACTAGAATTATGTATAAAATTTTGTATGTACAGTATTTTATTTAAAAAAATAACATTAATGAAGTAGATTTTGTATTTGTATCATGAAATTATGCACTATAATAAAATTGACAATGTCTGAATAACGGGAATCTTCTTCTTCTTCTTCTTTTGGGTTTGATGGCGGTGCCCATAGGATTTCGCCAACCTCGAATTTTTTTGCTTAGAATACTTTTTTTAATTAAAGTATGCGCGACTCATGTTATTATCCAGGCCGTGAAAGTACAAGTGAATGCAAAATTAAAATTAAACAAGACAAATAAAAAACAATATACCCTGTTTGCTGTCTATAAAGAAATATATAAAAAAGATAAAGAGCGGAAACGAATAACGGGAATAATCATGTTCTAAACAAAACTGTCAAAGCTTCTTTCTATCTATCAGATAGTACAAAGTGGCGCATGCCACATAGTGA
The DNA here is from genome assembly GCA_036419045.1 of Scirpophaga incertulas. NCBI lineage: Eukaryota > Metazoa > Arthropoda > Insecta > Lepidoptera > Crambidae > Scirpophaga > Scirpophaga incertulas. Next base: position 3,565,588 of record CM071639.1, on the reverse strand, counting down.
TAAAGTCGAGAATTCTTAGGAATACTTAGATGGTTTGTATACGTGAAAAGCATGGACGAAAGATGACTATAATGATTGATGCGTATAAAAATTGCAACACATTCATTTTCATCAAATGCATAATTTATTCTCAAGTAATAAAAATAAACTTACTGTTCCAACGTATACAGGCTACAAACAACTAGAGGATCGTTTGTGGGCAAATGTATAAATTTTTATAACAAGATTCCACATAGTGTAGCTGGATTGCCTCTTCATAAGTTCAAGGTACATGTTAAAAAGAGGCTATTACAAAAATGATGCCAATGCTTGATGTTGATTTGAAGATATTTGTCCTCCTGTATAAATTGTAAACACACATATATGTACATTGTATAATAACGACATAATTTATTGTAATTGTTGTTATTACTTTTGATGAAGCTGATTAGTTTCTTGTGCCCATTGGTATGAGTAGTATGAATGGGTGGTAGGGACAAAAATTGGACGATTCAAAAGAAAGCGTTCTAAAAAGTCATATTTGAATAAAATGAATTTTGATTGATTGATTAGAGAAAGAAATTTATAAGGCAAGTGTGAATGGGCAAGTGGGTTCGGGACGATTTAGATGAACATACTTAGACCACTATTGTAGCAGGTGTTATTTTGCGGAAGTCCATTGTATTACAAAGGATATTGTTTTTTGCTGATTCCGCGCAGTTGATGATGACTTGTCCAACAAGCAGACAAGGTCCTTGTCGACCAAGACCTTGTCCAAGACCTTGTCTGCTTGTTGGACAAGTCATCATCAACTGCGCGGAAACAACAAACAACAAGCAGACAAGGTCCTTGTCGACCAAGACCTTGTCCAAGACCTTGTCTGCTTGTTGGACAAGTCATCATCAACTGCGCGGAATCAGCAAAAAACAATATCCTTTGTAATACTTAGACCAAATATGACATAATACAATACCAATATAGGCAAAGTCAAATGTATGTTTTATAGGTTCTCTCATAACTACTAATGCCATTGTCGATGACGGATTATGCTAGAGATAAATATAGAGTTTTTAGAACATTTGTCCTTTACGAAAAAAAGACTACAGATCTAAGTTTACAATATACTGTTAATATATAGGTACCAATTGTAGTTACTATCACTAAACTCAAATACATTACTTTAGCGTGATGCTATGCGAGATGTTCTAAGTCCTATTAAAAAGATAATCATTCGCTGATAGTTCAGACATTATAATTTTATCTCTATATCATTTTAGCTTTGTCCTACAACCTTGTGATTACAGCAGCCATGATTGATGAGAGGTGCCGTGACATACGACAGAGGCGGCGGCAGTGATCGATAGATGTGCATCTGCGACTCTGTGGCCATGACGTCAGCTATTGTGGTTGGTAAGGAAGAATTAATGTTGTATCTTTGATTGTGAGGTGCAAATTGCTTGAAAATAAAGTCGCAGGGAGTAGAAGAAACATGAAATTCGTCAATGAAAATAATATTCCATCAAATACTGATCCTGCGTCAATTTTAAATCTTCATATGTTATACAATTATTTTTATCAATAAATTGACCAATATTTGAGGTAATGATTGTTTTGGATTTTCATCATCCTTTATAAACAAAAGTTACACAAATATTTTTTCACGAGTTCGCTCATATTAAGAATCAAGTTGACCTTAAGAAAGCTCTTTAAATTCATCAATCAAAATAAGCTTTCTTTAACTTAATATTAAGGTTCTACATGTATTCTTGGATATTCTGAATGGTATTTGTGTATATTTGCACATGCATGTTGTATTCTTATTAGAGATTTGAATTAAGGTTGATTATAATTATCATCAAAGAGCACGACTGGCTGTGCATGGAGGCGTGTTGATCCCCACATTGATGTATGCTAGTGAATGTTGGCTGTAGCAGAAGAAACATGAAAGTAGGATTAATGCTGTGGAGATGAGAAGCTTGAGAAGTAAAATTAGAGTGAATCTGAAGGACAAAGTCAGGAACAGTGTGATAAGGGAGCGATGCGGCGTAGTTGAAGATGTAGTGACAAAGATAGAGAAAGGGATGCTTAGATGGATAACGAAAGAGATATACAAGGTAAGAATGATGGGACGAATCGGTGCAGGTCGACCTAGGCGGAGATATCTCAATCAAATCGAAGATGTCCTAAAGAAACGCCGGGTCAAGAGTACTCGCAACCGACGAGCATGCATGAAGACGCTCATGAAAGTGGAGGAAGCAAGAGGAGTGTGCAGGATCGTAGCAAGTGGAGAGAGGTGGTCTCTGCATTGGGAACAAGGCGTGACATATATATACATATATATATATATATATAATATATATATATATATATATATATATATTATATATATAATATATATATATATATATATATGTATGTATACACCAAGCTCACGATCTTAGTTCTGTTGGATTTCAGTAATGCATTTAACTGTGTTGACTTCGATATTCTCCTTGCAACCCTCCGTTCGGCAAATATTTCGAAGGCTTCACTTGATTGGTTTTCTTCTTACCTGTATGGTCGTCAACAAAGCGTTAGGCTTAATGACATCTCATCTTCTTGGTCTAATTTAACAGCTGGTGTTCCTCAGGGAGGTGTTTTGTCCCCTTTACTCTTTTCTATATTTATAAACAATATTTCTTCTATTATCACTTCCTCTTTCCACCTTTACGCTGATGACCTGCAGCTGTACAGGCACTTCGAAACTTCAAACGTTTCGGAGGCTATTTCTGCAATCAATGCTGATCTTTATGTAATTAACAAATGGGCAACATCTTTTGGACTTATTATTAATCCTAACAAATCACAAGCTATGATTATGGGTAGCAGCAGACTGAGGACTAAATTAAACATGGAATCGGTCCCTTGTGTCATATATAATAGTGTAGTAATCAAATATTCCAATACCGTAAAAAACCTAGGTCTCATAATGGACTGTAACATGACCTGCCTGGCTGCACACATAAATGAAATTAGTAGGCGAATGCATCATTCTTTTCACTCTCTCAAGCGGCTCCAATATTTCCTCCCGTTCAAAACAAAGATTATGCTAGCGCAATCCTTACTACTCCCATTCTCGATTACGCAGACGTCTGCTATTTAGACGCAACAGAAGAGTCGTTAAACAAATTGGAACGCCTGCAGAATCTACCCATTCGATTCATCTTTGGTCTTCGTAAATATGACCATGTCTCCCAATTCCGAACGCAACTAAAGTGGCTTCCTATTCGGCTTTCGGCGTAATGTGCACATCCTTTCTTTTCTTTACAAAATTTTGAAGGATCCCCAAACTCCTGCTTATCTCCGCTCCCGCTTCCAATTGCTACCTCCTCCTAACCGACCTAAACGTTCTTGTATAACAAGAATGCTTGAGCTTCCCGTTACTAACTCCCGTTTCTTCTTTTACTCGTTCTCCGTTCATGCCGCTCAACTTTGGAATAAACTCCCAACTAATATACAAAACTGTCCATCCATATTTTCGTTCAAACGTCAGCTTAAAAATTATTACCTTTCGCAAATCAACACATAGGTAACGTATGTCATTATATTTCAACAACTCCATCGTTCTGTACTGATCTGTAAATTTTTTATATTATCTTATTTATATATTATTTATTATTATTTATGTAATGTGTATGTAATATATCTATTAATATTTATATATTTGTGTTTAATATTTATGTATTAATAATTATGTATGTATTATATCTATTATATATATGTAAGTATGTATATACTGTATAGGTGTTATCTTTTAGATATACATATTGTTAAAATAAATATTTAATTAAAAATTAATACTAGATTTGAATACACTTGAGTCATCTCACCATTCTACTACTTCCACTACTTAGGGCTGACTGGAAGAAATCTCTTTTAGAGATAAGTCCACCTTTTGTTTACTTTAGTCTTAATAACAATATTATTTACTACGTGTACAATAAAGTGTATAAATAAATAAAATATATATATTATATATGTATGTATATATTATATATATTATTATATATATATATATATAATATATATATATATATATATATTATATATATATATATTATGTATATGTATGTATAATTATCATTATAACTCTTATTTAGAGCGTTATAAGCATATAAACAGACTCTCACCTGCTGGTAAGTGGTTACAGTCTCCTTTAGATTCGCAGGAAATCTGCTACCCTCACAAAAAAACAGATATGCGTCAAAATACTAAACCAATAAGGACATTGCGACAGGTAAAAGATAGTCGTCAGGCAATGGACACTAAAATTATAACTGTATTAGTTCTGTTAGATTTTTCCAATGCCTTCTATACAGTTGATATTGATATACTCTTAGCAATGCTTCGTTCAATTAATGTCTCGCTTCCTGCTGCCCAATGGTTTAAGTCTTGCCTGCGGGGACTCTCGCAGAGTGTTCGGTTTGATGATCTTTATTCTGACTGGTGTAGAGTCGCTACCGGTGTTCCTCAGGGAGGTGTTCTCTCTCTGTTACTTTTCTCACTTTGCAACAATGCTAAGACTGCTATCGCTAACGTGAATGATAATATTGAGCGTATTTGCGAATGTTCAAAATCTTATGGTCTTGCAATTAATCTAGTTAAATCTCAGGTAATACCCATTGGTAGTCGATTGTACATATAAAATAAATCTTGCAGAATGACCACCTATCACCTTTTGTAACACATGGATTCTTTACGCAAAAACTGCAATAAGCCCTTGGGAGTCATATTTGACTTGGAAGTCGCGGGTATCAGCTAGTTAACATATTATATATTTTAATTTAAGATAACAACAAAAGTAGATATACCCAATTAACCCTAGATTACAAGCATGACTTGTAATGTATGGATGTATTTCGTGCCTCCCGACACAATTACGTGGAAACAAGAGGGAAGCGTTCAGAGTGCCTCTGAGAAGGATTAAAAAGGCGGAGGAAAGGTCAAACACGCGACCCCAATTTACTTACATTCGCAAGGTATTGTTTTATGTGTAATGGAGGCTTAAGGTGTATTTCAGTGTCGGTTAAAACTTTATATTGTAATTTCTTATGTGAAAACAGAATAAAATTAAGTGTATACAAAATTTCAGATTTACAACAGTAGCTGTTGGTAATTATAAGAGTATGTGACTAAGTAGTCACTGTAGTATAAGTAATGTAAATTATATAAGCAGTACTATTTATCGGGCGACCATCTTGAATTTCATTTGTATTATGATAGTTCAAACTGAAGTAAATTCCAGATCTCCCGACCGGTATATATGATATAGTCTGAATAAAATTATGACAACTAATTATGAGTTCTGATCGGAGGATAGGGATAAGTACCCGACAATGATGTGTTTTTGCATCATCACATTCAAAACAAAATCAACAAAGCAAATGTTAATAAATTTAATCAATGACAAGGTTTTTGTTTATTTATGTTTAAATTTAGGGGTTAAAGTATCAAATTGCTGTTTTGTTTGTAGATTTGCCTTGTTTATGTTACCAAGAGGGCAAACGTTTACAAACACTTGAATAGACATTAAACTAAGTAATAACATAGTTTTGAAGGCAAGAAAATTCCTTGTCATTAAGTTATAGCCAATAATGTACAAAATCCTGACGAAAAACAACAACAGATACTTTTTAAGACGTTTATAATATCCTAATGCGGAGATTTCATTGTAAACAAAACTTTCACTTTGGGGTTAAAAAGTCAAGCAAAAATATACACTCACAGGCATATTTAACCGCCCACCGTTATATTTCTCGTCACCCTGTTGTTTACGTTAACTATGGCTTATGCACTCTTTTATTTTTTGTCATGTGGGTACTTCAGCAATAAAATAAACACATATACCCTCATTTTGTTGCATAAGATTGTGTCACCGAATTCATTTTTCGAATTAGTCGTTGTTAGACATTATTAGCGTTCCGTCACAGAATAATCAATCCTTGTTTCTTTTTGCCGTAGTGGATCAATATTATCAATTTGACTTTAAAGTGATGTTCATCGTTTTTTAAATCTAAAAAATGTACGCTGTATGCGACTGGTGGCATTATTACAATTTTTTTTAAACAGCCGAAAAAAACGCATGTCAAGAACCTATTATTTCACGGCTCTAGGTTGTGTAACGTTGTTTTTTTACACACAGTTCAAGATTGGCATATAAATGCTTAATCCATAATTCCATAACATTAGTACATTGTTTTCTTATTGATTTCAACTGAAATACTAAACTGCATTTGACAAATTATTTGTTATTGTTGTACATGAAAGGTGGACTGACATTGACATTTGCCCTCACATATTACCGACGCGGTTAGCAGAAGGGATGCACCTACATTCAGACACTTCTTTCTGTACTGGATGATTGAGACAGTGCAATATATAAATCTGTCTTACTTAATTAACTGTTTATTAACAGTGGCAAACAGATGTTAGTATGCTTTGCATTCCTAAAGGAATGCAGCTGTAATTCTTGAAAGAATTTAAATTCTTTTTTAATGTTGAGTTGAGTCTGTGAATAGATAATTCACCTTGAACTTGTATCTGTGAAGGTCATGGAATATATTTGCTATGAACATTTAAAATATTAAAATTTCTAAATTATAATTAAAGTATCTTAAATATAAAATAGGTTTATTTCGTAAAAATATATTTATTTGTTATTTCTCATTTTTTTATGATTACATCTTCTGAAGGGCAATTAGGTCCGGATGTCTATGTTTCATTTAGTCTATGGCTGAATTCTATTGTATGGAACCGTTTGTCGATGCTTTCTTCCTCTTGTTGGTCACGATGGCGGCAGGACGCATTGTGACCCTAGACTTTGAGAAGTGAAGATCAGCACGCTTCAAAGTCTTATAATTGAAGATTAATTAATTAAGTTTATTTTCTTTTTACCCAAATGGGGTGCATTTTTCTACTTGTATAAAAATATCATTCTTAAACCCGCTAATAAACGGTAAGTGTAATTGTCTTGTATATTGGATTAGCTCGTGGTAGTTCTCCATAATGGCCGATGCCAATTTCAATTTTTATTTTCATCTTTTCCAGGGTTCTTCCAATCTTTGGTTATTATCCGATTATATTTTCAACATATGATCTATTTGTTGCTCATGGTTCCCACTAGTGGTCAAACATTGGCTAGTTGAGTAGCATACTGCGTGGCACATCTTCTATGTGCACGCATCTTCGAACTTGAAGTGGTCAAGCCGTATCTGTTCAAGAAAAAACGTGGAGGGTGTCATATTGGGAGTGCATCGTGAGAGATTCCATCCGCTTTCATCACGTCAATCCACCTCGAGGTAACCAGATGCCCGGCTGGAACGTGAGTGCATACCTCCATTTAACAATTTAGTACCTGTATTTTTAAATTTCGTGTGGAACGGTTGGCTACAGCAAGTTAACTACGTAATAGATTTAAGTAACATTTTGTATTTGAGAATTAGTATTACATTAATCATTTTCTTTCTAATAACTGGTAAATTTGTTAAACTATATAAAAGATTTTAATAGGTTACTAATTTTCATGAAAAGAAGAATTTATCGACTAACTAATTTTAGATGTTATAGATTGCGTTGTGAATTACTTAGTATGTTACATTTTTATGCTACTTTGTAATTGCTAATATTATTCTTGTTGTTAATATATACCAGTGACAAAGATTTTAATAATAGTATATATTTACATGATTTGTCTACAGCTTAAGAATTAAATCTTAATCAATATTTTAAATAAAAGGAATACATGCATGCTCATTTTGGTAAATTCTTTATTGTTTTATTTTGCATCCATCTGAAACTCTGATTGAGTTAGTGTGATGGCGCCCTTGTAATAAGTTGTTCACACTGCTCACCAGGCTACATCGAACCAAATCGTCTGTCCACGCCTTGAGTACAATTGTCGCTGATATCTTGCTCTGCCACTAATACTCTTTAGCTAGTCAATTGTAATGGGCACATTAAATTAGTACAGACAGCTACAGATTGCGACTACTACAGTGTACGCCCAACGTTGAGCCTGGAAGACTTCAGATGGATGTAATCTTATATTTTCAAATGTACTTTTCTTAATTAAGGTATTTTTACTTTGAGATAATTTTGTATATGTCTCTCAGTATTTCTCAATTGTGAATTCATAAGTACCAAATAAGCCTATTATTCAATGTCTCTGTATAGCTAGCTACTCAGTGTTATTAGTAAGCTAGCTGACTTGTATTCTTGATAACTACTCAGTGTTTATTATTAAGCTAGCTGACTTGTATTTCTTTATAACTATTCAGTGTTTATTATTAAACTAGCTGACTTTAAAACTGCATTGTGGTATTTAACTTTTATATAAAACTCAAGCATTAACTGAGCTTACTGCAAACCACATTGTAGTATCACTTATAATAGTATTTTTGTATAAACTTAAATTTAAGAAATTTATTAATATGGATTTTCTAACTGCAGGTTGTAAAATTGAACATTTATTAAAGGACGAACTGTTGCATGAATTAAGCATTCGTCGATTACCTGCTGAGCCAACCACTACAACAGACGATCTCAGAAAACTTCTGAGACACACAACCAAACTTACTCGTCGAGGCAGTCTGAAGGGTATTGACCAATTTGGCGCTTGTGACCAAACTAAGGAACTCTCTGTATGTACTCCCAAGGTCACAAACATTGAAGGTGATATTCCAGAGGATTTGCAGGATAATGTTCGACTAATAAAACGGTTAGTGTCTCGTAGTAACTATCTTTTATGTCGTCTCTCGAGAATTCCAGATCCCAATGAGGGCATAGTTAGGCTCAAATCCACTTTAGTCTCTATCTTGATGCGCCTTGAGGGTGATCAAGATGATAATTTTGAGGAATCTACAGAGGATTGTTCGTTGGTGTGTGAACCCAAAGGAAACCTTCACCTACCGATGCAGATTCCTAAGACTTACAACCTTAACTCTCTTAATTTGAAGTTTGCTGGTGACTCTTGTGTGCGTGTCTTCGTCACTAGATTAGAAGAACTTAGGGTAGCCAGGAAAATACCTGAGGATGTAATTTTTGATGGTTTTCCCGATATCCTGGAGGGACCTGCCTTGTATTGGTATAGAGCTAATAAAAATAACTTTAAATCTTACTCTGATATCATAAGATTAATAAGTGATGACTTCGACATTCCAGATCTTGATCACTTATTGTTACAAGAGATCCGTCAGCGAACACAAGCTAAATCAGAGACTATTGTTGTTTTCTTATCAACTATTTTGGGCATGTTTTCCCGTTTACATAAACCAATCTCTAAAGAGGAGCAATTGGATATAATACACAGAAACATTAGACCTGAGTATATTAAGGAACTAGCTCTTCATCACATAACTAGCATCGATCAACTAAAAGATCTATGCAAAAGAATTGAATTAGCTAAAATAAGGGCAGATCAATTCTCTGAGCCCAAATTAAATATAGACTCTAATGCACCCGATTTCCAATATAGGAAAAAGGGGGTGAATCCTAAAGCACAGAGTATGAGTTCTTGCCAAACAAAGCATGTTGCATCCATGGATCCTTCTAATTCTAATACTGATGTTAGGAATCAATCAAACTCTAGTAATTCTAGGATGTGTTTTAGGTGTGGCATGAAAAATCACATTACTAGGCATTGTAAAACATCAAAAGAAGTTGTCTGTTTCCGTTGTGGTAAAAAAGGAGTACGGACACCAGTTTGTGACCATTGCAATAAGTCAAAAAACTAAATAACTATGTCTTTTCTGTTACAAATAAGGCCATCTCCAACTGCAAGGCAGAAAAGACATATTTTGAACCTCATCCAGAGGATATAAGGCCCTACTTATCCATGGAAATTTAGGGTTAAAAGTCAAAGGCTTGTTAGATTGTGGTGCTTCCTGCTCTATTTTAGGAGACAACTGTCACCAATTATTTTTAGACCTAGGAATACCTATCCACAGACTCAACAAGACTATACACTTATGTGTAGCAAATGGTCATGAATTAAAATGCACAGAATATATGATGTTGCCTATTACATACTTAAACCAATTTAAATTATTAAAATTCATTATTCAACCTGAAATTAAATTACCTATTCATCTCGGTTTAAATTTCTTTAAAGCTTTTAATTTAATGCCAGAAATCTTTAATGACACTGCTAACTTGGAAAATGTAAACAGTGTACATGCTTTGCCCACTAAGACAGGTTTAAATAATTATATTTCTTTATCCACACATCAGAAATCTCAAATTGAAGAGATAAAAAGTTTATTTGATAACATAAATACAGAGAAGGTAGGCTTAGGCATGACATACTTATTGGAACATGAAATAAATACTGGGGATGCCAAGCCCATAAAACAAAGGTATTACCGTCTCAGTCCTGATAGACAGGCTGCTTTGGAAAAGGAATTGGACAGAATGCTTGAGCTTGGTATAGTAGAACCATCATTTTCTCCATGGAACTCACCTGTAGTCATGGTACCTAAAGCTAATGGCGACCTTAGGCTCTGTTTAGACAGCAGAAAATTGAATGCAGTCTCAAAAGCAGATGCATATCCTCTTCCTTATGTGAGTCAGATTCTTGATAACTTAAGAGACTCTAAATATCTAACTTCTTTAGACCTCAGTGCTGCATTTCATCAAATTAGACTCACTGAGTCTTCAAAAGAGAAAACTGCATTCACCGTGCCAGGTAGAGGACTATTTCAATATGCTAGAATGTGCTTTGGACTTGTGGGAGCTTCTGCCACTATGCAAAGATTGATGGATAGGCTGTTTTCTGCTAAATTTAACAATAGAGTCTTTACTTTTATTGATGATATCATTATTTGCAATAACTCATTTACTGAACATATGGAACTCTTAAAAGAGGTTTATAATACTGTTTATAATCTGCTAATTTAACAATTAACATGAGTAAATCAGTTTTCTGCATGAATGAACTTTAATATTTGGGGTATGTTGTTGACCAATATGGCCTAAGAACTGACGCATCAAAAGTTGAAACTGTCTTAAATTTTCCTACACCAAAATGCTCTAAAGATATCAAAAGATTCTTAGGCATGGCTGGTTGGTATCGTAGATTCATTAATAATTTTTCTAAAATTTCACGACCTTTGTCTAAATTAACAAGTAAAAAAGTAAGTTTTGTTTGGTCTGAAGAGGCCATTACTTCATTTAACTTACTAAAAACTGCATTGGTATCTGCACCTATCTTAAAATGTCCAGATTATAGTCAACCTTTTAGCATACACACTGATGCTTCTTCTTATGCCATAGGGGCTGTTCTAACGCAGAAATTTGATGATATGGAACACCCCATAGCTTACTGCAGTCGCACCTTGAACGCCCAAGAGGTAAATTATTCAGCGACTGAGCGTGAACTTCTAGCTGTAATCTATGCGTTAGAACAATATCGTGCTTATGTGGAGGGTCGCAAATGCTATATAGTGACTGACCACGCTTCTCTGCTTTGGTTTTCCAAACTTAAAAATACATCTGGTAGATTGAATAGATGGGCATGTAGGCTAAGTCAGTTTGACTTTGATATAATACATAGAAAAGGCAAAGATCATGTGGTGCCTGATGTACTTTCCAGAATCAAATTGGACTCTGTCATTGACATCACCTCTACACAGGATTTATGGTATAAAAAATTATTTCAAAATTGTGTGGAGAAGCCTTCCTTATTTCCAAATTATAAAATTGAAAACAATAAATTATTTCGGTTCTCTAAAAATAAATATAAATCTACTTCTAAATTTGATTGGAAACTAATACCTCCATCAGAGGATAGATCTGATATTCTTTTTAAATATCATAATAACCCTACTGCTGGTCACTTTGGTGTTTCCAAAACTCACCACAGGTTATCTGAACTTTATTATTGGCCTGGTCTTTATTCTGATATTAAAAATCATGTAAAATCATGTGAAATTTGTAACACTTATAAACCTCTGAATGTCAAACCCTCTGGACTTATGGGTCAACCTAAGAATATAAGCAGTCCAGGTGAAGCAATCTCTTGTGACATATTGGGACCTTTTCCCCCTTCATATTCACAAAATAGATTTCTCTTTGTTTGTTGTGATTATTTTAGCAAATATGTCTCCATATTTCCATTAAGAACAGTAACTGCTAAAAACATAATTAAATGCATGGAAAAAGGAATTTTTCTCTTACACGGGGTACCTAAGTATATATATGTAGATAATGGACCTCAATTTATTTCTAAGGAATTCAGGGAACTCATTTCCAAATATCAAGTTCCACACTTATTTTACAATCCAGTGTATCATCCCCAAACTAATCAAACTGAGAGGGTTAACCGTGAAATTGTAAGATGCATTGCTTCCTATGTGCGTTCTGATCATAGAAATTGGGATAAGAACGTAGCTGAGGTGCAATGTGCACTCAACACAGTAGTTCACGACGGCACTAAATACACCCCTCATTTTTTAACATATGGTAGGGAGATGATTCTCGATGGTTCATTTTACAATCTTAATTTTCCCGTTAACTCAGAAAACATTTTGATAGACTATTCTAAGTTTGCAGAGTCACTAAAGGATTTAAAGGCTATCTTCGAAAAAGTAAAATACAATCTCTCTAGTTCCTATAAGAAAAACACTAAATATTACAATTTGCGAAGACGTCATACTGACTTACAGGTAGGCCAGATAGTCTATAAGAGATGCTTTCCTTTGTCTAATGCTGCAAAGCACTTTTCGGCAAAATTGGCCCCTAAATTCGAAAAGGCTGTTGTTTCTGAAAAACATTCTTCTTTAGTATATAACCTGAAAACATTGGATGGTAAATCTCTAGGCAGATGGCATATAAAAGATATAGTCAGACCTGGTGAATCTCCTGTCAAATCATGAAAACTTAATTTCTTCTAAATAAATATCTTGACTGAGAACTGAGTCATGTTCTCAGGTTTATAAATGTTAACTTCATCTCAAATATTAATCAACCTGCTTGGTAACTAATTTTGAACTAGTAATTACACTGACATATATAGTTTAGGTGTAATGCTAAATTTGCATCTATGTAATGCACTTCTATTAAAATAAAAAGGTTTGTTGTAAATGTATTTATTGATCTTTATTCATCTGAATGAATATAATCTGGTTTACACATTATTAACAATATGATGTATGGTGTGTTACCATGATAAACTTCCTCTAGTAGGAAATCTTCTAATATGGAATTATGCATATTTTTGCTTAATTTTCATTAATAATAACTACCAACTGTACACATTATTATCTGTATTTGTTGTGAGTATTATTTAATTCAACACATAGCTGTTGACTTTGTTGCATTTATGAAATGCACTTCTTTAAAATAAATGGTTTGTTGTAACAAATGTATTTATTGATCTTTATTCATCTGAATGAATATAAACTGGTTTGCACATTATTAACAATATGTATGGTGTGTGACGATGATAAACTTCCACAAGCAGGGAATTTTCCAATATGTAATTATGCATATTTTTGCCAAATTTTTATTGATAATAACTAACAACGGTACACATTAGTATCTGTATTTGTTGTGAGTATTAATTAATTCAACACATAATTGTTGACCTTAACTTCCTGACACACTTAGTGAAGAGGCGCTGATGTCAGTGACCTTTATTATTCTTTTACAAGCTGATGGATTGTAGCTTGTATATGATATCTGATGCTTTGATTTATTACTCAATTCTTAAATTGCATAGTGTAATTTAAATATTTGAAATGTCTTGTTGATTTGGGATTTCATCTCTCTTTGTTTTCTTGCGCTGTAAGAAATTAGCAAATGAATATGTTTAAAGATTAATCTTGCCTTTCACTTGGACTTAAATAGAAACGATTAGGTAGGTAACACCTATACTTTTAGCGAATTATTTTATTTAAAAATTTAATTTTTAAATAAAATAATTCTTTTCACAGGAAAAAGGTACTGTAACGTTGTTTTTTTACACACAGTTCAAGATTGGCGTATAAATGCTTAATCCATAATTCCATAACATTAGTACATTGTTTTCTTATTGATTTCAACTGAAATACTAAACTGCATTTGACAAATTATTTGTTATTGTTGTACATGAAAGGTGGACTGACATTGACATTTGCCCTCACATATTACCGACGCGGTTAGCAGAAGGGATGCACCTACATTCAGACACTTCTTTCTGTACTGGATGATTGAGACAGTGCAATATATATAAATCTGTCTTACTTAATTAACTGTTTATTAACAGTGGCAAACAGATGTTAGTTGTATGCTTTGCATTCCTAAAGGAATGCAGCTGTAATTCTTGAAAGAATTTAAATTTTTTTAATGTTGAGTTGAGTCTGTGAATAGATAATTCACCTTGAACTTGTATCTGTGAAGGTCATGGAATATATTTGCTATGAACATTTAAAATATTAAAATTTCTAAATTATAATTAAAGTATCTTAAATATAAAATAGGTTTATTTCGTAAAAATATATTTATTTGTTATTTCTCATTTTTTTATGATTACATCTTCTGAAGGGCAATTAGGTCCGGATGTCTATGTTTCATTTAGTCTATGGCTGTATTCTATTGTATGGGCCGTTTGTCGATGCTTTCTTTCTCTTGTTGGTCACGATGGCGGCAGGACGCATTGTGACCCTAGACTTTGAGAAGTGGAGATCAGCACGCTTCAAATTTTTATAATTGAAGATTAATTAATTAAGTTTATTTTCTTTTTACCCAAATGGGGGCATGCATTTTCTACTTGTATAAAATATCATTCTTAAACCCGCTAATAAACGGTAAGTGTAATTGTCTTGTATATTGGATTAGCTCGTGGTAGTTCTCCATAATGGCCGATGCCAATTTCAATTTTTATTTTCATCTTTTCCAGGGTTCTTCCAATCTTTGGTTATTATCCGATTATATTTTCAACATATGATCTATTTGTTGCTCATGGTTCCCACTAGTGGTCAAACATTGGCTAGTTGAGTAGCATACTGCGTGGCACATCTTCTATGTGCACGCATCTTCGAACTTGAAGTGGTATTAACGAGAAAGAAACGTTCAGAAGAATATTAGATAAAAAGCAGCAGTTTAAATAAGTATTATATTCCGTATTTCAAAATCTTTACATCAAACTAATATAACTAACAATCAAAACGTTGCTAAGCAACGAGAACTATGTTCTCAACAGTCCCCCCCCGCAGTTGCTGTTGTCCAGTTCTTCATTGCTTGTTGGCAATACCACCACACGTGCTACAGGTCTCTTCAAAATACCGGAACTTTGGTATTTAATGTCGACGACTCTGACGCGACCATCCTTGCCAGGGTAAACCTTAACAACGAGGCCTCTAGGCCAGACATTGCGTGCTGAATTAGATCTACTAACATTACCAAGTCTCCAACTTTTATCGGCTTTTTGTCTTGGTGCCATTTTGGTCTAGGTAACAAACATGGCAGTATTTCTCCTTCATCCAACGCCTCCAAAATAAATCTAATAACCGCTGGGATATACGCCACTGACGACGCAGGCACAGGTCATCATCATCGAAAGTACCCAGAGCTGGTAAAGTAGAAGACGTTCCTAGCAAAAAATGATTGGGCGTTAGGGATTCCGGGTAGTTTGGGTCAACCATTACCTGAGAGAGTGGCCTGCTGTTAACTAAGCTCTCAACTTCTGCTAAAAACTGTTTGCATGACTTCTTCACGCGGGGCTCTTTCCTTTAGTGTGGCTCGTAATGCCACTTTTACCGTACGAATGAGGCGTTCCCACGCACCGCCCATGTGAGGACTGACAGGTGAGATAAAAATTCCATTCCACCCCATGACATGTCAATTTATCTTGCAGTTCATTTTGATCGATTTCTGCCAGTGATCGTTTGAGCTCTGCGTCAGCACCACGAAGGTTAGTTCCGTTGTCTGAAAATAGCTTTTTGGGCCAACCACGTCTAGCAGCCATTCTTCTTAGCGCCATAATTAAGAATCTGTTGTCAAATTGTGTACAATTTCAATATGTACTGCACGTATTGTTAAGCAGCGTAAATAATACGGCGTATATCTTTTGTCTTCGCCGACCTACAGTTATCTCGAGAGGGCCAAACAAGTCTAATCCCGTTGCAGTAAAGGGTCGATAGTGGTGTAACATACGAGCTTCTGGAAGATCACCCATCAACGGGGAGAAGCAGGTTGGACTTTTTTTATGCGGCACAATAAACAGTGTTTAGCCACCATTCTAACAGTCGGATGTATTTTGATAATCCAATATCTTTGTCTTAATTCATTGACAACAGTTTCATTTAAACCGTGGGCTGCCTTACGATGAAAATGCATAACAATGAGTCGACTGATGTGATCTTTACCATCTAAGATTACAGGGTGTTTGACATTTTGAGCGAACATCTCTTACTGCCTCGATGCGTCCGCCGACTCTTAATACACCATAATTGTCTAAATATGGATTTAAGGTTCGTAATTTGCTGCTACTACTTATTGCTTTATTTTCTTTGAGAGCATTATATTCGCATGAAAATGACTTCATCTGAGAATAACGATTCAAATGCGTCTCTGCTTCTTGTAACAATTCACAGGTAATTTTGCTGTCATTTTGTAGCCGCTTACATTTTCGAATAAATAGTAATAAAAAAGCAGTGCTACGTAATAATCGAAGCCAGGATGAAAAATCTCGTCGGATCGGGAACAGGTAAGTTACAATATTATTGTGTATAATATTTACCGTTTCTAAGTCTTGCTTACTGTATTTCTTTTCTGTTTCAGGTTCATCGGGCCAGTCGTCGCGCGACGTATGCAGGAACTTCGGTCCAAGAAACCAATCGCAGTCGGCGGCCAGCTTATAAGAAGACTTTTTAGTAGCGACATCTGCAATATTCATATTAGTTGGAATGTAGCGCCATTCATTAAATTTTTGTCAATGTATCAATTTCGCCAAGTCTATGAGAAATAAATGCTTTGTAATTTTTATTTTCATTTCTCAACCAATGTAACACTATTGTAGAGTCTGTCCAGAAAATACGTTCATCTGCTTTTATTGTATGTTCACTTTGAATAATGTTGGCTAATCGACCAATAGAGCTGCCTGCAGCTCAAGTCGTGGTACAGACACTGCTCTTACTGGCGCGACTTCATTTACTAGCAATAAAAAATAGTATTTACCTTTTCTGTTTCAAAGTTCTGATATTTATATATCAAAGGTACCAAAAAAGGAAGACATACTCTGCCGGATTGTAGATTCTTCAAACGTGCTCTGAGACGCAATCGCTGGAAATTTGTTAGATTCAATAAATTATGCACCCAATGTCTAAAATCAGGTCACAATGCTGTAGATTGTTCTGGTGACGTATGTAACATCGATGGTTGTGGTCTGCATCATCATAACCTTCTACATTGGGTTATCAAGTCCGAGCATACAAAAACAAAGGCTGATGAACACATGATGAACGAAAATAATAACACTAACAACTCAAATTCTGCAGATCAAAAGCACTAAAAACGAGACTGTTACAAATACGTCAACAATACAAAAACGTACGGTGCTCCTAAAGGTTGTTCCCGTAACTGTCTCTGGCCCAAAAGGTAAAATTAATACTTTCGCTCTATTAGATGACGGAGCTACTATATCTTTGATCTCTGAGAAAATCGCACATGCTATTGGTTGTAATGGGAAGAAGGAAGTATTGCGCGCACGAAGCGCATGGTGCTCGGAGAATTAGTATGTGAAAGCGAAACTGTCAATTTAACTGTCAGCGGTATGAACAATGCTTTTGTTATACGGGCGAGAAAAATCGCATCTTTAGATCTCCCAGTACAGCAAATGTCAAATATAAATTTTAGTCAATATGAACATCTTCGCAGTTTCCAAAACTATATACCTAGCGACAATGTCAAGCCAGAACTACTGATCGGGCAGGATCATTATTATTTACTTGCCCCTATTGCCACCGTTACAGCCGGAAAGAACAAGCCATATTTAACACAGACGCAGCTAGGATGGTGTGTTCATGGCATTTGTTATGATAATTCATCTGCGCAATTTATACACACTATTAACGAAGAATCTGTAAATAATTTGACATTAGCAGACCGCACCGATGACGTATCAAAATTTGAGATGCGAGAGCTATCTGAATTAATACGCTACTCATTTACGTTTGAGTCAATAGGAATAAGCACAAACCCTAGATTGAATAAGGCAGAGGTACGCGTGCTGCACAAATATTGGATGATACCAGTAAGTTTGTAGATGGTCACTGGGAGTAGGTCTGCCTTGGAAAACTGATGAAGGTTTACCAAATTCTTTTCCTGCTGCGTATAAGAGATTTAAATTGGTCGAAAGTTTGAATGAACAATAACGAAGAGTATTCATCGCGCTATAAAGAAAGAATACAGCACCTGCTTATCAACAATTATGCACATGAATTAGATACATGTAACACTTCACTTCCCAAAAGAGTATGGTATCTACCACACTTCGCGGTTGACAACCCAAATAAGAAGAAACTACGCGTGGTTTTTGACGCAGCCGCGAAGTCTGGAGGGCGTTCGCTCAATGACTTTCTTTTCAAGGACCAGATCTGTTGCAATCCTTGTTGGGAATAATGTTTCGTTTTAGAGAAGGACGTGTGGCAATTGCTGGAGATATCAAGGACATGTTCCTACGTGTCAAAATTCGTGAGGATGATCGCGACGTCTTTCGCTTTCTATGGCGTGACACGCCCAATGAAGCACTCCGAAAATATGTAATGTCATCCTTGATATTTGGTGCAAATTGTGCACCTTTCATCGCGCAGTATATTAAAAATAAGAATGCTCGCAGGTTCGAATCAGATATGCCATACGCCGTAAACGCAATACTGAAGTCTCATTATATGGATGACTGTATTCTCAGTATGAATGATATAAATTTATGCAGAAAAATAGTTCAAGATATATATTATATTCATCAACAAGGTGGTTTTAAGATTGTCAACTGGATAAGCAATATACCAGAAGTTTTAGATAATTTACCAAAAGACGCTCTTAGCGATAATGCAACAAAGCTGAAAATTAATTGTAATGAGTTTAGTGAACGAACCCTCGGATTACTTTGGTATCCGCTAAATGACACTTTAGGCTTTGATTTGACTTTGAAAAAAGTATCGAATGAACTTCGGAATTTTAATGTCAAACCTACAAAGAGGGAACTGTTTAAAATTGTCATGTCAATTTTTGACGTATATGGCTTGTTATCGCCGCTTATTATAAAAGCAAGAATTTTGATACAAAATGTTTGGAAAAGTGAAATAAAATGGGATCAAAGTATTTTAGATGAACATTATAATGAGTTTAAAACATGGATGCAAGAATTAAATGAGGTAAAGAATATAAGAATTCAGAGATGGTATTTCTCTGCTCAAGACAACACGCAATTTCATAAAGTTGAGCTACATATATTTTGTGATGCGTCACCGGCCGCTTATGCTGCAGTCGCCTATTGGCGCGTAATATATAAATACCAGAACTTTGAGACAGAAAAGGTAAATACTGTTTTATTGCTAGTAAATGCAGAGTCGCGCCAGTAAGAGCAGTGTCTGTACCACGACTTGAGCTGCAGGCAGCTCTATGGCCAGTCGATTAGCCAACATTATTCAAAGTGAACATACAATAAAACCAGATGAACGTATTTTCTGGACAGACTCTACAATAGTGTTACATTGGTTGAGAAATGAAAATAAAAATTACAAAGCATTTATTTCTCATAGACTTGGCGAAATTGATACATTGACAAAAATTTATGAATGGCGCTACATTCCAACTAATATGAATATTGCAGATGTCGCTACTAAAAAGTCTACTTATAAGCTGGCCGCCGACTGCGATTGGTTTCTTGGACCGAAGTTCCTGCATACGTCGCGCGACGACTGGCCCGATGAACCTGAAACAGAAAAGAAATACAGTAAGCAAGACTTAGAAACGGTAAATATTATACACAATAATAATTGTAACTTACCTGTTCCCGATCCGACGAGATTTTCATCCTGGCTTCGATTATTACGTAGCACTGCTTTTATTACTATTTATTCGAAAATGTAAGCGGCTACAAAATGACAGCAAAATTACCTGTGAATTGTTACAAGAAGCAGAGACGCATTTGACTCGTTATTCTCAGATGAAGTCATTTTCATGCGAATATAATGCTCTCAAAGAAAATAAAGCAATAAGTAGTAGCAGCAAATTACGAACCTTAAATCCATATTTAGACAATTATGGTGTATTAAGAGTCGGCGGACGCATCGAGGCAGTAAGAGATGTCGCTCAAAATGTCAAACACCCTGTAATCTTAGATGGTAAAGATCACATCAGTCGACTCATTGTTATGCATTTTCATCGTAAGGCAGCCCACGGTTTAAATGAAACTGTTGTCAATGAATTAAGACAAAGATATTGGATTATCAAAATACGTCCGACTGTTAGAATGGTGGCTAAACACTGTTTATTGTGCCGCATAAAAAAGGTCCAACCTGCTTCTCCGTTGATGGGTGATCTTCCAGAAGCTCGTATGTTACACCACTATCGACCCTTTACTGCAACGGGATTAGACTTGTTTGGCCCTCTCGAGATAACTGTAGGTCGGCGAAGACAAAAGATATACGCCGTATTATTTACCTGCTTAACAATACGTGCAGTACATATTGAAATTGTACACAATTTGACAACAGATTCTTTAATTATGGCGCTAAGAAGAATGGCTGCTAGACGTGGTTGGCCCAAAAAGCTATTTTCAGACAACGGAACTAACCTTCGTGGTGCTGACGCAGAGCTCAAACGATCACTGGCAGATATCGATCAAAATGAACTGCAAGATAAATTGACATGTCATGGGGTGGAATGGAATTTTATCTCACCTGTCAGTCCTCACATGGGCGGTGCGTGGGAACGCCTCATTCGTACGGTAAAAGTGGCATTACGAGCCACACTAAAGGAAAGAGCCCCGCGTGAAGAAGTCATGCAAACAGTTTTAGCAGAAGTTGAGAGCTTAGTTAACAGCAGGCCACTCTCTCAAGTAATGGTTGACCCAAACTACCCGGAATCCCTAACGCCCAATCATTTTTTGCTAGGAACGTCTTCTACTTTACCAGCTCTGGGTACTTTCGATGAGGATGACCTGTGCCTGCGTCGTCAGTGGCGTATATCCCAGCGGTTATTAGATTTATTTTGGAGGCGTTGGATGAAGGAGATACTGCCATGTTTGTTACCTAGAACCAAATGGCACCAAGACAAAAGGCCGATAAAAGTTGGAGACTTGGTAATGTTAGTAGATCCTAATTCAGCACGCAATGTCTGGCCTAGAGGCCTCGTTGTTAAGGTTTACCCTGGCAAGGATGGTCGCGTCAGAGTCGTCGACATTAATACCAAGTCCGGTATTTTGAAGAGACCTGTAGCACGTGTGGTGGTATTGCCAACAAGTAATGAAGAACTGGACAACAGCACTGCGGGGGGGACTGTTGAGAACATAGTTCTCGTTGCTTAGCAACGTTTTGATTGTTAGTGAGTTTAACGAGAAAGAGTTTCAGAAGAATATAGATAAATAAGCAGCAAGTTAAATAAGTATTGTATATTCTCGTATTCAAAATCTTTTTACAATCAAACAAAACTGACTAACAATCAAAACGTTGCTAAGCAACGAGAACTATGTTCTCAACAAGTGGTCAAGCCGTATCTGTTCAAGAAAAAACGTGGAGGGTGTCATATTGGGAGTGCATCGTGAGAGATTCCATCCGCTTTCATCACGTCAATCCACCTCGAGGTAACCAGATGCCCGGCTGGAACGTGAGTGCATACCTCCATTTAACAATCTAGTACCTGTATTTTTAAATTTCGTGTGGAACGGTTGGCTACAGCAAGTTAACTACGTAATAGATTTAAGTAACATTTTGTATTTGAGAATTAGTATTACATTAATCATTTTTCTTTCTAATAACTGGTAAATTTGTTAAACTATATAAAAGATTTTAATAGGTTACTAATTTTCATGAAAAGAAGAATTTATCGACTAACTAATTTTAGATGTTATAGATTGCGTTGTGAATTACTTAGTATGTTACATTTTTATGCTACTTTGTAATTGCTAATATTATTCTTGTTGTTAATATATACCAGTGACAAAGATTTTAATAATAGTATATATTTACATGATTTGTCTACAGCTTAAGAATTAAATCTTAATCAATATTTTAAATAAAAGGAATACATGCATGCTCATTTTGGTAAATTCTTTATTGTTTTATTTTGCATCCATCTGAAACTGATTGAGTTACCTAGTGTGATGGCGCCCTTGTAATAAGTTGTTCACACTGCTCACCAGGCTACATCGAACCAAATCGTCTGTCCACGCCTTGAGTACAATTGTCGCTGATATCTTGCTCTGCCACTAATACTCTTTAGCTAGTCAATTGTAATGGGCACATTAATTAGTACAGACAGCTACAGATTGCGACAACTACAGTTGTTAATATGTGTTTCTGTTTTTTTTTACATATGTATAACATATACATCCCATAACACAAGCTTTACTTTGGGCTGGGCTGTAAGAAATATTTACATTTATTTATTTATAGAAAAAACTCTGAAATTACTTTGGTCCGCATTACTTTTCTAATGAAGCCTTCAAAAATAATGTTTTTTCTTCAAGTAGTATTATTACAATCACATTTCCACGTCGAAGATGCTAATAAGACGCCTTGTATACTGAACATGTCTTATTGACTGCTACGAGTAGGTATGATGCTTCAAATACGAAGTTTAAAACAGAATAACCCGAATGTGCTTAACAAGTTGTATCGCCTGCGATAAATCAAGCCTTTTGAAGCCCGAGGCCAAGGTCACCCACCCCCAAAGAAAACCAAGAACATATAAATGAAACGTCAGTGATTTACCGGCATGTGTAAGAGGTCTAGATATTACTTTTCTGAATATTTATCGATGCTTTACGTTTATGGCACCACTTCATATAAGGGCATAATTTTTATTTGTGCCGTTAAAGTCGCGCGTATAAACGTCCTGTTTTATGCGGCGAATAAATTTGGGGAGGAAATGAGGGATGGGATTGTTGAGTGCGAGATGAGGGTGACAAAATGTGGGTAAACAGGGCCTAACCGCGATAATATGACGTCAAGCCATTGTGTGTTCTTCGTCGGAGTTTTGAAGTCATACATACATGGATCTGAGATGATTTTCTGGTAATCCGTTAAGGATAAAACATTTATCGCCTGTGATATCTTTCGCGTGAAAAAAAATGATGTTTTGTAATGACAGTAACGATCAGTCTTACTCTTGAAGTAACTCTACCTATCATCAATAACGACAAGTTTGACGATACCCTTTTTTATCACTGAGGAAAATGCATTGAATTGCATACCCTTGCACCCCGGGAAAAGCGCAGAATTATGTGGGGTCTCCTAAGGCCTACCTACCCACTAAAAACCTCAGCGATGCCCCTCCACAGACGTCTGCCGCGAGCGCTCGATCGACGGCGCGTCCGACATCGCCGCCAGACGCGCCGAGGAGAACTGCCCGCGGCGTGACAGAGCGGTGGAATATCTGTGAGGACCCTACCACGAGCAAGTTTGACGATGCCTTTGGAGCAGCGGCCGAGTGATCAGCTAATAACGCAACGAGTCCCGGGTTCTCAATATCTAAATCGAAATAAAAAATGTATTGCACTTTTGCACGTTAAGGATGCTATGTTATAAGTTCATAAGTCTACGGCGGCTTGTACTGGAAAGAACTAGCAAGAAAACCAGCAAGGACTATTTATTTTATCTCTGTATGTTTACAGAGTCATCAATTGATGATCTGTGAAGTAAATCAATAGATCACACTTCTCATAAAACCCTGTCAATATAGCGAGAACAATTGACGCCGTAAACTAGGCACTTAATTACACGATAAACTCCCAGCTTTATGCTGCAAATAAATCCTAACAGTCTAATTGGAAGAGGCCCGACTTATCCCTTATTATCCTTTTCCTATGTCCCTCACGCCTGCTAGATCTTTATTATGTTGAGTTCATTATTGAAAAAGTCAGCGAATTCAGATCCTTAAAGTAATGGAGATAAGACTGAGGATTTCTCGAGTAAATACTTTTAGAGATTCGCTGTGGTTATTTTACAATGATTAGTGCTTTACGATAAAATGAGTCAAATACGGCACTATTATAGGGAGAAGTATTTTTGGTGTGCGTTCGACGAAATACAATAAGATTCTAAAGTCCTTAAGACTTAAAAAAAATCGTGCAATTACGCTGTACATGATTATATATTTGATTAAGATTTACCTTACATATTATTATCTAATACAAAAAGAAATATATTTTTATAAATATAACAATTTCATTTATTAATAATCATCTATAAAAATTATACGTTCAGTTATAACATAAATATAATTCTTCACATTACTTTGCTGACTAATTAAAATTACTGCCATTGTAATTTCTAGGAGATCTAATTATATTATTTGTATTACAATTTATAATTATCTTGAATTGGAATTGTTGAGACACAATATTATTAATATTAACTTCGCATTTCTAATATAAATAAAGATTTTACTCAGTAAAAAATGTTGTGACAAAGTAACTGACTACACCAATGGATGCACGATTTCAGTAACCTCGTAATACAAAAAAAACCTTTCTCTTCCACCATCTTTCTTATCGACAACAAAAAAAAAGATCAGGCCGACTTACTGCTGCTACGAGCTTTTTTCAGTCATCCATCATTACGTGGGTAATTAAATGACTCCACGATTTCTCCTTTGTTGGTCGTTGAATTAAAAAGTTCTGATATCATTTGCTTGGCATATATGTCCCTGAAGCTTATTTGCGGTTTCTTTCTCATGACGTTTTTAGGGTTCCGTAGCCAAATGGCAAAAAACGGAATACTTATAGATTCGTCATCTGACTGTCCGTCTGTTCGTCCGTATGTCACAGCCATTTTTTTCCGAAACTGTTGAAACTTGGTAGGTAGATGTATTCTGTGAACCGCTTTAAGATTTTGATGCAAAAATAATAATAAATATTGGGGGCTCCCCATAATTAGAACTGAAACTGAAAAAATATTTTTTTCATTAAACATATACGTGTGAGGTAATTATGGATAGGTCTTCAACAATTATATTGAGTTTTTTAAAATATTTTTTTTCTAAACCGAATAGTTTGCGTTACAGACGCTTCCAAAGTGGAAAAATGTTGATCCCCCCCCTCTAACTTCTAAAATAAGAAAATTAAAAACAATTGATTGTACATTACTATAAAAACTACCAACGAAAATCGTTTTGAACGAGATCTAGTAAGTAGTTTTTTTTAATACCTCGTAAATCGTAAACCGCTTTCTTTAATTTCATAAATCAACGGTACGGCTATGTGCGTAAGTCCGACACGCACTTGGCCGATTTTTTCTTATTCGCTTATTATCGATAGGATGTCAGTTTTGTACAATCATCTCATTACATGTTCGTGGAATTACGAGTAAAACATATACTGAATCTCTACTAATGTTATAGACGCGAAACTTTGTAAATATTACTGAATGGATTTTAATGAAAAAAAATAATCGCAGGCTACTATTTATAATGATATAGTTGAGATAAAACCGTAATAAAAATTTAGCTTGTAAGAAATATGTATTAAAATCATTGTCTGGAGACCTATTTTTGAATTACGAATGCGACTTCGAAATCACCGCTGACTAAATGGTCAGCGACTTTGAGGTCACGGATTCCTAAACATCCAATTTTTGAAAGTCGATCGCAGAGCTGCCAACATAGATAAAGTACACACATAAATGTAAGAGTTCGGTTCCACGCAGAATGTACCGCTGCCGGTTATTGCCGGCTTAACCATTATGGTTTTTATATATATTTATATACATATATACAAAGATATAATATATTATATATAAATATATATTTATATATGTAAACGCTACATTCATATATATATACTGATGTATATAGACTGAAAAATCAAACAAAACACAGATTACATTTCCACAAGTTTCCACTTGATTACGAGTGGATGAGGGCACTCGTAATGAAATCACACTTGTGACTAAGGTAGTCACATCAGTGATATTCAAAAATAAGAATTATTGAAAATCGGTGATTATTAGTAGTGATGAAACGGATATCCGGTAACTATCCGGTATCCGGCCTATCCGGCCTATTTTCACTATCCGGCCGGATACCGGATAGTAGGACACTATCCGGCCGAATACCGAATACTAGATGTTTCCCGCGATACCGTTCGCGCTGAGTGCTTTACGCCCTAAACTCGTCTATATCGCGCTTTTCTGTGGGAATACAAAAGTTTTTAAGCCTATCTATATTGTTTTCTCGTTGTCTAATCTATCTCTGTATCAAATTTCAGCAAAATCAGTTTCTTTAGTTTAGGCGTGAGAGAGTAGCAGACAAACACAGACTGAATTTATAATATTAGTAACGGATTATTTTGCACATACACACACATATATGAAACGCGATAAGCGGCCGAATATCCGGTGGCCGGATATCCGGCGCTCCGGCCTCGTAGTTAGCCGAATATCCGGTATCCGGTATCCGGCCAAATCACTATCCGTTTCATCTCTAATTATTAGTCACATCGGTGATTTCGAAGTCGCATTCGTAATTCAAAAATAGGCCTCCTGTACGGTGATTTATATATTGTTTGTGCTCAATAATTGTTTGTGCTTCATAGGAATTAAGCATACTTTCTTGGCCAGATTTTATGTATTCCTGAGACCTTTTCTATATAATAGATTAAACGCCGAGCTATGTATGTTTAATTGTACCTATCATAAAGCTAAAATACTTCTTCAAGTAGCACTTCAAGTTATGTCGTATGATGATACAGAGAATCTATTACTACTTAGTTACCAAATAATTTGTATTTTTATTTATATTTTTCTTAGTTTGTTTAAATTTAGTTATTAATCAGATATACTATACACTTTGCATTTGATTTAAGTGTCCATAATTTATTTTGTAATTAAAAATCTGAGATACAGATTAATCCTAGTTCAGATTAGTTCACAGTTATACAATACGTGTATACATATAAGTTAAGCTAAAAAAAATGTAATATTGACTAAGTTATGAAATAAATATTATATAAAAGTAACGTCGTCTTTACTATGTACGTTATGTCTACACTGTAATTACCTATCTACAATATTCTAGTTCATAAACAGTACGAAATTCAGATAGTTCCAAAGTGTCCGAGTAGTTTGTGTCGACAGCAACTGCGGTGCTACTGAAGGTAGCCTATTAAACTATCTCGGATATAAGCCAGTCCACTGTAAACGTGCGGTGATGTTTGTTCAACGTTTGTTGGTGGGTTGTTATTATCGTTTGATTCTATAGTACTCTATTGTAGCAGGTGTTATTTTGCGGAAGTCCATTGTATTACAAAGGATATTGATTACGTTTGCTGATTCCGCGCAGTTGATGATGACTTGTCCAACAAGCAGACAAGGTCGACACGTGTTTCGTCTCTCAGCGAGACATCTATGTTGCGTTTGATTCTATGTTGTGTTCGATAAATGGAGCGATATTTTTGATATGTTTCACCATATGCTTAACGGGCTAATATTATGGTTCTTGTTCGTGCTTAATAAGTATTTTTTTAATTAATGTTACAGGCAAAATATGTATTGTCATTTTGAAGTGATTAGTAGAGATCGGATAATCGGATGCATATTTACCTAAAGTTGATTTTTGGCTCACAAATTATGGAAGCGGCTATTTAAAATACATTCTGTTAAATAAAAATCCCGGGAAAATACGGGACTGCAAATTGAACGTAGTGATATTGTTTGTAAATTACTAAATTAGCACGTGGTATTTATTTTCAAAAGACCGTACCGTACCGAACTATGCATACGTATTTACATGAAGTTTAGTTTCAGTTCCCCGTGCGATTTATGAATGTACGACTTATCACATGAAGAGTGTTATACGATAGTAGTGAGGTAGTTTGACTATTTTTTTTTTTTTTTCCCACGGGGGAGGTAGTGAATCCTCATAGGGGGCGCGCCACCACAGTGGTCGCTATTGACAACCCCCTGGTGCTCGGACGACCTCGCACCGGATACCACCCGCAACCGGTCTACGGCGGATGGTTATGTTGGACTCCAGCAGAAGGCCAGCCTACCAATTAAACACTACCTACAGCCTTTGGTCGGGCGGAAGGCCTGGGACCCTATCGGCTTGAACTAACGCTCCCGCCCTCCAGAACGGGGCGGTGCACAGCGTAGCCTCAGGAGAGTGCGTACGCTCTGAAATGGGTTCGGTTGCCAGAGTGGTCCGAATGGTATAATATGTGCGCTGATGTACTTGAATTCCAAGCTAACTACACAGTTGTTGGTGTGTGGTTGCTACTTACGTGCTCGTGGAGTTCGGCGACGCAGAAGCCGCCTCAAGTAGCCTGTTGAGCTTAGTGGAAATTGAGTCTGGCGGGTCTGTTAACGCGTGTTTGGGACGGCGGATGCGGTCGGAAACAGCGTTAGTTTGACTAAAACAATAATCAATTAAATAATTGGATAAAAAAACAGAAATGGTGCACGGGCGTAAGTATGGCATAGTATCTCACTCTGAGTTGACTTCCGATTTAATGAGTGTGAGTGAGACGGCAGTTGTGAGCAAGTACAGACTACTAGCGACCGGATTCCTGTTGTTGTATAAGACATTCGTCACTGTGCTTGTCATGTGTTCGGGTGTTTTTCTGTGTTTGTCTCCATTTTCGCACTACTTGGCTATTCTACAACGGTTTTTGATGTGCATTATGAATATTGTAATACGGATATTGGTTTTACTTGAAACAACGACGAAAATTAGGTAAATAAATAAACATCCGGCTATCCAATTCCGCAATCCCGGGATTTTTATTTAACAAAACAATAAAAAGCCGTTTCCATACTTTGTCTTAAACTAACTTTAGGTATATATGCATCCGATTATCCGATCTCTAGTGATTAGTTTATCGTTGTTTAGAAAACTTTAGATTGATAAAGTACATGGCACAGTTAATATGGCAGTTTGGCGAGCGGTGATCGACTCCAAATTTTCGATAGTATTGTTTTCAGTGGCGGGGCAAGACCTAAATTTGATGTGGGCAAGACAGACTTCGCGAGGCCCTGTTCTATGGCGACAGAAGACGGATTTTATAAAATAATAAAAACAAACAAAATACATAATTAACATCGCCAAGTTTTTATTCATAAAAACACAAATTAGATGAATACTTATTCATATGTAATTCTCAATATTACAAATCGTTAAAATAAATGTGAAATCTAATAATTTTTAAGTATACACTTTAAGAAATGTATATCCTTAAAAATCATTAGATTTCTTTAAATGAACAGAAATTTCCTGCTTTTAACCTTACTAAATTCCTTAATTATGGTATCGTTCAGTATTCAGCTTTGATGCCAAATCTGATTCAATGGATAAAACAGCCAAAGCTGAAAGTCTTTCTTGGCTCATTGTGTTTCTTAAATAATTTTTTATTAATTTTAATTTAGAAAAACTTCTTTCAGCAGAGGCTGTACTTACCGGAATTGTTAATAAAATTCGGATGACAATGTAAATATTTGGGTAAATTTCTTTCAAGCTATTTTCTGTTATGTATGACAGCAGCTGTTTCACGTCTTTAATGAAGATAGGTAAATTCGGGATCATTGTATTTAATTCTTCATATAATTCAAATGGTTGGAAGTCACTGCTCTCACCCACACGCAGGACGTTATGTAAATCGTTACAGTGTTTTAATATTTGCTCCTGTGGCATATTTTTTAGCTCGCTTAAATTATACAGAAAACCAAAATCTTCAAGATGTTGTTTGAAAGACGTAAATCTTAATTCCATGTTGGTTATTATACTATCAATCATGGCGTAAAAAAAATCTGTTTGATACCGGATTTTGGGAGACTGTATAGGTTCATCGCTGCTTTCATAATCGAACATCCTTTTCTTTTTGGCTACTCTTTTATTCCTAAACTCTTTTGGCAGGTCATAAGAGCTTCGCTCAGAAAATGTCCGAACATCAGACAGGGATTTCTCAAATCCAGTTTCCCGATACTCTTTTATCCATTCACAAAATGTGTGTAAATGTTCAAGAGCAATGCTTAAATGAATTTCTACTGATTGCCATAATTTACTTATTATATTAACTCGCGATAATATCTCATACCAAACATGTAAAGATACGATGAATTCTAAACTTAAAATTTCATTTAGTATTGAATCGCAATCACTGAGAGTGTCTGATTGCTCCGTTTGATTTTTTAAGTTTTCGATGCATTCAACCACTTCATCGAATTGCAGTAATACGGCCTTTACTGCTTCGACTCTACTTTCCCATCTTGTGTCTGATAAAGGTTTTAAAGTAAGTTTTAATTTGGCTTTTATAAAATCCCAGCGCTTGCTTGAACTTGAAAATAGC
Organism: Scirpophaga incertulas; assembly: GCA_036419045.1. Lineage (NCBI taxonomy): Eukaryota > Metazoa > Arthropoda > Insecta > Lepidoptera > Crambidae > Scirpophaga > Scirpophaga incertulas. Next base: position 3,535,092 of record CM071639.1, on the reverse strand, counting down.
AAATAAATTTTTTGTATGAAACCAAAAAAAGTTTTTGCTGCCATAGATGAGTTCGCTGCATCTACCAATAGTAGATTCCAACTATGACAGCCACAAGGTGTGAAAAATGCCCTAGGGTTAATATTCAATATTCGAGTTTTAACTCCACTATTTACACCTACCATATTTGCACCATTGTCGTATCCCTGGCCACGGCAGTCTTGAATATTTAAGTCATATTTTTCTAGGTGTTCCAGTATAGCATTGGCTAAGTATTCTCCAGTTGTCTGAGTAACAGCTAGAAATCCCATAAAATGTTCGACTATTGTACCAGTTGACGTATCACAAAATCTTAAGATAACCGACATTTGTTCAACTCTACTACAATCTCTAGTGCAATCGAGCAAAAAAGAATAATACTTTGCTTCTTTAACCTTACGAATAATTTCATTGATAACTGTTTTTGACATCAATATGATCAATTCATTTTGAATATCGTGACTTAAATAATGGTGTGAAAGTTGTTTGTCACTAATGCGTTTCATGTGTTCACGTAAAGTAGGATCAAATTTTGATATCAGTTTAAATAAATCTATGAAATTACCGGAATTCTTAATACCATCACCTGTCTTGAGAGATTCTCTGTGACCTCTAAATGCAAGATTATGAGAGGCCAAAAAATGTATTATGTCAATTATTCTCTCTAACAAGTTGTGCCAATGTTTTTGTGATTCACGTATTAGCCTTTCGTTTTCTTGGTCTATTGTTTTGCCTTGATTTATTCCTTTCTCTAAAGTTAACCATTGGAACATATGTGCCATATGTTCTTTGGTATTCTCATGTCTATGTAAAATGTTACTTAAATGTTTCCAGTCACAACACCCTCCTTGCACCATTTGAGTTTGTGAATTGCTAAATAGTCTGCATGGAAAACAGTAAACTTTATTTTGGGAATTGGAATAAACTAACCAGCGACGATGTTGAGTTTCACCATTATTTAGTTTTCTCGAGAAATAGAAATTGGAAAAGTGTCTGTTATCATCACCTTTGGGATAATATTCATCACCGCTATTTAATTGCTGTGTGGGGCCGCTTCGAACTATGTCAAGACGCTGTGTATCCGTTATGGGAAACGTCCACAATCCCGGATCCGAAATAACAAGTACTTGCTGAGCTATGGCGCTGGCGTCGTCGCTGCGAATTGGAGAATCTATGTCAATCTGATCTTCTTGACTACTTGATGTCAGCACAAGATTTTCGGCGTCAAATTTTGATTGGCTTGAAGATGATCCAAGCTCTACGTCTGCCTGACGTTCACTCTCGGTATTCAGTGCATCTGGAACATTTTCCAACGGTTCCTCGGACGTTTGTTGTGTAGATGTCGAAGCTATCGATTCAGAAGGTTCTGTACTACCAGATGCAGTTTGGTTGAGGAACTTCATCATATTTAAACTCAGAACCTGGTTGGTTGCAGTTCTTTCAGCTTTTCTTTTTCTTTTTGCTGATCCAGACTCCCATTTTCTTCCAATATCTCTATCTCGGCTGGACATGTCGATAATGTCGTATCTATAAACAATAAACGAAAGCAATAGTTAACATTTTTTTGCAGTTTTATCTACATAATATTGTCAAACCTAAATTTAAATTAGTTTTCAAATAAAAATATTTGCCTTAAAGCTTTTTTGGTTTTCTTCAAAAAATACTAGATTAAGCGTATTTTATATACAAGTAATTACTGCGTTATATACTTATTACCAATTAAAAATATTTCTTACCTTATATAAAATAAACGAGTACAGGTACCGGCGTGTTACAAATCACAAAGAAAACAAAAAACAATTCAAAAGTCACTGTTGTCAGATTTTAGACCAGTTTACAGGAGCAATCAATATACTATACCTAATCACTATCTATTTATTCACTAAATATTATTAAAACATCGAACACCCTATTCTTATCAAAATAGGTACGTACTGTCATAAAATTAAACAATATTGAAGAACACAATTATTACGTTTCTATTGTTATGCACCTAACGACTGCGTTGCGTAATTTGATTTGATTGGTTGACTTCCTAGTAAAGAAAGTAAACAAATAAAACCGGGAATTCCCCGCACTCTGGTCAGCGGCAAATGTTGCCATACTATGAAAACATGTTTCACAATAAAATAGATTTATATTTTTTTCTAGATTTATATATTCTCGCTTTAAAATTTTTTGAGGCGCGAGGCCCCTTGTACCGCGAGGCCGTAGGCGGTGGCCCACGTCGCCCACGCCTTACGCCGCCTCTGATTGTTTTCCTTGACGAGCTCATCACAAATGTACAAGTTGTAGAAATTGTTAACGACAAAAATCGCCGCTAGGGGGCTTTGAAGTTGTCGATATCAACTGTCAACGATTGCTTCTTCTTGAATTGATTCAGGTTCAGTAATTAGTGTTAGATATTTTTATTATAGAAATTGTGCTAAAAATAAATCCGTTACTTCCAGAGATAGACGCGTTCCCTGCAGGTTAGCTCTCATCTAAAAAAAAAAATGTTATACAGGTACTCGCCAAACTGCTATATTAACTGTGGTGTACTTTGTATTTATTAATAGTAAAAAGTTTATTTAGTTTATAGGTGCATATAGAGTTACTTTAGGATTATTGGATGATCAAGAATCTGGATGACTTACTAAGTTCAGCCTGAGCTTTGACCATAATGCCCATAAGGGCTTGGATGGAAGAGTATTATCGAATGAGACTGGATGATAGATCATACAACAAATAGTCTCGAAATCAGGCTTTTTACAAACATTTGCTAATTTAAATAATAACCCTCATATCTTTACATCGATCCAAAGGAAATTTTTTCTCAATTGGCATCATACCCTTATTATTTCGTAATAGCCTCCGATGTTACATTTATAAAGCTAACAAGGGCAAGCTGATTGTGAACCAAATTATACATGTGTATTTGTCATGCCATAGAAATTCTCTTGATAATTCTGTTCTTTCTTTTGAGGGTCCGTCCCTCCGACGTCAACGCCCTCCCAAAATTGATATCAATCATAAAATGCATTAATCCGACATTTGTTGGAGTCAAGTAAAAAGGGAATTATATATAAGGGTGAATATAGATTTTGGTTTGTTTCGTTAAATTAAAGATTTCTGCCATTACCCCAGTTGTGAATTTGAAGCAGCATAAACAGTTTGTTTTGTATTTGCCAAATGTTTACTAAATGGTCTTACTTTTGTGATTATTGCAACTACCGTACGTTAATGAACCGGACATTCACAATAATTTTCTTTTAAACAAATCATTAGAATTTAATGACATGCTTGTCCAACCCGAATTTATCCAGATTGGGACTTAGAAAAGGCGCATATTATTTATTGTATTTTATGTTTAATTTGAATAAAGTTATATATATATATATAGGTATATGATAAATTATGTATAAAGGTTATACTATTATATCTTGATTGGAAGAAATCTCTCTTTCTATTCTAGATAAGTTCACTAATTGTAAAATTGATTGTAAACTAATTGACTAACTAACTAATAACTTTACTGGAACTTTTGTGGAAACACAGTAAGAGTAACATTCCATCACCAAATTCTTTTAAAAATAATGGTGTGTTTTATTTTTTATTGGTTGGTGAGTGAGTTAAGTCAATAGGTCACTTCGATTGTGCCGCCTCGATCTATGTATTTGGAGTTGGATAAAATCATCGTGGTAGTTGTGATATCCTTGAGGATTCTCAGCTTGTTTTCTCCTGAGGAAAAAAAATGCTGTATTTGTTCAATTTTATATAAATCTACACAAGCAATATGATTATTGTGATTCTGTGTATTATAGTTTTACATAAATGGTAGGTATACTAATATTCAGCGACCCGGGATGGACCACGCCCCTTCCGTGGCCGGGGGGCGTCGTCGGTGGAGGAGACCGGGGGAGGTAGTAGCCTCCCCCGAGGAGGGCTCCCCTCTAGGCAGGGGAGCGGAGGCTGGGGGTTCCCGGAAGTGGCTTGATGTTCCCGGGGGCTCCCTACATGCCTGAGGAAGGCCATCCCTGAGGTTTTTAATGGGTAGGCCTCCCCCTTCTGGGGAGGAGAGCCCCACATAACCGCCGGCTCGCCACAGCCGGGGTATGCAATTTAATGCACTTTCCTCAGGGGAACAAAAAAAAAAGGTATACTAATATTATAAAGAAGTAAAGTTTGTGTGTTTGTATATTTGTTAAATTGTAAAGGGTAATTTCGGGATCTACTGAACCGATTTTAAAAATTCTTTCATCGATAGATACCTACATTATTGCTAAGTATCATGGGTTATATGAAAAACCGAAAAATAAAAAGGCTATTACGTTGTAGTCCGTTTTGCAAAGTGAATCGGAGAAAAAACGGTCGAATGCAAGCGTTTCTTACGAACGCTGCCTTAACTATGAAAGATATTTATATTTTTGAGTTTTAGAGCAAAGTAATTTTTAATATTAATAAAATAATTTAAATCATTAGGTTATATTTATTAGTCATATATTACCAAAAATTATGAATCTTTATGAAAATAAGTAAACTCGAAATGCCAAAGCAGCGGACGGCGCGCGATGGCTTCGGGTTTAATTCGGTTCGCGTTCGTGTTCGCTTCGGGGATTATTAATATTTTATTATGCCCAACGAAGTGGGGTCACGGGTCAGCTAGTGTATATATAGATTTTATTAAAATATCCAATTGGAATATTTTGAATAGTTTCAAAATAATTGAGAATGCTGACAGTTGTTTTGTAACAGTATTATATTCATAATTTTAATAATATTATAGTAAGAAATTTTGAAATTAATAATATGAATAAAGTGGAGCTCAAACTATTAGTCTTTTGTATACATTATATAAAACTTTTGCTGAATAGCTTGTCAAACATGTGTTCCATAAGCCAGAGCAAACTTAAGTTTATAGGTTCTGTTTGTGTTGCAATATTCGCGTGCTTGCGTAATGAAAACTCTTCACAAACCACAGACTAAATACAAACACGAGTTTGACCTATAAGACCTTCTAGAAAGAAATCTGTTGAACTGGGTAACTTAATAGTGTACATGCTATTTAGAACCTTGTAATCATTCCCTGACTGATAAAAATTAATTAAACGCCCTTAAGATGTGTAAATTAAACTTATTTGCATAAACTACTTTTTATAATAGTTAAACTGTTGTATAATCAGGGGTATTAAAACACGGATGTGGGTTTGATAATAGTATCACATGAGTGTTTTAATACTTAATTATAACAGTTGCATACAAGACTTTATCTACAATCATGATGTGAATCCTCTATAAAAGATTCTTATACCAGGTTTTGTACAGTGTTGTAAGAACTATGTAAATTCAAAAAAAGTCTAATTGCGAAGCATGTAAAATAAACAAACCTTAATAAGTAAAAGAATTATTTATTGTAATAATTATTTACATTTTGGAATCGTACAATTATTGAAATGCATTTAAACATTTGCACCTTGTTGAATGTTGGCAGATCCTTATGTACTTGGAATATTTATATTTACCACTTCATTATTTCTATTTTCTATAGAACTTAAAATTTGATTTGACACGTGGATTTTGTTGGTTATGTCCATGCATGAGAATGTTCTTTTTTTGAAATTTATAATATCAACGCGTTTGGATGATATAATGATCATAATATCATTGAGTGTTTTAATGTTGGCAATAAGCTAATTGTTATAGGTTCTTTTATAGAGGATTAATAGCATGATAGTAGATAAATATACTAAAATATGCCGATTTGGACACGTAGGTGACGAAAGACAATTGACGATTGACATTTATGAGGCAAATATGAATGAGACAGCTGGGTCCCCTAACCAGCCATGGGAAAATGAAACCATTTTCCCATGGCGATAGTATATTTAGTATAGGTATATGTATATTTATTAATAAATTTTACTTCTTTCTTTACTTTATTTTTATTCTCCACAAACTCATGTTCTTTTATGTTTTTTTCTTCTGAATTAAGTGACTAGCTTTCTGCCCGTGGCTTTGCCCGCGTGGATTTCGGGATTGGGTCTATAGAGGGTTAAGGGTAGCTTTTGCCCACGGCTACATATGCGCGGAAGACGGTTTATGGCGCGAAGGTTTTATCGCGCTTCCCGTGGGACTATCCGTTTTTCCGAGATAAAAAATACCGCAAAAACCTTGCTCAAGAATCATTCTATCTATTGATGAAAACCGCATAAAAATCTGTGCAGTAGTTTTTGAGCGAAGCCTTTATTGCGCATCCCGGGGATCTGTCGATTTTTCGGGATATATTTTTTGTCGGATAAAAAGTAGCGTATGTTATTCTCCATCCCTTCAACTATCTCCACGTAATCACGTGAATTCGTCGCTGTGTTTTTGCCGTGAAAGACGGTCAAACAAACAGACACACTTTCCCATTTATAATATTAGTATAGATTTAATAACAAGCTGTACCCGCGTAAGTGGCACACGCGTGTGCTTCGCGCAGTACCAGACAGTAATTTGACATTACATCATTTCATTCTTTCTCTAAAATAAAAGAAAATTACCTAAAATAAAAGTAGCCTAAGTTACTCCTTATTACATTACTGCTAGTTTCAACGTGATAATGATCTTGATAAAGCAGCACTTTTTGTCATTTGCAATTCAACTTGATAATAATATTGATAAGGCAGCACTTTTTGTCATTTGCAATTCAACTTGATAATAATATTGATAAGGCAGCACTTTTTGTCATTTGCAATTCAACTTGATAATAATGTTGATAAGGCATCGCTTTCAGTCAGTTTCAATTCAATGGGATAATAATATTGATAAAGCAGCGCTTCATCATCATAGGTCACCCTCTGACAACCAGAGGGTGTGTTTTCCGCACTTAGTCCTGTATGGACCATTGTCCGTGAGTACAAGGTGGAGGTTGCTCATTCCAGCCATCCCACCTCCCCCCAGAAGCAGATTAAGTTCCCCATGTTGTTCAGGATTTCCTCCATTGTTTTGGGTGATCCCACGGTTTCTTTCCGGATTTGGCCAACGCCTGTGCACTCCAGTAGCACATGTGCAATCGTTTCCTCCGTCTTCATGCATGCCCTGCACAGAGGGCTATCGGTTATACCTAGAGTGTGTAAGTGTTTGTAAAAGCAGCGCTTTCTGTCAGTTTCAATTCAACGCGATAATAATCTTGATAAAGCAGTACTTTCGGTCAACTTCAATTAACTTTGACAGCAACGAAGTTACATCATCGGCCTACTAAGCGATGTATGGAATTAGAGAATCCGTCCTCCGATTCACGTCCTTCAGTCCATCGATCCGGCAATCGGAAAGGTTTGATCACTGTCCGCAGTGCCCACTGATGTAATGATCTGTACAATGCTGCATACTTTCTTCTATAATTCTGAAATTTTTTTGTTATTTTTCTTCCCTCAGGAGACAGAGACTAAAAATCCTCACTAAGGAGCGCGAAACGTACCCAGGATACCACCGCAACGGCAAGTGTCACGGAGGTTATGTCGGACTGCACGCGGCCAGAGCGGTCTGACCACGTCGTGACCTACCGACTAAACTCAGCCTTAGCCTTGGACATAAGGGCCTTACAGCTTGAATGGAAGTCTGTAAAAGCGGTTCCGTTATTTCCCTCTAGCAAGAGCTATTTAGTTCTCGACCTTTGTGAATCTGCATGCTTCGCATGAGCCAATGCCACTTAACGAATTATAGTAAATTATTCGCTATTTCAATCGGTGTTCATTTGTGAAATTGAGTACGGGTTTCGGATATCCTACCCCTCTGCCGCCCCCGCCCTCGGACGCTGCGGCCAGGGCTGCGGAAATGGGCTTATGTTTATAAATTAACATCCACGAAGTAACGCTATGATTTCACTGGATATGTGGTACTGACAGCAAATTACAGATTGACAAACATAAATATATTCGTGACTGTTCGCTAAAAAAACTTATAATATATAGTAACTTATAGTTTAATTGTAAATTATGTATGTATGTTTCTTCTTTTTATTGTTATCTATATTGTCTTTTGTTTATCCTTTGTTATTCGGAAATTGCATTTTGTTCCAACTAGACAGTTGTATATTTACTGCACATTAATAATATAATTAGTAGAATGTACATATACATATTGGGTTTCAACCTAGCTTTTAAGGTTGGGTATAGATTATTTTTGTTTTGACGTGACAACGTCTATTAAATTGGTACGGCGTGGAGTCATTCTCGAAAACACCGTAACGGCCGAATCTGACGCCACGCGTGGAGTCATTCTCGAAAACACCGTAACGGCCGAATCTGACGCCACACGGAGCCACGCACATTACTCATAATAATTAATTTATCTATAACTTCAGAAGCAGAAAATTTAAACGAACTATTAAATAAAAATATAAATGTTATACATTACTTTATTTTAAATAATTTCATTGCACCCAGAAAAAAATTACCATGTAATAGTTGTCACGTTCAAATATCGGCAGTAGACGGGAGTTCTACCAGACAACCAATTTTTTTTATTTAGCTGTAACCTGTTTTTGTACATATCATTAAATAAAACAAGTCTTTGATAATTTGTTAACAACAAGTTCCAGTTAAACCTTAACATATCTTAATACTTTAAAACTTAACATCACAGTTCGCGCATTTCACAGAAGTATGTTAAAATTCAGTCGCTTATTAGAAATTGAGTAATCCACAGTTTGAGAATAAGTGATTTTAATTAGTTAATATTTTTATCGAGGGGCTCGAGCCTTTTTTTTCTTCGAGGGGAAGTGCTCCTTAGGGAGCGTTCAAGTATTACGTAACGCAATTTTGTAGATTTTTGACCCCCCCCCTCTCCCTTTGTAACGCACCGTAACGTTTTCTGTACCCCCCCCCCCCTAAAAGCGTTACATAACACTCAAGTAATCATTTTTACCCTGAAGTCGCAAAAAGTTATGTTATAATTTATATCCTTGGTATACATAAACAGTAACGAATACTGACAACGAAGACAACATTAAATGACGTACAATACAATCTAGGGAGTCCCTGTGAAATATAAACGAAAAGATTTTGCCAACTTGCAGGAACAAAATAAAAATGACGACCAGACTAATACAATCGAGGGATTGCCCGTAAAACGTAAACGAAATGGGTTGCCAATTTGGGAGTTTTATATCCCAATTATTTATTTAAAAAAAGAGAAATGTTACGTAACGTGTTGTAAGACAGACCCCCTCCCGCCCCTGTAACGCATCGTAACGTTTAACGGGACCCCCTCCCTCCCTCCTGCGTTACGTAATACTTGAACGCCCCCTTATGCACCGTGACACCACCCTGGCAAGGCGCGAGCCGTATGTGGGACTCTCCGGTCTGGGAAGACCGGCCTACCCACTAAACGGTGTCCGCCATGCCCATATCTGGGTGCGTGGCGGGGAGGGGTCGAGCTTATCCTAACTATGTTAAAGTAATTAAGCCTTAGTCAACCGCGCTGGCTCCCTACAGAGTGGCAGGCTACATACACCATTAAATATCTTCGCAGGTGTATGCAGGTTGTCTCACGATGTTTTGCTTCATCGTAAGAATGTCAGATAAATGTACATAATGCAATAAAAAAACGAAAAATACATTGGCACATGTCAGTATCGACTCCAGGCCCCCAGAGTCATCTGATTCGTAGACCAGTGCTGAGACCGTGGTGCACAGCACCACTGATGATTTCAAAAAATCTACAATTAATTTTTAAACAAAATTCTAATGAAACGAATACCTTTCTAACTTCCTCGCATTAAATGTTACATTATTTAATATAGAAAGTATAACTATAAACGTAAAAAATAACAAAGTTATTGGCAATTTTGTTTATGCGCTCATACAAATTAGGCGACTCAAATTAAATCAAAATAATCTTTATTCAACATAGACTTTACAGGCACTTATTGACGTCAACAAACAAAACAAAAAAAAAACAAAAACCTTGTCCGTACGTACGAATAAGGGAAAATAAAAACAATATTGACTCGACACCTGTTCGGAAATTGGGAGAGCCTTCTCGAGAAGAACAGGCAAGAAACTCTGAAGGTCTATTTTTTATCTCCTCTTTTCAATGTTAATAATTATAACACTAAAATATAAAAATACAATATATATTAAGATACAATCATACCTAATACGATTACAGTCGTATGTATGTTTACATACACATATAAAAATAATACAATATCTATACTAATCTATACTAATATATAAAGCTGAAGAGTTTGTTTGTTTGTTTGTTTGTTTGAACGCGCTAATCTCCGAAACTACTGGTGCGATTTGAATAATTCTTTTTTGTTGGATAGTCCATTTATCGAGGAAGGCTATAGGCTAAATAACATTACGCTATGACCAATAGGAGCAAAGACAGAGCGGTAAATGTGTAAAAAACGGGGAAAATTATTCATTTTTGAAGGCTTTCTTGCGTGCGCTGCGAAAACGGTTCAAGATACACAAAAAATATGTATGAAAGAATTATTCCTCTATACATGATCTAAAAAAAAGTCCGCGACGGCATATGTCTATCTTTTAAGGTTTAGTCACAATGACCGTTTTTATGGTACCAAATTTGGTCGAAATAATTTGTTTAAGTTGTATCAACATAATAATATTAATCTTTATTCAAATATAAATATGTTGTTGGTTAACCAAAAATCTGCCGGAAGTCACTATTCCACGCGGACGAAGTCGCGGGCAAAAGCTAGTTATAAATAATGTTGTTACCAAAAACATGGCTCTATGAATAGTGTCCCTATTCCCAAATATGTGTGATCATTTAGATAGTCACTTACTTTATAATAACCTTTACTCATGAGTGTCTTTTTGATATGGATTTTTAAATTTATATATAAGGCAAATCAATGACACTTTACGAAAGTTTGTTAAACATAGATATACATTTCCCCAAGAACGAACAGCTAGTTTTATGGAGTCTGAACATTGGAACGGCAAGTTTATTTTTGTTTCTAGTATTCAGATTATGTAGATCATTGTTTTTATTGAATTTATTATAGTTTCTATATACAAAAACTAAATTATCATATATATATAAATATTAATTTCTTTGAACAATTCTTTTAGGGATTCTCTAGCCCGTAAACAGTAAATAGCACGAATCGCTCTTTTTTGTAAAAAGGAAAATACTCTCAATGTTAGCCGCTGATCCCCATAGCAGCAGTCCATAGGACATAACACTATGAAAGTAGCTGAAATAAACAATTCTTGCCGTTTCCACATTAGTTAAAAGTCTAATCTTTTTTTACTGCGTACGCCGCTAAACTAAGTTTGATTGCCAAAGTTTCAATATGTGGATCCCACTGTAGTCGTGAATCTAACGTAATGCCTAAGAATTTAGTATTATTTACCAAGTCAATGACATCACCATTCATATTTAAACGAGTATCAACCTGCTTACATTGGGCAAGAGAGAATTTGATACATTTTGTTTTCTTAGAATTTAAAGACAAATTATTAGTTGTTTACCAATACAGAACTCTCGAGAGAGCACTATTTACATCTTCATAACTAGTAACTTATGACGTCACGATTGCGGTGTACTTTGTAGGGAATGTTTTTGAATGACCTGTGACAGCGCTACAAACGAGGCGCTGTATCTTCAAAAATAATAATCGCAGATCAGTCGTTACTTCTACAATATTGCTCATCTAAAAGAGAACTGTTATTATGTATAGATTAAAAAAAATGGTCATCTACCTAATTATCGCAATTATCACTTCATATAAATGTCCAGTCCCCCCGAATTTTGTCCTGGTTATAGAGACGTCAAGGAAGCGTTCGGGCAGGGTTTTATTTGTAGTCTAGGTTTATTGTACCTACGTATCTCATCAGTTTCCATGACTTCTGCCGTTCTGTTTATCACGCCTGCAACGAACATATATAACGGGATATTCATAACTGTAAATGTGTGCGAAAATAAAGATAATAAATAATAATGTCATATGGAATCATATATTCTTTATATGTGCAGTCATATATTGATGAATTTTAAATATTTATTTTTAAAGTCTGATTTTTTGTGGTACTATATAAATACCATTTTTAACATTTTCTTTCTTATGTGCGGGTTTTGAACTCTGTATCCTGTGGTTTATTGTTCCTGGTTAGCGAACATAAAAAATAGCAACCCTAGCTTAATAATAGCGAAAAATTTCGGCCAACATCTTAAGAGCTCGGGTACAGATGGCGGTGATTTTCAACACGGCACGTATTATCCAGAGATTCTTCCTGTAACTCTAACCACCAGTTGCTTGAGCTTTCAATTGCGGCAAACCACGTATTAGTTTTTATGGTCTATATCAGTGGACGAATATTTCATCTGTTGTCATCGCTTTGCATCATCACAGAGTGTTATGTGTTCAACGTAAACAAAATAAAATAAACTAAAGCAGAGGTTCCCAAACTTTTTTGTATCGTAGACCCTTTGCCGTGTTTTTCAGTTTTGGGTAGACCACCTTTTTTTTTTGTTCCCCTGACGAAAATGCATTAAGTTGCATACCCCAGCTGTGGCGAGCCGGCGGTTATGTGTGGCTCTCCTCCCCAGAAGGGGGAGGCCTACCCACTAAAAACCTCAGAGATGGCCTTCCTCAGGCATGTAGGGAGCCCCCGGGAACACCGAGCGACTTCTGAGAACTCCCAGCCTCCGCTCACCTGCCGATACGGCTACAATACCTCATTGTAGCGTCCCCTCCTCGGGGAGGCTACAATACCTCCCCTGATCTCCTCCACCAACGACGCCCCCCGGCCACGGAAGGGGCGTGGTCCTTCCCGGGTCGCCGTATCCGCAGGCATGAGTTACTCGCGCCCGCCAGCGACCCGCGGCGGCACCGCAGCTGTGCTGTCGAGCCCAGCGCCGCCTTCTCCGAGCGGGATCGGCCATCTCACGACCCCGCTCGGCCGCCTCCTTCTGGAGCATCTTGGGTAGACCCCCTACTTGGCCCCGCAAATAAATAAATAAATAAATAAATACTTAACTGACATTGAATGGCTACATCTTACAAGTTACAAAATTTTATAAACATCCCAACTAATATTATAAATGCGAAAGTGTGTTTTGTTTGTTTATTTGTTTGTTTGTTTGTTTGTTTGTTACCTCTTCACGCTTAAACTACTGGACCGATTTCAAAAATTCTTTCACCTTTGGAAAGCTACATTCTCCCCGAGTAACATAGGCTACTTTTTATCCCGGAAAAATCGACAGATCCCACGGGATGCGCAATAAAGGCTTCGCTCAAAAACTACTGCACAGATTTTTATGCGGTTTTCATCAATAGATAGAGTGATTCTTGAGGAGTTTTGCGGCATTTTTTATCTCGGAAAAACGGATAGTCCCACGGGAAGCGCGATAAAATCTTCGCACCATAAACCGACTTCCGCGTATATGTAGCCGTGGGCAAAAGCTATGACCCTTAACCCTCTATACACCCAATCCCGAAATCCACGCGGGCGAAGCCGCGGGCAGAAAGCTAGTTTATAATAATTCTTTTACTTCATAGGTAGTTTTATAAATAATTTTATGTCTTTATATTAGAAGATAGTATAATGTAAGTAAATAGTACTATCAGTGTATAACATAACATAACCCTTTATTGTATACATAAAATGTATGTTGTAGACCCCCGTTTTCATTTCATGGACCCCCAAATTTTTGTTTCGCTGACGTGGAGCTCTTGCAGGTTATAGATCATCATCATCATCATAGGGGTCGATATAGACTACTTTGGGAATTATTGCACTACAACATTTCTGTATTTGGATTCCAAATCAAGTTCTTTCAGAATGTATAGCTCAGTAGCTACACTCTGGCTACTGATAAAAATGAACGACAAGAGTCAGACGAATTATTGATTTGATAGCAGTCTATTAAATCAGTAATTCGTCTGACTCTCTTCGTTCGTTTTTATCAAAGGCTGTGGCAGAGCTACAAAGTGATTAATAAAAAAAGACTGCTGTAATCTACAAATCATGTATGTCAAAATAAAATGGTATTTAACAATTGAACTAGATGGCGCTAGTAACGATTCTTGTATTTTCGACAAACAAATTAAATGGGATTATATTGCGTTAGTCACAAAAATAGTGTGGGTTTGAAGAAGTTTTTAGAACAACACTATTAAGCAAGAGTAATATAAAGAAATAAGTTAAAGATAATAGGTATTAATTAATCAATACATAGTATAAAACAAAGTCGCTTTCGCTGTATGTCAATCAATATCAATCAATACATAGTATAAAACAAAGTCGCTTTCGCTGTATGTCCGTATGTATGCTTAGATCTTTAAAACTACGCAACGGATTTTGACGCGGTTTTTTTTTAATAGATAGAGTGATTCTTAAGGAAGGTTTGTATGTATAATAAATGCATAATATAGTAGAGAAACACTGATAAATTTAAAGGTGTGGTTCTAATATGATGTCGTAAATAAGCACGTTTTTTTGCGCTTATATTGCAAACGCTGGCTGAACCCTACGAGATAGACCAAAATAATGTACTACAGTATTGTACAACTTACAAAAATCCACAAAAAAGTCCGCGATGGTATATGTCTATCTCTTAGGGATAACCCACCATAACCATTTTTTCACTGCACCCGTGCGAAGCCGGGGCGGGTCGCTAGTATTATAATAAATTAGGCATTCACGTCATCAAAAAAATCAAATCCAATTTTCAATCTTTGAAATAGATTACTAATAAAATGATAAATTTATGTGAGTAAAATAATTTAATTACTCGATTTAATAAATAAAATATTTAATAGACTACCTTGAAATATCCTGTAGGTGTTTTAAGGTCGGCGAAATCTACACTAAAGTTATAAAGAGGAAAGATTTGTATTTTTGTATGTAACGAATAAACTCAAAAAGTACTGCACCGATTTTAATAGTTCTTTTTTCATTAGAAAGCTACATTATCACTGAGTAACAAAGGCTATATTTAGTGCTAGATTACTATAGAAATCTTTGGAAATTCTTATTAAAACCAGCCGAAGGTGTAAAAAAAATTACCATAAAATTTCTTCTCGTGCGAAGCCGAGACGGGCCGCTAGTACTATATAAAGGACATATAGAGTACATATATAACTTTATACTTTCTGAGTTAACGAACTTCATAACGCCAAGAACCAGCAAGTTTTTTTATTTTTAGCATCTGAGGTAAAGAGATGTATGGAGAACCATTGGGACCTGCGTCAGATCTTTCCAACTCCAAATTTTTTTTATTACAACCTGAGATATAACTCCAGATAAACCAGTGGATTATGCAACACTTCTTTGCAACTCATTTTTTTTTAATTTTTACATATCGTTCAGATTCTTAATAAAAATTTAAGTGCAGCAACATTCTGGCTTACATCTTTCAGCTGGACCTGTAAGTTGCAATTCACTTCAGCATGCGAAGCTGAGAATCAAAACAACTTCGAGAGAATTGTAAATTCTACATCCAATATTTTATTTACAGTGTAATCTGAACTTGTTTAAACGTTTAAAGGAAGTTGGGTTCAGACAATTTATATGAGGCTAGTTTTTAATTGTTTCTAATTTCTTCTCTGTAGAAATAAAGAATAAAGGAAGAAAATAAAATAATTCATGCTGGTTATCTTGCTAGTTATTTCCAGTACAATATCTCCCGTCGTAAACTTGTGAACCAATGGCGTAGCATCTTTCACGTACCCCTGCGATGGTGGGGGTAGCTATGGATAACACTAACTACCCCCGTGCTTCTGGCGGAGACGGAAGCCCGTGCTGTTTTGATTTTGATTTAGCATAGTTACAGATTAACCTAATAAAAGAATGTTAATTAAAATAAACAGTTTTGTGATTACATTTGATGAAAAAATCGATTGACTACTTTCAAATATTTTATCATCAAAGTTAATAAAATTATAGTGTATAAAATAACATCGAACATTTTTTTATCACAATAAAAGACATCTTCTATTTGATTTCCAAGAACATTTATGTTATAACTGGAAAATAAATGAACAATGCCGGCGACGTCAAATTCTGTCTCGTTTATCTATCAATTCCCGTCAGGCTTTCAAGGAACCGTGAGTTGTTTACATACTAAATAAGAAAAAGGAACCTAATTTATATCTACTTTTTATGTGGAGTAACCGCATATTTTAATTTTATAGTTGCATCGACATTGCTTTGTAGATTTCGAGCTTTTAGGAACACTTATGCTTAATCACGAAGGGGTTCTGCTATCTAACTGTTCGCCTTACTTAACTGTGTTTTCATTATATAAACAGCCTTTAATATATTTTTGATAACCACATCTTACATTATATTACGGGGAGTGCTCCGAGGAATTGTGTCAATTAATTCCTGCTCCTAGTTTCCGTCACCGTTCTACGCGACACAATTTCATCCTCATCACCTAGACGCTTGGCAGTCCACCACAGTGCGTTTTTCCAGGAATTTTCTGCCACGCACTACTAAACTGTGGAATGAATTGTCGCCTGCAGTATTTCCGAACCGATGCGATATCGAAACCTTCAAAAAAAGAGTATATTCCCATTTAAAAGGCCGGCAATATTATAATTTATCCCATTTAAAAGGCTCATCTGTGACTCCTCTGGTGTTGCAGGTGTCCATGGGCAACGGTTATCGCTTACCATCAGGTGATCCGTTTGCTCGTTTGCTGCCCTATCCTATAAAAAAAAAACATGCGTAAACATCGAGGATCTTGCACTTATCTCATCAAAGTTAAGTTATTGGTGGTTTTACATACACTTTGGAAGTTCTAAGAGTATAGAAGTTCTTTTTAACCCTCAGGAGAGAAGAGGCCAGAGAAAACCCTTATGGCTACCACCACAACCAAGTTTCACGGGGGTGATATTGGACTCCAGACCGATCGAGGTGATTCGACCGATATGACCCACTTACCAAACTCAGCTTAAAGCTGGGCAAAGCTATAAGCTGAGTTTGGTAAGTGGACCCTTTTTTTTTTTTTTTTTTTTTTTTTTTTTTTTTTTTTTTTTTTTTTTTTTTTTGGTAATTGGACCCTACAGTTTGAAATGAGATCACTACTCAGGAGAGAGAAAGATGCCAGTGTAGGAGTGTCTGATAAATATGTCTTTTAAACGTATGTAATACGAAAAATGACTAAATCGATTTTTATGAAAGTTATAGGGATAGTTTGAGACCCAGAGAAAGACATAGATAAATTTTTACAACGGAAAAATATATGTTACGTTTAGGAAAATCCGCTATAACGCCGCAGGTGGAAATCATGTATAATAAAAGGTAAACTTATGTTAGTGTTCGTTTCAACAGTTTTTTTTAAATGACAGCATTAAATTTCTTTTATGACCTTTCCTTTCAAACAAGATATATATTTTCCACTATCAATAACTTTTTGCTGACCTTACCGCGCCATATCAAGCAGTAATGATTGGCTCGCTACTCAGTTCCGCGCCGCCAAGTTCAACTTATATCAAGTATCGCCCAAGCTTTCTCTTGCCAAATAGCAATATGATAAAAACATGACAAGTCACTTAAAAACAAGATGTCCGCGTCAGTGTGGTGGAAGTAAGTCCTTATTTCTTACGGATGAGATGATAATTAGATATTATTAGACATGTTTTCTTTTTGTTAGTTATATTTCGAATTTTTCCAAGTGCTGGAAATACTTTTAGTAAAAATATATAGATTTTTATCGTACATTTAAAATTCCAAATTTACAGGTTAGGGTTTTAAAGGTTATTGGAAGTAAAAGTAGTAAAAAGAAATATGGTAAAAATGATTGCAAGCTGTTCAAAATTTGTAATGATTCAATGACTGACATAAGTTCACGAAAAAGTTTAATATCTCTTGGCAAGGAATATCGTTTTTAATATAATCGGTTCAGTATGATCGGTCGAGTGTCATCTTCTCGCTATTGAATTGGTATTGACAGTTCCCCCAAGTCCCAAAAGCTTCAGTACATCTTACAGCACAACTGTGAATAGATGTGGTGATATTACATTGCCCTGTCGCACCCCTCGCTGGAGCCGTATCGGTCTTAAGTTCTGGTCCTGAAGGCGGACTGACATTGTGGGTTTTAGTAGACTGACTACAATACTTAGAACTATTGATACTTTACATGGCGACTCTGGAGTGACTGAAGCATGGTTCAGGTCTCAACAGAGTCGAAGGTTTTTGTAAAGTCCACAAATGCCAAGCATAGTCCCAGTTTAGTAAAGTAATAAAACAATTTATATATAAGGGACAGATTTCAACTGTAATAATTAATATTACATGAAACTGAACATAACTGAAGTAAATATAATAAGATATTATAATTTAATTCACCGATTAGCATGTTTAGCTAAGCCTGTCCAAATAGGGTCCAATATTAGCTGCTGGTCATGAAGTAATGAAGAGCCCTCGCTTAGCTGATGTCGACAGTGGATCGATGACTTAAGAGCCTATAATCAAAGCTAGATTAATGTGATTTTAGAATTAATTGTATTATGTATGTTCTACTGTACGCCATTTGATCTGAATTTGTAGCATGGACTGCATTTTTGTAAATATTGGTAAATTTTTTATATAAGCAATAAATTCCTACTATACATAATAATTTATAACACATGACATTTAATTACTGAAGTAAATTACTTTTGGTGTTTAATATCACAAACTTTTTAATGTTACTGAATAAAGTTTGTTTGTTACTGTCTTAATATTTTATTGCAATTTCATTTTGATAAATAGGAATACGATAAAATAAAAAAATAATTCTTATATTTATATCAATAACTATGTAAAAATTAATTACCTTTTGCTTTGTAGTTTAGAGAAGAGATCGCGGCGTCCTTGCGTTAGCGTTGCATTCGCGTCCGTGTAACTTATACTTAAATAAACTGACGTTAAATATGAGAAAATCTGGAATAAATTCCCTATCTGATGTAACTTTTAGGAATAAAAATTGACTGGGAATCTTGATCGAACACCGAAGTTTTAAAGTCCTTTCATCACAAAGTTTCGTTGATGCGACGAGCTGACCTTCCGCAATACTGTCTATCGCAGAGGCAACTGGTAGACCGCGATTTTTAATCCTGTATCGTCAATTAGACGAAGGTTCTTTCATTAGAAGGTTTCCTCATCCTGACCTATATACGCTATAATATAAATTTTACTACAGGAAAATATGAATTGCCCACCCGTGTGTACCCAAAATCAATATAACTTTTCCATCAATTCGGCGGCGGTAAGATAATTTTTTCCCATGTATTATTACAATGCCTTCAATTAAAAACTACTTTCACAGCACTTGATTTGAGCTCAACTTTCATTATAAAATTTGATAAATGTAGGTTACAGTTACTGGCGGTGCGATGTCAGATAACCTCCTCGTGGTGCACCCTAGGCAACGTCTTTTAACGGCTAATAGTCTGACAGAGGGCTCCCCGAGAGGGGGGTGGGGGGCGTGGGATGGCCGGGTCCAACACATTTTATCATAGTTACAAAAAAATAAAAAAAGTTACAGTTATTGGTCCCGGATTCAATTCCCACTTGAGACAAATATGTGTGTGAGTATATATGTAATATATTTGTAACTACGCCCAACATTGCGTTTACGTTTTTGGAAGAAACTTTGACATTATTATCTCGTAGTTTAATTCGTATCTATACGGCTGTTAGCTGCTTGTTAAAATATAAGGGAACAAATATATTTAACGTCGTGACCTATGGGTATGCGCCAGGGTAGCGTTCTGTCTCCGACGCTCTTTTCGATTATAATGAACACGCGTTAGTATCGTATACTGTCTCTGTGGGGGTTGCACATTTGTTGTGAATACTATACGTACTATAAACGATTGTTACTGTTTACTATAAATTGCTGGTTTGATAATACATACATACATAACTATAAAATTCATTGTACTATTAAATAGCTAGAATCTAATCCAATCAATTCATCCAAGCCAACCAACCTCATTAAGACATCTCATTCACAGTCGCGTCTGTCCGGTTACTCCGTATCAGCGATCTCCAATCGGCTAATTCGATGGAGTGGCCCAGCGACTCAATGCATCGAAGATTAATGGCCGCTCTTTTTGCTCGGAGCACAACACGGGCACTTAGCACTTTTTCAAAGTCGGCTAATCCGTTTTTGATATCGCCCCTTGAGTTATTACACCTTAATGGGGGTGGACGGAAAGTATGTGCTTAAGTGCTATTTAAAACTTGCCTATGCTTACGCTTTGCAATACTTCGTCCAATTATTCGGGGCAGGTTTACCAAACGATGTATTTAGCTGTGATCACAGAAGATCAAACATTTGAGATTAAATTTGAACCAAGGTAAGTGAAGACCGGCTAATTAAATTAGCTTCACTCAATGAAATTAGAATAAGGGATCTGAAAAATCTAATTTGAGTTGACATTAGAAATTAATTCCTACATTCCTCTTTCTTTTTTGGAGATCCTTAAAAGTGTTCTGCGATAACGTATTCAGAAAAAATCTTGAATATTTCAGTCAAAATCTCGAAAGTATTTAGCTCATACAGGTTAAGCTACAAACTTAAAGCTAAACATTTTATAAGATAAGACAAACACCATTGAAATCTGTTTAGTTCATTTTTATCATAACTCTCGTCATAATGTTTAGTAACAATCTTATGCAAACTACAATTAATATTGCTTTTTTTCCTGCAATAAATCGCCGCTATAACTCAACTAAAAACCTTTAACTTTCCTTAACTCGAACCATTTTTCATGGAATTCCGGCTTCATTTCAGCTGTTTAAAAATACCTTTCGAGTAGTGTTCTGCGCATTTTCAATTACTCGTATTGATTCTTTTTCTATTTATTATTTGAAAAATAAAGAATTTATAAACAAATAAGTAATAGTGTTCCATTTCTTATGAAATAAAGGAACCTTTTGTGAAAGCTTTAGGGAAAGAGTGCTTGTAACACTATATTACAGGATCGTTGATATCAGATATCGGTGAATAAACTGTATAAGCAAAACTAGGTTCAAGGCATCAGTCTTTTAGATAAGATTAAGGTAGATTAAGGTAATTATTAAAGCTAGAATTATAAATAAATGTAAATATATAAATAAATATTTCTTACACTTATTCCAATAGCCTAGTCCAAAGTAAGCTCTGAAGGCTTGCGTTATGGAATCTAAGGTATAAATGCTCGTTCCTTCGCACCAGCCTTCCTGACGGCGTGAGTGTCGTCTGCTACGCTGACGACACTCTCGTCGTTACGACTGGGGCCGACTTCGGGCCGGTGCTTACGCTTGCCGAGCTTGGGGTGGCATGTGTCGTGCGGGCGATCCGCCGGCTGGGTTTAGAAATAGCGCCTCACAAAACCGAGGCGCTATGGTTCCACGGCCTTCCGAGGCGCCGGGAACCACCCAGCTGCCGGATCCGGGTGGGTGACGCGGTGGTCCGGTGGGGCCGTACATCAAGTACCTGGGCCTCACCTTAGACCGCCGCTGGAGCTTCGAGGAGCATTTCGTGCGGTTGGTCCCCGAGCCAAAAGGGTGGCGGGCGCATTGCATCGCCTGCTGCCCAATCTCGGTGGACCGAGGGATGGAGTTCGCCGCCTGTACGAGGGCGTCGTGCGATCCGTGGCCATGTATGGGGCTCCCGTGTGGTCGCAAGACTGCGCGAGGTCCCCCGCTGCAGAGCTCTGCTACGGAGCCTGCAGCGGATAATGGCCATACGGATCGTGCGAGGCTACCGTACAATCTCGAACGAGGCGGCGACGGTTCTGGGACGCTCCCCCCCATTCGACATCCTGGCCGACATGTACGCGGCGACGTATGCGTCGCGGCGTGTCGGCCGGAGGGCGATGGGGGGAGCGCCCTGGAACCCGCGCACGAAGTGCCTAAGCGGGAGTGGCACCGACGGATTGTGGCGGCCTGGCGTGCGCAGCTCGAATTACGGATCTGCGCGCGCCAGCGGGCCGTCGGTGCCGTACTCCCGCACCTCGAAGCTTGGCTCCACGGGAAGGAGGAGGTCACCTACCGATTGACTCAGATACTCACCGGGCACGGCTGCTTCGGTGAGTATCTGTGTCGAATAGGACGGGAGGGATCGACACATTGTCACCACTGCGCATCCGACCTCGACTCGGCCCAGCACACGCTGGCGGAGTGCCCCGCGTGGGCCTCCGAGCGCCGAGTCTTGGTCGCAGAGATCGGGCGAGATCTGTCTCCGCCAGCATTGATTGCGGCAATGCTGGCGGACGAGGGAGGTTGGAGGGCTGTGGCCTCCTTCTGTGAGCAGTGATGCTCCAGAAGGAGGCCGCCGAGCGGGGTCGGGAGATGGCCGATCCCGCTCGAAGAAGGCGGCGCCGGGCTCGGTAGCACAGCTGCGGCGCCGCCGCGGGTCGCCGGCGGGCGCGAGGAAGTCGCGACTGCTACGGCGACCGGGATGGACCACGCCCCTTCCGTGGCCGGGGGGCGTCGTCGGTGGAGGGACCGGGGGAGGTAGTGTAAGCCTCCCCGAGGAGGGCTCCCCTCTAGGCAGGGGAGCGGAGGCTGGGGGTTCCCGGAGGTGGCTTGCTGTTCCGGGGGCTCCCTACATGCCTGAGGAAGGCCATCCCTGAGGTTTTTAGTGGGTAGGCCTCCCCCTTCTGGGGAGGAGAGCCCCACATAACCGCGGCTCGCCACAGCCGGGGTATGCATTTAATGCATTTTCTCAGGGAAACAAAAAAAAAAAAAAAAGTATATTTATGCTCGATTCACCATACAACATTTGCCCCCTTGAAGCCGGTGTACCAACCACTTAACTACGGAGGTCATCAATTAGAATATCAAAATAATATTTATTCAACAAAGACCTTTAACAGGCTTATTGACGTCAACAAACAAAACAAAAAAAAGCTTAAATAATAAAAAAAAAAAAAAAAAACCTGTCCGTACGTACGAATAAGGAAAAAAAAAGAAAAAATATATTGACTCGACACCTGTTCGGAAATTGGGAGAGCCTTCTCGAGAAGAACAGGCAAGAAACTCTGAAGGTCTATTTTTTATCTCCTCTTTTCAATGTTAATAATTATAATAATATAATATAATAATACAATATAGTATAAGATACAATCATACCTAATACGATTACAGTCGTATGTATGTTTACATACACATATAAAATAATACAATATTATAAATAATGTTACCAAACATGGCTCTATGAATAGTGTCCCTATTCCCAAATACTGTGATCATTTAGATAGTCACTTACTTTATAATAACCTTTACTCAGGAGTGTATTTTTGATATGGATTTTAAATTTATATAAAGGTAAATCAATGACACTTTGCGGAAGCTTGTTAAACATAGATATACATTTCCCCAAGAACGAACAGCTAGTTTTATGGAGTCTGAACATTGGAACGGCAAGTTTATTTTTGTTTCTAGTATTCACATTATGTAGATCACTGTTTTTTTTGAATTGATTTATTATAGTTTCTATATACAAAAATTTATCATATATATATTGACTAGCTAAAGTTAAAATATTAATTTCCTTGAACAATTCTTTTAGGGATTCTCTAGCCCGTAAACAGTAAATAGCACGAATCGCTCTTTTTTGTAAAAGGAAAATACTTTCAATGTTAGCCGCTGATCCCCATA
This sequence comes from Scirpophaga incertulas, assembly GCA_036419045.1. Classification (NCBI taxonomy): domain Eukaryota; kingdom Metazoa; phylum Arthropoda; class Insecta; order Lepidoptera; family Crambidae; genus Scirpophaga; species Scirpophaga incertulas. Next base: position 3,511,492 of record CM071639.1, on the reverse strand, counting down.
GCAGCAGTCCATAGGACATAACACTATGAAAGTAGCTGAAATAAACAATTCTTGCCGTTTCAACATTAGTTAAAAGTCTAATCTTTTTTACTGCGTACGCCGCTGAACTAAGTTTGATTGCCAAAGTTTCAATATGTGGATCCCACTGTAGTCGTGAATCTAACGTAATGCCTAAGAATTTAGTATTATTTACCAAGTCAATGACATCACCATTCATATTTAAACTAGTATTAACCTGCCTTACATTGGGCAAAGAGAATTTGATACATTTTGTTTTCTTAGAATTTAAAGACAAATTATTAGTTGTGAACCAATACAGAACTCTCGAGAGAGCACTATTTACATCGTCATAACATTCCTTTTGTCTATCAACTTTGAATAGTAAAGAAGTATCATCTGCAAACAATACTGTCTCACACGATTCTGTAATGTAGTAAGGAAGGTCATTTATATATATTAGAAACAGTAGAGGACCCAATATTGATCCCTGGGGAACCCCCATAGTTATAGGCGAGCTAGCAGATTCTGATCTATTAATAACGACTTTCTGCAATCTGTCTGATAAATAAGATTTTAAAAGGCTAACAGCTCCATCCGAGACACCATAATGTCTAAGTTTACTTAAAAGCGTTTCATGACTCACACAGTCAAACGCTTTGGAAAGGTCGCAAAACACTCCAATTACATCCCGCTTGCCCTCCCATGCGTCAAAAATATGTTTCATAAGTGCAGTTCCGGCATCGGTAGTGGATCTACCTTTGGTAAAGCCGAATTGGCTTTCATGCATGAATCTGTTTGTTCTCAAGTGACCTATTAGTTGATTGTAAATAACTTTCTCGAAGATTTTGCTGAAAGTAGGTAATATGGATATAGGTCTAAAATTTGAGGGATCTTTTTTGTTACCCGATTTGAAAAGTGGTATTAATTTACTATATTTCATTAAATCAGGAAAGATACCCTCATCAATACAAGAATTAAAAATTTGTGCTAACAATGGGGCTAATTCATCGATGACAGATTGAATTATGTGAGTTGATATACCCCAGAGATCTTCAGTTTTCTTCTTGTTAAGTAATCGGAATGTTTTCTTAATTGAAGAAGCATCAATATGGCTAAATTTGAATGATTCACTGCACCTATTCACACTTGACTCCAGGAGGGTGACGGCTAAACTAGGAGATGAGTTAAGATTACTGGTAGTTATAGCAGGAATTTGAGAAAAATAATCAACAAATGCATTCGCAACTGCATCGTCCGACTTGATAGTCTTATTATTAATTTCTAAAGAGAAAGAGTTCCCAGAGCTTCTACTTTTTCCCGTTTCCTGATTTATTATAGTCCATGTAGTCTTAACTTTGTTCTTTGACATATTTATTTTATTTGTATTTATTTGATTTTATTTTGTATATTAATAGTAAGGAATAGATTTTTTTTAAACTTTCGCAATCCAATAACGAACCTGTCAGACACATTTCGAAACCTTTGCAACTTGTTCAAACGGTTCATAATCCTAGTTCAACATGGCAAGAATCAGCGCAAGATCAAGAACAAGAAACTTTAAAAAAGCCAAGTTCGAACGTGGTGTAAAAACCAGGTTAAATATATAATTAGTACTAACGTACTCGCATTGATCTAGAACTGGTATTGGATGGCTTATTTTGAAGGGATCCTACGCTCAGTAGTGATTACGAACCAGTCAAGGAATTTCGCCTGTATTGTAAACTACCTTCCTTATTTTACTTACTTACTCAGAGGAACTGGCTATCCCAACTAATATTATAAATGCGAAAGTGTGTTTGTTTGTTTGTTTGTTTATTTGTTTGTTTGTTTGTTTGTTTGTTACCTCTTCACGCTTAAACTACTGGACCGATTTCAAAAATTCTTTCACCTTTGGAAAGCTACATTCTCCCCGAGTAACATAGGCTACTTTTTATCCCGGAAAAATCGACAGATCCCACGGGATGCGCAATAAAGGCTTCGCTCAAAAACTACTGCACAGATTTTTATGCGGTTTTCATCAATAGATAGAGTGATTCTTGAGGAGTTTTGCGGCATTTATTATCTCGGAAAAACGGATAGTCCCACGGGAAGCGCGATAAAATCTTCGCACCATAAACCGACTTCCGCATATATGTAGCCGTGGGCAAAAGCTATGACCCTTAACCCTCTATACACCCAATCCCGAAATCCACGCGGGCGAAGCCGCGGGCAGAAAGCTAGTCGTTTATAAATCATAAACGATCTATATATGTATATATCTTTTTGGTCAGGGACAATACATAGTACTTACATGACAAATAAAAGTTGATTGACCCACATATTAAACGGTATTATAAACTATAGTAAATATTATTTTTAGAATATATTTTTTTATTTTATTGAATTTTTTAATTTTATTTATCAATAATAACTAGGTATTTGTCAATATGATGGTTTGCGATTATAATATTTAGGTCTGAATGCTTATGACAAGGATCCAGGATCTTATAAGAAATAGATATAAAAATTACGCTCTATACAGCTCTTTAAAGAACGAATATATTTTTTTTTTTTGGATGGACCTATGCTGATGCATGTTCAGCTTTGCAATGAGTGTGTTTGTTCTAGGGGCACGAACAGAAGGTTCGACACCTTGTCTGCTAACGACTTGAGCGTGCCGTCTAATGGCTCGAACGCTCAAGATCGTCGTGTAGTGGAGGATGAGAATCTACCCGGTACGTGACGGTACCACCGGGTATATGTTTGACGAATGTGTGGCCCGGGTCTTCGCGCTCGCCGACGAGCGCGGTGAGTGAGCGAGAAACGTGGGTGTGTGGCGTGAGGGACGACGCGGTTGGTGGCCGGCGGAAGGGATTCGTTTGCGCGGGTGATTTGGTCGGGCGGGTCGGATAAGGCTGTATATATCATTGCGAGAAATTCTGAACGTTACCGCAAGCGATGTGACACAGCTGTTTAAAGTCAGCCGTTGCTTTAACTTGACGCGGTCCTTATTAACAAAAAACAGCGTTTTGGTAAGACAGTAATATTTTATTGATAACGAGTATCTTTCATAACTCGACTCAAAGTAAACATTCATCAAGGAAATGTTTAGCCAAACACGAACTTAGTTCGCAATCCGAACTTATGTTGTAGACAACTGGTTTTAGCAGTACCCGTGTCTGTCTCCGTTTTGCCGTGTAATTTCATTAATAAGGCCCTTTCTGAGCCGCAAAGTTAAGAGCAAATAGTAATAATTTATGTAAATCGAATCGACCGCTCGTATATGGGTGGGTAGATTCAAGAACATGCCTCGTTAAAGGAACATGTCGGGGTACAAATTGGGGACTGTTCAAAAGTAGTCACGTCTTCGTTTTGTGGCTTCAAGAAATTTCAGTTGCTCGTACAAGTGGCATGTTGGAATTGGAAACAAATGTTTGCTTCTTCAATCACTTTTAAAATGATTAGTAAATTTATTAATAAAAAGGCACAGAGTTAAAGCATCTTATTACTGGCTAAGAAGAAGTAGCTAAAGTTAAGTGTTTAGCTACAAAGTTAAGTGTTTAGCTATACTTATTTTAGTAAAGCTGTATGATTTTAACAGAAAATTTTATCCAAAAGTTGAAAAAAAAATCTATCCGACTACTGTTATATCTATTAGACTATCCGAGATTTATGTAAATATCAAATCTGAATCAAGGATGAAAATATAAAGCGTAAGCTAAGAAACTCAAAGTAAGCTCTGTAAGGCCAGTGTTATGGGATCTAGGGTTACGGATAGACATACATCTATACTTATAATAAATCTGTAGAGAAGTCAATTCTGTACATTAAATATATTTAAAAAATTACTAGCAAAGGGTGATAAGGGATCGTTAGTGATCCCAAAAATGCAATCAGTAAAATTTTTGTCTGTCTGTCTGTCTGTCTGTATGTTCAGGCATCACGTAAAAACTAACGGTTCGATTTCGATGAAACTTGGTATAATTATACCTTATTATCCTGGGCATAAAATAGGATACTTTTTATCCTGGAAAAATACGTAGAAAAAAAAAAATCTTAATTTTTCAGTTTTATACATTGACGTTATTCTGTAGAACCGCGAACACACAGTGGATTCAGCGCCGTAGCCTGTAGCGCCGAAAGTCGGATTTGGCTTGAACCGTTTGCGACACAAGCGGGCTGCACGACGTCCCGCCTCCCCGACTCCTATATAATCTATACTAATATATAAAGCTGAAGAGTTTGTTTGTTTGTTTGTTTGAACGCGCTAATCTCCGAAACTACTGGTGCGATTTGAATAATTCTTTTTTTGTTGGATAGTCCATTTATCGAGGAAGGCTATAGGCTAAATAACATTACGCTATGACCAATAGGAGCAAAGACAGAGCGGTAAATGTGTAAAAAACGGGGAAAATTATTCATTTTTGAAGGCTTTCTTTGCGTGCGCTGCGAAAACGGTTCAAGATACACAAAAAAATATGTATGAAAGAATTATTCCTCTTAAAATGATCTAAAAAAATATCCGCGGCAGTATGTCTATATGTTAACTCACTAGAATCGTTTTTATGGTGATCTAATTTGGATATGTCGCGTTGTCAAGATCGGCTAACAGCTGAGGTGGTTGTTTGCAAAAATAAATATGATGCTCAAAAAACTATTTCACACGGACGAAGTCACTGGCACAGCTAATATGATATATTTTTTAAGCTATATATTAAATTATAAGAAACATAGATATTCGTGTTCAATACCGACTAATATTATAAACACGAAAGTTTGCATGGCTGGATGTTTGTTACGCATTCACTACTGAATGTAGTTTATATGTACATATAGGCTACAATTGATGAAAATATCCGCCACGGTAATAAATAATCCGAATAACACATAGGCTACAATTGATGAAAATATCCGCCACGGTAATAAATAATCCGAATAACACATAGGCTACAATTGATGAAAATATCCGCCACGGTAATAAATAATCCGAATAACACATAGGCTACAATTGATGAAAATATCCGCCACGGTAATAAATAATCCGAATAACACATAGGCTACAATTGATGAATATATCCGCCACGGTAATATAAGCTACTGGAAATAATTCCGCACAGACTAAGTCGTGGGCTCCAGTTAGTTATTAACATTTTTATTATGTCTCCACCAAAGAAATAACTGACAAACAAATTCATTTAAAAATTCTGTTGTCTTTTCTGTTCCATTCCGTTCAGCTTTCCCGCATTCACTAACTCCTGAATTTCACAGTAAGAAATAACATGTGTCCTTTTTCGATTAACAGCTCAGCACAGAAACCTAACAGAAAAAAACATGTAATGTATATATACCACATCGTATACCTAATCCACTTAAAAACACTATATAAACCTAAAACACTATAATATATAGAAATATAACACGGCGACGCGTCTAGTTAGATGTTGACCTCAATAAAATTCTTATGTCGGTCGTAATAGGGACGGTTTTCGTAGTGGAAATCCAAAGTCTGAGGTATTTTTGAATGAAAGAGTCCGCAATAGAATAAAATCTCTTTGGGACTAAGAGATTTTATTCTATTGCGGACTCTAAAATAATAGTCCAATTTATGAGTTAATCCATTATTTTTATTTAGCTAAAATCAATTGATTCAATTTTCTTAATGTACGAGTATATCACAATTTTCAAATTCTTATTGCGTGAATAAAAAAGGACTCTTAATTTAGAATTCGTGTCTCATGTCATCAAAATGTTTCATTTTATACTGCTTTGCCCAAAAAGGAGAGATTTTTCATGTTTTCATTGGTAAAAAATATCTTACGTTCTCCCCCTCGTTTCCATCCTCATAACAAATTGCATTAAAACCCAAGCTATTGTTATCAGGTTTTCCCGCAAGAAAAATATATTTTCACTTCAGTAGCTCAAACATGAAGGTTTTACTGCTTAAAATCAGTGAGTAAAATCGATTTTTACTCACTAGTGAGACAAAGCTAACCACAGATTATATGTAGTAACTTTACGTTTAACTTTTAATTTGTTGTATAATTTTGAATTTAAATAAATGAATTATTTTACAATATACTCGTTCCTGTGTCTTATTTTATTTCCAAAGTAGGTATGATATTTGTTCTCGCTGCTGAAGTGAAAAGTTATGTGTGTCACACGAGAGCAAAGTTGTTTGCATCTCGTGCCTTTGAATCCCTCGACACGCTCAGGATTCTACTGTAGAATCACTCGCTTCGCTCGTGATTCAAACAGAATCCTTCGCTTGCTCGGGAATCAAATCAGCACGCGCAGCAAACATCAACTTTGCTCACTTGTTGCACAAATAACTATTTCCCGAGCTAAAAATGTCGCTATGTCTTTCTCCGTATCCAAACTATCCGTATATGAACTGTCATCAAAATCGGTGATGTTGTAGTGAGTTGAATATTTTCAAATTGTAAAGTGGTCATGATTGTACAGCAGGTACAGGTGGAACTAGATTCTGATCTGATGCAAACGTGTAATCTGACGATCTCGGTTTGTTTAGCGTCGTCGTTTGTATAAAACACCTGTACGACGGAAGTCTTATCGTTGAACTGGGCTTAATCCAATCCCAAATATCTTTCAAATACCGTCGAATGAAGAGGTTCTGAAGAGAGGTTTATTCAGGTGGTCGACACACCAAGAGCCGTCACTGGTGTGATCGAAATCTAATGGCATATTCAAGCGGGCAGCTACTAATCTTCCTTCATGGTATTTCAAATACATATATTCTTTTGAATTATAAAACATTAAACACATAAGTGCGGGGAAAGTAAGTAGGACCTTGAATTCCGGACAAGAAGTTTGAAGAAAAATTTGAATAAATTATCGATAACTATTAAGATTGAATTATAAGTAAGTATTAAATATAAAAATAATAAAGATAAAAAATTAATTTCTATCTTTCTCTGGCCCTATCGCCAATTTCGTTTGGGGTCGACGTAACATGTCTTCTTTTTCCTGTCTCCTCTGTCACTTGCAATTTCGACACTACCTTCTTCAAAATATCATCATGAAGCGATTAAAGTATGGTACTTTTCAGCAACGTGACGATCAACACGCAGAGTTCAGGACAGCAAAAGAGAGTGGAAACGCGAGACTATTTAAAAGCTTTATGATGCGGTGGAGGTTTAAATCTTTCTCAGCAGTGGCAGTGTCGGTAATGTAGGAGAACGAGGTGGTTAAACGACAGTCCAATCACTAGATTGGTTCCAGGACGACAGCTACTTGCCTGTACGAGGGCGTCGTGCGATCCGTGGCCATGTATGGGGCTCCCGTGTGGTCGCAAGACTGCGCGAGGTCCCCCCGCTGCAGAGCTCTGCTACGGAGCCTGCAGCGGATAATGGCCATACGGATCGTACGAGGCTACCGTACAATCTCGTACGAGGCGGCGACAGTTCTGGGACGCTCCCCCCCATTCGACATCCTGGCCGACATGTACGCGGCGACGTATGCGTCGCGGCGTGTCGACCGGGGGGGCGATGGGGGAGCGCCCTGGAACCCGCGCACGAAGTGCCTAAGCGGGAGTGGCACCGACGGATTGTGGCGGCCTGGCGTGCAGCTCGAATTACGGATCTGCGCGCGCCAGCGGGCCGTCGGTGCCGTACTCCCGCACCTCGAAGCTTGGCTCAACGGGAAGGAGGAGGTCACCTACCGACTGACTCAGATACTCACCGGGCACGGCTGCTTCGGTGAGTATCTGTGTCGAATAGGACGGGAGGGATCGACACATTGTCACCACTGCGCATCCGACCTCGACTCGGCCCAGCACACGCTGGCGGAGTGCCCGCGTGGGCCTCCGAGCGCCGAGTCTTGGTCGCAGAGATCGGGCGAGATCTGTCTCCGCCGGCATTGATTGCGGCAATGCTGGCGGACGAGGGAGGTTGGAGGGCTGTGGCCTCCTTCTGTGAAGCAGTAATGCTCCAGAAGGAGTCCGCCGAGCGGGGTCGGGAGATGGCCGATCCCGCTCGAAGGAGGCGGCGCCGGGCTCGGTAGCACAGCTGCGGCGCCGCCGCGGGTCGCCGGCGGGCGCGAGGAAGTCGCGACCGCTACGGCGACCCGGATGGACCACGCCCTTCCGTGGCCGGGGGGCGTCGTCGGTGGAGGAGACCGGGGAGGTGGTAGCTTCCCCCGAGGAGGGCTCCCCTCTAGAGAGGGGAGCGGAGGCTGGGGGTTCCTGGAAGTGGCCTTTGTGTTCCCGGGGGCTCCCTACATGCCTGAGGAAGGCCATCCCTGAGGTTTTTAGTGGGTAGGCCTCCCCCTTCTGGGGAGGAGAGCCCCACATAACCCGGCTCGCCACAGCCGGGGTATGCAATTTAATGCATTTTCCTCAGGGGAACAAAAAAAAAAAAAAAAAAAAAAAAAAAAAGGCAACCTTCATACACCTGCGAAGAAATACAAAAATGAATGTACTCACTCAATCCGTAATAGGCGCGAATTAAGTGAGCGACAGCGAAAGAGTTTAAAAAAACTTCATTTTACAGCTAGACAGTAATTAAATTAAATTCATTCAAATCAAATCAAATGGAAGGAAAATGCATTAAATTGCATACCCAGGCTGCGGCGAGCCGGCGGTTATGTGGAGCTTTCCTCCCCAGACGGGAGAGGCCTACCCACTAAAAACCTCAGCGATGACCTTCCTCAGGCATGTAGGGAGCCCCCGGGAAGCTAAGCGACTTCCGGGAACCCCCAGCCTCCGTTCCTCTGCCGAGCCCTCCTCGGGGAGGCTACAATACCTCCCCCGATCTCCTCCGCCGACGACGTCCCACGGCCACGGGAGGGGCGTGGTCCCTCCCGGGTCGCCGTATCTGCGGGCGCGACTTCTTGACGCATGTCCTAGATAAAATACAGATGTGCATAGAATATTCGGATGAATTAACATATCTCAAAAGTGTGACGCATGGCCTAGATATAAATTAGCTGATAAAGTTAATATTGGTAGGTTGGGGTTCCTTAACCCGCGCGTGGTTGACCTAAAGCTCTAATCGTCATAACATATTTGGAACGTATTTGAGCCGGTCACTTATATTCGTGACACATGTATTCTAGACCGGAGATCCTACTAAATCCTATGAACAAATTCTTCAAAACATGTAACTAATAGAGGATTATATTATAAGTTATTTCCAAAATAAAACTAATATTATCTCACCTACAATCAGCTGAGAACAACGAGGCCATTGCAAACTGACCCGGCCAATCCGGCAAGCAAAATGAAAAACCATCCTCATTTTCATAATAAAGACCGCACAAATTTATATTCAGGCGCCGCACAGTATTTTTAATCTGTGAGATGGTTTCTGTATCTATAGGCTGTTTGTTTTATAGATAAAAATGGCTTCACCAAAGCATTGGTAATCTAGAAATTAGTATTAAGTTGCAGTTGCAGTTACTCTATCAAAATGTCTCTGTTGTGTCTATGCCCATCTCATGTAAGTTAGCAACAATTATTATTAAAAACATTAGTGTCAAACGCACATTTGCAATAAATAATTATTTTATAATTATCAGCTCAATCTCGACAGCCACTATATAGTACTCCTTTAAGATGAGAACTGATGACCGATATGGATCCAACAGGATGTAAGACAGGTTGATGTATATCGCTGAAACCCATATTGTAAGGATGTATTTAAAAATAATTGTTCCGCCATCTTGGTAATGCCGCCATGTTGAATTTAGAATGACGTCACACACATAACCATGCATTGTCATCCGATTTACACGTGCATGCAAAATTTCAGCTCAAGACCGGGAAGAAGACCGGGAAGTGGGTCAAATTAAGATTCCATGGTTTTCTTACATAGTTACAAGTGAAGCTAAACTTAGGTTGGTAAGTCTGTCAGAAATAATAAATTCTTCTTCTTTCTTTTACTCTGTTCTCAATTTTATTTGACGTCGACGCAATATATCTTCCTTTTCACTCTCCTCTATCATTCGCCAATTCGACAAATTATATACACAATATTCTTAATATGCTTCATAATAAAAAATTATAGATTCTGATTAAAATACAACAGAAAAAATGCTTTAACACTATTTAGTTAAAAATCTATGTAAAAGTAACTACTTCATTTAAACAAAAGTTTATTGACAAACATTTTTGTGTCAAAAGCGAAACAAATGAAAAAAAATCTAGCAAAACATTTTGCAGCAAAAGCCTTATTAACTCACACAAACGGCTTAAAACTGAAGTCAGTATTTCACGCGGGTGCCGTGAAAATTCCAACGGTTTGGAAATATCTGCATTCCATTAAGAGGGTGAAAAATTTTACAGTGGGATTTTTATAATCCTAGCTACCGAGGCAATATTAAGACTGGTTAAAAATAGCGATGTGCCGAGTACGGTTTGACTCGAGTCAGACTCGATTCCTGCGTTGGACTCGCCTACTCGAATACCAATTTATTTTGATTCGAGTACGCCGGACTCGATTCCGGTACTCGAGTCAGGAAGAATCGGTTCGTACTCGCTAATTTGATTCTATTTATACGAGTCCTCCTATGCTCTATGTCTTGGTTTAATGTTTATTATCTTTTAATAAAAATTACAGTATTATTATTTTTGTGTCATTGTGCTTAACCTACACGCTGTTTGAAGCTTACTCCTTACTATTTTCCCTTTTTGTTCTAAAATCGGACTCTAGTTCTGGACTGGCCTAGAATTTCCAGACTCGAATTTGTTGACTCGAGTCTAGGAATCGGACTCCGGTCTAGAAATATTCGAATACCAAACAAAGAATTCGAGTACTGGGCTCGTATCGAGGAATCGAGTCCTGATTCGAATACCGTATAAACTGACTCGAATCGACTCATCATCACACATCACTAGTAAAAATTGTGTATTGCAAACGAGTGCTAGGACAGCAGGCAACAAACATATAGAGATGCCCGTAAAGTCGTCTGCGCAGGATTAGTATTTCGAGTACCTTACATTAGAGCGGCGTACGAGTATCGTATATCTTTTCAATTGTACCTTATGTGTTATTCTAATGTTATAGAAATGTACATATTAATTAATCTTAAATATTATATATGCCGGAATACATACATGTTGAGTATTCCCTTGCGACTTAGTCATGTCGGAATCTAATAAGTTAAGTCGGTACGGTAGAAAATAATAAAACGTATTTGGCAAGGTTTTAATATAAATCACTGCGATTAACAAATATTTTTCCCCTTTGGAGAGGAGAGGCTGAAAAACCACATGGATATCACTGCAACCTCTGTTATTCTGTATGGAGGATAGATCTGCTTCCCTGTACGTACCCTAAATTTGTTTTTTTTTCTTTTTTAATTTGTCTTGTGATTGAGTAATAATTGTTTTGTGGGTGTGTCTGTAGACCAAGTAAAATATCGTCCTACCTGATTCCGCATGATCCCTGAGCAGCTCCACTGGGATGACCTACCGGCTAAACTCAGCCTAAGCCAAGGGTCTTATGGGTTGGATGGAAGGGTCATCGAAGCCTCAGAAGGCACAGTCAGCGCTGCTTTATGAGGAGATATGCGCATGCAAAGGCGCGGTACGCCAAAGTGGCTTCTACCTGAATGGATAAGGTGTATTCGTGGCGGGGGCAAGGGGTACGGCCGCTAACGGGCTTTGAAGATCCTGAGAATTGTTTGAGAGGGTCAGCTAAGTATCTGGATCAGCGATGCTTAAGTTTAATTGGATTAACTGAAACAGCTACAGCTACACTAAACGATTATAAAACTTTACACAACGATTGAGGGGTGCTGCGTAGCAAACGATCAGTCGCTGTGTGCGTGTGCACTGACTTTCTAGACTTTACTGCCCGATGCTCACTCTATTGTTCCGTTAGTGCGCCGCAACACCGACCAGAGGGCGACACCAGCGCAACATTCCATATAGTAAAGTAGCGTATATATATTACTGTGATGTCTTAACGGCAATACGGGATCGATGAATACTGTTTTGAATACAAGCATATATGCTAGTTAATTTGTCTATTCTGTGACTTAACAACTTGTTAGTACGCGGTCCGTAGTGGAAGTGATCCCGTCAGTTGAACACGCTATGTACAGCAGCCCGTTCTTTTTTCAAATCCTTGCACACTAGTCTTAAATAAGAAAGGAGACGAGCTTCCAATGAGGTCGTCACATAACTTGACAAACTCTTTAGAATTGGATCGCGTCACATCACTATCACGAGATTATAAAATATCTCGCAATTGACGTTCATAGAGTACCGTATATTTAAGTAAGTGCGATTGTTATAACGATGACGTTAGAAACTGAATGATAGATAGGGTTAAGGGGAGTGAAGTGCAGCGTAATGGTGCTGTAAAATAGTGTAGGTATTACTCAAGATGGCGATCTGGCGAAATTGGGATCCCCAATCCTTGGAACACCTTACTAAGGATAAGATAGACACATGGTTTAATGGGTATGCCCTACTAAAATAAGACTGTGGTATTGTATAAGCAAACTCAAACACCATCTGCTATACTCCGCGTATTTTAATTTTCCATTCATCACCACCGTTTCCTCTAGAATTCTGTTTTCGTGAAGCCTTTCAGTCACCCCAAGCGTTCTATTCCGAATAGCAGTAAAACTGATTTACGTCGCTATACTCATTAACACGAGTTACTAGAGCCAACGTTCCCTTAGCACTACAAGGGGTTAATTCTAATCTACACAGGTGTCGTATTTCACGCAGCGTAAATTTCAAGCAGACCTAGCGAGCTAAGGAAATGCAAAAAGAAAGTGAGAAGTATGAACCGCGAGTCGAATTCATTTTCCGTTCCTGAGCGTTGCGACGAATATTTTTAGGAGACAGTTCAAGTGTTGAGTGTGAAGCGGATCTCTACTGCTTAGTGTCAGACGAAACTGCTATTTATATCTTTCTATTTGCCTATCCGATTGAATTCTACAATTCATTGCTTAGATTCGACGTTTATATCATTGTTCATAAAATCAATAAAATGCCAGCCTTAAAATTGTGTAGAAGTCATATTTATAGTTCTACCGCAGATGACTATATTCTAAATTATCTTGGTGTGTTACGTGGAAGGCACGAGAACTGAAGGTTTTAGGCCCGGTGCTGTTCTGGGCTGTCAGGGTCTAATGAAAAGAGGGTCGCCGCTATTTGAACGCACGACTATTGACTCGGACGCGCAAGATCGCCTTGTTCTATAGTAATTTGTCTTTATACATATATGTACATATATTGTAATTTATGTTTATGTACTTGTTGTTGCTTTATTTATGAAATAAATATATTTATACTGTTTTTGCACATTTAATCAGGCTTATTAATAATACTTTTCCACACTTTATTGGCTTATTTAGAGAATGATTTGGGCATTTAGTCCGCTATTTGTCCATTAATTTCAGTGTTTTTAGAAAGTTCAGAAATGCAGAAGGAAGCAATTAAAGATTAAGATTCCAGAAGTCCCGGATTATAATTATATTGTCATAAATAAAAATAGTTTTTATATATTATTTTTACATATATACTGGTATATGTTTGCTAGCTTAGACGGCTAGTCCAGTTACGGATCTCAATTGCCAAAGATGTAGTGTGATATGTGAGGTGTAGAGTAGAGTGATCAGAGCTGTTGTAAGCAATTTTTTTTTATAGGATAGGGCAGCAAACGGATCACCTGATAGTAAGCGATCACCGTTGCCAATGGACACCCGCAACTCCAGAGGAGTCATAGATGCGTTGCCGGCCTTTTAAAAGGGAATAAGGGGGGTTTTCTGTGAGGCCGTGGTATCACTGCGGTCGAGCCGGCCCAATTAAAGTATTGCATTCCCAGATAAATTTCGCGTGAACGTAGAAAGAAAGAAATACATTTACTTTGGACCACAACAGATACAACAATAAGAAAACACATAATAATAACTCATGCCGCTGCATGATACCAAAACCGTACCAAGCGAAGTATAATGAAAATTTAAAATAGTAGATATAAATACCAATCAGTACAATTTCAAGGACATCGTTAATAGTCGTTGGTATTAATCTTTCAATTAATACAGTTATCCTTACTAATATTATAAATCGGAAAGTGAGTTTGTTTGTTTGTTTGTTCCGCTTTCACGCCGTAACTACTAAACCGATTGCTTTGAAATTTGCAGACGTAAAGAAAAAAGTCCGGATTAAATAATAGGCTACTTTTTATCCCGGAAAAATCGACAGATCCCACGGGATGCGCAATAAAGGTTTCGCTTTTCATGCGGTTTTCATGAATAGATAGAGTGATTCTTGAGCAAGGTTTTGCGGTATTTTTTATCTCAGGAAAACGGATAGTCCCACGGGAAGCGCGATATAACCTTCGCGCCATAAACCGACTTCCGCGCATATGTTGTCGTGGGCAAAACCTATGACCCTTAACCCTCTATAGACCCAATCCCGAAATCCACGAGGGCGAAGCCGCGGGCAGAAAGCTAGTTCTAAATAAATCGACTAGTGATGTGGATCTGGTGGTGTATAGCCACAGTAGATTCATTTATGACAAATAATTAACATTTATGACAAATAATTAACTTTTATGACAATAATTAACATTTATGACAAATAATTAACATTTCTAATTTCTGTGATCTCAGTTTTTAATAGGGTCTTGGACTGTTTCACGAAAACCATTTCAACCTATTGTTTACTTATCTAAAAAGTTGCTAAAAATATTTTTCTACTGAAATTACCTTATTCTTTGTTAAAAAATTGATAATTATTTTTCACATTTGAATTTCGCGCTAAAACACCACTCTTTTATTATGTCTCGATTATGACGTCACTTATCATACAGAGGTTACTTGCTCATTGATACAGCGTGTGTAAACGTTTGGTTATATTTCGTAATCTATATCGAAAATGAGTGCAATTAAATATTATCGGTATTGTTCAGTTTCCCTGTGCGAAAATAATACAAATAAGATACCTGACAAACTATTTATACCTGTGCCTCATGATATAAATATGCGAAAAAATGGATGGTACTGGCAAGACGAGACTAGAAAAATCAATCAATAAAGTCGATGATTTACTTTTGTGAAGATCATTTTTATTAAGTATGCACGATCTAAAACAAAAACAATACATTTAAGGTTACATTGCAACCAACTATGGGTCACTTAAAATCAAATTTAAAGAAATTTTGATTCACTTTTCATGTGTGTAATGATACTTACGCGACAGTTTTTACATTTCTGAATTCCGATGAGATAAAATCAGGGGTTTTAGCGAAAAATTCTGCCACCATCATGACGTCAATATGTGGCAAATTTGAACGAGCTCTTACGAATTTCTTTGCCATCGTAAATAAACTGAAATTTTACTTCAAGCAAACGACTAAAACTTTAAATCACAGAGAATATGCAAGAAATAAACGAGGTTTCGAAATCACAAACAACGTAAACAAGTAGTAGGTGACAAGTGACAATGACAAATGACGTCACGCGCTGTGATTGGCGTTTGTAGTCACGTGACTTTCACATTAAAAATAATAATTTATTATGATAAAAATAAAGAAAAGTTATGATTCTTATCTAATTATTCCTGTTAATAATTAATTCTAACCGCATACACTATCCCTGTACAAAACAACATATCATTTTATTACTACAGTTCAAGTCCCATTTTGAATTTTCATCTATTTATCTGGATTTCTTTGCTGTTGACTATTTCACGACAAAAGTTCTGTATCGAAATCACATTTGTGATTCGATTCGATCGAAATCACAGTGTAAATGAAAAAATCCGGATCAACCTCGATCTAAATTAACAGGTGTCGAATATAATATTGCGCTGCTATTTAAGTTATAAGTAGGTATAAAATATATTTTAAAGTTTATTCTCATACCTATATACCTATATATAGTACGTTGGTTATTTAAAACAGTCTCCTTCGCTGCTGGCTTTCGGAAGTAAGCTGTTGCAGTTGTATCAAGTGAGGCTAAGATCGCTATCACCTACGTCCTGGACCATACGCCACCTCTAAAGACATTTCTCATGCACTGCACCGTGTTCTAATTGCGTTTATTTGCACATCCGCCGGCACAAGTCAGGTTCTTTATGCATGTATGGAATAATGATTTATACAGAAACTATGTTCAGCATATGCGCCGCTTTCGTATTCTAAATATCATGAATGAGTATTTAGATCCTGTCAGATATTGCCAGAATAACATAATGACTGGTTATTTAAGATCTTCAATAAATCCTTTAAATTTTTCATTATATACGTTTTTCAGTATACTGTCAAGACTAGTGCTGTTGATAAATTGTCAGTTACTGTAAAAATATCTCAAACTGACACCACTCTGAGTTTGATTCGCTGCGCATCTGCCCTGCCTCGGCCTTCCTCTCCTGAGGAAAAAAAAAAGTTTGATTCGCTGCAGATGCAAATGTTTTTCTGTTTGGTTTGGTTATACGGTGAGAAGGACGAGATGAGGATGGCCGGGGTTTAATTTCGCAAAGGGCTTGATGCTTTTTGATCGGTTTGTTGGTCGTAAGGATTCTGAGCCCTTGTAGCTATGGTAGCTAGCTTACCTTTAAAAAAAGTCGTCGCCCCACACTAAGATTTTTATCCTGTGGGTGCAGCCACAAACATAGAAATCTCACATGCACAAACAACCAGACAGAACAAATTTTTGTAGATTATACAAATTATCTGCCCCATGTGGGAATTGAACCGGCGACCCGTTGTTCCCATAATAAGAAAAATGTGTTGTTAGTGTATAAGAAGAAACAGTCAGTGGTTTAGGATTTCAGATGAATAATGATAAAGACTTCAATATCCATGTCGAATGTAAAAATAAGGCCTTCCGCCATTGAAAATACATAGTCTATGCTGCACTCGATAATTATGTGCAAACATAAATAGAACGTAAACGTAACGTAATACGTTCACTTATTCAATTTTGAGTATGTGATAATTTTTTAATTTCACGTATCAGTATTAAATCAAGAGGGCAACGTTATTTACTACGTAGTACATTGCTCCTTGTACTGCAGGACCACCAAATATTCACAAAAAACAAGAAGCAATGTGTAGATGAATATGACAATAAACGGCAAACCCTGATAATCGTATTACTTGTACAGATTTAATGAAATTCAAGAAACACAACATTATTTCTAAACGAATATATTTTTTTAATTGTAAATTTAAAATTACGTAAGAATTATCACAGTGCGTAATGCAGCATAAAAGCATGATTACCCGAACACGTCTCGGGAGCAACTGACCAGCAAACAAAACGCTGAGAGCGCGCTCGTGGTGTGTGCATCACCTGAGCGGCGACAAGGTAATGCATGCTTATGAATACAAATATGGTTTTTTTATGTAGTGTATAGTAAAGGACATTGTTCCGGCTCCATACATGTTCTGCCTAAGAACCGTTCGAATCGAAAGTGACTTATATAAACTCTTAAAATTATATGGAATCCTCTGAAATAAGTTTTCACGAACGGACACTTCAGGAAACTAAAATAATTACTAAAAAAGTTAATATTTTGAGGTTATAAATAAAAAATAACCAACCTTGCGTGAAATATCAGAGTAGTAATATCAAAGTAATATTAACAATACTATATACAGCTATATATGTTCACTTCTAGAACTAGGAAAGAACTACTCTACTAGATACTATGAAAAGAGATAGTACCTAGTCAAGTTTAAGATAATTCTTTGACAATTGTCATTTTACAAAATCCAGTCCTTTACACACAGCCGAGTCTACCAAGTACGCAATGTAATCGGAGTCCGTAATTAAGCCAAAGTTGTTAGAATAAAACCATGAAACGCATAGAAAATCACAAAAGAAACGATAGTCACAAAAAACAGACAATAGCAGTACTTACATAACTAAAAAGCGATAAATAACCTAATTTATTCACTTAATGCATATTATATATCTACAATTATTTAAATATTTACAACTTAATACCTAATACTTTAACAAAGTCTTCTTTAACTATTTAAATATTTACAGTTATCACTTATTTTGGAGTCGGTGCCAGCCTGCAGCCTAGGTAACGTAGTCCGTTAGTATATCTGTGGTGCTGTTTGACTGAGGCGCGCGGCCCCGGGCCGGTAAGCAAACGCAAAACCACACACACCAAGGAGAAGGTGCGCCTGGGGCGCGGGGCGCGGGGTCAGCCGGTTGAGTGTGCCACCCGAACGCGGGTAGACGCGTGAGGGCAGACGTCGTTGACGGTCGCTTCCATTAATAAATTATTTCAGCGCGCTTATGCAATTTCCTATTCTTAGTTTTGCTTTGAATTTTAATGTCGGTCAGTTTTTCTTAATTACATTTATTTGTTTGGCTGGCACCGACTTCAAAAATAAGTGATAACTGTAAATATTTAAATAGTTAAAGAAGACTTTGTTAAAGTATTAGGTATTAAGTTGTAAATATTTAAATAATTGTAGATATATAATATGCATTAAGTGAATAAATTAGGTTATTTATCGCTTTTTAGTTATGTAAGTACTGCTATTGTCTGTTTTTGTCGTTTGTGTTTTTTTTTTGAAGTCGGTTTGATTTTTTTTTAAAAAGTCCATTTATTTCTCGATTTTTAGTTGTGTTAATGCGTTTTGAACTAAAAATAGATGCTAGTTCATTTACTTAGGGGAGTAGGTACATGCACATGAACACGATCTACGCGTAGTCAGTACGAGTACATGCGTTGATCTGAGTTGAGACCGAACGAGAATGTGATACGCTTCTCTTTTCTCACCCGAAACACTCTGACTCGGGCCAAAATACCGCCACCGATCCGAGAATAGGCGACCACGAGAACAAGACGGGCGAGCAATGAATCTCATTCAAGGTGCTCGCGTGTTCTCGGCGTGAATCTGGATGCGCCTTTACAAGTATCCCGTTAGCCCTACATACATTCGATCAACCAATTGCAGTACTGCTCCCAACTCCTAACCGTTGAGGAGTACTGTAGCTTCATCATCAGCACAGCAGCATCAGATGTTAATTCAAGCATACCTCACAAGCAACATGTTAGCCCTACATACTACTAAATAGTTTCCATCGACCAATTGCAGTACTGCCTTCAAACTCCTAACCGTTGAGGAGTACTGTAGCTTCATCATCAGCACAGCACCATCAGATGTTGACACCCTGAAGCATATACCTGAGTAAGATGTGATTACGTAACAAAAAACACCATACGAGCATACAATTTTCGGTGATTGCCCTCGATTTCTCCTGGATCCCATCATCAGATCCTGGACTGGTGAAAATGGGACCACCTCAGAAGTAAACTCTATCCATCAAAAAAAATTTTTTTGAAATCCGTCTATAATTGACGAAAATATCGGTGAACATACATAAAAAAAAAAAAATATTATACATACAGACGAATTGAGAACCTCCTCTTTTTTGAAGTCGGTTAACAAACAAAAATTAAATGAAACGGACACAGATAAAATATGAAGTACACCAATGTTGCCAATTACGAAAACTATAATACTTGAATGCCAAGCGAAGAAATTCGCGATTTCGCTTATTTTTTAAGCGAAATCGCGAATTTCTATATATACCTAATACTAGTTTTTTTCTAGCTAGTCAATTTAGGTATTTAAATGAATAAAGTGTTATCAACTAATTTTAATAAGCGACTTCAAAAAGGAGGAGGTTATCAATTCGATCCGTATTTACCGAAATCGCGGAAACTTCCGAAACTGGCAGCACTGGCTGACGGAAAACATTTTATACGGCATCAATAATTGTGACCCAACTTTTTATTTGGAATTTATTTATTTGAAGTGTCCGTGGAATACTAAAATATGTTTCAAATAATATAAAAATAAATAAAAATTATAGTATAATTTATATTCACATCGGTTCTTAGGCCAAAATTGAACAATGTCCTTTGCTTCGGCAAACTAAAACTAATCTAATCTATTACAGCCTTCATAGTAAATTAACATTAAACTTTTAATAGTTTTAATTTGTACGGATTATAGCAAAAACTGGCAACATGTAATCACCGCAAGTTTTTACTGCGGCGTTCCAGCTCACAAACTAGTCCCGAACCATAACAAAGTTCGTCAGTAAATTTTTGGTTGACAGAACTGCTGAGTAACTTAGATCAATCTAAGATTTGAGCTAAGTAATAATTAAAAAAGTTTAATACGATAAGAAACGAAGGAAATATAAAGTAAGAATGACCTAGGAATCAAGTTGTTAGCCAGTAGTAATGATAGTGCTTAAAATTATGGAAAAGTTATGGAGACAAAGTAATATATATAATTATGTATAATACGATCAATAGCAATCTGTAGGACTTCATAAAAAAACATTTTTTTGAAAATTAACTTTCAAGCACTTGAACATATCCTTATCAATCAATCAATCAATACATAGTATAAAACAAAGTCGCTTTCGCTGTATGTCCGTATGTATGCTTAGATCTTTAAAACTACGCAACGGATTTTGACGCGGTTTTTTTTAATAGATAGAGTGATTCTTAAGGAAGGTTTGTCTGTATAATATATGCATAATATAGTAGAGAAACACTGATAAATTTAAAGGTTTCTAATGTGATGTCGTAAATAAGCACGTTTTTTTTGCGCTTATATTGCAAACGCTGGCTGAACCCTACGAGATAGACCAAAATAATGTACTACAGTATTGTACAACTTACAAAAATCCACAAAAAAGTCCGCGATGGTATATGTCTATCTCTTACGGATAACCCACCATAACCATATTTTCACTGCACCCGTGCGAAGCCGGGGCGGGTCGCTAGTCAATATTATAAATCGGAAAGTGAGTTTGTTTGTTTGTTCCGCTTTCACCCCGTAACTTCTAAACCGATTGCTTTGAAATTTTGCAGACGTAAAGATAAAAGTCCGGATTAAATAATAGGGTACTTTTTATAGAGTGATTCTTGAGCAAGGTTTTGCGGTATTTTTTAGCTCGGAAAAACGGATAGTTCCATAAACCGACTTCCGCGCATATGTAGCCGTGGGCAAAAGCTATGACCCTTAACCCTCTATAGACTCAATCCCGAAATCCACGCGGGCGAAGCCGTGGGCAGAAAGCTAGTATTAAATAAACAGAATTCGAACAATATCATCTGTAAAATAAAAATGAAATATACAGAATAGATTTTTTAATAACACCTGGAAGGAAAGTAATTTAAATTATGAAAATAGCAAAATTCACTGTGGCAAGCTGAAAAACTTATCAAGTTGTTTGTCCAAACACATTATGAAACTTTAAATGCCCACCGTCCATCTCACAAGAAATTCACATTAAGTAATAAATAGCAAATGTTTAAGTAAACTATTTAAGTCATTGACTGTGTAGACTTAGATCCCTTTGGTTTGAATGTATAAAATTATTTGCCCACAACACAGAAGATTCGCTTTATAAATATAAATGTTGAGATTTCATGTAAACTATTTGAGACAATGAATGTTTAGATCTAGATCCGTTTGCATTATCCTAACTTGATTTTTTTTACTCTATAATTTTTTATCCACTAAAACAAAAATGCACGTCTTAAGAATAATTTCATTCTCAGTATAGCTGTGATAGAATTTCAATTTGCATGATAAAAATAACTGAATCATTTGAGTATCACTTTTTGACGAAAGACGCTATAAATATCTACGTACACACTGTGTAAATACGAATATCTCCGAATGCACTCCTTGGATGTAATGCTGACAAATCGTACGCGGCTTAAGCTTATGATTCATGTCCACTGGCGGTTTGCCAAGCATCACCTCGACGTTTGACCGGAATAACAAACGCTGGTCAGCCCCAAGCGTGGCTTAGAGCTAACATCGGATCCGTTAACTGTATCGGGAACGATAGACTGAGATTTAAAACAGTTCGATAACTGCGGCTTGATTTTTAGTACTGTCTATTAGTCAGTACTGTAATTCCAGTACTCTGGTCTATATCGATGCGTAGGGGTCTATGACAACCTGCAAACGGTGTACGTCAGAGGAAATAAATTTGGGAGTTCACGACAATGGATCTCAACATACACTGATAGTACCTCTTCACTTTCATTATATTATCTTCTAATACAAAGACATATACAATATTTTTTTTTTGGACGGACCTATGCTGAAGCCTCAGATGGCTATGTTCAGCTTTGCAATGATGTGTATTTGTGGAAGGCGCACGAACTGAAGGTTCGACACCTAGCCAACTAACTACACCGGCAACCGTTCCGGTGTCGTTATGGTCGAAGCAAAGGGAGTCGGCGCAGCTTGAGCGCGCCGTCTAATGGCTCGAACGCTCAAGATCGCCGTGTAGTGGGGGGTGAGAATCTACCCGGTACATGACGGTACCGGGTATATGTTTGACGTATGCGTGGCCCGGGTCTTCGCGCTCGCCGACGAGCGCGGTGAGTGAGCGAGAGACGTGGGTGTGTGGCGTGAGGGACGACGCGGTTGGTGGCCGGCGGGAGGGATTGATTTGCGCGTGTGATGGGGTCGGACGGGTCGGACAAGATGTTTTTGGGGCGGCGGGCTTTAGCCGAGACGCTATCGATCGGGGTGTAATCTATTATTTTACGAATGATACTATTGGGGTGGGTGCGAGCGTTGAGAAGTAGCGAGTAGCTAAATATTTTATATGAGACTCGATCGACTGAAGGTCAAGATCGTAGTGTAAGTCTATGCTGCGTGAGTACCACGGGGCACCCAGAGCACGTCGAATGAAAACATACTATAAAAAATATTTTATATGTTTACATTTTTTTGTAAGTTGTAGGATGTAGGCATTCAATATTTTTTTTTTTTAAAAGGCATTCAATATAAGGTAAGTAGGGGGTCTACCCAAAAACGAAAAACATGCAAAGGGTCTACGACACAAAACAGTTTGGGAACCTCAGCTATTTTTTTAAAACAAACCGTCGCCTCACACTAGGCTTTTTATCCGGTGTCGTGGGTGCAGTCACACACATAGAAATCTCACATGCACCCAGACCGGAACAAATGTGTGTGTGTAGTCTACGTCTACTAGTCTAAAATACAGAAGAAATAGTTTGTAAACCATTGGTTGTTACATTTAATACAACACGACATTTTCCTCAAGCTATCACAATGTAACACGCTTTTATTTATAAATGGGGACTATGATAAAGAGGGGGGACGAGATTGAATAATTATGTATGGTGAAAAGTTTTAGTGTTAATAATTTATTTTTAGTTCATTTTATTTTTAACTTTTTAGTTCATTTATAAACAAATAATAAAAGCTTGTTTTTAAAAAGGTTTTTTTTTCTTTAATTTTATTTTTAACTTTTTAGTACCTCTACAGGCTTGCTGAGAACAAGCCCTTTCATTTCATACCCATATTGTAGGAACGAATAAAAGAAAATTATCCGCCATTTTTGGTGTTCCCCCGTATTGGATTAAGAGTGACGTAACATTATTTTTTTCTAGTTATTCTTGGCAAGCCCTTTTATTTGATACCCATATTATAGGAGTGCATTAAAAATAATTGGTCCGCCATATTGGATACGCCGCCATGTTGGATTTAGAATGACGCCACATTATTTTTTTCTAGTTATTCTTGGCAAGCCCTTTTATTTGATACCCATATTGTAGGAGTGCATTAAAAAAAAAATTGGTCCGCCATATTGGATACGCCGCCATGTTGGATTTAGAATGACGTCACATTATTTTTCTAGTTATTCTTGGCAAGCCCTTTTATTTAATACCCATATTGTAGGAGTGCATTAAAAATAATTGGTCCGCCATATTGGATACGCCGCCATGTTGCATTTAGAATGACGTCACACAGTTAATCATGCATTGTCATCCGAACTAAACGTGAATACCAAATTTCAGCTCAATCGGAAACCGGGAAGTGAATCAAATTTAAGTTGCAAGATTTGATTACAGACAGACAACGGGACAGGTGAAAGTAAATAAAAGCTTGTAATTACGCGACATTTCAAAGAACTAGTGATAAATCTATATAGGAAAATACTTTTTATAACTATTTGCCTGAATTATTGTGTTATATGATATTTTTCATTAACTTGGTTTATAATGAGCTTTTAATATTAAAGAGTGACCATTTGGAATTATTATTGATATTTAGGTATTTTTATAACGAGGTAAATAATTTATTGACATAATTGACATACTGATTATCTTGTTGTTACTTTACCGTTTTTACTTTGACATTTTTAAAATTTAACAGATTTCCAATTCAATAATTCAATACCAATTGCATTAATGGCAATTTTTATAAATGCTTAATGTTAAATAAATATTTCCTTAAAGTATCATATCAATTCTTAAAAACCGACCTTAATCTAAAACAAAATTGACTAAAATTAAATAACCTAATTCTAAAAATAAACAAATCCTAGAAAAGGAGAGATATATAAAAAATCTAAATAAAAAAGAAATGCAGTTATAAAAAACGAAAACCCCGTCCAGCCAATCAGCTTGCGGCATGGATCCAAATTGATTGAATAAATGAAATAAATTAAAACAACTGCAATAATTGATATATGTTTATAAAACTTCTCATTCAGGAAAGTTATAAATGAATGATAGTTAATTAGATTGCATAATGCATTCATCCGCCATAAGGAGAATATGTGACTTATTTTGAAAACTAAGATTACACGACTATTATATCGTGACAAATAAATAATATTCTATGTACTTATTTATGTGCTGTGAACAGTTACATTTAATAATTACTACATAAATTAATTTAACATCCAATAAACAGACCAACCAAACTATAACTGTCGAAAATTATTGGGCATCACTCAAAATCGAGAGTAATTTCTCCAGACACTAATTAATTGATAGGCCCTCGATAATTAACAAAATCAAAGGAAGTAAGCAATATAATACGGCCAACTGGTACTAGAGAAATTCGCCCGATTGAAAATCTATAACAGAATTCTAATTTAATAGTTTCGCTCTGAAGTAAAATAATTGACGGTGAAAATTTAGTCGGCCTGTTTTCATGGCGCAACGGAATTTCGTCAAAATCCTTCCGAAGATTTTCTTCTGCGTCATAACACAAAACAAACTTTGAGTAATGTAATTCACTAACAAGGTACTCTCGTTTTAATTTGAAGTCTTACCTGGAGTGTGCGGAATGCTGCGATTATGAATCTGTTTTCTGACATCGCTTCGTACATCTCGTCTTTTAAGCAAACTATTTTCATTATAGCATTCATTTGAAGACCTATTTTTAATATAAATTACAAATTCTTATATATATACAAGGTTACAGGAAAAGTCGTGCTAGATCCGTTAAGGGCGTGGAGTACCCATCATTTGTGACTTGTTTCACTATGAAACACCCTACCCTAAACTTAACCCATTTCGAGATATTCGACTTTTAATTTTTTTATTGAAAATTGCCGATTTCTAAGCTTCTAAATTAATTTTATTTTATTTTGTGGGTCTTATTATTATTATTATTGCATGTTTACATGTGTAATAGGATGCTATAGGACGTCAATTATTGAAATAGTGTATAAGTTAATTGAACAGGCCGTAGTAGACAACTTAAAGTTAAGAAATGAAAACAAATATTAGAAAGTTCATTTTTCTCTAAGGAATATTACAAAAAAATGGCAGTTGTTCGGCAGATGTATTTAAAAATATCTACGTTTCATCAGCTATCGCAACGAGGTATAACGAGGTATATATTATATATATATTTGAATAGAATATTTTGTCAACCACTTTCTTGGCCGAAATAATCTTGATTTATAAAGTATTTTTCATCTCGATCGCTGTCGCAGACACACCTCTCTACACCCTTAGCCGTTCACACCAATGTTGCTCCCTTCGCACTAATATTGTGGACGCTACACTGTGGACGCTAAGGTTTTAGGTTTTAATGTAATTCTTAACAAAATCTATGACACTCATGCTCCAGTTAAAAAAATCAAACTGAAACGCTTGCCGGCTCCTTGGATGTCTGAAGATATCAAACGAGCAATGAGACGAAGAGACAGAGCTTACCGAAAATTCAAAAACTACGCACGGATGATCACTGGAACATGTACAAGGATGCCAGAAATCGGTGCAATCAGGTGATACGCAATGCCAAACGCCGCCACATTCTTAACAATATCACGTCAACGTCGTCTGCTGCTATTTGGAAGTTTCTCGGAACTCTGGGTATCGGTAGAGTCATCACTTGGAGCTTCCCATTGAATTAACATTGGACGACCTTAACAACCACTTTTCAGGTAGCAGTAATTCAGCGTGCTTTGATCCACTAACGCAATGGCTTACATAGATAATTTATCCACTCCCGGTATTACTCCTTTTAGTTTTTCAAAGATTTCTGTCGATGATGTAAAGAAAATTATCATTTCTATTAGATCTAATGCTATGGGATGTGATAAAGTTAGTCGTCCAATGATTATTCCTATTTTAGATTACATTCTTCTTCCTCTTACACACATAATAAATTTTTCTCTTCAGACTGGTACATTTCCGTCGCTTTGGCGTAAAGCCTTTGTTCGACCTCTCCCTAAAAAATCCAATCCATCACTTCCCAATGAGTACCGCCCAATCTCTATTCTCCCTTATCTTTCTAAAGTTCTTGAGGCCTGTGTCTATAAGCAGTTTTCCACTTTTGTCCACAATAACTCTCTGCTGAGCACTTTCCAATCTGGGTTTAGGCCAGGCCATAGTACTATGTCCGCTCTACTGAAGGTGACGGGAGATATTAGAGCTGGCATAGATGATACCAAATTAACTGTTCTTGTCTTAATTGACTTTTCCAACGCTTTCAATGCTGTTAACCACCAAATTCTCTTATCCATCCTCACCCATTTTGGGCTTTCTCATGAGGCGGTAAATTGGTTCTCTTCATATCTTCAGGATCGTCAGCAGTCAGTTATTTCAGGGGACAAATCGTCTTCTTGGAGTAACTTGAGGGCTGGTGTTCCTCAAGGCGGCATTTTATCTCCAATTCTTTTTTCAATTTTTATCAATCTCATAACTCACCGTCTTCGGTGTTCGTATCATTTGTATGCCGATGATCTGCAGCTTTATGCTCAAGCTGCTGTTAATGATATAAATGAGGCTATTCATAAGCTTAATGACGACCTTATTGTTATTAAATCTTGGGCTGACCAATTTGGAATACTCGTCAATCCAACGAAATGTCAAGCAATGTTGGTTGGTGGTCCCAGACTCATTGCTAAAGTGGACACAGATAATGTTTGTCCAATCATATTTAATAATAACTTGATTCCATTTTGTAATCACGTGAAGGATCTTGGGCTTTATTTAGATGCTACGTTTAGCTGGCAACCGCAGGTTACCAGCATATGTCAACGAGTTACTGGAATGTTTACGGTCGCTATATCGGTTAAAAAACTTTCTACCTGCTGATATTAAGAAAATGCTTGTTCAGACCTTGATTTTCCCTGTCATTGATTATGGTGATGTGTGCTATCTCGACCTGAATGCAGATCTACTTAATAAACTAGACCGGCTTCTGAAACAACTGCATTCGGTTCATTTTTAATTTGAGAAAATATGACCACGTTTCCGAGTATCGCAAGCGCTTGAAATGGTTGACTATTCGGCAGCGTAGATATCTGAGAACATTGAGTGCTTTATACACTATCGTCAATGGCCCTAATACACCAAGTTATTTAAGTCCTCACTTCCAATTCCTAAGTGCTTCTCACGATAGATCTCTGCGGTCATCATCTGGCTTGCTTCTAAAATTTCCATCTCACCATACTGAAATAATTCACGCTTCATTTTTTGTACAATCAATTCATCTCTGGAATGCTTTGCCTATCGATATTAAAACATCAATTAGCAGAACTAGTTTCAAAAATAAGTTGCGAAAACATATTCATCAGAATAATATACTCTAAAGACTTGTTGCATATTTGTCGGTTTATTTATTTATTACTATAGATATATTTCTAACTATTTCGGGATATAATTTTATGTATTAGTATATTATATATGATATCTATGTATTAGGATTTTATATTTATATATATGGATGATTTATAAATAGTCATTTCACTGGTACATCTACCACCTTGCTTTCTGCACCATCTAAAGGTTGGCTGTTAGAGAATGCCTCAGGCATTAAGTCCGCCACTGTACACATTGTACACGAAGTGTAAATAAATAAATAAATAAATATTGGTCTGCTTTTTTGGGGGGGGCCATTTAGTGAGCGGCGAGTCACCACCTGCCATATTTAAATCAATTAGGAGGATTTGAGAAGGCAGGTGACCGGAGTCTCTTCCATAGCCCGGTTTTCATTACCACCTAAATCGAAATGCAATAGGCAAGTTTCTGTGCATCTAACTGAGTGTAGTCTTTAGCTGCATTTTTCATGATGCAGATAGAGATTAGACCCAGTTGGTACACTCCACGCACAAGTTCGCTTAAATGGCCTTTACGCGTTGTATCTGTATCCCCGCGCACGTCTTTTAAAGGACCGTGTCTTATAAGGACTCGTGATATAAGCGACAATAATAATAATAATACTTTATTTCAAACAGATGTACAATTTGTGGTTTAACGAAAAACCCCCACACTAGGCTATGCCTGTCCTGTGGGAGCTTTCACAATTTGATGATAATGAATGATAATGACTACTGCTTGTAATGAGACCGATCGCTTCTCAGGAGAAGGTGCGGTGCAGAACCTCCGCGAATGCTCGTAAGTAAAATTTGTCTTATAGTGAAAACAAAGAGATTCAACTCTAAGCTGGGGTCGTCTACTTGGGTCCTGTATTAAAATAGTGACCTACCGTCGAAACTCAGCCTGAAGCCTTGGTCCTAATGACCTACATCTTGTAACGAGAGCATCCGCTTTTCAGGAAAGGTCGAGGTGCATACTAAGTATTAACAAAACTTTCTTTATATATCTAAAAGAAACCTTAACTCTCAACAAATGATTTTAATTACGAATCTTATGTTGTTGTGAATAGGGCACAGGGTGGGAATTATATAATGAAGTCGCTGCGTTGGTAGGCCTCACAAAATTGGAAGAAGAATTGGTGAGGATCTGAGGAAGAAGCTAGACGCTAGCAGCGCGGGACTAATCGGTGCGGACATACTTGGGGAAAATCTATGTCGAGCAGTGAGCGTCTAGACCAGCTGTTGTAATTTCAGCTTACATTTTAAAAAAGGAACAAATTAAAAATCTCTCGCCAGTTCATTGAGTATGCTGAGAAAATTAATTTAAGGGTCAGGGCCAAATTTTTGCCCCAGTTACACAACGGAAATTACAATGGAAAATAAGTGGCACAACGGAATTTATAAAGGTTTGTGCATAAAGGTATCAAAATCATACTTATCTTCAGCGAATTAAAAAGTCACCAATTTATTTTTCAATACATTGTCCAACTCCCTTCAAAGTCAAAAATCGAACATTGCGCATGGCAGTACGGGGCCGTGCGTTTTATTTAGGCGGGAGCGTGCATTTTTTTTTTGCGAGGTCGATCATTTCGTTTGCAGTTTATTTTTAAATTTAGAAATCTTAAGCCAGGAAGTATAAGCCAATTTAAAAAGTTAACTGGCAATGAGTATTCGACCGTAAAATAAAACCAGATAGATTTTATCCAAAGAAAAATGAATGAATTATAAATTAATTTAATTTTTGTATTTACAAATACTTTAAAATGAAGGTACATATTCAATTCTTCTATTTGTTTTTTATTATTACCTATCTACAACACATACATACATAAACTCACGCCTATATCCCATCGGTGTAGGCAGAGACGCAGAGCACCACGTGGTATGATCCGGACACACCTCTCTTGCTTCTTTCACATTTATAAAGTTCTTCATGCATTCATAAGTTATTGTTTACCACTGTATTGAAAAACGTCGTGTGATACACGTGTGTGTAGGTGTTGTTAATGACACCTCGTTTGCAATAACCTACTTTCCACACTTGTATCACAATGTACTATTAAGCAATTTATTATGAAAATGTTAATTGAAATAAAACAACTTTCTTATTTAACTCGCGTAAGTTTTTTGTTTCCCCGACCTTTCGAACGCTTTAGATTTGTAATGTAATAATTCTCCTACTCACCAACTAAAGTTATAAAGAAAACACAAAATAACAAAATTACTGATTTAATTATCAACTTTAACACTTTACATGTATATTTATTTTTTTTATAACAACTAAATTAAAAAATTAAAATAACCAATTAAAATAAATAACTTTATTGTGTACTTAACATAACAAATTTTAATGAGTAGACGCAAGGGCAGGTTGGTTCTGGTGCTGTTTGATCAATCTCGGCAAGGATATTTAACAACAATAGTTGATCAGGGTATTGAAATAAACTATTTATTATGGTAATTCTAAAATCTAAGAAATAACATGTATTCTAATGCTAAATTCCCATCCCCCGGTGGTTAGTACTGAATACCTTCCTTGAGACTGGGTCCAGACACTCTTCTTTTAATAGATTGCAGTTATTCTCCTTAAGGTTTATCTAATTTTCTCCAAGGATATTGTGTTTTATATATTTTCCTTACATAAATTTGTAGGGCCGGGATAACAACCTCCCGGTACCTTTTTGCCCTGTTACATATCATAAAAAGCTACATTATCATAGTCATGGACTCACTGTGTGTGGTCTATGCGGTTCAGAAGGAACCCATATACATTATTGTTCTTCATACAATTAAATCTGACAACTAGGTTACAAAGAAAAATATCAAACATGATCTATTGAACATTCATCAAATTATGGTACATTTACATTTTAAAAGAACAAGAATTTACATTATTTATATTATTATGATTAAATACAAACACCAATTACCTCAAATACATGAGATTAGCAGCTGAGCAACTAATTTCAGCATGATTTTGTATGGGTGGTTAAGCCTACCCGCTCAAAACAAATATCAATAATTATTTGTGAAAATCATTACTATTGGGAACAAATTGAAATTAAAGAGATTAAAGAATTAAAGAGATAAATGCAACTATTACTGACCTTTTTATCGGGCTTTCAATATGTAAATATTTTAGTTTATTATTTTTTCCTAAGTGCCGGTGGCAACTAGGTTAAATTATGTTGGTTCCAAGAGATATGGATAATTTTATGGGAAATAAAATACTCCTGAAATTTGTGATCCTGACACCACTTTCAGTAACTTATATACGTAGTTATATACCGAAATATGCGTGAGATTTTTACAATAGATCGATTCCCAATTCCCAGATTTCAGATCTCCAAGTCACAGATTAGTATACCATTACAGATGGCTTACCACCGATGAGGCAAAGACTATATAGACGATGTATAGTATGTGATGTTTGTTATTAAATGGAACTAGGATGATGTGGAAAATATGTCGATCCGCCGCCGACAAATAAAGGAAAGGAAGAATTGATCTTCCTAAATTTAAGTTTAATCCTAAATGATATTTTTGTAACCGGCAGTGCAAATAATTTGTTGTTAATTAGTATCCGGTATATAATCTGTGGTCAGTTATTAATCTACGACACTGTTTTTAATCTATGAATTCCGGAGTGATGTTTCAGTATTATGATAAAGAACCTATCTTTGTAGACGACGCTTGGCTAGATTTGGTTGCCTAATTTGCCCATAGATAATGGTGTTAGGATCATGATAAGCGGCCCACACTATAGAACTGTCAATGTCAAAGTAACAATTCGACGTAAACATAACCAATGCAAGATACAATTGTAAAAGTGATTTTAATCAATATGAATAAAAAAAAAGTGTCTTTAATAGTACTTAAAATCAGTGAAAAAAAAGTGTTACACATTCATGGTCACGGAATGACTCAAGCTTAAAATATACGCGAGTTAAATACGAAAGTTGTTTTATATCAATGAATAGTGCACTTGCAAATAAAAGACAATACTGAAAATGTTAATGAAAATAAAATAAAATTTTAAAATAAATATACTACAAAGTCAATTTAACTTTGGATTTGAGGAAGTCAAGTTTCAATTAATAATATAAATTTAACACCATTTTAGGCCTAATAAAACTTTAAAAAATTAGAATAATATATATATATATACCTATATATATATAAATATAAATTAATATAACAAATTAAAATGAAATCAAATCCAAACGAATATACAAGGTGGAGAAGACAATATGACTCTAACTTTAAACATGAGTTTTACTAGTGCATAGAAATATTTTGCACCTATGAAAAAAAATTGGAAATGAAATTAAAAAATTAGTTTTCCTAACAAAATAAGGCAAACTTTGCCTCAATTTGATTGAAAAATTATGATAAATGATTTTTTAAATTAATCACTAGATTTTTTGATAGGTGCAAAATATCTATATACACTAGTATAACCAACGTGCACATACAATGTGCACATACCTTTACAAAATTCCGTCCACAATTTCGTGACGTTCGTCGCACTATGGAAAAAAAAATTTCACGACCTAACCAACGAAGTTCAATATCTCTTAAACTATATGTGAATTAAACACTGTATTATCGAAATTTTACACTACACTAAATATTCTATATGACTTTAATATGAAAAACTGAAAACAGCGTCAAAAAAACCTTTAAATTTATGACTAACTACAATATTTTATAACGACACGAGGCGTCTGCCAATCGCTTTCTGTCGACTGACAAGTCAAAGTCATTAAAATGGCGGAGAGCGTACTGAACTTAGTCGCAAGTTACGCACCAATGTTGCCACCGCTAATAAATAAGAACCAGTAGTCAGCTCGTTTAGATGTTTCTAGTACAGCGTCACACAACGGGAGACGAATATCTTAGCAATCCATGGATTCACCGTGCGGGTGCCGGGTCCATCGTGTGACAAAGAGAGAAACTCCGAGCAGCTCCCGGGACTTGCGACGCGGGTGTAGGTTTAAGGGGGCCCCCTTTCGATGCGCATCAACGCTCACCTTCACTGCTCGTGTTTCCCCCTCTGCCGAGCCAGACTTGATAGGAGCCTGCGAGTGCTGCCTTTGATACTCTCTCTAGAGTTGAATTAATTGCAGCTCTCGACAGGCCAAGGTCTTTTAGTAAGTTGTATAGAGATTTTGCTGGTATACCTCTCGCTCCAACTTCTACCGCGTATAATTTGACCGTAAAGCCATTTTTAGTTATTTCGTTAGTGAGATCGTAGTATTTATTTGTTTTTATCGCGTGGTCTTTGGGTATATTCGTTTCCCACGGAACTGTAGGCTCTACAAGTATTATATGTTTAATGTGTCTAGAGAAAAGGAAAATGTCTGGTCAAAATGAGGAAACACACACATCCTCTGGGATTTTGTAATGCTTTTCATACGTGTCCATTAAAATAGTCCAGTCAGGGGCAGAGGCTAGAATTGACAATGGTTTGCTCTTTGAGTTGGTAGTTGAGCCTTCTTTAACAAACTTAATTTGTTTTTTGTCTGTGGTCAGTCCTTTTCGGGCTCTAGCTATTGAAAGACTTACTGCTTCGCGTATGATTTCAAGCACTCTATCATGGCGACGTGAATAATGACCCCTATCTAGGAGCACCTTACAACCTACCAATAGATGCCTAGCTGTACCTATTGCCTCACCACAATTAAAACAAGATTTTTCGGAGGCTTTCCCATCTTACTAGATTGCTCTGGTCAGGGAGGGTCAGTTGGAAGGCATTGAGATAGAATTTTAATAGGGCAGGAGACCAATCATACAGCAAGGTGCGCCACTTCAGGGCTTAAGGGGTGCAGAATTCACCTATAGTTAACCACTCATTTTGCATTTCTAAATTCATTGCGTGCTCTGTATAACTATCATTTTCATCTTGAAATAACGAAATATTTTTGGCCAAAAATTAAAAATGTTTTATTATTAAATTTATCACGCTTAATACAACCCCTAATATAAATTTCATTTTGAAATACTATGAAGACTATGATTTAGGTGATATACTCATACTATCAGTTTCCATTGATGATAAAATGTAACAAGATCCAAGCAACTCAAAATTGAGACATTTCAAATTTATATGAAAAAAAATATAAGTGCAATGAATCATTTAAAAAAAAATCTGTATAAATAAAATTAATGAATTAAGGCACAATTAAAATAGTTTATAGAAAACTTAAAAACTTAAGCAATTGTATACCGGTGTGAAACATCATGTAATTCAAAAAAAATTGTTTATTTTCTCATTGAAACCTAATGACAATTTATAATATTGCCAAAAATTTGGTCCTGACCCTTAAACGTGTGTTCGTTTACATTTACCCGTGTATTTATGTGTCACGATTTTTATGTTCATTCTATTTTTAGTGTCCCCTGTAATTTAGGGGTGTAGTTACATCCCCCGTAACCACAAGTCTATTCACCTGTTTCCAATTTGAATATTCATATAAAATCAGGCAGATGAGAGCGATACTCTTACGGTCGCCGACCCTTTGAGTGGAAAAGTTGAAAGCGAACAAGATTCACTTAAACTTGGCGTATGATATCCTACGTAATAAGACATTTTATGGATAGATTTATCTAAAAACTCATACTGGACTTGATGTGGTAATGAAAAAGCATGTAATAATTCACTGATCTACTAAATCCGAAGTTTAATTAATCTTTCAGAATTATGACGACACGTTTGTGCAGTGCTCGAGTCGGCTTCTGCACAACGGGTTCGATTTCCGCACAGGACAGATGTTTTGTATAACCTACAAAACTTTGTTCCGGTCTGGGTGTATGTGCATGTGAGATTTCTATATTCAAAAAATAAAAAAATAATCTTTATTCAACATAGACTTTTACAGGCACTTATTGACGTCAACAGACAAAACAAAAAAACAAAGCTTAAAAAAAAAACAAAAACCTTGTCCGTACGTACGAATAAGGAAAAAAAAAAAATAAAAAAAATGACTCGACACCTGTTCGGAAATTGGGAGAGCCTTCTCGAGAAGAACAGGCAAGAAACTCTGAAGGTCTATTTTTTATCTCCTCTTTACAATGTTAATAATTACAATAATATAATATAAAAATACAATATAGTATAAGATACAATCATACCTAATACGATTACAGTCGTATGTATGTCGTAAGTATTTGTGACTGCACCTTCGATACAGGATAAAAATCCTTATGTAGGGCGACGTTATTTTTTAAAAGACTGGATAAAGTTGACGAGTAGTTAGTGCGCCGGTTTCAAGATATCGCCATCTCTGTGGGGTTCGAGTCCCGATGGGGGCAGATGTTTGTGTGATGCATACAAGCGTTTGTTCCTTAGTCATGGCTAGTAATTTATATATTTCTATAAACAATAGTTATCTCTGTATGGTGACTAAATGTATGACTATAAGTTACTCTAGATCTTATAACAGAAGCCTTACAGGGCTTACTTTAGCCAAGACTAATTTGTGTAATGTAAAAAATATTTATAAAGATATTAATTTAAATTTAGACAGCTTATTAAAGCGGCTAGAATAATACAACATGATTGGCTGGTAGGGGTAGAATCTCGTTTCCAATGATCTGTCGTAAATATAAGTTTTTTATATTGCTATATATAACATATGTTTTTTTGTTAAATTTTATTATACAAATCGTTTTATTTCTTTATTGGTATCGTCGTATTCAAACTTTCTTTGATATTAGCTTTCTATGGGTGATGACCAAATATCAATATTTTCCTGAAAGAGCTAAGTTAAAACTAAGTTATAGCCCTTTTGTCGTGCTACATACAGACAAATATTTGTAAGTAATGGGTGGATGTTTGTTACTTTTCACTTAAAAGTTCTGAATGGATTTTAATGAAACTTTACATAAAAATAATATAGTGATGTGCCGAGTAATCATTTTGGTGGATCGAGTCGATTCGAGTCAGTTTATACGGTATTCGAATTAACACTCGATTCCCTGATTCGATTCCAGTACTCGGATTCTATGTTTGGCATCATCATCATCATCATAGGTCACCCTCTGACATCCAGAGGGTGTGTTTTCCGCACTTAGTCCTGTATGGACCATTGTGCGTGAGTACAAGGTGGAGGTTGCTCATTCCAGCCATCCATCAGGAGGGAGGTGCCCTCCAGAAGCAGATTAAGTTCCCCATGTTGTTCAGGATTTCCTCGATTGTTTTGGGTGATCCCACGGTTTCTTTCCGGATTTGGGCGACGCCTGTGTACTCCAGTAGCACATGTGCAATCGTCGTTCATGCATGCTCTGCACAGAGGGCTATCGGTTATACCTAGAGCGTATAAGTGTTTGTTAAGCGAGCAGTGACCCGTAATGGTTCCTACTACTATTCTTAGGTTCTTTTTGTTCAGTCGCAATAAACGCTTTGTTAGTCTGTTGCTCAGGTTTGGCATAGCCTCTTTGGATTGCCTACAGCCAGGCGCTGAGGTCACCAGCTTTCGGCTTGCCTATGTGTGTGTCTTGTAACCAGCCACGTAACTGGCTGAAGGGGATAGGCATAAGCGGTTCTGGTCCGAACTCCACCATGTCGGACCCCTTCCTTGCCAGTTCGTCCGCTGCATCATTGCCTCTTGATCCACTGTGTCTCTTTATCCATTGTAGGGTTATTTTATTGTGATTGAGTACTGCTATCTGTTCCAGGGCGTTGAGACATTCAAGTGTCTATATGTTGTATGTATGTTTGGCATTCTAATATTTGTAGACTCGAGTCAAGAAATTCGAGTCTGTAATTCTAGTCCAGTCCAGAACTAGAGCCCGATTTTAGCACAAAAAGGAAAAATAGAAAGGAGTAAGCTTCAAACAGCGTGTAGGTTAGGTTACGCACAACGACACAAAATAATATTACTGTAATGTTTATTAAAAGATAATAAACATTGAATCAAGACATAAAGCAAGGCAAGCGAGGTAACCAAACTCGAATACTAGACTCAGTACGACTCGTATAAAATAGAATCAAGTTAGCGAGTACGAACTGATTCTTCCAGACTTCGAGTACCAGAATCGAGTCAGGCGTACTCGAATCAAAAATAGAGCATACGGGCTTATATAAGCAGTTTGCTAATACAAGTGAGTAAACCAAACTGGAATACTAGACTCGAGTCAATAGGACTCGAATAAATAGAATATATTAGCGAGTACGAACTGATTCTTCCTGACTCGAGTACCGGAATCGAGTCAGGCGTACACGAATCAAAATAAATTGGTATTCGAGTAGGCGAGTCCAAAGCAGGGATCGAGTCTGACTCGAGTCAAACCGTACTCGGCACATCGCTACCATAATATAGCTTATACATACAAATTCCAATAGGCTACAATTTATTAAGATTGAATGTATGAATTGTCTACATACAAAATTTACAAATCGATCATCCGACCTGTCGTCATGTATGGAAGTGAATAATGGGCCGTCAAGAAGAAGGAGGAAAATAGATTGCATACAAATGAAATGAGAATGATACGATTGATGTGTGGTGTGACAAGGATGGATAAGATAAGGAATGAGTACATAAGAGGAAGCCTGAAAGTAGCGCCAGTGGTAGAAAAAGTGAGAGGAAGTAGTTTAGCATGGTTTGGACATGTGATGCGGAGGGATGAAAGTCATGTCACAAAGCGAATGTTGAATATGAAAGTGGAGGGATACACGGGCAGAGGAAGGCCAAATAAAAGATGGATCGATTGTGTGAAGAATGATATAAGAATGAAAGGAGTAAGCATGGAAATGACGGCTGATAGAGAGGAATGGAAGGAAAAGATCTACTGCGCCGACCCCAGATAATGGGAAATGGGCAAGAGGATGATGATGATGTATGAATTGTCTACAATATTACGATAAGCGCGTATGAAAATAAAAATTGATAAAATGATAGCCTTTTTAATAAAATGATAGCCTTGACATAACCACAAATAAAGGTTAATTAAACAAATAAATATTA
The DNA here is from genome assembly GCA_036419045.1 of Scirpophaga incertulas. Lineage (NCBI taxonomy): Eukaryota > Metazoa > Arthropoda > Insecta > Lepidoptera > Crambidae > Scirpophaga > Scirpophaga incertulas. The sequence goes on along the minus strand of CM071639.1, from coordinate 3,473,675 downwards.
AAAAATTGTTAAAAGTTTGCAACAACACTACGCAGATATTTCATGTAGCTACACATATATTACATATCCTAATGATATTTTATAACTTTCCCCTCTCGGGATTAACTTTATTACACGGATTTTTGATTAAATTTGTGTTCGCTGAGTTTTGAATGGATAAACTTGTGTATATAAATTCAATTAGAAAAATCTGGCAATTTGAATTAATATTATCCTATTATAACTATTATAAAGGCGAAAGTTTGTAAGTATGGATTTTTGTTACTCTTTCACGTAAAAACTACTGAATGGATTTGAATGAAACTTTACCACAATATAGCTTATACATCAGAATAACACATAGGCTACAATTTTTGAGGTTTCTATGAGGTTGTAAAAAAACACATTTTTTGCGCTTACATTGCAAACGCTGACTGAATCCTACAAGATAGATCAAAACAATTTACTACAGTATTGTACAACTTAAAAAGGTCTACAAAAAAGTCCGTGATGGTATATGTTTATCTCTTAGGAATAACCCACAAAAGGAAAAAGATCGTTAAATGTAGTTTATAGGAGCATACTGCAGTAGCTACCTATAGGCCTATGATTAGGGCTCTGCAGTGCTTAGTTACCGTATTTCTTACTTATTACTAGACTAGACGGGACGACCCTGAAGTCCACGCGAACGAAGTCGCGGGCAAAAGCTAGTAATTTTATAATTTACTAGCTGTGTGTGTGTGTGATTTGCATTGTTTATATATTTCTATAGTAATCTAGTAGTAAATATAGCCTATGTTACTCAGTGATAATGTAGCTTTCTAATGAAAAAGAGAATTATCAAAATCGGTCCAATACTTTTTGAGTTTATTCGTTACATACAAAAATACAAATCTTTCCTATTTATATTATTGTAGATATGTTACTCTTAATAGCCTAAGTGTAGATATTATCTTAACCAAATAAAACAGATACAAGCGAACATATATCGCACTAATAATGCAATAGTGTATCAACTCAAAACGTCGTACTTGACATAATACTATAACACACGCAAAATTTGATTCCTCACGCGCGATCAAGACCGTCGTTCGATTAGCGCAAAAACAGAATAAGGATAAATTAAAAAAACTTATGTGACAGTTATTCAATTTGCAACTATAACATGAAGTGAGTAATAAGTTTTTTGTTGATTCTGAAAAATGTTCGATTTTGAGTTGATACACTATTGTATTATTAGTGCGATATGTTTGTAGTCGCAATATATGAAAACAAAGAAAATTGTTGTCATTACACAATCACTTAGAAATAAACATTTGATTGCGACTTTTATGTAGTTAAAACGACCGGGTATTTCTGTGAAGGTCCAATATTCGATTCCCTACTAGTAGAAAGTACGGGTTCTAAGTTGGCCTACTAAACAAACATCGACTATAATTTTCCATCATATTATATTATAAAATGGGCAGTTTATAGCTTTCGAAAGCTCCAAATGAAACTTATATTGTTATCATTCGTAAAAAAGCAGTTAGGAGCTTAATTCAATGCTCTATTCTCTCTATTCAAAAACAGTGATCTACATAATGTGAATACTAGAAACAAAAATAAACTTGTCGTTCCAATCTTCAGACTCCATAAAGACTGTTCGTTCTTGGGGAAATGTATATCTATGTCTAACAAACTTCCGCAAAGTGTCATGTATTTGCCTTTATATAAATTTAAAATCCATATCAAAAAGACACTCATGAGTAAAGGTTATTATAAAGTAAGTGACTATCTAAATGATCACAGTATTTGGGAATAGGGACACTATTCATAGAGCCATGTTTGGTAACAACATTATTTATAATATTGTATTATTTTTATATGTGTATGTAAACATATATACGACTGTAATCGTATTAGGTATGATTGTATCTTATATTATATTGTATTTATTAACATTAAAAAGAGGAGATAAAAAATAGACCTTCAGAGTTTCTTGCCTGTTCTTCTCGAGAAGGCTCTTCCAATTTCCGAACGGGTGTAATGTCAATATTTTTGTTTTCTTATTCGTACGTACGGACAAGGTTTTTGTTTTTTTTTAGCTTTTTTTTTGTTTTGACGTCAATAAGTGCCTGTAAAGGTCTATGTTGAATAAAGATTATTTTGATTTTGATTTTCATTGATCATTGTAAAAAATGCCCTATTTCATAACTACATTAAGATGTCGAAAAGAAATTCTCAAGCGTTATACGAGTACCTATGTATTGTTGTATTATAAATAGACAAAAACTTTAGTTCACGTGACATTCTATAGTCATTAATATCATTTCAGACACTCGCCCGAAAGCTCAGAATCAAACGCACGTGGCACCAAGTTGACAGTCTGCCACCTTAGTTCGAAGCTTAAAAAGCTCTGCGATCCCTCCCCATATTATTATAACCCTCAGTCCTCAGTATCATTCGAGCAATCGTGGAGGGCTGACGCGCGTCGCTCCCTCGCGATACTACGAAAATAGTTGACATTGAAGTGCTGCCGCGAGTGCATGTGTTGTCTTTCCGAATTTTTAAAGGATTTTGTGATAAACTTCAGTAAGTACACATTTTTTCAGATTATAATTAATTACACGTTTTCGTTTGGGGGCGATCCAAACGCGTCCATTTTTAATTACAGTTTAATAAAGATTTAAACTTAAAAGCTGTTTGCAAACGAAGCCGAAAAGTTTTATGAATTTTTCGCTCTGATTAAATTATAGATTAAACAAATACCATTTTTTTATTATTTTATCAAAAAATTATTTTACTTTCACTAGTTACAAAGTCTGAACTTTATATTGTTTGAAGTTGCATATAATAATAATAAGCTGAGAATAGTAAAAATAATTATCATTTGATGTATTAATATTTATTTCCACTTTTACAAAAAATAACAGAAATGTATTTTTATTTCAAATTAACCACCATTTCTTGCTGTTTTCAATCTAATATCAGTTAGTAAGCTGAATATAGTGGGAATCGTCGTAAATGCTCTTTAACCTTAATAATTAAAGCTGTTCTTAATAATTTAACATTCCGAATAATCATTGAACATTATCAAATAATACAGAAACAGTGGTAAATAACATATATAAGAAATATATATATTTTAAATCAATAATTATCTGTTAAATATAAAACAAATTATTTGACATACAAGTACACCGTTATAGCTTAATAAATTTATTTAAGGATCAAACATGAGTTAATATATCTTGTGATAATATACTTCTTGGACATATCATTAAAGGTAAAAATTTCCTTAGTGTTTCACAGACCGTTTATACTTTCAATTATTTATAAATTCATCTATGCATTATAAATATAATTATCACTAAGCAAAGTTAGATCTCAATGCACAGAAATTTTCTGTAAAACCATTTCTGTCTTAAAAAAAAATCTTTTTGGCACCAAAGATTAATCTAACTCTGGATTTTACTGAATATACTAAGAGTTTGACTGATTAAGGTCAGTTTAAGTATACGGCAGCGACATTTCACTGAACATCAGAATTTGAATCGCTTTTGTTACCTTTCTCTATTTGTTTCGTTTGTAGAGTCAGATTCAGTTGTTTCGACAGCGGCTTAAATCGAGAGTTTTAGGTTTCCTCGTTGGGGGACGTAGACTATTATAGCTACATTGCAAATGTATTCCAATCTGTTATTCGACTTGACAATTTTATATATAACGTACTACCATGGTCAAGTTATACATTGTAGGAAAACCTGCTTACAGCTGCAAAGAAATTCAAAGGCGTGAGTAATATTGACCACTTACTCGTACAATCGATCGGAGTGATTGTCGTAACCTTAATTTAGTAGAAGTAAGTTCTATCCGAACGATATGAACGTTGATACGATTCACACGCTGATGTTACCCTGGTACATAATGAACGAGTAAAGATGTTTAATATTTGAATATTTAAAAACGTTACAAGTGTTTTTATTAACTTTCAAAATTATACTTTATGTGCCTCAAGAAAAGATTCACTGTGCGTTCGTTTTATTTACAAGGGTTCGCTATTTTTATATAATAAGAAAAGAAATTTTATGCACAATAAAAGACATTTACATTAAATTGAAACGTTAATATTTACCTTCTCTACCACTTACCTACTAGCAATCTATATTACAAAGGGAATTATCTCCCTAAAACTAGATTAATTTAATTCTAGGAAATTTAAGAGTTCACCTATGAAATTGCCAGTTTGTATGAAAACCTCCATACATTTAAGTATATTTTTTCATAGTAACGTTTTCCTTCATTATTATGATGAATGTATGAAACTTTTACATACACTTTTACAAACTTTTACTCTCCTTAAAAGTTGTTAGAGTAACTAAAACCGTAAAGGTAAGAAAAAATCTTTTCAGAAAGTTTTAGTACTTTTCAGATATGTACTTTTCAGATATGTTGTTTAATTTATATCATTTTGTATCATTCATTACATATCATTATATATTGCAATCAAAACTTTCGAGTTAAAATGTTGCAATATAAAATAATAATTAACAATCCACATAATATAAAAATTATGAACTTACAAGTAGGTATGAAAGAAATGAACAACAATTTTATAGGTATAAGACCTTTTTTTTTTGTTCCCCCTGAGGAAAATGCATTAAGTTGCATACCCCGGCTGTGGCGAGCCGGCGGTTATGTGGGGCTCTCCTCCCGAGAAAGGAGAGGCCTACGCACTAAAAACCTCAGGGATGGCCTTCCTCAGGCATGTAGGGAGCTCCTGGGAACATCAAGCTACTTCCGGGAACCCCCAGCTTCTGCTCCTCCACCGATACAGGGGAGCCATCCTCGGAAGAGGTTACGATTCCTCCCGCGATCTCCACCACCGACGACGCCCCCCGGCCACGGAAGGGGCGTGGTCCCTCCCGGGTCGCCGTATCCGCGGGCGCAATTTCCTCGCGCCCGCGGACCCGTAGCGGCGCCGCAGCTGTGCTACCGAGCCCGGCGCCGCCTCCTTCGAGCGGGATCGGTCAACTCCCGACCCCGCTCGGTGGCCACCTTCTGAAGTATCACTGCTTCAGAGGCTACAGCCCTCTAACCTCCCTCGTCCGCCAGCATTGCCGCAATCAATGCCGGCGGCGTGGTCCCTCCCGGGTCGCCGCATCCGCGGGCGCGATTTCCTCGCGCCCGCCGGCGACCCGCGGATAGGTATAAGACCTATTATATAAAATTAATTATACTATAATAAGATACTGAAAATACTTATGTACTTCAATAAAATTACACTACTCGTACATCACTACTCACTACATAGTATAAAACAAAGTCGCTATCCGCCGTCTGTCTGGCCTATGTATGCTTAGATCTTTAAAATTACGCGGTGATGCGGTTTTTTTAAGTAGATAGAGTGATTGTTAAGGAAGGCATAAGATAGTAGAGAAACACTGATTAATTTAGAGGTTTCTAAGGTGATGTCGTAAATAAGCATGTTTTTTTGCGCTTATATTGCAAAAAGCTGGCTGAACCCTACTAGATAGACCAAAATAATGAACTATAGTATTGTCTACCTTAAAAAGTTCAACAAAAAAGTATATGTCTATCTCTTACTGTTAAGAGTAATCTGACTGCAGTTGCGCGGGGTATTCTGGGCACGTTTCGGGCTTCTTGTGAGAATTCTCAGCCTTCCTCTGCTGAGGAAAAAAAAATTAAAAGGAATCTTAGGAATTTAAAGGAAACTACGAAAACGTCGTCGTCTTTTATCCATTTCTTATGTTGACTTCCAAAAAAGCTCTCGTTTAGACGCAACCTTTTGAATGCTAGCCGCTCGCGAGGTGGGCGCGAACAGATGTCAGTTATTTATAAAGTTGTGCGTCTCAGCTGCCGAATGTCAATTTACATTATAATTAACTGGCTTTGAGAACTTTGTGGTTATCCATATCTAACTTTCCTTACCTTTGAGTACATTAATTTGTGTTATATATAGCAGAAATTCAAATTGTTTACTAACTTTCCGGACGAGATATATCCCACGTATATCAATCAGATTTTCACGTAGCAAGTAGATGTTTTCGCATAGCAAACAATAACCTATGACTTCCTTATTTCAAATTAAATCTATTCGATAATTATATCATATAATTTTAAAAGTCAATTAAGTATTTTTTTTTATTTATATATAAACAAAAACAGGCAAATGAATAGACGTGAGCTGTCAGCTGTGAGAGACGCCGGAATTACATCGCTTTCTTGGAAAACGGACACTGATATATATTTTTCCTTAAAACCGGGGAAGCATAGTACTAATTTTAAAACGACAATGTAACACACATTACTAACCAATAAGTTTTTTACATTCGTAAGTAATTATGAAATCAGTATACCTGTTTGTTGAATTTTTGTTTTTTAAATTTATATTATACTAACTATACCTGCGAATTCTTCAACGTGGAATTTTAAAAAAGTTAGTTTATTAGATTTTTTTTTTGCATTTTATATTTTAAGTGGCAAGCGCGTGCGCTGCGCGCGCCTCTGGTCAGTACTTGAACATTGCAACATTACTTAATTTTTCTAAAATAAAAGTATGTTACTTCTTATTACATCAGTTGACAGACAGACAGACAAAACTCCAATTGTCCTTATATGTAGAGATTTCCACAAGGCACTTAGATGTTAAAACACGGTATTAGTTCGACATTAAATATTTCATTCAAACTACGTGAGCGAATTCACGGCAGACAATGACGGTATTACAACATTTCTGATTGCCCAAATTAGCCCTTCGCTAAAAGCAGGCCCTTTGTTAGCTCAGTTTATTAATGTCGTTTTGTAGGCGATGGTGGATCGAATGAACACATCTATTCGGTTCTGTTAATTGGATACACTTCTCGATCCTGATTAATGTAATAGTTGTAACTATAGGTTTTTCTTCTACGATGTAATTAGTAGTAATTAGTACTTCTACTATGTAATTAGTAGTAACTAGTATTAGTACTTCTACTATGTAATTAGTAGTAACTAGTATTAGTACTTCTACTATGTAATTAGTAGTAATTAGTATTAGTACTTCTACTATGTAATTAGTATTGGTACTTCTACTATGTAATTAGTAGTAATTAGTATTAGTACTTCTACTATGTAATTAGTAGTAATTAGTATTAGTACATCTACTATGTAATTAGTAGTAATTAGTATTAGTACTTCTACTATGTAATTAGTATTAGTACTTCTACTATGTAATTAGTAGTAATTAGTATTAGTACTTCTACTATGTAATTAGTAGTAGCTAGTATTGGTACTTCTACTATGTACTTAGTAGTAACTAGTATGAGTACTTCTACGATGTAGTTAGTAGTTACTAATATTAGTACTTGTACGTTGTAATAACAAGTATTAGTTAATCTTTGTTATTATAACTTTTTATTAAGAATTTAGATAACAGCTTTTTCTTTATTTTTACTTTAGTACAACAAAAATATATTGAAGACAAAATAATGTATTCAATAGGATTTTTTATCAATTTTACTAACTAAAGTAATAAGGAAAATTAACTTTTTTCTTAAACAGAGGCGTTACCGTGACTGCTTAGAATAGGTTATTATTACAATATTGAACAGAGACACTATGGTTTTATTAAATACCTTTGATGGAATACGAGCATTGCAGTCAAACCTTATTAACAAAAATAATATTTTTACCATCTTGTATACCTAATAAGTTTTATATAATAGATCTTTAGCTATGATATTGCTATTTATTTATTTCTTTTGTACTACCAAATTCGTACCTTTCATACTACTTGACTTATGTTAGTTATATAATAGATAATATTTTGCCAAAATCTCGCAAGCTTTGATTGCAATATGCCCAGGAATTTGGTTTATTTAAATTTAAAATAAAACATATCTTTATAGTAGCGGAAATTTATCGTTTCATGATTTTGTACTATACCATCTCCATATGTTACAATCTACAGAAGAAGTATTATTGTATCTTTCTTTTTTTTTATATAATATATATGCGATTTTCATCGAAAGTGTCATAAATGACTGGCAGCTTCGCGGCCCATTCCATATTCAAATACATTATTATCAAGGAAAAAATACAAACAGCGCGAATTGAAAGAAGTTTTTAACAAAATAAACGCGTGCCAAATTCAAAATGACAACAGAGTTGAAATAAGAAAAGTTTTAATGCAAAAATCTTTCTGCCCTGACTAGTTATAAATGTACGTAACGTTCCCCTTTTATATCTGCCGATATAACTGTGTAACTTACTCATGGAACTAATATTATGATTGGAGTGAGCCACGTCCTTATAGAGTTCCCACAATATTAATAGTATTTCATACTTCGATGTAGAAGCCGAATAGCGCTGGTACTTTGCAATATCAATTTGGGAGGCTTGAACTTTATGGCCATTGTAATAAGGTATACGATTATTTATCTTGGGTAGTCAAATTTGGTTCAGTTCATTCGTTCTCGTTCTCATCAGCGAAGGTTCCTTTATTCCGATTTATTATTGTTCTGTAGAGAAATGTTTGTTACTACTCAAATTACCATTTTAATAAGGCATTCGATTACTTATCTTGGATAGTCAAATTTGGTTTAGTTCATGCGTTGTCGGTGAGCATTCATAAGACTTATATAGTCAGTTATCTAGTTAGTTTTATTCTATAGTCAGTGTATAATCCCTACCGTCAAACAATTTTTTCAAAACGCTCTTTCCGGTAAAAAAAAATTTGATTAAGGCAACAATAGTCATGTTACCTTGTAAGTCCATTTGTATTTAAAATTGATATAATGCAATTGTGTCAAAAAATAAACAATCATTTTAACACAAAACCTACTTCAAAAACTTGACTATTCTAAATTAATTCTACCTACATTCATCCAGAAACAGAACAAGGTATACATTTGAACGTCGAAATCAAAATCAAAATAATCTTTATTCAACATAGACCTTTAGAGACACTTATTGACGTCAAAACAAACAAAACGAAAAAAAAGAAAAGCTTAAAAACAAAAACCTTGTGTGTGTGAAAACAGTTTTTATTACGCATGGAATAGAGTCTAGGTTAATATTAATAATTTGACAGCAGCCGTGTGCACATAGGTAAACTTTCCTAAGATCTCAACAGTACATGATAGATTAACATTTAAAAAAAATATTGCGAGACACAAACAATCTAATCGTCGAAGTAAAGAAAAGTGTACGTAAATAATAGATCCGCTCCCATTTAGTTACTCTGTAAAGTAAAGTATGTTGAAATTGTAACTTTATCCCTCGGGAGAGTTCGTATGGCCCTTGAAGAAATTCGATATTTCTACGTTTCGGTAACCATTTAGGTGTCTGAAATAACAATTTTGCGACCTTTTCTTCCTTCTTATACCAATGAACAAGAAAGTTATTACATTTAGAGCATATTTAGTAATATATATATAAGTGTTACTTTCATTATATATATAAATATCCTTTTAATATTATAAACGTGAAAGTATGGATGTATGTTTGTTTCTCTCAGATCGCTTCGCTTTAAAACTACTGAAAGGATTTTACTACTAATGAAACTTTAATATAATATAGTTTATACATAAGAATAATATATTGGATCCAACTTATAAAGATATACCCCACGTAGTGATGTGCCGAGTCGCCGTTTTGGTGGATCGAGTCGATTCGAATCAGGACTCGATTCCCTGATTCATGCCCAGTACTCGGATTACTACTTAAACTATGTTTGGTATTCGAATATCTCTAGACTCGAGTCCGATTCCTAGACTTGAGTCTGGAAATTTTAGTTCAGTCCAAAACTAGAGTAGATTTTAGAACAAAAAGGAAAAATAGAAAGGAATTAGCTTCAAACTGCTTGTAGGTTAGGTTAACCACAACGACACAAAAATAATAATACTGTAATTTTTATTAAAGGATAATAAACATTGAATCAAGACATAGAGCTTATGTAAACAGTTTGCACAAGCGAGTAAACCAAACTGGAATACTAGACTCGATTCAATAGGACTCGTGTAAATAGAATATATTAGCGAGTACGAACCGATTCTTCCCGACTCGAGTATCGGAATCGAGTCCGGCGTAAAATAAATTGGTATTCGAGTAGGCGAGTCCAAAACAGGAATCGAGTCTGACTCGGGTCAAATGGTACTCGGCACATCGCTAACCCCTCGCTAATATAAGCTACCCGAAATGCAAATCCTGCTACAGTCAATCCGCGTAATACAGAATATCGTCGACCCAGACACGTCCTTTCTGACCCTCCCGACTCATTAACGCTGGCTTCAAGCCTTGCGAGAGGCGGTATCTGCGCCGCCATCCCTTAGTTAGTCCATACTCCGCAGCTTGCTGCACATGTACGAGTAGGCCCCAGCATTTCAAGGCCAGACCCACTTTGGCGCACCGAGCCTTCTTTCGCGCATATGTCCTCTTCGGAGGGCACCGCTGACGTGCCCTCTCCTGAGGGTGCGCCAACCATTCGTAGCCAGCCAGCAAGCCGTAGGGCCCTTAGGGCCAAGGCTAGGCTGAGTTTAGTCGGTCGTCGTCAAATCCTGCGCAGACGAAGTCGCGGGCGCTAGCTAGTTATAAAGACTTGAAAAATAATCATTCGAATATTCATAAAAGCAGGGAAACGAAATAATGAAGACAACAATTTATTTGGTTCAGTCGGTTTTTCTCGGTTATTCTTAAGCGTAGTACTTGGCTTTAGGTCTGCTGAAGGTAGACACGTCACGTCAAATACGGATGCTGCATGTCCCGAGGGTAGAATCAGGGCGGTGCGTGCTAAAACTCAGTTGCGGGGGTAGCTGGAACAAGAGGGTACCCAAGGTTAAAGATGATCAGCTACCTAAAGATAGATTGTATAAAAACACTCACTAAATGGTGTAATACAAGTAGATATTTATTAGGTTTAATTTTTCATTTAAAATTATCAAGCCATACCTTTTTCATTGCTTTACCTTTGTCATTAGAAGTCGTTGTTAAATTTGTTTTCTTTTTGAAAACCTTCAACATGTAATAGAGAATAAAATAAAATTCCACTTAACAAAGCAATTTTTCATATCAAATAAATAGCCTGAAAAGCAAAGGCGAAAATAATGAGAATACATTTAGAATGCTTAGAAAACTATAAATAGAACCTTTTCAATTCGAAAGGGATTGAACGATCAAAACTGAATTTGAAGACACTTGAAACGTGCAACCAGATGTCTATTGACGCGAATCCTACACGGGATTTCTCGAGACTCCAGAACGTAACAAAAGATTCTGAACAGAATGAGCAAGTAAAAATACCCTTTTCAACGATTCCAAGTGAATATCAATCGACGTTTGATTTTCTATAAAGCGTTTCTTTTAAAGTCACGGGCGAGGAATTTTTTGTAAACCCGAAAAATTTGATCGTAGTGTTCGTTAAGAAGGAGTCATGAATTTGAGGGGAGAAAAATATCTCGGCTTCGTATTACGTTTTATTTCTCAACACTCTACCTTTAGTTTTTCACACTAGTTGCTAATAAATAAAAAAAAAACAAATCTAATCCACATGCTACTAATCGGAACACCCTCACCAAATTGTATTCCGTTCAATCATCATAAATCATCGTAAGGTTATCTTAATGTTTATTTTTTTTTATTAAAAACAGGGCTACTTCTAAACAGACAGCTCAACAGAGTCTAGAACACCGTCGAAGAGTTGCTTGCCTTTCGGTTTTCTATAGGTTGCATTTCGGAGAGTGTGCGTTGGAATTACATGAATTAATTCCACCCGCTCCTTTCCACCTCCAATCAACCAGACGTAGGCTTAACTACCATCCTTACGTGGTGGACTATCCTGTTACACGTACAAAACGGTTCCAGTCTTCGTTTTCAATACGAACAGCTAAGATATGGAACTCTTTGCCGACGTCTGTGTTCCCGGAACAATATAATCTTACGGTCTTCAAGTCACGAGTGAATAGGCATTTGCTACGTAAGCGTGTTCCATCCTAGTCCTCATCGTCACTTACCATCAGGTGAGATTGTGGACAAACGCAAACCAATTTTAAATAAAAAAAAAACAAATCTAATCCACATGCTACTAATCGGAACACCCTCACCAAATTGTATTCCGTTCAATCATCATAAATCATCGTAAGGTTATCTTAATGTTTATTTTTTTTTATTAAAAACAGGGCTACTTCTAAACAGACAGCTCAACAGAGTCTAGAACACCGTCGAAGAGTTGCTTGCCTTTCGGTTTTCTATAGGTTGCATTTCGGAGAGTGTGCGTTGGAATTACATGAATTAATTCCACCCGCTCCTTTCCACCTCCAATCAACCAGACGTAGGCTTAACTACCATCCTTACGTGGTGGACTATCCTGTTACACGTACAAAACGGTTCCAGTCTTCGTTTTCAATACGAACAGCTAAGATATGGAACTCTTTGCCGACGTCTGTGTTCCCGGAACAATATAATCTTACGGTCTTCAAGTCACGAGTGAATAGGCATTTGCTACGTAAGCGTGTTCCATCCTAGTCCTCATCGTCACTTACCATCAGGTGAGATTGTGGACAAACGCAAACCAATTTTAAATAAAAAAAAAAACTCATAAGTGCGTTCAATATTATATAGTATAGTCGAGATAAAAAAGTTTCCCCGCTTTAAGAGCTAATTTATCAATCCTGGCAACATTTAGTTACATATTGAACATAATGTCAGTTCGACGTTTGAAATAGGTCAATTGATTGAGAGGTGAACATACTATTTTGACCCTTATTATCATATAAAATAGGCATAATTTAGTTGTCAATTGTCATGAAAGCTGTTGAACCTTTTCCTATCCCGAAGACAAAAACAATGTACTCACGGAGCAAAGCTATATACATATGTACATTGACCTTGAAAATACTGCCATCCTCGACACAATAAAAACTGTTTTCATAGTTCAATTGTTTACCATGTATGTTGCCGTTTTGTAATACAAAATGTGAATTTATTGTCTTTGAAATTTTACTTGAAAAGACACATAGCAAATGGTGGCGTGTTATAGTGGCAGTAGGTAAGATAAGGGACACTCAATTGTACAAAAATTCAATAAAAAATTCCTAATTTCCAGAAAAGATGCATTCAATTTGTCAAAACGCAAATTTTAATAATAAAATCTAATCATATGTATGTAATTAATATTAATTGGTTAAATGTTGTTGTTTATTTATATGTCTATATATATTTAAATTAATTTGTTTTATCTTAAACATAAAAAATAAAACAAATTGGTTGCTGTTTATGGTGTATGTATGCGGTATGTGTGAGTATGTGTGTCTCTGCGTGTGTGTGTGTGTGTGTGGTGCCGAGGTCAAGCCTAGCGCACTATTTTTGTTTTTTTTTTTATAATCTGTGGATAACGTTGTTGGTTGCAGTATCGGCATGCATAGATATAGTAAACTAAATTATACTTTATATATTGTAACTGTTTGTTATCTCTTAATAAAAAAATAATTTAAAAAAAAGGAATCCTGCACAACTCACGTAACTTCTCTTTATATTTTACGTGTAGCTTCGGAAAATGAGTCAATTTTCAGTGCAGTTATTTATTTTGGCAGCTACAGAAATTTAAACGTCACCCACCCACAAAGAAACGTTAAAAAAGTATGTGAATGAACTCGTATATGATCAGCGTGAATGACTAAGGCCTAAATAAATTAATTGGCGACTTGAACGTATCGCTGTGGTCGTATATTAAATAATGATAATGAAATAATGATTTTTAATGTTTGAAATTATCATCAGACTGTTTGTTCTAGTACAGAGGATCCCAAACTTTTTTGTGTCGTAGACCCTTTGCACTATATTACCTAATATTGAATGCCTTTTTTTTCCCCTGAGGTAAATGCATTAAATTGCATACCCCGGCTGTGGCGAGCCGGCGGTTATATGGGGCTCTCCTCCCCAGAAGGGGGAGGCCTACCCACTAAAAACCTCAGGGATGGCCTTCCTCAGGCATGTAGGGAGCCCCCGGGAACATCAAGCAACTTCCAGGAACCCCCAGCCTCCGCTCCCCTGCCTAGAGGGGAGCCCTCCTCGGGGGAGGCTACACTACCTCCCCCGGTCTCCTCCATCGACGACGCCCCCCGGCCACGGAAGGGGCGTGGTAATATTGAATGCCTACATCCTAGCTACAAAATTTTATAAACATTTATAATAATTTTTTTACATCATAGATAATTTTATAAATAATTTCATGTCTTTATATTAGAAGATAGTATAATTCAAATAAAGTACTATCAGTGTATGTTGAGATCTCTATTATCGTGGACCCCCTTTTCATTTCATGTACCCCCAAATTTTGGTTCACTGACGTGGACCCCTTGCAGGTTGTCTTCCTACAATGCGTATTTGTACTTTGTATAGATTCATTTATTATCATCATTATTCATAATTTCATAATGAACCGACAGCCCCTCTATTAGTCCAACGTCCTTCTTCACCTAACACCTTGTGACAGGGCCTGTCACTCGAGAACCTTTCTGCCCCAACAGCCAGCCTACGAGCAATGAGCTCATCTCACCGCCAATTAAGGTGCCCCGCGTGGGCCTCCGAGCGCCGAGTCTTGGTCGCAGAGATCAGGCGAGATCTGTCTCCGCCGGCATTGATTGCGGCAATGCTGGCGAACGAGGGAGGTTGGAGGGCTGTGGCCTCCTTCTGTGAAGCAATGCTCCAGAAGGAGGCCGCCGAGCGGGGTCGGGAGATGGCCGATCCCGCTCGAAGAAGGCGGCGCCGGGCTCGGTAGCACAGCTGCGGCGCCGCCGCGGGTCGCCGGCGGGCGCGAGGATGTCGCGACTGCTACGGCGACCCGGGATGGACCACGCCCCTTCCGTGGCCGAGGGGCGTCATCGGTGGAGGAGACCGGGGGAGGTAGTGTAGCCTCCCCCGAGGAGGGCTCCCCTCTAGGCAGGGGAGCGGAGGCTGGGGGTTCCCGGAAGTGGCTTGATGTTCCCGGGGGCTCCCTACATGCCTGAGGAAGGCCATCCCTGAGGTTTTTAGTGGGTAGGCCTCCCCCTTCTGGGGAGGAGAGCCCCACATAACCGCCGGCTCGCCACAGCCGGGGTATGCAATTTAATGCATTTTCCTCAGGGAAACAAAAGAAAAAAAGTCTAATAAAGTCAGGTCAATATCATGAAGACAATTAGTTTAATATCTTGGTTGTAATTTTACAGCCTCTTTCATAAACTGATTTCGTGACATGACGGAAGCAAATAACAAAATTAGCGGAAGCACAACAATGCGTATGGATAAAACAAACATGTAGCGGAAGAATTGCGTAATTTCTGTTTGCGACCCCATTATCTGAAGACTTTGAAACGTCACGTTCAATGTTTATATGTGCGCCTCTTAAGTACAGTACAAAGCAATTTCCATTACATAATCAGAAAAATATATCTGAGTGCTTGACAGCCTTTGAAGATATACCGAAAACAAACCTTATTAGAATGATGAAAAGGTTATTTTAGATCGGTTGTTAAGTATTACCTTACTTATAATGTCTTTCTGTAATGTTATTGGTGTTAAGTCACACTAAATTAACTTCTAATTAGTACTTAAATGGTCATGGAATGGAATTCGCGGGATACGGAATCTAAAATGACAGTCACTTATTTATGAGAAGTAATTACATTGGTCAGCAATTATAAAATTTGGCGAGCCACCCAAAAGCAGCATTTAAATAATTTGGTCAGCATACAAAGATTTTGTTTGCAATAAAAAAAAACAGGCAGCAATTCTTGTTCCGCAACTAATTTTGATAATGGTCAAAAATTAAATCATACATAGGCAGCCAACAATAACATGAGTCTGCATAATAAACATTCAGTCCGCAAAATAACTACTTGAGCGGCAAGATTTCATGATTGAGCGGCAGAAAAACATGTCTATAAGCAGTATATTTGATTGGTATGTTAGGTTAGGGTTTTTTTTTTTTTTTTTTTTTTTTTTTTTTTTTTTTTTTTTTTTAGTTTTTAGGTTAGGTTAGGTTAGGCATGACAAATAAAGTATTTTTGCTACTCTTATATGCAGCACAAAATGCATTTTTTTGCTTACACTCTGAGTGCTTACCAAAATTTTATTAAACATGAGCAGCTGATTGCAGCTTATATAATTAATATGCTGTACAAAAATAATTACAGCCATCCAGAATGACATAAATTGCTGATTGATTTTGAAATGTTTGCTGACCATGAGTTGCTGACCAATTAGCTATTTCTGCTCACCGTTTTCTGCTCACAGAAATAACAATACTATGCTAACCATTTAATTGACACCCCTTATTTATTTGTATCAGGATTTTTCAGAAATTCCATAGTGTTCAAGTTCCATTTGAGTTTCAAAACTTCCATCAGCTTTTTCCAATTAAATATGGAACATGTTATAATATATACAGATAGACAAAACAAGAACGAGATTGTAAGTTATATTTAAAATAAAATTAATAACACCTAGAATTAATTATTTTAAAGTGAAATACATGAAATTTATAATTTTTTAATAAATATGATTATATTTTATGTAAAACTAGCGGACCCGACAGACATCGTCCTGTCAAAAAGATTTGTAAAGTGGCAGTTTTTTGTTCCTACTTATATTATAGATAAGGAAATTTTTCCTGAATTTTC
This sequence comes from Scirpophaga incertulas, assembly GCA_036419045.1. Lineage (NCBI taxonomy): Eukaryota > Metazoa > Arthropoda > Insecta > Lepidoptera > Crambidae > Scirpophaga > Scirpophaga incertulas. Next base: position 3,457,062 of record CM071639.1, on the reverse strand, counting down.
TTTGCTATAAACCTCACGGAGCCCGAGACCTTTCCAACGAATGCGAAACCGTGGAAATCGGTTCGTGCGTTCTGGAGTTATAGCGTCAGGAAGGAAAACCCGACTTATTTTTATATAGTAGATATGGTCTTCTTCTAATTTTTTTTCATACAAAAAGGTATATAATATATATACATTATCAATTAGAACGTTCACTATCATTGGGGATAAGAAATAGAGTATTGAGTATTAATATATGTTAGCGCTGTCATTGACGGCAAGAATTGTTTATTTCAGCTACTTTCATAGTATTATGTCCTATGGACTGCTGCTATGGAGATCAGCGGCTAACATTGAGAGTATTTTCCTTTTACAAAAAGAGCGATTCGTGCTATTTATTGTTTACGGGCTAGAGAATCCCTAAAAGAATTGTTCAAAGAAATTAATATTTTAACTTTAGCTAGTCAATATATAATATATATGATAATTTAGTTTTTGTATATAGAAACTATAATAAATTCAATAAAAACAGTGATCTACATAATGTGAATACTAGAAACAAAAATAAACTTGCCGTTCCAATGTTCAGACTCCATAAAACTAGCTGTTCGTTCTTGGGGAAATATATATCTATGTTTAACAAACTTCCGCACAAGTGTCATTGATTTGCCTTTATATAAATTTAAAATCCATATCAAAAAGACACTCATGAGTAAAGGTTATTATAAAGTAAGTGACTATCTAAATGATCGCACTATTTGGGAATAGGGACACTATTCATAGAGCCATGTTTGGTAAGAACATTATTTATAATATTATATTATTTTTATATGCGTATGTAAACATACATACGACTGTAATCGTATTAGGTATGATTGTATCTTATACTATATTGTATTTTTATATTATATTATTATAATTATTAACATTGAAAAGAGGAGATAAAAAATAGACCTTCAGAGTTTCTTGCCTGTTCTTCTCGAGAAGGCTCTCCCAATTTCCAAACAAGTGTCGAGTCAATATTTATTTTTTCCTTATTCGTACGTACGGACAAGGTTGTTGTTTTTTTAAGCTTTTTCTTTTTTTGTTTTGTCTGTTGATGTCAATAAGTGCCTGTAAAGGTCTATGTTGAATAAAGATTATTTTGATTTTGATTTTGATTGCCAGTTCTAGCTAGTTTTAGTAAAGCCAGTAACTTTAAATATATATTAATAATAATGTTCTATTTTAAGATTGCTTCAAATTGTCTGTACGTATGTCTGTCTTCCAGTATTTAACGTATGTCTTTAAGCTATGAAGGAACAAACGCTTTAGAAATTCGTTTTTCAAAGAGCTGTCATATCTGACACCCTTCTGACGTTTACGGGCTGCGTCATTATTCCACGCAAGCATTCCGTGCTCTCTTCCGGTTCATATGATACTGAGGGTGCAATAACGAAGTTACATCATTCCTGTTGGCAATATCTCTTCGGATATTGGATTTCTTTTATCTCCGCTACTTTTTAAGTCGGACTCCTCAAATTCCGCACGGATGGCTATGGGTTATGGTTTAACGTAGTGAATTGGATTGTGTTAGATATAAGGAATGGTTCCTGAATTCCTGTACACATATATTTTACTGTCACAATAATTGATAATGTCTTCGTTGGGTTTTCCACGCTAGATTTTTTGATTTCCTTTTGGAGCATGTGGTTATCTACTTAGTTTGGTCAGTCACATCTGACTGTAATAACAACTTTATGTAATATAAGCATAAGTTCTAATATGGCAGTTAATATTGTCTATATTGATAATATGGATTCGATTATTGATATACAAGCTTTTAGGATATATTTGACCACATTTCCTCATTTCGTAAAAAGCTTAAAAATTTGAGGTTAGTTTCCCAAATCTTCAGTATTATTAACGATCCGAAGGCTCGTGACTATTTGAGAGGTAGATTTTTGGAGTGTGTTGGAACCGAAACTGATGTCTCGATGCGCGAGTGCGTTACGGACCGCGTTTGACAAGTGCGCTGTGATTGGCGGGTTTAAATATTGTACATTTTCTATAACACTTTTCAAATAAGATCTGACCGTTACCACACACTTAGTTTTATTTCGCAAAATATTCCAACATTTTGGTCCTTCGAGCCGGATCAAGACCTGAGAACCCGCATCCAGGCATCAAGAGAACCAGAACCAGCATTCACATTTACAAGAAAGCAGCAAATACGCAATATTGCTCGATCTTTCTTACTTACAAGGAGCTACGAAGTATAGCCGCAGATTGGAGGATTAACCGGTCCAGGGCCTGATAACGCGCATAAAAGGTACAGCCGGCCATCCTGCCTATCCTACTTCACCTCCAGTTCCACTGTGTAATACTTGGCGTTCTGTGTGATTTCAGTGAGAATTACCTACTGCTAGTGTAGCTAGTGTACAACCTACCCGGTAGCGCAGCTACTAACCCTCCATCAAATCCTTGGTGATTCTCATGCGTGTAATCTGCATTCAGGCTCTAAACGCATTCTCGAGATCTCTACCCACAAGTCTAGTTTTATTTCCCATTCCTACACATGGTCCGCAATTCGCAATTGGAATAAACGGAATAGTTGTCTGCAAACATTAGATTGGTTCAAAATAGATTAGAATTCAAGAATCTTGCACGTGATCTGTTTTTTGAATAAGTTACTTAAGATAATACTTTTGTTATATATTAAAATATATCTATATATTTTATATACATATATGTGTGTGTATATTTGTGTATGTATATATTTATATTTACTTATTTCTTTCGTATTCCTTTCCGTTTAATGTAGTTGTTGTTGCTTAAATCAATTCAATCCAATCCAAACTGGATTTGTATCCTTTTCACACCTTTGCATTGCCTTATCAATAACCTTTCTGCACGCTCTATATATATAAATCGGTCTAGCGGTTCTTCATTTATCAAATTTTTTGTAACAAATTATATAAATGGCGGATTACTTTATTAATGGGGATTTTTCTGTCACATTAAAACTTTTTTCAGTGTTGACAGTACAAAGCATGTTGTTATGTCATTCATGCGGCCATTTCATTTTGAATGTGCTTCGATCAAAGCAAATTGTCAGCGATAAATTGTTTATCCAAATGTTTTGGATTAAGTTTGAAATAGCTAGCAATTAACAAAATAATTTATTTGTTTAAATAAATGAATAAGATGTATTTTTTTTTTATTATTACACTTTAACGTAGCAAAGCACGTACCGGGCCGCTATTACAAAATAATAAGTTAAGAATTAAAAGAAAACTATATCTGAAACAAGATAAGGTATTATATATAAACCCAATAAACGGCTGTGTAACCAACTTAACATTTTCAGAATTCCTACGTAGATTAAAACTGAAAAGATCAAACAAACCACTTGAAACTCGTGACAATGTGGATCGTAAACTTTCCAGTTTTAACGGAATCACAAAGGATATTGATGCTGGCTATTTAGAAAGCGTAGTATTCAATAAGTATATGAATTTTATCTTTCGTCGTATTTTATCGGCGAAGATCAAAGCGAATTTTTGAAGGAGCACATACGAGTAGGTAAGCAGAGCTGTCAACGAGCCTTGACCTTTTGCTCTGGCTAATGTGATGAACTTATGACTAAGATTGGAATAAGCTTTTACCACCCAAGGCATAAGCCGTTCTCGTAGTTATTTAAACTATAATCAACAACTGCTTTAAGACTTTAATAACCTGTAGTAATAAAATGTACAGAATACGGTAAAATATATGTATCATAATATTAGCGATAAAACTATTTATATATAATGATATAGCCGCTCTAAATTCTGTAATAGGGAGACTTACACTATATTTTAATGACAATATTTAAAGACCTGATATATCCATAACTCACCTCGTCCACCGACTCGAAGGACCATTAAAAATAAAAAATAAGGAAAAGTAAATATATATGTTTAATATACATAAAAACAATATAACAGTTTCTTAAGAAAAAAGAGACTAATAAACAGAAATGGCATTTAATAAACTACCCTTTATTTATTTATTTTTTACACTTACATCGATTAGCCTAGTCTAAAGTTGTAAGGCATGTGTTATGGTATCTAGGGTAACGGATAGACATACATATATAGATACAACCGCATTCGTCACACTCATCTGCCCACATCGGGATTCGAACCCGGGACCTTAGGATAGTGACTGCTTGAAATTGATATACTTTAAATTGATATAGTTTATCAACATACTTTAAAACTTAATTACATTTAATTTACGTACATTACATTAATTAAGAAAATAATTAGTTATAACAAAACTTAAAACTTAACTATTTACACTAAACCTACCTAGCAACATAACAATGTATAATAATAAAATTAGAATATAAATTTCCTTTATATAAATACTCTATATTTGATCGCGAAAGCGCGCGGCTGTGTCGAACCTACTCATTGCGTTTGCGCATCTATTATATAGAAACCGACTTGCATCATTTGACTACATCATTTATCATCGTCGATGTAGTAATGAACAATAAAAAAATATGAAAACTTATTCTATATATTTTTTTATTTCGTTCGCAATTTGAAACATACACAAGATTATTACTAACTAGCGGACCCGACAGACTTCGTCCTGTCAAAAAGATTAGTACAGTGGCAGTTTTTTGTTCCTAATTATTTTATAGATAATGTCGCATAGCCAACCAAATCGCAAAAAAAGTCTAAACGACCTATTACATTTTGTGGCTATTCAATTTTGGAACGTGACATTAAATCCTCCAACGATGTATTCTGTGCTCCAACGCACACACGCACACTGTTTTGATAGATATGATTGAATTTCAATTTTATGTAGCGTTAATAAAGCGTAAATTGACTCTTTGATGTTAGGAACACACCTACATTGCTTAGACAACAGTGAGTGCTTGCAATATGAACTTTATACAATAACAATAAAGCTCAATTCGACTGTACGTTTTAGTTAGAAAACGTACAGACGTAACGTACGGGAAAATAAAAGGGCTGTTTTTAGGGTATTTCCGATAATTATTCGAATTTTCCTCATTGTAGAAACCCTCCTTGAACTTCAACGAACATTAACAAAAAAGAATTGGCCAAATTGGTCCAGGCGTTGTTGAGTTATGAGCTTACCAACACATTTTGCGATTCATTTTTATATATAAGATTATGACTACAAAACAAATAAAGACACGCACGGTGTAGTTTCTAATATTAGTGAACACGGAATGTGTAGTTTCTGATATTAGTGAACACGGCATGTGTACTTTCTAATATTAGTGAACACAACATGCATAAAAACAATAATCATATATAAAAACAAAAAGCTACCTTTCACCACTTAAACCATATACTAAACGGCGTCAGATAATGGATTCTAGCAAAAACTAACGCAAGTTTTGGTAGCTCCAATAACAAGGCTCCGGTAAAACGGGATAGTGTAATAATATTTTGAAAGTGGGTCTCAGTTTTTGTTCATGATCCTTTAAAACTTGACATGTAATATCGTAACACGGAGTATTCCAAATATTTGACGAGGATAATACAACGAAGTTTGAATATTCTTTATCATCGAGTATCGAATAGCATTATTAGAAGCTCCTAAAGTTCTATATGATAAACTTCACTATTTGACACAAGAGCTACGTTGTATTCTTATAGCGCTGTTATCTCATCGGGTTAGATAGATAGATATGATAACAATCTTCATCACACACAAATATAGGAACACAAAGAGACTAAAATTAACCTAAAACAATAACCCAGTACAAAAAGCACTAATCGAACCATACTCTCGCAAACGCACTGACGAGCTATTAAAGCTTAACAGGAGTAACTTGAGCGTGATGGTTAGGGCTTTGACCGGCCACTGCAAGTTGAATTGACACCTCTACAACATAAAACTTAAGGACACTGACATATGCAGAGTCCGCGAACAAGAGCGTGAAACTCCAATACACCTCTTGTGCTACTGTGAACCGCTGATTCACAAAAGAAACAGACACCTGGGGAAACACATCCTTGACCCAGATGAAATAAAAACAATCCGAACTGGGAACATACTATCTTTCTTGGTCAGTGCCCAGTTAAGGGAGCTACTGTAGGGCCTACATAGAACCTACATGAGGCTGGTCACAATAGATCTTAATATTCGTTATTCATGTTTATATACTTTTAAATTAAAAAATACAATTAAAACTATAATTTAAACCTTAAAAATAAATATCTTGAAATACTTCTAAATTATATATATCTAAAATAAAACTAGAAACTATAAATAAAAAATGTCCTGCAATTCGGGGCCCATGAGAACAGTACCTAGGATGCTGGCAACATTACCTCTTTGGATCGCCAAACTAATCCGTTGACAGAGGTAACTGCCAGCCCTCTGATTACCGGAGGCTTCAATCAACAGTGCTGATAGATCATGTACTATTTTTTTTGCCTCCGGTCCCCACGGACCCATAGTTTCTACCGCAAACGGAGCAAATATGTAATTAGGACCTATATTACAGTATTTTCTCCGCTTACGGCTCTCTGCATGGATCGCAGCAGACCCCGCACTTAGGGATGTACTGCATACATGTGAGGGAGCCAGGTGTCTGAACAGGTTGCATCCCAGATAAGAGGCCGCCCCAGCTTCCAAGGACCGACAGTTAAGCCATCGGGTCTTTTGCCATCGCTACGATATATCCCAACTGGTTCCAATATAGATGGGATACCAGCAGTGGCAAAGGACCTATGTATGATACAATTCAATGCGGTATGGCGGGACATGCGACCTGCGCTGCGAATGCAGGAGAGTTTGTGTAGGCCACGTTCATCAACAGCATCACCGCATACGCACTGGTGTGGATGTACGATTCTGGTGCCTAAACGAACGAACGATGCAGTGATGCATATCAGCCCCGACTTACACGAAATAAAAAAAAACCCAGTACAAACCAAAAGTTGTGTGCGCTGCAGAAGTGGAAAAGGTAGCCCAATGATTGGAATTACTCACAAAAGGATGTGAGCAAAGCACTGGTATTCTGCTACAACCCGAGGGTATTGTGTTTACCAAGAATTTGCGAAGATTATTCATAAAATAAAACATAGTTTGTCCTTATAAATATAAAAATGTGCGTGTGTGTATATAAATCTATATACATGTAAACACATCCCATAAATAAATATATACTGAAAATATTTGAAACAAACAACTGAACGCAGAAGTATAAGAAAAACAAAAATACATAAATAATATAAAAATTTTGGGTGTCGCATATAAACTATAATATCATGTTGTATATTATTCAGTGATCAAATTGATTTGTCTAAATTTTAATTATATTTGAAGTGCATATTAGAAAAGTATTTAGCCATTTATTTTATTAAGAGTATAGTAATATATTTAAATGACAAAATCCACCACCAATCACCCTTTGGAATCCCTATACGTTGTTTTTGATGAAGAAATAATTCAAGGTGTGTTAAAGTGTTATATGATAACAACTGAATAAGGCTATTGTTATTATATAATTATCAAAGTTGAGCAATTTCGGTCTCATGAACGTATGTAGATACAGAAATTTCACTTTAATTTTTAATTAGTATTGTTCTTAGACTTCTAAAAAATGTACAATTATTTTTCACATAATTCTAATGAAACGAATAAATTTCTAGCTTCCTCAAATAAAATGCAACTGTTTAATATAGAAAGTATATCTATAAACGTATAAATAACAAAATTATTCGCAGTTTTGTGTATACGCTCGTACAAATTAGGCGGAGTTTATTGAATTATGATGTCACGATTGCAGTGTACTTAGGCATGGAGCGTTTTTGAGCGACTCTCGATAAGACCGCAAACATGACGCTGTATCTTCACAAGTAATAATCGTATATACGTCGTTATAAAAAAATATGATCTACCCATCACTAATAGGGAATTAATCTCTTTTTTGAAAAGAATCTTAATTTGATCCTTGCGTGTCAGTAAACGATATACTAAAAATATAAAAATTTTATACACTCGTTAAGTACTATAAAAATTTCATTAAAATTTAATATTTTCAAATTTCGCGCGTAATTAGACGAAGGCGCCGCACGAGTTATTACTCTGTAGCGATGACGTCAACAATACGGCATGTAAATAATAAACAAAGCTCTATGTTTGATGCTATGTATTATTATATTCATAATTTAAAAATTAGTTATTATCTTTTATATACTTATAAACAACTAATAAAGGAACAATAATAAAAGAGTAATACTGACATCGATGTTTTAATACTCCGTAACTCGGCAGAACAAAAGTCGGGATTTGCAGCAAAGAATTTTCCGATCATTAATGCATCTATTTTTGGTAAATTCGTACTATCTCCTTTTACAAAACTGCTTTCCATAGTGTGATTCACGTGCGATTTCAATTTAACTTACGTATTTATAAAGTTCTCTTACATTAAAAAAGCAACCTACAAACTTCTTTTTTTATTGTTTTGCGGCTTTATACGTACTATGATTCATAATGACATTGACACGCATAAGTTTACAGTACCTTATGACGTCACGACATGGCGGCCTATGTTTCGCTCTTGTTTTACGTATAGATTAAAAAAGTGAATACTTTGAAACTAATTTTTATATTATTTTTGTTATTTTATGTACTTAAACATGATGGTTCCGACTATTTAATGCATAAGCTATCATAGTTATATGCTTTTAGATCTTTTCTAATATAGAGGGAAGTACCCTATAGCTCCAACTATCTTAGAAATAGCTGATTAACTGACGTGTTTTCATGATACTTCTTAATCCCTACTAGTATTAACGCGATGTTTGAGAAAACTACTGAGAGGATTTTTATTAAACTTAACAATAATATTATATTTTATACATCAGAATAACGCATAGGCTCAATTTATAAAGATACAAGCTGGTGCTCGCGACTTCGTCTGCACAGATGATGGATTTTTGTACTCATTTGACACTTAATAAATTGTAGCCTAAGCTATATTATTGTAAAGTTTTATTCATTAGTTCCGTTCCATCAATTCATTCCATTCATAACCCATTCATTAGTAAGTAAAGGGGTAACAAACATTCATCCATACATAACATAACATAACATAACCCTTTATTGTATTCATAAAATACACATACAAAAAAAAAGAAAATAACAAATGTACAAAAGGCGGCGTTATTGCTAAACAGCAATCTCTTCCAGGCAACCTAGGACCAGGGAAATATTAAAAGGAGATTTAAATATAGGATGGGTACAGTAATTGGACAGGACAATAGGCTATAACTTGTTTAAGTTAAGGAATCTTTGACAGGAACTGAACACGGACTTGATTCTTAAAGGACTCCAGCGTTCGCGCTCCCCTAATACCATCAGGGAGAGAGTTCCACACCGGACGGCATAAGCCGAAAAAGGATATGAAAAATAGTCGGTACTTCGGGGCGGTATATCCAGAGTCAGATTAAAATTAGAACGCAAGGCACGACATGATGAATTGGATCGAAAAGAGAACAAAGATTTAAGGTAGGATGGAGATGTTGGAAGGTACAAAATATTGTAAAGTAGGGATAAACACGCAAGTCTCTGCGCTGGCGAATAGGTAACCATTTCAGTTGAAAGCGACAATTAGAAACATGGTCAAAACTACCCAGATTAAAAATGAACCTGATGGCTACATTTTGCAGCCGCTCCAAACTGTCAAGTAGTTCCTCAGATAAATTAATCCACGCAGCGTCAGCGTAGTCAATCAAGGAAAGCAAGAGTGACTGAGCTAACACTGTCTTTGTAGCTATAGGGAGAAAGCTTCTTAATCTATTTAGAGTACTTATTCGCGTTTGTAATATAAGTCGGGGTTGTGTGAATTGTCCAAAATATGAGGGGACATCCATAAATTACGTCACACGAATTTCATGGTTTTTTGCTCCTCCCCCCGTCCTTGTCACAGCTTGTCATTTGCGAAACTCCCCCCCCTCCCAGTGTAAAGTCACATATTTTAAAAATTTACATTTAGAAATTATTGGATGACAAAAGCGGTTACGAAATCAGATTTGTTTCCATTTTGATAAAATTGACATCAAATCAATTGGCAAAACAAAAAACGATTACTTATATTAAATAAGTATATGGTCATTTCATGATTTTCATATTATATTTTTCAAAATAGTACCTTTCGGGAGTACCCTATTAATAGATAGAAGAAGACACCATTCATTTATTTATTTATGAAAATATACAGACCTTACAATAAAAAATAATATTTACAGCACTTTTCATACTAATAGTAATAATTTACAGTTTGTGTTTTAACAGTTAGCTTATAATAGATTTTGAAATGTGACGTCACGAATTTTAAGATCCCTCCCACCCCCTCGTCATACAATGTCACACTTCGTCAACCCCCTCCCTCCCCTTTTCCGTGTGACGTAATTTATGGATGACCCCTAAGTGGGAAAAAATCTACCATTTGTGCAGACGAAGTCGCGAGCTCCAGCTGGATATTATAAGGTTCTGATTATAGGAAACTTAGTCATTTGCTAAGTAAAAGCTTTTGTTTGATTTGAATTTTTATTTAACTTTGTTTACTATTGAATATACTGATAAACGTGTAACTATATCTAGTGTATATAACCTAATATAATCTAATGTATGTAAATATGTTCAGTATATCTAAATGGAACCGCAAATGTAGCTTTGAATTGACAAACATACAGGAATGAAACAACGGTCCTATACGCATTGGGAAACCGATTGAATGACCCCAGAGCCGCTCCAAACACGCCCCTATCCTAAAAAGGCTGAACAAAACATTTCTAAAGCTTGTAACTCGAGAGCTTTGCGGCTAACCATAGCTTCGAGTGTTTTCAACAATGTTTTTGTGGGAAAATAACTGGCTGGAAAAATGTTTTAAGCTTAGTAGCATTGTTTTATCACCTATAAATATTAGTTATTACACTGGGAAATTTTTCACTAAGAAAATTACATATTAATTGACCTCGTTTTGAACAATAATATCAACACATGTATGTCAGTAGAAATTATTCCAACAGAAAAGAAAGAAATTGCAACACGAACGGGCACGAACGCGGGCGTTCGTTAGTCGCTGCACATTCTAACCTAACTTTCTTAATAGATCATCATTAACTTAAGACTTATTTTTTTGTGTAGGTTAAGTCGGACTCTCCGAAGACGTTAACTAAAGACCTAACTGGTTTATATAAACTAACAATTAGAGAACTTTTTTGAAGCAGTCCAGATAAGTCGACTTTAGATAACAATTATAACAATATTTTCCTTTGCGGTAGTAACATCTGATAAATGTACATAAGAAATACAATTCTGATTGCTAGATGCAATTAGAAGTCAGTATGATTAAAGCATTCCGGACCGGAGTGGTCCACAATGCTGTAATGACACTTTTACTAAAGAGTGAATCTAAATATATCAAATTTTTACGTGACATATCCTCTAATAACGATTCTGAATGTACATAATCAATTTAATATATTATCGTTTCGAATATAGTCAACTCCATTTTGAGATTAATTACTCGTGCTCGATTATTACTCGTTTTTGATAATTGATATCGACCACACACATGCCGTTGTAAAAGCACTTTGAATATTTTCTATAAATTTTTAAAAAGCTGTTAGCAATTATTTCTAAATTTGCATTCTTTTTCCTAATAGCATTGACAATACTTAATTTGCTTCTATGTGTATTAATCGAATGAAGTTATAATGTCACACGTGTTTCATTAAAACTATATATGTAGGTACTTTATTATTAGTTATTAATTTGTAGTTCGCAAGTCTCTATGTTCGTCGGGAACAATATGAACTCGCTATTGTCCTTTCCTCGGCATTGAATGTTACGTTTTCAGACTCAATATTGCGATTCAGTCTGTTATATTAAACTTCTTTTGTTGCTTTCCACAATAGCAGTCCAATCGTTGGCTGAGCACTATAATATAAAAACAATTTGATATATTAGAAGGATTTTGTTTTATAAATTGTCTATATATATCTTTATCTCCTGAACATGTGTACGACCTAACCAACCCATACATCTTTCTTTGTGTGGTGTCATCAGCGTTGAAAGAAGCGTCCCTATATTTCATACACATACACAATAATTCCCAGGTTTCATTGATAAAAATTTGAAGTAATTTAAGCAAATTGCTTTTCAACAGGGGGCGTACTCTTAAAAAGTAATACGATACGGTTTGAGGTGTCGTTGTAATAATCGTAAATTGGACGTTTATTTTGCGAATGTTCGTCTGTCAAATTCAATTCATCGTTGTCATGTGAGGCTTTCTTATGTCAAAATTAATATAGTTCGTTCGATCGTCCGTTGAAATGTTTTAAACGATAGTAACTAAGAATAGGATACGACACGACAAAGTCCACGATATATCGAATATCGTTTTTAAGAGACTAAACATTTACAAATTATCGAAACTCAAGATCGAAGTGCACTTCACCCAACCCCAATTTTTTCTATGAGAAATGGCTTTCCATTTATTATCTTGTATGTCGCAAATGTCTCTTGAAGCTTAGGGGCCTTAAAATAATCGTTGATCACGATTCAGTCCGTAACATAAATAAAGTAAAATCGTTAAATCATACTACAAAGTTGTCTATGCGATTCAATTAAAAGTTTAATCATGAATTTGATGTAATTTGCTCGATTCTGTATGAGAATTCATAACACAATGTTTTTGCATAATCTAATCTGAAACACTCGACTGTCACATTGTGCGTTTGAAACGAAGTTGTAATTTATAAAACTTATAGTGAACTGTGACATGTTTCATCTATTTGTTTTTTATTAATTTTTATTCGATAAGCTTGTGATCCGTACCTTTATAAAATGGTTTCCATTTGGATTTAATTAAACAATGGTTTATACCAGGGGTCACCAAATTTCCGGCATTGATTGCGGCAATGCTGGCGGACGAGGGAGGTTGGAGGGCTGTGGCCTCCTTCTGTGAAGCAGTGATGCTCCAGAAGGAGGCCGCCGAGCGGGGTCGGGAGATGGCCGATCCCGCTCGAAGGAGGCGGCGCCGGGCTCGGTAGCACAGCTGCGGCGCCGCCGCGGGTCGCCGGCGGGCGCGAGGAAGTCGCGACTGCTACGGCGACCCGGGATGGACCACGCCCCTACCGTGGCCGGGGGGCGTCGTCGGTGGAGGAGACCGGGGGAGGTAGTAGCCTCCCCCGAGGAGGGCTCCCCTCTAGACAGGGGAGCGGAGGCTGGGGGTTCCCGGAAGTGGCTTGATGTTCCCGGGGGCTCCCTACATGCCTGAGGAAGGCCATCCCTGAGGTTTTTAGTGGGTAGGCCTCCTTCTGGGGAGGAGAGCCCCACATAACCGCCGGCTCGCCACAGCCGGGGTATGCAATTTAATGCATTTTCCTCAGAGGAACAAAAAAAAAAAAAAAGGGGTCACCAAATAGCGGTCAGCGGTTCGCATACAGATCGCCGACCCATTGTATGCGGACCGAAAAAATATATTCCACGCAGTATTTTTTAATGTTGTTTAGTAGTAGTATTGTTTAGTAAAACAAAAACACAAACATGCTGAAGTTTCCAGTGAAGAGTTCTGGATAAAATTTGTGTGTGGTAATAAATATCCAGAACTACAAAAATTTGCTTTGAAACTTCTCACTTTGTTTGTGTCAACACATATATGCGAAGTAGCATTTGTGAAGATGAACTTCGTTAAGAATAGATTTCGATCTCGACTTACCGATGAACATCTTCAGGATTTAATGTCTGAATGATTAACTTGTTTGCACCAATTCCAGTCCAAATTTCACACAGATAATCAACAATAAAAATGACACTCTTATCATTGATATGTAGATAATAATACCTCTGTGAATTCTGTAATTATCTTTGTTCAATATTTTTTATTAAATGTGTGGACCGCAAATGTCATTTCATTTCTTAAAATGGACCCCGAGCGAAACTAATTGGTGACTCCTGGTTTATACTTACTATACATATAATTTAAATATACTCGTACGTCTCTACCTTCCTCAGTTTCAACTAATTGTTTCATACATGTTTATTGATAAATGCTATTCCTAGATTGCACTTTATATTTCTTTGATCACTAATTTTTCATCCATCCTTTCTAGATATACACATCTTCTAACTGTTTTCTTCTCAATATTTGTCTACATTTTTTTTTCATTTTGACTTGCTTATAAATCTAATTTACTGTTTTTAAAGTTGATTATTCTACACATTATATATCTATGGTGACTAATAACAATTGATAGTTACTATCAATTGTTTTATGTAATAGGGCAAATAAATAGATAGATCGCCCGAGGAGTCATAAGTGCGTTACAGATCTTTTAAATACAATTATATTCATTTTTATTACGTTAACCTTTCTGTTGAAAATTAATCTCTAACACAATTGATTTTGGGTTGTATTTTCTGTAATAACAGACATTATCATGATAAGACCGGCGCTACTTTGGCTTCAACCGCCTCTTCTAGTGCTTTTGAACCCATTTTATGGGTCTCCGCTGCATCGTTCCTCTCCTGAGGGGCGGTCGCCCTCACGATTTGCCTATATGGTTCTTAGAACTTAGACACAGGCTGAGTACAGTCGGTAGGTCACGTGGTCAGACCGCTCTGGCCGCGTGCAGTCCGACATAATCCCCGTGACAATTGCCGTTGAGGGGGTATCCTGGGCACGTTTCGTGCTCCTTGTGAGGATTATCAGCCTTCCTCTCCTGAGGAAAATAAATAACAAACAATGTGGAACCCAATTTAAATATACCATACATATTGTCTTGAGTAACTTTCGTACCAATTCTTTTAAAGCTTGTTTAACAAACTCCATATGATAAAATGGCTGACAGATATTATCGTTGATCACTAAATAAAATTTTCCTCTTTATTCATTTCACTTTTTATTTAAAACAAAAAGTGATAGAACATCACCCGGATTCTTATCAACCTTGGTGAAATCGACTGTTACATACAGTGATTTCAAAGCCTCTACATATGTAGGGGCAAAGACGTTAACTAAAGACCTAACTACGACTCTATATGACTTAGAATTAGAGCGATTAGGCCTTAGTCAACGTTTTTAAAGTATTTCGGATGAGTCGACTTTAGATAACAATTTTTTGCACATTATACAGATATCCTTATAATATTTTCCTTTGTGGTAGTACTCGTAGCATCTGATAAATTTACATAAGAAATACGAAAAGCATCTAGCAATCAGAAGTCAGTGGGGTTAAAGCATTGTGGACCATACTCTTAGTGGTCTACAATGTTGTAATAACACTTTTACTACCTACTAAAGAGTGAATCTAAATATATCAATTTTTTTCGGGACATATCCTCTTTGACGATTCTTCGCTGTTTCGTTCAGCGGAAACCGCATGACAAAATATGTTTGTTTCTAGAACGAATACCACGCAAGCCTTAATCTGGTGACTTCACAGGAAACTTCTATATTATTAAACGCAGGCACGCTGAGTCTCGAAATGAGAGCGCTGTCTGCCTGTGCGACATTCGCTTTATTAAACCGCTCAGCCGTCGGGATGTGTCGCCAGCGGTAGAATAGAGCGAGTGGCTACGTGCTTGTCTATGGCGTTTCTGCAGTGTGTATAATGCACTCTTTTATTGTATCCTGAAGTAGAATTGACAGCTGGATATTTCAAGGTTAATTTTAATGTCTTTTTGTTCACCATTAAATAAGCCTAAATTATATTATTAAATCGCTAAATGCTACCGGGAAGTCTTGCCACCGTTAAAATAGAACAAGGGTCTATGCGCTTTTCTATAGAACCAATTGTATAATGCACTCTTTTGTTATGAAATTAAATTGACAGCTATGAAATTGTAAAGTTCACGTTAATGCCAGTCATGTCAATGTCAGACCAAGGAAAATTTAAATTACAAACGCACTATTAAGCCGCTAAGCCTCCCGTAAAATAGAGCATGTGGCTGTATTTTTGTCTATTGAGTCGATGTAAGCATATATTATTTTATTGTGTCTGTGATTACGAATTGACAGCTATGAGATTTTAGGAAGTGTTGTTAGCGGCAAAATACAGGGAACGCCTACGTAATTGTCTATGGAGTTAACTTTTATTTTGTATTGAAGTTAAAATTACAGAATTTCATACTTACGTTGATTTCAAGTCATATGTTACGAAATAAGCTTAAATTACGACTTATAATGCGAGTCGCTAAGCCATTGTGAAGTGTTGCTAGCTGCAAAATACATAGAATTACCGGGTACGTATTTTTAAGGAATTATGATACATAAATTTTAATATGACGTCCTTATACGACATGTGATTTTATGCGATAACTAAGTGTCAAGTGTCACAATACATTATTCGAGAAATGTTCAAAAAATATGTAGTTTTTCCTAAATTATATGTTTGTTTTCAAAAAGTAATTTACTTAACACAAGATGGTGCCCACAACTTTATCTAGTCAAGATAAGTATTTCGAGTAGCTTATATTAACGTGGTGTACATCTTTATGAATTGTAGCCTGTGCGTTATTCTGATGTACAAGCTATATATTGCTTGCTATTGCTATATTATTGTACAGTTTAAAAAAAATCCATTTAGTAGTTTTTACGTGAAATAGTAACAAACATCTCATACTCATACTTATAAACTTTCGCATTTATAATATTAAAATAAGAATTGTCAAGTTTCGACTTCTTTCTAACTAACTATCTTTAACAATCGACTGCTGCAGCCAGTCCCCTAAAAATTTGTTTTCTCATCCAGCAAAGTTATTCTTGTTAATGTTATATAATAAATATTTTGTTTACTCCAAAAACCTGTTTCGCGCTTGTTGTTCGCACTCGTTCCCTGTAGATAGTACTCGTAGTTAGTGTGTTGCAACGTCCATCACGTTAGGCAACCTTTTTTTTTTGTTCCGTAAATGCATTAAGTTGCATACCCCGGCTGTGGTGAGCCGGCGGTTATGTGGGGCTCTCCTCCCCAGAAGGAAGCCTACCCACTAAAAACCTCAGGGATGGCCTTCCTCAGGCATGTAGGGAGCCCCCGGGAACACCAAGCTACTTCCGGGAACCCCCAGCCTCCGCTCCCCCGCCGATACAGGGGAGCTCTCCTCGGGGGAGGCTACAATACCTCCCCCGATCTCCACCACCGACAACGCCCCCCGGCCACGGAAGGGGCGTGGTCCCTCCCGGGTCGCCGTATCCGCGGGCGCGATTTCCCCGCGCCCGCCGGCGACCCGCGGCGGCGCCGCAGCTGTGCTATCGAGTCCGGCGCCGCCTCCTTCGAGCGGGATCGGCCAACTCCCGACCCCGCTCGGTGGCCATCTTCTGAAGCATCACTGCTTCAGAGGCTACAGCCCGCTAACCTCCCTCGTCCGCCAGCATTGCCGCAATCAATGCCGGCGGAGACAGATCTCGCCCGATCCAATCGCCAGCGTGTGCTGGGCCGAGTCGAGGTCGGATGCGCAGTGGTGGCAATGTGTCGATCCCTCCCGTCCTATTCGACACAGATACTCACTGAAGCACCCGTGCCCGGTACGTTAGGCAACCTGCACTTTTACAATTTTATATCTATTTATTATAGTAATACAAATAACTTAAGATGTACTTCACACATCAACGCAAGAATTACAACGGTAGAATTAGAACGAAAGATAGTGTTTACGCTGAAAACCTGTGATAAATGATAAATGTTTATTTTGCTATAAAACATGCGTATGCAGTACACAGAATGCTTTTAGGTCTTAAAAATTATCATTGTTCCTACATGTTTTGCCATTGAAAAACAGCATGCAAAAAAAAAAAGCGAAATTATTCTTTTTATAAAATATTAATGAAATTACTATTAAATACATTAATTAATTAATTATTACTTAAATTACATTCAATAGATAAAATTACAATTATATTAAAATTACTAACACATTCAAATAAATTCTCAATAAAAAAACTATAATAAGACAATCAAAGATTTCATATAAAAGATGATAATGATATAAACAAAGACAACACAATCAAAGATTTTAAATAATATGACCAACCTAAGGGAACGTATCCAAAATGTATTCATCCACTCTATAATAGCATTTGTCCTTAAGTAAATTTGTAACGGCTACCTTAAATTTATTATCTTCTAGTTCTACTATGTCCTTTGCCACTACTTGTGCCGCGTTTGTTGTCCGCACGCGTTCCCTAGTAGATAGTGTGTTACAGCGTGGTGGCTGGAATGACGCGACAATAACAGACCGACCTATGCGCGACTTCGCCTTTACATCGTTATTCCTATTTATTGTCAGTGGACCTAAAATGTGCCAGGGAGAATATTGAAGAAAGGAAGAGAGAACTCAGTGGGTAATTCTTATGGTCGACCTAGGGTTTTCCGAAGGCGTAGTGAAAACGTGGTAACAATTTGCTTTGACATTTAACAAGCAACGATAACAAGGCTAGCACGTTGCTTATATATACAACTTTTCCCTAACATATTTTGATTGTTAAATAAAATAGATTCACTTAACGATACGACGTATATTTTACAACCTATTCTTCTACTGACCCAACACATAAAAAATAAAAAGTTTTTATTTTTTAATACAAGCTAAGTATTATTAAATGCGCTAAAAAGAACAAAATAAACTTTTACATACAAAAGCTTGTCGCGAGATTTACTTACTTATTTTACTTATTTTTTTGTAAACCTTAGTGTATTTAATTATGTATGTATGTGTATATATATATATATATTTGTGTATGTATAATTTATAGATATATGTAAGTGTATACCTAATTTGATATGTTTAATATTTATGTCTTGCAATAGTAGCTTTTATTTTTTTTTTCTTATTCGCTCAGGCTGCTTGTGGTTTGCCTGACGAAGGCAAAACTAAGGGATCTGGCTGAAAATCAGTGTTGCCTTATTACTGGGGCACCAGCACTGAGCCAAGTCCTTTTCAAACTGCAGCACACATTTGAAACTCAAACCTTTCTTTAATGTACAATTTGTTACCAAAATGTATTTTAGTACTTTATAATGTTTTCTTTTGTGTGTGTTTTGTTTGTGTTGTCAGTTTGAATAAAGTATATCTATCTATCTTATTAAATACTTTTAACGACAAGCTTTTGTATGTAAAAGTTTATTTTGTTCTTTTTAGCGCACTTAATAACAGCTTGTATTAAATAAATATATTTTTACTTTTGATTTATTTTTCGACTAAATAACCAAGCTTAGCAAACCCTTTCATTTGATACCCATATTGTAGGTATACATTATAAATAATTGGTCCGAAATATTGGATTAAGAGTGACGTCACATAACCATGCATTGTCATCCGACTTACACGTGCATGCAAAATTTCAGCTCAATCGGAGACCGGGAAGTGGGTCAAATTAAGATTCCAAGATGTTTTTACATTACAAGTGAAGCTAATATAAAAGCTTGTAATAAAAATAAATCATTAAAATAAGGCGAGTCGTTTTGAAGGAGTACCACCACAAAAGCGATCGATCTCCCCAGTTTATATTATCTAGACAAAATCATTCACCGAATAGGCTTGTTGCCTAAATTTCAGTAGTTAGATACTAATATACCTTGATGCCTATTCTATACAAAATAATTATTATTTTTGAAAAAAAATGCTTATTTATAAGAATAATTTTGCATTTAATTAAATATTTGACATTAGTCATCAAAAACGCTCATGACTGTCGTAGCCTCTTGAATGACGTCACGCCGTGCAAAACAGCTGTTTTAGTATCGGAATATTCGGTATTGTGAAGTTATTTTATAAAAAATGGATTCATCGTATTACAAGTACTGCATAGTGCCCCAGTGTACAAGCACAAGTATAAAAACACCAAAAAAATTATTTATATACGTGCCAAACAATCAGCAGATACGTAAAAAGTGGCTAACACTCGCGAGAAGGAATGATGCCCATTCTTTTTCGCACTTCCACAAGACACTTGGGAATGACATTTTGACTTTGACGTTTCGCACGGCGTGACGTAACACTTTTTAATTGGTGTTTGCTGTCACGTGACTTATGGCTTATTTTGTGCAATTTTATTTTATAAAAATATAAATAATCAAAAGTTATTATTTTATAAAACTTTGTTTTTTCATAATTAAATGATCATCTTAATAGTTATGCAACCTAATGCATCAGATTTGTTCATAGTGGATACAAGCCTATTGGACATGTGTAAACTTTACTAAGATATCACATCGTAATAACTAAATCCTAGTGAGCTCAAAGCACTTCGACTCCCGATTCGAAATTGTTTCTGCAAACCCACGAGTATTTACTGACGTTATCGTACCTTAACACCTGTAAAAGAGAAATCCCAGCAAAGTAAACCGCTAAAGTATCCATCTCAAAGTCACGTATGAAATCGGTTTGCCGTACCTCTTTACGTTCTATTTCCAATTCGTTTTCCTCAAAATCACTCGTACAAGCAACAATATAGATTCCGTCGATGTTTTCCTATGGGCGTGTGTACAAATGGGCTTTTTCAGTGGGAGCTCAACGTTCGCGAAAATTGGCCGAGTGATAAATTACGACGCCATATTGACGGAAACATAAATACGTTACCTACGCCGAGGAGGCTTAATTTTTAGTATCTTTGTAATTCCCCAATGCAAAAGGAAACACCGAATTGAAGAAAGGAGTGAAAAAGTCCAATTAGAATCAAAACCGTCATGATGTGTTACTAAAAGTACACGGTCCTTTTCGTGATCTAAAATTAAAAACTCTGGTAAAAAGCGTAATAAAGTTATTCAAATTCAGACAAAACCAGGTAGTAGGTACAGGTATAATATTATCATTTTTAATAATATTTTTTAATTTATTTATTTAGGAATAAATATTTATTATTATTATAGGAAGACATTCACAACTGAACGCTGAGTGTAAACTCACAGTGTACAAGTGCATACTAAAGCCAATATGGACTTACGGAATACAGCTATGGGGGACAGCTAGTAACAGCAACATCGACATACTGGAAAGGTTTCAAACCAAGACACTTAGAGCCATTTTTAATATTCCTCAGTGTATAAGCAACCTCAGTGTATAAACAGGAGATAGCACGGTACAGTCATATGTATCAAAAAAGACTCTCAAGACACAAAAACGTGCTAGCCCTCAACTTACAATACAGAAGGTTGAAGAAATATGGAGTTCCCAGCCTTCTAGATAGATTCATCAGCAGGAAAGAGACTCCTCAGCTTTGAGTGACTCTCTGAAGACAAAACAATTTCAGATTAAACGTCAACCAAAGAAGTAGCCCATTGTCATAAGATAGATTGCTACGTAGCAGAGAAAAAAAAAAATTATTTAAGCCCTAAAGACAGATTACAAGATATTAAATATTGTATTTAAATCAATTACATTAATATATAAATGGCTTATAATTTATCACAGTGGTTTAGTCTCCTGACTTTTATGCTAGGTCAAGCCTGTATTACAAAAGTCAGTGGTTCGGTAACAGAAGTAGCATTTATAAACTCATATACAGTGAGATAGTCATGACACATAACATTTGAGACTTAACAGTAAAATAATAATAATAGAAAAAAAAATACAATTGAAAATATTTTTGATTACCATAATAGGTTCCTTACATCGAATAATACATTGGAAACAATCAGAACCCATAAAATTTCATCGTGCAATCTCAGTGACGAATTGTGCGAGCGAATGTTTCTGGCTGACAAAAACGTTGAAACAAAAGGCCGGAACATCTGGATTGATTCCGAATCGAATTGGAAAGGTCGGGCAAAAGCTGCAAAGCAAACACACAGAATGATCCAGCGTTATAGTAGTCCTATGCCACTGAGGTCCGAAACTACTATTTGAAAAAAAAAACTAACACGTTAGATCCGACCAATTGGAATTGTGTTTTTCGCAGCATTCCAATTGGTCACATGCTAGTTGTCCAATGATGAGCTGTGTTTAATTTATGAAACAAAATTAGTTTCCTACATGTGCTTCGATATTTTCTCTACGATTCGATTTTTACTTGACTTAGCAAATCAATCAAGCAGAAGTATGACTCAACATGAGTTAAGAGTATCAGTGACTTGAACATATTCAAAGGCTTGTCCAATTTAAAAGGATTGTCAGTGACATTTTGAAGGGTCATTGCTCTTAACCTTATCTCCGGCTTCCTGGAGTTTTTATAATTATGAGAGTTGTTTGCCTTTCGGTTTTCTATAGGTTGCATTTCGGAGAGTGTGCGTTGGAATTACATGAATTAATTCCACCCGCTCCTTTCCACCACCAGTCAACCAGACGTAGGCTTAACTACCATCCTTATGTGGTGGACTATCCTCTTACACGTACAAAACGGTTCCAGTCTTCGTTTTTAATACGAACAGCTAAGATGTGGAACTCTTTGCCGACGTCTGTTTTCCCGGAACAATATAATCTTACGGTCTTCAAGTCACGAGTGAATAGGCATTTGCTAGGTAAGCGTGTTCCATCCTAGCCCTCATCGTCACTTACCATCAGGTGAGATTGTGGACAAACGCAAACCTATTTTAAATAAAAAAAAATATATTTTGTATACCGAAATTAAATTAAATTAATGTTAAGTACGAATATAATATACACTGTAATATGAAAAATTTTAAGTTAATTTTATATACATACAGATATACAAACTTACAGTCTCGAAAGTTCCTAATACAACATCTTCCGCTGATACCTATGTGTATAAAATATTAAGTGGTTAGTACACCGGATTCTACGAGTCCGATAAAAGGTCCTAGGTTCGAGTCCCGGTGCGGGCAAATGTTTGTGTGGTGAATGTGAGCATTTCTTCCTTAGTCAAGGTTGTTAATTAAGCTTGGTAGAAACAACTTCGAGCGAGAAGTCGATCGAAGGATCCAGCTGGGCTGGGCAGCGTTTAGCAAGCTTCGTCGGGTCTTCTCTTCGCCTATACCGCAATGCCTAAAGACGAAAGTCTTCAACCAGTGCATCCTACCGGTTATGACTTACGGCGCCGAAACGTGGACATTAACGGTCGGGCTAGTCCATAAATTTAAAGTCGCGCAGCGGGCTATGGAGCGAGCTATGCTCGGAGTTTCTTTGAAGGATCGAATTCGTAATGAGGTCATTCGACAAAGAACCAGAGTAACCGACATAGCTCGCAAAATAAGCTCGCTGAAGTGGCAATGGGCTGGCCACGTTTGCTGAAGGACTGATAGCCGATGGAGCAGACGAGTCCTTGAATGGAGACCGCGACTCGGCACCGTAAAGTAGGACGCCCCCCCGCCAGAGGGACTGACGACCTGAAGAAGGTCGCTGGAGGGGACTGGATGCGGAAGACGGAGGACCGGGTGTTGTGGCGCAAATTGGGAGGCTATGTCCAGCAGTGGACTATGATTGGCTAAGTGATGATGAAGGTTGTTAATATATATTTCTATCATAAATATTTATATATGCATATCTATCCGTTAGCCTAGATCCCATAACACAAGCCTTACAGAGCTTAGTTTGGACTAGGTTGATTGTTGTACCGTGGTGATGTTTCTCCGACTGTCCAGGGGTTCTCGGACAGTCCCTCCCTTGGCGTTGGCTCGACCCAGACCTTTTTTTTTTGTTCCCCTGAGGTCCCAGAGCTCATGGCGGTAGAGTCGCGAACCGCACCCCGCCATGTGCCCCGCATGGGCCTAGAGAACTCAGGGGGGTTTTAGTGGGTAGGCCGGTCCGCTTACGCCGGAGAGCCCCACACACGGCCGACGCCTAGCCAGCGCGATGTCACGGTGCAAAAGGTGCTTTTCCCGTCTAAAAAAAGGTTGATTTTTTTTTATGCTAGGCGCGTCAGATGACCTCCTCCCGCCTGATGTTAAGCGGTGAAAGAGGCCCAAATGAGATGACAGATAGGATAGTGACTTTACTCCACTCTCCTACCTGCCCTATCCCTGCCGGCCCAAAAGATGCCTTTTCACGCCTCTTTTGAAGGAACCCATGTTGTAGGATGTAGGAAACACATACGCAGGCAGAGAATTCCAAGTGCGGGTAGTACGGCAGAAGAAGGAATCTTGGAATTTCTTAGTGCGGTGTGGAATGGGGGACGTAGTGTACGGATGGCTCCGAAGACCCTTACGTGTGTTTCTATAAGGGAAAGGAGAGGGAGGGATAAGGCTAAAGAGTTCTTCAGAGCATTCCCCATGAAACATCCGACAGAAGGCGCTAAGAGAGGCGATATCACGACGAAGTTGTAGAGGCTCGAGGGTGTTGGTTGATTGTTGTAAGTGTAAGAAATATTTATTTATTTATCATATTTTCCACACCCTAATTGTAAATAGTGTGTGGATTCTGTTTATAAAAATAATAGACGAACTTGTGATAACCTAAATACTAGTTGCAATAAAAGTATTGTATGCAAAGTTATATAAGTGCGTGGATAAAAGTCTGTGATTCCTTTTACTAACTCACGTTACTTGTCGATTTGTTGTTACTCATTATGGTTATCATTAGTCATTGTTAGACAAACAATCACGTCAAATATTAAGGCATCAGTACGCGAAAACAACATTGACACTGTCTCAATAACAACATTGGAACAACTAAACTTGACGTGTTTGGGAATTCTCAAGTTTAATAAACACAAAAGGATATTGTAAAGTTAAACTTCTGTAACCTCTGTAAAACGCGATATGTCACACATAAATTGATTTAGTGAATGTTCTATGATACACATTTTGATAATTGTTATCCAGATGTGATTTATTTTTTCATTCACTGTTGAACAGATTTGATTCGCATTTGATTTATTTTGCAGAATCACTCACTTGTGAATAAATTCAATTTCACAGAATCATTCAAAATGTCGTTTTGAAATAAGTAAATATGAAACAATTAGAAGTGCAGTTTTGAAGGGTGTCTGTGCTGCTATGGTTTCAAACTTCAACCGGGATTTTATTTTTTTGTAGGGAGACTATTTTGCGTTTTGTTCTCGGCTTGGCTTTCGAATCGGCAGTTCCCGGCAGCCCCCCTAGACAAATGCTACTTAGCGTTGGCTGTTGCTTCGAAACTGCAGAAAAGACAAAATGTATGGAGATGACATTAGGTAACGATAAGTCACGTGACATCTCCATACATTTTTTCTTTCCGCAGTGACTGAACGCTAATGCTAAGTGAGGTCCCGGGTTCGATCCCGGTGGGGGCAGATGTTTGTGTGATGAATGCGAGCATTTGTAACTTAGTTATGGTTGTCAATATATAGTTCTATCTTCTATATTCGTTTATCCCATAGGTTCCCAAACTTTTTTGTGTCGTTAACCGCTTGCCATGTTTTTCGGTTTTGGTTAATACTTACTTGATATATCTTTAGTCATGGTTGTTAATATATATTTCTACTAGCTTTTGCCCGCGACTTCGTTCGCGTGGACTTCAGGTTCGTCCCGTCTAGTCTAGTAATAAGTAAGAAATACGGTAACTAAGCACTGCAGAGCCCTAATCATAGGCCTATAGGTAGCTACTGCAGTATGCTCCTATAAACTACATTTAACGATCTTTTTCCTTTTGTGGGTTATTCCTAAGAGATAAACATATACCATCACGGACTTTGTAGACCTTTTTAAGTTGTACAATACTGTAGTAAATTGTTTTGATCTATCTTGTAGGATTCAGTCAGCGTTTGCAATGTAAGCGCAAAAAATGTGTTTTTTTTACGACCTCAAAAATTGTAGCCTATGTGTTATTCTGATGTATAAGCTATATTGTGGTATAGTTTCATTCAAATCCATTCAGTAGTTTTTACGTGAAAGAGTAACAAACATCCATACTTACAAACTTTCGCCTTTATAATAGTATAGTAATAGGATAAAATATATGTATAATATATGTATGTGTATCCGTTACCCTAGAATCCATAACACAAGCCTTACAGAGCTTACTTTGGCCTAGGCTAATTGGTGTAAGTGAAAAACATATATTTTTTTATACTTACAAACTATTGCGTTTTAATATTAGTAAGATTTTGATTATGTTGTGGGTGCAGTCACAAACAGACAAATCAGACACAAACACTCAGACCGGAACAAATTTTTGTAGATTATACAAAATATCTGATCGGGACAGATATTTTGTTCCACTCGACTTAACTCGATACTCGACCACTGCGCTAAACGTGTCGTCATTCAATAGCGGACTGCCCGCCTTTTAATAAGTAGCGCCATCCGACTATAGTGGTTTTTGTAACATTAGTAGTAGACTTGTAAAGTCATTATGACTTTACGCTTCTTACTATGACTAAGCTCCAGTTTCAGCTTCACTGTATTCCAATACAGTGAAGTGAATTCTGTTGCTTTAAGGAGAAATAAGTAAGAAGAACACAAGCAGACGTTTTCGCTAAACACTCTTCATCTCCTCCTCCGGTAAATAAAACATAAAAAGAGTTACGGAAACTATTATAAAATGAAATATTTTGGTGGCATAATTTTTCGGATGGGAATGTACGGTACAAAAACAAATATCGTGTCTCTTTTTGCTTACAGACTAACTTTTGCTGCTGACAGTACTAGCTACATTCGACACGAGCATTTCGTACAAGAACTTCGCAGACAAAGTTACATGTCGGCAGAGAACAGTATTTCCTGCGCGCTGCTCCAAGAATTTGTGTCTGAAATTGATTCAAAGGGTTCGTCTTACAATACGCATTGTTGAATACTTTCGAAGTTGTATCCACGTAATTTTTTGCAGTTATAAGTATGACATTGATAAAATATGGGTTCCTGCCTCTATCAATGTATGATTGGAAGAATGTCAAGACCAAATTTGATATCTTAGTTTCTTCTTTGCAATGCCAGGGAAATGACATCGATTGATTTGAACGCTGAATCATTATAATAATAATTATTAAGGAATTACAATTAATAATAAAATTATAATATAAATGATATTTTTTAGCTTTCGAAGGAAAATTCCTTTGTTTAGTTATCTAGAATTAACTTACTCGTTTATTGAACATGAAAAAGTTTTAAAGGTGATGGTGATGAAATGAAAATGAAAAAAAATTACGAGATAACTGTTGTCATTGACAATTAAAATTGGTGCATTCGATATGACACGATCAAAATTTGTGACTGATTTCTCGTTTCGTGGCGTTCGTATAATATTAACAAAACTTTATTACTTTTGACACTTTCTTCTGAATTGTGTTAGAAGTCTGAACTGTCTGGATATTTGATGTCGATTTGAACTTTTGTATCTGCGTAGAGTTGAACTTCGTTATGTATCTTCTATCTCACATTCACTCCGAGGAATTACACCAATTAGTCTAGCCCAAAGTAAGCTCTGTAAGGCTTGTGTTATGAAATCTAGGAAAACGGATAGACATACATATATAAATATTTTTGATAGAAATATATATCCATACTAATATTATAAATGCGAAAGTGTTTCTGTTTGTTTGTCCGTCTTTCACGGCAACAGAGCGACGAATTGACGTGATTTTTTGAGATAGATGAAGGGATGGAGAGTAACATAGGCTAGTTTTTATCCCGGAAAAATCGACAGATCCCACAGGATGTGCAATAAAGGCTTCGCTCCAAAACTGTCACAGTACTCGTTAATACTCTGTGGTCATATGATTAATTATTAGAGATTCTATGTTATCTGTAGGTCTCTCTCTCAATAAAGATGTCATTGACTAACTAAGTGTTTTGCAATAAATAATTAATAATTTTCATGCGGTTTTCATCAATAGATAGAGTGATTATTGAGCAAGGTTTTACGGTATTTTTTATCTCGGAAAAAAGGATAGTCCCACGGGAAGCGCGATAAAACCTTCGCGCCATAAACCGACTTCCGCGCATATGTAGCCGTGGACAAAAGCTACGACTCTCAACCCTCTAAAGACTCAATCCGAAATCACGCGGGCGAAGCCGCGGGCAGAAAGCTAGTTAACAATGTAACTAAGGTCCAAATGCTCGCATTTATTACACAAACATTGCCCTCACCGGGACTCGAACCCAGGATTTCAGAGATGGCAACGCCGTATTGTTAGTGACAAGGATGGATGCTTTTATTGATTGATATATTATGTCGATAGACAAATGGATGCTTTTGTCTATGCTCACCTATGGTTTGTTACGAATAATAAGCATTAAATTTAAGGCAAACATGTATTTATACATAATTATTCATTGTTTTACATTTTTTATGTGATTCTGATTTAACTTCTTCGTTCTCTTGCCCTGTTCCCAATTTTATTTCACTCTTCTCTTCCACTTTTCTCTATCACTCGTCGTTTCGACAATCACTCCCTTCTTCAACATATCAACATTCATACAGTTCAACCATCTTTTTTACGGTCTTGCTCTTCCAATAATCAATCAAATCAAAATAATATTTATTCAACATAGACCTTTACAGGCACTTATTGACGTCAACAAACAAAACAAAAATAAGCTGAAAATAAAAAAAAAAACAAAAACCTTGTCCGTACGTACGAATAAGGAAAAAAAAAGAAAAATATATTGACTCGACACCTGTTCGGAAATTGGGAGAGCCTTCTTGAGAAGAACAGGCAAGAAACTCTGAAGGTCTATTTTTTATCTCCTCTTTTCAATGTTAATAATTATAATAATATAATATAAAAATACAATATAGTATAAGATACAATCATACCTAATACGATTACAGTCGTATGTATGTTTACATACACATATAAAATAATACAATATTATAAATAATGTTGTTACCAAACATGGCTCTATGAATAGTGTCCCTATTCCCAAATAGTGTGATCATTAAGATAGTCACTTACTTTATAATAACCTTCCACGTCCATATACTTTCATATCCATATCTTTCCCAGCAACATGATCATTTTTTCAAGGAAAGTCTCTCTTCTCTCAACTTCCCCTGATATATTCATTCGCCACTCTATCCTTTCTTATCACTCCACACATTCATTTTGATATCACCATCAGTAACATGAAGTCTTTGTTCATCCACCCGCTTGGCGGCAGGTCTAATTACTGATTTACAAATTTTGCCGTTCAGTTTTAGGGAAATACGGGTGTCTATTTTTTTTTTATTGCTAAAGTTGACAAACAAGCAGGCTGCCCACCTGATGGTAAGTGTTAACAGTCGCCTATAGTACATGTGGGCTCCACGAGATTCGCAGCAAATCTGCAAACCTCATAAGAACCACAGTGTACGTTGCCAACTTGTGACATAAGATGTAAAGTCACAGTACCCAGTAATTTCACTGCCTATCTTACCCTTCACGCCGGAACACAGCAAAGCGAACCCTGCTGTTTGGCGGTGGAAATAGAAGACGGAGGTACCCATGCAGACGACCCTGGTACAGAGTCTACTTCCTAGAAATTTCTTTTTTGTTTATGTTATTCTGATTTAACTATCCATTATCTTCATTTTAACAAGCATCCAATATTTTTAGTGTACGGTTCAAACCTATTTGACGCTCCAGTGGAAACAATGCGCAAGCAAACAGTGTCAGCTGTTAAAAGCAATATTTTGTTTGCAAACAATAGTGTTGTGCAACGACGAAGTATTGACAGAGCGCGGTAAGGTAACAGTGGTAATTGTTACTTAATAATACAGATTCGTGTATTTTAAATGTCTATTTTAATTGTATATTTGAGTAATAAATAAAATGAAGTCCAAATATGTCTATGTGTATTTGTATGATGTATGTGTACTTTTTTTTTTTCCCCTGAGGAAAACGCATTAAATTGCATACCCCGGCTGTGGCGAGCCGGCGGTTATGTGGGGCTCTCCTCCCAGAAGGGGGAGGCTTACCCACTAAAAACCTCAGGGATGGCCTTCCTCAGGCATGTAGGGAGCCCCCGGAACACCAAGCCACCTCCGGGAACCCCCAGCCTCCGCTCCCCTGCTTAGAGGGGAGCCCTCCTCGGGGGAGGCTACTACCTCCCCGGTCTCCTCCACCGACGACGCCCCCGGCCACGGAAGGGGCGTGGTCCATCCCGGGTCGCCGTAGCAGTCGCGACTTCCTCGCGCCCGCCGGCGACTCGCGGCGGCGCCGCAGCTGTCTACCGAGCCCGGCGCCGCTTTCTTCGAGCGGGATCGGCCATCTCCCGACCCCGCTCGGCGGCCTCCTTCTGGAGCATCACTGCTTCACAGAAGGAGGCCACAGCCCTCCAACCTCCCTCGTCCGCCAGCATTGCCGTAATCAATGCCGGCGGAGACAGATCTCGCCCGATCTCTGCGACCAAGACTCGGCGCTCGGAGGCCCACGCGGGGCACTCCGCCAGCGTGTGCTGGGCCGAGTCGAGGTCGGATGCGCAGTGGTGGCAATGTGTCGATCCCTCCCGTCCTATTCGACACAGATACTCACCGAAGCAGCCGTGCCCGGTGAGTATCTGAGTCAATCGGTAGGTGACCTCCTCCTTCCCGTGGAGCCAAGCTTCGAGGTGCGGGAGTACGGCACCGACGGCCCGCTGGCGCGCGCAGATCCGTAATTCGAGCTGCGCACGCCAGGCCGCCACAATGATGTATGTGTACTTAATTTCAATTTAAGTATGTCTTAATTTAAAAACATTGACATTATATATTTTCATTAGTTCTTGATATCATAAAATTATTAAGTTTATTTAAAAATAAACCTTATTTTTATATACATTGGTCAAATAAAATTTACTTATATTAGACAATTATATAAACAAAACATCCATATTCAGAGATCTGAAAACACCCAATCAATTATTTCTGAAATAAATAGAAGCTGAAATAATAAAATTTATCAAGTTATTTGTTTCGCAAACTCGTTTAAACTTTTGCACACCAGCCTTAGAAATGCGCACTGTCCTTAATTTCATGAAACTAACGTCACGTCAATTCGAATCCTTTGGAAATCTTATTTATCTGAATGAAATGTCAAGGTTAAAAGGACAAAAATTATTTTTGGATATAGAGAAATCCTTATTTATAGCTACAAATAATACACAAGTTTTTCTTAACTTTTGCAATAAATTGAACATTGAAGGTGTGACATTGAGGAAAGTTTTAAATTGCTTTTTCACTACATAGTATGAAACGAAGTCGTTTTCAGTCATCTGTCTCGCTCTAACTTCACTGTTTGTATATAAGATAGAGAAACACAGCGCGACAATGATAATCATATAAAAATGTTGTGTGTTCAGAGTACAGGGCCTGAATATAAATGCGAATATGTTGCTTTGTGAGAAAAATAGTTAAGACGGAGGAAAATGACGAATGGACTTAAGCAAATCATGCCAAAACGTTTCCTGACGATAAACCTATCAAAAACTTTTTTAATCCCCATAAATACGCAGCGTTAGAATTAAATTATATAATACTAGCTGACCCGTGCCCACTTTCGTTGGGCATAATATTAATAATCCCCGAAGCGAGCACGAACGCGATCCGAATTAAACCCGAAGCCATCGCGCGCCGTCCGCTGCCTGTTTTTTTCTCCGATTCACTTTGCAAAACGGACTACCACGTAAAAACCTTTTTATTTTTCGGTTTTTTATATAACCTATGACACTCAACAATAACGTGGCCTTCTATTGCTGAAAGTATTTTTAAAATCGGTTCAGTAGATCCTGAGATTACCCCTTACAATTTAACAAATATACAAACACACAAACTTTACTACTTTATAATATTAGTAAACCTATCAAAAACTTTTTTAATCCCCATAAATACGCAGCGTTAGAATTAAATTATATAATACTAGCTGACCCGTGCCCACTTTCGTTGGGCATAATATTAATAATCCCCGAAGCGAGCACGAACGCGATCCGAATTAAACCCGAAGCCATCGCGCGCCGTCCGCTGCCTGTTTTTTTCTCCGATTCACTTTGCAAAACGGACTACCACGTAAAAACCTTTTTATTTTTCGGTTTTTTATATAACCTATGACACTCAGCAATAACGTGGCCTTCTATTGCTTTTACAATTTAACAAATATACAAACACACAAACTTTACTTCTTTATAATATTAGTATAGATAAAGAGTGTTTTAACGAGAACTTAGTTTTAAATTAAGGTAACGCCAATAACGTGACAGTATTGACATTTAGTTTTTGACGTATTCGTAGTAGACTTGGCAATTGTTACAATGAGTTCAATTTCGCGCGAAAATTACATTAAAAATAATTAAAAATATATAGAAAGGCTTATACCTATTCGATATTGTACCAATTGAAAAATCGTCGACTTCTTTGCAACATTTTAGGTCCAAAGAAAAGGCCAAGTGCGACCTATCAGTTACGAAGGGTTACGTAGCAGCAAGTAATATTTACGATTTATGACTTTAAAAAACTACTTACTAGATCTCGTTTAAATTAATTATCGGTGGAAGTTTGCATGGTAACGTACATCATATTTTTAGATATACATTTTTTTTAGTTTTAAAAGAAGGGGGGAAAGGGGACTCACAAATTTTACCACTTTGTCTCTCGCGCAAACTAGTTCAGAAAAAAATATATATTAGATACTTCAAAATCATTTTTGATACCTCGCAAGTATGGGTTTGATGAAAAAATCTTTTTGAGTTTCATTTCTAAGTATGGGGAATCCCCAAAAGATACAGTATAGTTCTTAGAGTTTCGGAAAAAAATGACTGCGACATACGTAAGCACAGCAGACAAACAGACATGACGAATCCATAAGAGTTGAGTTTTTTTTTGCCATTTGGCTACTGAACCGTAAAAATATTTGAAATCTCAAAATCTGTTTGGAGCAAAAAAAATTACTCAAAGTTATTTTACCACTCCATGTTACTTTAGAAGTGGACACAACAGTGGTAATTCACAGTCAGAAGAAACAGAACGCCGTCACTGTGCCCTTCCGAAGGGCTCTACGCCCTTCAATATCAACATAAAACTACAGTTCCGCGGTCGAGTGTACTTTTATGGAAACTCGAAAGCCATAACACTTCGGGCACTTAGGGCAGAGGTGAAGGGAGCGCTTTAATGTATTTGTTGCGACGTTACATAGACATTTTAGCACGACTACTTACTTCGAAGTCCCGAGTGATGTGTGGGAATAAGTCCATGGAATCCAGCTATGTATTGAGAACAATGACCTTTATTATAACCAATTTTACTTCAATATGTTCATGAAAAATTAATTTATGTTCATAAGAACCATAATAATTTGAACAAACATTATCAAATGCATAAAATTAACACGAGAAATAAAAAATAAGCAAAAAACTAGAGGCACTTTTATGGGGAAATGCATAGCTATTTACAAACAAAGTTCCACAAAGTTGTCGAATTGGCTTGTCATAGATTTAAATCATTTGTCAAAAGTAATCAAATGAATGAAGGTTATTATACTGTTAACAGATTGATAACAATGCTTGGGTTAAATTTTAATAACTCAATAGTTATGTTGTTAAATATTTTGACTATAGTAAATAACATAATGAAACTATAGTTTTAATTTATATAATGTTATATTGTTTAAACTTGTAAAAGAAACTGGGTTCAGACAACTTATCAATAGATAGTTATCAATAACAGGCCAGCTGGAGTGTCATAATACGCTCCAAGCCATTGCAGACACAAACCGGGTAATCCTGCAGTGGATAAAAGGACACATCAACTCACTCGGAAACGACGCGGCAGACGAGTTGGCAAAAAGAGGCTCCAACACGAAAGTGTATGGACCAGAACCCCTAATGCCCATTCCACAGGCAGAAAAAAGCCTGGCTGCGCAAGAGAACAGAGAAACCACCTAAAAGAATGGACAACTAAGGAGGGGTGCAAGCGAACGAAGGAAGCAGTCCCGGTACCTTCCAAGAAGCTTGCCCGTTCCCTTATCAAACTAAAGAGAGACAAGATCCGAAAGGTCATAGCCATCATAACCGGACATTGCCTTTTAAACAAACTTTTCTAGGAGGTAGACTCTGTACCAGGGTCGTCTGCATGGGTACCTCCGTCTTACCTATTTCCGCCGCCAAACAGCAGGGTTCGCTTTGCTGTGTTCCGGCGTGAAGGGTAAGATAGGCAGTGAAATTACTGGGTACTGTGACTTTACATCTTATGTCACAAGTTGGCAACGTACACTGTGGTTCTTATGAGATTTGCAGATTTGCTGCGAATCTCGTGGGAACCACATGTACTATAGGCGACTGTTACCACTTACCATCAGGTGGGCAGCCTGCTTGTTTGTCAACTGTAGCAATAAAAAAAAAAAAAAAAAAAAAAAAAACACCTGTACACAATAGGTATAACAGACAGCCCCCTGTGCAGAGGGTGCATGGAGGCTGAGGAACGCCACAGCATGTTTTTATGGAATGTGCAAGTGTGGCCGACCAACGGGAGAAACTTCTTCATTCCCCGGCGTCCCTGCCAGAAGCATGCAGCAGCCCACAGAGGCTGCTAGCGTTCTGGGAGGAACTGGGATGGATGGAGTGGGAAGGAGGCTGGAGCCTTCTATCATACGCACAATGGCCCAACCGTGAGGCTAAGTACGGTGGAGCCCAGCCAAACTAACTAACTAACAGGCCAGCTTCTAATTGATAACTGTAAAAATACAGGGAGAAAAAAAACTAGCCCTTGCTTGTTTTCTTGTTGGTTCTTTCCAGAACAAGGTCTCCCGCCGCCGCCGTAGAGTTGTAAACTAATGGCGTAGCGTCTTTGACGTAGTAAAGTAAGATATACAAAAATTGTGTTTTGTTAAATATTAGTTTAAATTTGCCTTCAATATGTTATTAATTACCTATCAGAATTTGTTTTTTATTAGCGACAGTATTAAATGGTGTAATATTAGATGTGTTTTATTCAAAATCAACGGCTTAGATTCCTGTCGAGGAAAATCGATCTTTAAAAAATCCAACGATGCAGTTTGGGTTATCATTAAAAATAAGTCTGAGACCCTTTAGCACTTTTTGCTAAAGGAGATGGAGAAGTACAGTATAGGCAATTGCCCTTGCAATGTATAAATACTGGATGTAGTTGCATCTAATGCTGGGTACCTGAAAGTTAATATGTGATATAAAAAAAGTTCCATGAACTTTTCATGTTATTACAATATTGAAAAACATATCATAGAAACTGCTACGATATTATGGTCACAAAACTACAACTAGAGAATTTGCTATGAACTTTAGGTAGGCATTTTAGTACAGATAAAATAACTGGGTAATATATTACTATTGTAGTGAATGATTTGAAGTCGGCAAGTAGGCACAATAGGTCCGTTTAGAAAAGCAGGGTTAGTATTAAAATCAAAAATCAAGTAATATCGCAACGAACAATCGAACAAACAAAAGTCGTATAACATCTGACATTGACATCTGACATTATTAAAGTGCTGTGAGAATAAACTCTCAATACAATAACATCGATTAGGAAATTGATATTATCGTGTGAATAAAATACTTATTGTTGTTAATTGTTTACGACGATTAACATTAATTAAACATTTCTGTACAGAAAATATTCTTCTCTATTATTTAATGATTTTTATTTGATAAAACAATAACTTAATCCGCTATGTCCGTATGTATCGATTATTTTGTATATTGACCGAAACTACAATAATCGATTATCTCGGTTATATGTCAACACTATTCAAGTTCGGAAAATAGGAAAACAAGTTTAAAACTTTTTATTCAATTATTTTTTCACGAAAGTTCTAGGAAAATAATAATCATGTAACAATTCATTAATGAATATATAAAAATTACGAGGCAGTGTGATATATTTATACATGTTAAGGGCAGTCGTTTAGCCATCTCCTTTCATGTTTTTACGACCATTTAAAAAACAACAAAAAAGTTAGGTTAACTATGAATAATTTTCTCATAATTGACATTTATTGAATCGAATATAATAACAATTTAATGTTTAAATGGCCCTAGGAATGAACAGATCACAAAGAGTATGAATCAAATCCACGACGCTTTAAAAGTAATAATTAAAACGGCTCCACAATGCCAGATGAACCTCATGATTTTCTTTCTCTGTTATTTTTTGTTTTATAGTTGTAAGTATACAAACAACATAAAAATAACGATCTTGCAATTGTGTTATAAACATATAAATATCACATTATTCATGAATAAGAATAATGATTAAACATTATATTATTTATCAACATTTTCCACAATTACTATTGTTACAACATTTACCAAAATTAAATCTATAAACTCTGTAATAATTAAAGCAACAAAAAATATATTCAAACAAGTAACGTCTACAACTTTTTTAATATCTTACATCATTAAATTAATAATAAATAAATTGATACGTTCTATTATGTTTATTTTATTGAAATCAATCCTGATATTATATGAAACATGTTTTTGTCTCCTAAGAAATTCATAGGTTTAAAATTACATGACGTAGGTACTGGCACCGTGTAGAATATTCCTTCCTCGAATGCTTAACATAATAGCGGTATATATATTTAGATTTCAGTAAGGCTTAGTAAGACAAATTATTATTTAAATTAAGGACAAATGGTATATAGGGCCCTCTCCTAAATTGGTTTACAGATTACCACAGAAATAGGTTTATAACGATAAAATTGATAATGAACTTAGTAAGCTCGTATCCAGCGGTGTAGGCGTCTTTCAAGGATCAATTTTAGTGCCGGTGGATTATCTACTCTATTACAATGATATGTCGAATTTTATAATTATTGAACATGTATATTAATTCATGGATTACACCAATAATATTACTGCGTATATAAGTGTTGAAATGGAACAAGGTCCAAATGTATTAAATGCTGAGAATCCTTACTAAGATGTACGAAATGTACCAAGAATACTAACCGCAGCGCTAAGCGCTACGGTAATTATGTCGGGTTCCATAACAGCCTGAACGGTCTGACTGGTAAGACCTAGCGACTAAACTCAACCTTACCAATCCTTACCTTAAGTTCTAAGAACCTTGTGGGCAAATCGTGAGAGCGGCCACCTTTTAGGAGAAGAAACGATGCTGCACTAACAGATAAAAGAAGCCATACCTTTTAGCTAAACTAACTTTATGATTTCAATCTCTTTTCTCATATAAAATGTGTCAATTAGATAGTTTATAATAACGCAAACTGTCCACTATGGAAAATAAGAATTAGATACATTTCTTCATTAATTCCATTCACTTTATTTTCTAATGTTTGAAAAAAAATATTCAGTTATTCATGGCGTATCCAACAATTATGCGGTTACTTAAAAAAGTTGAGTCGTACTTGAGTAATTTCAAATGTTTTAACTATTGTACTATATGTCAAAGTATAGCTCTTCATCTCCAATACCATTGCATCAGATTTTTCCTTAGATAGAAATATCAAGTTAACCAGAAATAATAAGTATCTACTTATACCTATTATCTCGTGATTTCCATCCCGTATCCGACCGAACGATTATGATTCGTGAATCGTGAAGTGTATAGTACATTAA
This sequence comes from Scirpophaga incertulas, assembly GCA_036419045.1. Lineage (NCBI taxonomy): Eukaryota > Metazoa > Arthropoda > Insecta > Lepidoptera > Crambidae > Scirpophaga > Scirpophaga incertulas. Next base: position 3,419,677 of record CM071639.1, on the reverse strand, counting down.
GTAGACACACAACACTAAACTCGAGTATGTTCGTGAAAAAAGCTCCCGGCAAAATACTGCGTCAGATCGCAGTGCATGATAATGGGATATAAAGAACTGCAGAGTTCAAAGGCTGATGGATCGAAATAGGTGGTTGCTTTAATGTTAATAAAATCAAATTAAATATACTAATGAAAATGCAACTTCAAAATTTTTGTCATTTGATAATAAACAGATCAAATTTTAATCAAAATAATAAAAAGATAAAATTTAAGGACATAAACTTAAACATGGATGGAAGGTACAATGTAAATAACTAATTACTTAAACAAATAAACAAAATATATACGAAATATGTACGAAAGATATAAAGTAGAAATTTGATAGATTTATTTATTTATTTAAACTTTATATACAATGGAGTACAATGGCTGACTGAATGCCTTAGGCATTTCCAAATCAATCATCAGGTGATGCAGAGATATAATGAGGTAGATGTACAAAATACTTAAAAAAACAGATGTTAATATATACATATAAGATGCTTATATATAAAAATTAAAAAAATCCTGATTTATAAATAATACACAGCTACACAATAGCCTAATATCACATTATAACCTAAGACTTCCCTCAATGAAAAGTTTGCGCCATTTATTTTTAAGGCTTAGCCTGCTTGGGGAGTTTTTCACTTCCTGAGGGAGTGCATTCCATAATTTTAATTTTTTTCCATAATAAAATGGCCCGAACAAAAAAGGAAAAGTGTAGTATATCAGAATGGTGAGAGGAGCATTTTAAGGAGAGCATTAGAGGCAGAACGAAGGGTCTTAATATGGGATGCACAAAGGAATCGAAAATTAGAATTGATGGAAAAGGGAATTTTTATTTATGCATTTCTCCATAAAAGAGTTCTAGTTTTTTGTTTTTCTGTTTTTTTTTTTGTTTAATACGAGAATCGCATTATTGTATTTGAATCACTTCAAATGATAAAACAGTGATCGTTTACCGCATCCGTGCTGGGTCCAACGTAATAATTTCCAATATTGTACCCGTGCGTAAAAACGTTGCAGCGGCGTCGCAACGAATGGTAATCTGTCCAAGCGATTCGCTGACGAATTCATTTTTATTTTTCAATGCGAAAAATCGAGCGCACTCGTTTGATCGCTCCATTAAATTGATCGAGCGAGCGTAGCAAGTAGTACAGTCGTAAATACCTGTTGAGGGATATGGATATTAAAACTTTTTATTGACAATTTCTATTGCGTTACGGGAATGGTTATAATGTTGTAAATATGAAAGGAAAAATAACACCCCGTAATCTACTATTTGAGATTATTACTTATTTAAGAAATTACTTGCTTTCTTATATTGGTAAATCCAAGTGAATTTAACATATTATGGAAATCAGGGTTCATATATGCCCCATAGAGGGACAACTTCTTAACGCTTACGTTCAGATCTTGTGTCCCTCTATGGGGAAAAACGCTTACGATGTCGAAGGGCTTTTAGAAAGAAATACATTTTTTTTGGCCCACACAACGGAATAGGTAACAACAATGACAAAAACAATCAATAGGTACTTAAGCAAATACCGCTGCGTGATACCAAAATTGTGGCAAGCTCAGTGGTATTCTGCTTGCCACAGTGGTGACATCAGGCACGTGAAAACAATTCTTAATAAATAGGTAGGTATATACAAACAATTATAAATACGCGCTCTATGCCAGATATCAATACATAGTATAAAACAAAGTCGCTTTCGCTGTATGTCCGTATGTATGCTTAGATCTTTAAAACTACGCAACGGATTTTGACGCGGTTTTTTTTAATAGATAGAGTGATTCTTAAGGAAGGTTTGTATGTATAATAAATGCATAATATAGTAGAGAAACACTGATAAATTCAAAGGTTTCTAATGTGATGTCGTAAATAAGCACGTTTTTTTGCGCTTATATTGCAAACGCTGGCTGAACCCTACGAGATAGACCAAAATAATGTACTACAGTATTGTACAACTTACAAAAATCCACAAAAAAGTCCGCGATGGTATATGTCTATCTCTTAGGGATAACCCACCATAACCATTTTTTCACTGCACCCGTGCGAAGCCGGGGCGGGTCGCTAGTACTGTATAATCTGTGTAATGGGATGACTCAAAAGACAAATAGCCACGGCATGAAATAAAAAAATAAACTTTAATACTAGTATGACTTTAATTTATGTAATAGGCAGAGACTGTTTTTACGAAGTTATTTTAAATTCAAACATCCGTTGTTGCTACTTACGAATGGTTTTGTGTAAGGAAACCTTTAATTGGCCTTGGTATTGGCACATACTATAGAAAATATAGTCTGTATATCGCTGTATGGTTTCTTAGAAGAAAAAAAATAATGAACAGGTGTGCAGCAACAAGAAGGATCTAGGATCGGTGTATAATTGTCTGACGATAAGAACGCCGATCTTCAGCCGACAAGTGTTTCAAAATACGGCGCTGACGTTGCACGCTTTACTTTACTTTGTGGTGAATAATAATAATTTTTAATACTTGTTTCCGTGCAGGCATAGACGGTGGCTTCGTTAAGACTTCTTTCATGTAATGTATCTCTGTGTATATGCTTTCCTATTGACTGTGCAAACTATCCTACCAATCTCTTGATAATAAATATATACTTTCGTCGGGAATTATAGGAAAAAGTTTGTGGCTTTGTCTTCATGCTTCAGAAAGTCCTTTACAAATATTGTTGGCTTAGGCGCCCTGACCTGGTTTGTGGTACTTACTTATATTAAGTTACGCCGCTTATTCGAAATCAATCGAATCGGAGCTTTCTTTGTCTCATATTGATGTATCATAGCAACTTGTTAGTTAAGTTCTTTGCGAATTATCTTCCGATCTATACGAGTAATTGGATTAGAATGGCCTTTCAAGGATCATAATGCTGTTTATTGTTCTAGAGCCGTCCAAACATTATTTATGTGGCATAAAAATTACATATTAGGTGCACCCTTTATGTTTGTGTAAGACCTGAAATACAAATTTCGAGTTAATTGACTTCAAAATAAAATTAAAATCTTTCAAAATATAATTATGACACCCCTAGTTAGTTAAAACAGAAATTCTAGCTGTAGACGCAATCAAATAACTGCTGCATACTATTCATCGTATGCTAATGTAGGGTTGTCGACGTAGGATCAAAGAAAAATATAAAAAAAATTGTTTTGATATATTTTTACATAACCTTCACTTGTGGTGAAGTGAATGAATAGTCACTACTAAATATTATTTCGCTGGCCTTGAAATTGTGTATGTAAATATATTATCTTTGTGATGATTATGATTTATTTATTTTTCTTCCACGCCTTAGCGACAAAACTTTGTGCAACTTTACTTTTGGCTTAAAGACTATACAAGGGATTTAAAAAAACGTAATTGGTACAATCATAATAAGATAATATGAATAATTTCAGAAGTTGTACAATTGTCGATATGTTCGCGTTTCATCTTATGCTTGGAGAACAATTCTTTTTTTTTTATACCACGATGGTGGCAAACAGGTCTACGGCACACCTGATGGTGAGCGGTTACCGTAGCTTATGGACACTTGCAACACCAGGGGTGTCACTTGCGTGTTAAAAAATTCATTTGATGCAATTCCCTCATTTGATAGTTTACTCAAAATGATCATAAAATGGTTCACAAAACAGGAATTGTTTATGTGTCAATTAACAGTACAATATGTTTAACTATGTGTGTCGGCCTTTTAAATGGTAATATTCTCTTTTTCGAAGGTTTGGATAACGTATCGGTTCAGAAATACCATAGACAACCATTCATTCCACAGTTTGGAAGTGCGAGGCGGAAGTTCTTGCTAAAACGCACCGTTGTGGACTACCAAGGTTACAGAGAAGGTGGTGAACTAAAAGAATATTCTTCACATCACGAACTCCTCGTGGAAATCCCGATAGATACTTCGTTAACAACTCTAAGAAATAAATGTGTTACTTAGAAAAGTTTATTTAATTATTCACAATGAAGTTTGAAATAGTGACAGAACACTCGTATGCTATAGAATTACTTATTCGACTGAAAATTATGCATTCGCCTGAGGCTCATCAGTCCCGTGAGTAATTTTATATTCAGCTCCCTTGTATTTCAATGTACTATAGTCATATAGTTAGTTAGTTTATTTTATACGCACTTAGTTGGGTTATTGTGCGTTCTGTGTTGGTCGATTTCTCTCTTACTCCAACCATTCTAGTCTTCCCAGAATGCCAAAAGCCTCTTGGGGCGTCTCCATGCTTCCAGTAGGGATACAAGGGGCTATTGTTATATTTCAAATATCCGCGACGGTAAAAATACAACTGATCATCTAAATTGAGAACTTTGTAATATTATTAATTTCAACATCTATCTCTTGGTATGTAATCTTAATAAAATAATAAGGGACCCAATACAGAACTCTGGGGTAACCTCTACCAAATTAAAATTAATTCGATTCATCTTTATTTTCTTCTATACATTATTCTTTTAGTTACATTATTTATTACTCAATAACTCGGCCGATATAAATGATTAAATATTTGTTGAGTTTGTTCTATTTGAATTTCAGTAGAAAAGAAAATTATAAAGCTATTTATTTATTACTAACGCTCTCTGCAAATCTTGTACCTCATAACTGTAGATAGAATGAAGTGAGCTGTCAATTGCGGAAGATGGCGGAATCCCAAAAGTGATATTATAATAACATATCAATAACAAGCGACATTTTGAAAACTTCACAGGAAAGTGCATAACTGCATAACGCTGAATTGTATAATCTCTTATATTTATATTTGTTTTACAAACACCTGTATTGACAAACAGTATTGTTAGTCGATTAGTAATTGTCACTATCTACTACAGATTATGTCATTCTTCCTACTGTAATATACTACAATTCCTACTGGAACCACTGTCTTTGCATTTTGTGACATAGATGTCACGCGGCTTTTTCACTGTAACTGGTATATTTTAAACTTCAAACCGAAATATAGTACTGCTGTTTTGGCACAAGTGTAGGTAGAATTTAATTTCTGCGGAATCTTGTTCCGCACCTTTGTGATTTTATGTTATTTGGTGTTTTGTCTTATTAATATTTTTATCTTACAGTTAGCAAAAATCTCCGCTTATCTATACTAATATTATAAAGAGGAAAGATTTGTTTGTTTGTTTGTTTGTAATGAATAGGCTCCGAAACTACTAGACCGATTTCAAAAATTCTTTATCTACATTATCCCCGAGTAACATAGGCTACTTTTTATTCCGGAAAAATCGACAAATCCCACGGGATGCGCAATAAAGGCTTCGCTCAAAAACTACTGCACAGATTTTCATGCGGTTTTCATCAATAGATAGAGTGATTCTTGAGCAAGGTTTTGCGGTATTTTTATCTCGGAAAAACGGATAGTCTCACGGGAAGCACGATAAAACCTTCGCGCCATAAACTGACTTCCGCGCGTATGTAGCCGTGGGCAAAAGCTATGACCCTTTACCCTCTATAGACCCAATCCTGAAATCCACGCAGACGAAGCCGCGGGCAGAAAGCTAGTAATTCATAAGTTTGTATGAGGGGGGTTAGGTAATGTGAGATGACAGGTGGTTTTATCATACACATAATAGTACCCCTCTTAACTAGTTCTAAAATTAACTTATCAATTACTTGCTTATTACTTCTTGGTGGTGCTTCATCCCCTCCCCCACACGTGAACGATGGAGCGCAAATGGAACACCATCAGTTTGTCATTATTTAGCGTTCCTAGTTTAAAAGTTTTTCCAGTATCAGGAATTTTTTTATCATTGATTAATTAATGCATATATGAATATACACAATCTGAGAAATATTTAACTCAATTTTTCACTATTTTCCAAAACTAAAAGTTACTAAATCATGTTTTAAATTACTCACTTTAGCCGCTCCACAGTTGTGTCTATAGCACATTTAATTTGCAAATGGAACAATTCCATTTTTGCGAGCTTCATCCAAATAAAAGTTTTGAGTTTTGCGTTCATCTTATTTTGGATTTGTTAGCTATTTACTAAATACACTGATAAAGTGAGAGGGTACTAATTAAATTGAGTGAGGAGTCTGTATTTAGGATGCTCGAAATATCTTATTAAAGCAAATGATAACAACAAACACTTGAAGTAAAATTAAAATCAGAGATTCATTAATCAAATAGGGTTTTTACAATCACATTTGCACATTTGGTAAAAAAAATTGGAAACGTTTAGTTTTGTCAGAATTCAGGAACAAATTATTCATGGTGATCCAGTGTAATATTTCTGAAAGTGTACTATTCACAACGTTTTCCTCTGTCAACCTTAAATATTTATGAAGTAAACCGTACTATATCATACAAGTTGTTAGTGAAGTATGGAAGGTCATTTATATTAATCTGGATGCAATGGTTCCAATATAAATCCCTGCGGTGCTTCAATAATTATATATGCATTAACATACTTAGTGCCATGAATGACACTCTTATAAACTCTTTTCGATAAATAAAACTACACACAGACAGATAAATAAGGCATTCTTACGTACTTTATTATTAGCATAAAGTATAGTGATTTAAATTACCGGAAAATATTTTATAACAAGGTACGGGTGGCATCCCTAAGTAAAATGAATAAATTATTGTAAATTCGGCGATAGATCGCATTCGGCGTACTTTTTCTTCCAAATGCACTATAAAACAACTTTTATTTATATATTTTTGCTGTTAACTTTAAAACTTACAACTTTACCAAAACTAAACTCCTAATAAATAACTCCTTCATTGTGTATTATTATCTCGGGAATAATTCTGTAGTTTCTTATAGGATAGAATGCGAGGCATGATTTTGCTGTAAAAGTTGTTTTACAATTTATATGTCGTTCGGATTGTATTGATAAAAATGATGATAGAGAAATAAAGAATCCTCGATTGACACTAATTTAATTAATAGAAATAGTATAAGGAGACCTTGAACTGCTTATTAATTGTAGTTGCATCTTGCAAGAAGTTACAAAACTAAATTAATATTCAAACCCGACTCAAGTCGACCACCAACTTTATCTGTAACACAATCGAAATGGGACACTTTCTTCTGTACCTCATTTACTGAGGTCTTAGAATCCCCAAGCGGCTGCTCCTCTTAGTTGGCCTGATTTTGTCTTATTTCAAAAAGTGCTATTTACTCCTTTAATGGATCACGTCTCAGAGCATTAAATTCTTGATACTGCTCAAAAAGATTTGAGCAAGCATTTTGCGGGTTTTAACGTTCATCTCACTCGAACTCTGTGAGAAATTTGTTTTCGCCTTTGTCAGGGTAATGGCGTATGCGAAAAGAATTTCAAGTATCTTATTTCGTTATTACTTCCCGTAACTTGAAGCATTCGCGGAAGAAAATAAGCTGGGTTAAGGAAGTTACCTTATGTGCATTCTGATGTATTCTAATTTTCTGATTCGGATCATATGTTACTTGTATGTATCTTTGATAAAAATGTTGACATTCTTGAAATATTTCTACTGGAAAGTTTCGGATTTTGCCTTATACCTAAAAATATATAAGGAAAAATCTGAGAGACCTTCTCTTGTTTGCAATTACATTTCCCGTCTGGCTATTTCGCGACTAGTTAAGATTTAAGACTTATAAATTAGTTTATAATATTATTTTATAAATAAAGTTATGTGTTTGATGTCTAATAAAGGATGTCTACGGAAGACTAGCGTTCGCGGGGCTGTGACTCCTGGACATCTTGCTGAGTCCTCCTTATATGTTGTATTATGATATCCTTTTTATGTTGTATTTATGTGGGTATAAATGGATTTCTTTTCTTTCTGTCTTTCATATTGGCGGTTTTTGGTATTTTTTGGGGATGATTAATACGGTACGTTTTTTTGTAATTGTCTAACGATAACTGCCTAACGATAGACTTTATTTATTTCAAATATTATATTGCATTGCACAACGCAATATAATATTTGAAATGCATGCATTTTTTAAGGTTATTTTTCTTTCGCTTTGGTCGAAAGAATCCCGCATTTTTCAATTAAAAATGATTCAAAATCTGGACTTACCAAAAAAAGTTCTGGCAACGCTTATTCTAAATCCGTTCTATTCCGTTATTAACGTTGAGATTCGCGGGAGGTGCTCGTCAGCGAGTAACGTCGCTTTGAACGTTGTTGAAAATAGACACCAAACTACATCCAAATGGGAAGTGAGACCTGTCAGGCTTGTTTGATTTATCACTCCGTTTGTTGCTCCACTCCTCGTTTCAGCGGATGGAAAGGCTCACGTTTGAATTGATTTAAAACGTCTGGCTTTCACAGAGATGGCGCTAGATTATTATTGGCATCGTTTATATCGTCATTTCACTAATAATAACAATTTCGCCGCATCGCTAATAATTAACCATGCCAAGGGAATATTCCGAGGAATCTCCTAAAATATTCTCATTTACTCAATAAATACATTTTCCTTTTGTCTGAGATATTATAAGCTAATAATTACCTATACTATTATAAATAGAAAATGTTGTATGAATGTAACGAATAATCTCAAAACTACTGAACCGTTTTCAAAAATTCTTTTGCCATTACAGTGCTACATTATTCTTGATAAATATAGGCTGTATTATAAATTTTACTACGGGAAAATATTTCTTTCCTAAATTCACCTCACCCTATTTTTTATCCATTTCAGTGTCAACATTTACCACCGTGCTCGTAAATTTAAATTATTCTCACTGCGAGTTTTCTTAGACAACTCATCTTATTATAATCCCTTGGCTAGATTGTGTTGCCAGTGTGATGAGCTCGTTAGGGGTTACACAGACGCAGATGTTGATGGCGAAATTTTTTATTTATCGTTAAAAAAATATGATTTAGTAATATAAGGTAGAGTTTGATTGTAAATACTATACGAGTATTTTTATTTTTTTATGTTATTTTTATCCATGTATTCTTTGACTTGACAGTCGTATGTTTGGTTAAATTGGCTGTATTCTGTTTCGTGCTTATTATTAAATAAATAACAAATATATTTTACCATTAGAAGGCTTCACTATTTCTGATTAACAAACGCTATTACATAATTTATTGCGAGAAAAATTCCATTTCCCATGGGAAAATTTATACAATGCGTGTGTAACGAATAAACTCGGAAACTGCCTAGATCATTATAAGGTTTCATTATAACTAATTAACATACGCTATAATATAATTATAGAATTATAGAAGTGTATATTTCCTAAGCGTGCAAAGCTGAGACGTGAAAAACAAGTCTATAGACAAATCAACATATGGCAGGATTTTCAATTCAAAATGTTCGGACTTCATGGCCTTTTTCCAGGGTTTTTCATCTAACCTGGTTTTGTGACAAAGTGGTACTTAAATGGCATTGGAAGGAAAGATGTGGTCGTGAGATAACTAGATCACAATTGAAATTCACATACTAACTCCTAGATTGGTCACAATAGTTCAAGTCAGATCCAATACTGTGGAGGATGCTACTATTTTTATTATAGTATCTTGTGTCTTACACCTTGGCAGGATAATGTCTTGGGATGTAATGTGTATTATATTACACAGTGGAAAATCAGTTGCAATTTTATATCTATATATAATCTTGCTTGAATCTATATATAATCTTGTTTGAAATTTCTATATAAAATTTTACAACCCTTTTTTCACATTAGCAGAATCCTGTTAATCTTTTAATCTCTCTTTAATTAAACCTTATTCAGGCTCTAGTCTATTTAGGTTACGAATTTCATTTCAATCGATTCAGTAGTTTTGATTTGAAAGCGCTAAAGACAGTTACTTTCGCTTTGTAATATTAGTAAGCAAAAAGCTTATGCATTAAGTTAAATTAAACAATCGATTGTTTGAACGAAATCCATTATTTTCATGACAATGTCCGTATTTCTACCTCAAAAGCTATTGAGGGTATCTTATTAATTTAGTAATTCGCATGTGTCATCTGCCAATTATCTATCAGTATGTCTTGAGTAATACTCGTATGCTGATCAGCATAGATCAAGTCGTTATTGAATCGTGATTATAGTCAGTGCATGGTCTGGAAGCTCTGGAATGGATTAGCACCTTCTGTTCGTGATAGACCATCAATTGAATCTTTCAATTGTCATTTAAATTCGCACTATTTATTTACCGCATCAAGATATTTATAAGAGTAGACTTTTAAGTTCTAATGTGTCTAATTATATCTATGTGTGTATGTATGTATGAATATACATATGTATATATACATATACAAATATAGGTATGTTGTGATACTTACAATACACAACTGATTTTTCTTGTTTTTTATTCTCTCAATATTCTAATCCTGCTATACAATAACCGCATTATTACTTGAGTTGGCTGGAAGAGAACTCTTTTAGAGATAAGATCGCCCTTGTACATTTGCTTAATTTAATTATTAACAATACTGTGTTTGTGTACAATAAAGAATTATATATGTATATGGTCTTAACTGCTTTTAGCATTGTGTAAATAGGGAATATGCATGATTTTTTTTGTCTTAAATTGATCATTTACATTTTTATAACATAGAAAAAAATATAAATAGGCTTGAAAATAGTCAAGTTTTTATACAAAGTGAAATTGAAAACATTAAGTAAAATTGAGCCGTTCAAACGCCGCCATTTTTCGCGCGCTTACGATGACATCATTGGTTAGAGTCTGTTTGTTTACTAGTAGCGTTTCAGTTGCTTAGTACTAATTTTTAATTTTAATTAGCAAACAAATCATGGAAGAAGTAAAAAATCCTTGTTACAAGTACTGTATGGTATTGAAGTGTAAAAATACTACCATCAGTACACCCGATAAAGTGTTTTTTCGCATTTCACGCGATGATAAAGTACGTAAACTATGGTGTAAGATGATGAAGAGGGAGACTATATCTTTATTATCAGTTTTATTTTGCTGTGAAGATCATTTTGACGTAAGTATTCTATATGTATGTACAGCTTAGTGCTGAATCACCGTAACATTCTCGTTCAGGTCTGAAAAAAAAAACAAGTATGTACTTAAATACTGAAAAAAAAAATGTTCATGTAAATTGGATTTATCTAATATTTACAAAAAGTAAATAAACATATTTCACTGAAGTGAGCTTCAACAATATAATATATCGTTAATATTAATAGTTTTAATATAATAGAGGTAAATTAGGAGTTATTTTAAATAGAAATGGTTATGTTATAGGTTATGTTTTGTTGTATTATTTAAACATGAACAAAAATCTATGTGGTTTACTAAAATATACCATGTAATGTAATAATTAACTTGCAACTTTCACTCCTTTGATCTGTACGCTCGAAAATCGAGATTTGATGCAAAATATGCTGACATCATAAATGGATCTATTTTCGGCAGGTTATCGGATTGTGCTTTGACAAAAAGTTTCTGTCAAACATAATTTAACACAGTACGAACACGTATGAATATCGACGCCGATAAATGCAAGACATAACCATTGACGTCACGTATCGTTTCGACCAATAGTGACGCGTTGTGTAAGTTCGAATTTCCCTCCCTTATTTTTCACTTTCTAAATAATATTTTTTGGTCTTAAATAATAGCTAAATAAAAAAAAGATCCTTTTAAGTATAATACTCATATAAGATCAATAAAGAATCCCGAAAAAAATATTTGAGACAAGTTTTAATTTTATTGCGTTATAATTAGAGATCGGATAATCGGATGCATATTTACCTAAAGTTAGTTTAAGACAAAGTATGGAAACGGCTTTTTATTGTTTTGTTAAATAAAAATCCCGGGATTGCGGAATTGGATAGCCGGATGTTTATTTATTTACCTAATTTAGTTTTTGACAAAGTATGGAACTGTCTTTTTATTTTATTTCCATAAATATTATTATTGTTTTAGTCAAACTAGCTCACTAATTTCGTATAACACTCTTCATGTAATAAATCGTACATTCATAAATCGCACGGGGAACTGAAACTAAACTTCATGTAAATACGTATGCATAGTTGTATAAATGAACCCGGAGTCTCGGTCTTTTGAAAATAAATACCACGCGCTAATTTAGTAATTTTCATACAATATCACTACGTTAAATTTGCAGTCCCGTATTTTCCCGGGATTATTATTTAACAAAATGTATTTTAAAAAGCCGCTTCCATAATTTGTGAGCCAAAAATTAACTTTAGGTAAATATGCATCCGATTATCCGATCTCTAGTTATAATGGAACAATTAAATTAGATTCGTTGCGCTGAACGCGTACAAATATTGACCGTGAATGAGACACGAAAATCCGATTTCTCCGAGCATCCTAACAGTTATAGGTAAGCGCACTCTCTAATTTACGATCGAAGTGCAATTTATTGGACGAAAACTTCAGAGTTTGTTAAAACTGATAGTCGCACTCCCAAAGTTTCGCCCCGTGCTCAACTTAAATTATTTCTAGATAGTGTGTTTCAGTTTTGTGCTAGTTATAAGTGTTTGCTGATCCCTTCTAATGTTATGAACCCGAAAGTCTTACTCTGTATTGTGTACGTACTTGGATTTTTTTATGTCGTGTAATTTTCCGTTATATATTTATATTGATTATGTCACACGAAAGTTTGAATTTTAGTTTCGAACGAATTAGTTAATTTTTTTTTTGTTGTCATTCAAATTGTCATATAACTTCAGAGAGTTTTTACTGTAATTCAACCACAGGCAATAATTGCAGTAGAGGTCAGATATCCGTTACTATTGAATATTCCTGGCTAGGTGCACTAGTTTATAACTAACTCGCTGAATGTAAGTGTTCTGAAACTTTCAAACTGCCTTTGTCTACAAGTTTGGGCGTTTTCTTCCGGGTGAGTTAATTCTCGGAACGTCGCCAAACGGGTAACCGTTTTCTTATGAAATTTAATAGAACACACATTTAGAAGCTCGAACAATATTATTACCAATTTGTTTGAGAGATATCTTGTACAATGTTTACAAATATGATATTTACACAATCGATTCGAGACCTTCTTTATTTCTGATAAAGTAATAGAAATTGATCTCTTTATTCAGAGCGTGGGTGACGCAGAACTCGGCACTTGGTAATCTAGAGAACCAACGCTAGAATCTACGGTATGTTTTTTGTGTCTGTATTTCTTTTGTGATAAGACTAAGAAATATATCTAAATTATACTTACAAATAATACGTCTTACGTGAAAGTTATTTTTAGCATTAATATAATTTTCCTTGTTTTAACATGTCACGGTAATGTTATAAATGTTCAAATAAAATTATGGATGATTTATATTTATCTAATCAAGTTAAAAATAAAAACAACCAACAAACTTATTTTTTTTTTAAGATTAGTCGGATTTAGCAGACGACAATTCATTCCACAGTCACATATTTATCTTACCCTACTTATTAATAGTGTTACCTTCAAAGGGTGTTTTGTTATTTGAATTTTATATGTTCATTTATTGACGCTCCTATATATACAGATGGAAGAAGAGGAAGAAAAGTGGCGGAAAAAGGAGGAGAAAAGTGTGGGCACAAATATGATACGTAATGGATGAAGACAACCACTTGTAGAGTCCTTAATCAGTCCATCCTTAATCAATCCAACAAGGGCAATGTGGCAGTGAGGGCAACAATAAGGGCAACCTTCATCTACTTATAATGAATCTCAAAGTGAAGTTGACCAACCTACATTAGGCAAGGTTGGTTGAGTAAGACCTTTACACCTTAAATTAGTAAAGTTACGTTCGAGCCCTTCGGACGGGAAGTGTGACGTGTAAGCTGCTATCATGATTACTATATATTATTCAAGAGTATCAGGTTACGACTCTACGTCTTACTTGTTGATTAAACTTGATTCAACTACGTAATTATTTCAATTCTTAGAAGAATCGTATCAGAATCTTTGCGGACATTACTAGAAAACCATTTCAATGTAAGAGTCAATCAATAGATTAAATTGATTCCCAGGAATAAAATGGTGTGTAGCTACGATCAATCTTGCTAATGCAGCTCGTTTCTCAATGACCTCTTATATAAGAAATGCAGTGTACTTCAGTCGTAATATACTGAAATTATGTTTGTCAGGAAATAAGTTTTGTTCTGTTACAATTTTAAACAATTTTTATAAACGGTGTAATTATGCTTACGTTACTTTCCATTAAATGAAATAAGATGATCATCACCGGTCTGTGTAATAAAAAAAAAACATTTCCATCATTTTGAAAAAAAAAAATTCTAAGGACTAATGTGATATCCACCTCAGGTTTAAATATAAGATCATCATCTAATCCCGTAAAGCAGCTAGATTAACATCCAACAATTATCACTCAAGTCCATGTCAGACGAAAAAGTTTTTATACTTCCGGTCGCTACCTCACTCCGGTGCAGAGCTGCACTCCAGATGAATTATCGCAAAGTTCACATTTGCAATAAAACCAACTATTTGATTCGAGTTCGACGCCATTTTATTGGCAGTTGTAAAACGTTTCGCGGTGCGGGTAACTTAGTAGTTTCATTGCAATGTGATTGTCTGACTTGTGGAGCGAATGTTCTAAGTTATGGTTTAACTGCGCCATTTGTTTACACGTACTTATTTATTTCCGGTTTAGCTGCAATAAATAGATATGGCATTATAGATTTGAGTTCCCTTTGCTGTTTAATAGTATTGTCTAATGACACAGACTGTCATAAGATTATATTATCTATAGTTTGTTCGACTGTGCTTTATCGTTCAGAATCAAATTAAATCAATCATTTATACTCAACATACACGCGACATGGCGTCAGATCAAATTTAAAAAACATATTTAATTAATAAAAACAACATCTAATATATTAAACAATTATTTAGATTTATTTTCATATAAATCCATCCTACCTTAAATCTTTGTTTTCTTTTCGATCCCATTCGTCATGTCGTGCCTTGCGTTCTAATTTTAATCTGACTCTGGATATACCGCCCCGATTTACCGACTATTTTTCATATTCTTTTTCGGCTTATGCCGTCCGGTTGTGGAACTCTCTCCCTGAGGGTATTAGGGGAGCGCGAACGCTGGAGTCCTTTAAGAATCAAGTCCGTGTTCACTTCCTGTCAAAGATTCCTTAACTTAAACTAGTTATAGCCTATTGTCCTGTCCAATTACTGTACCCATCCTATATTTAAATCTCCTTTTAATATTTCCCTGGTCCTAGGTTGCCTGGAAGAGATTGCTGTTTAGCAATAAGGCCGCCTTTTGTACATTTGTTATTTTCTTTTTTTGTGTGTGAATATTTTATGAATACAATAAAGGGTTATGTTATGTTATTCCAAAAGAATCTAAAAATATTCCACAATTCAAAACTTCTCAAACTAAATTTTATTTATGTATGTATACACAACAAAATTCTTTATCACTTCTCAATATTTGATATAATTTGACAGCAAAAGTATCGACAGAATTCTATACCTCTGACATCCCCTCGGAATTTTGTATTTATCTACTTATTCATGATGTTAATTAATAGAGAACAAAGCTTTAAGGTAGGATGGAGATGTTGGAATAGTTGTAATTAATTAAATAAAATTATAATATGTATTATGTATGTGTGTAGAATATTTATACAGTATTTTTGATATGTGTATTTTGGTATATGTGTAATTCCTTTACATAATCTAATCACGTTATGTTTCAATGGTTACAAGATCCAAATAGTTAAGTTACTTAACTAAACTATTTGGATCTTTGGATGAATTTGGATAGATAGTTTCCTAGTTAGCATTTGTATTCTGGGCAGAGCAGGGACAGGTGAAAATCAACGCTGCATCAAGCTGGCAACATTTTATACAGCACAAGCTGAACCAATTTGTCCTGAATGAATTGGATAAGGTTTTCATAGAATGTTATATTTTTATTCTGTTTGTCGTTCTGTTATTATACAAAGTACTTTACAAAATCTAATAAGCTCATTATTGGACAATAAAGCTTATTATTATTGATATATGAGAAGAAAAAGCATACAGCAACGGACTTTAAAAAATTTATATACAGAATTATAGTTTGAACCAAAAATGCTGTTTCTTAAGCCAATAAAATATATTACACATAGTTATATTAATTATCGTTATATAGAAATGAACAGTAAATTATTAATGTTGTTATAGTGATTTTATCAAGAAAATAGTAGTGTAAAAGAAATATATATATAATAATGTTACAATACGAGTATTATCAATAACTAGCTTCCGCCCGCGGCTTCGCCCGCGTGAAATTAGTTTTTGTCAATCCTGGTCCCTTATGTCTAAGAGACTCTTACAGGAGCCAGCCTCACGTTCACCAAGATTCATGGTCTTAACTTCAATTCAACCCCTATTTCAGCCCCACAATGGTAAAAATTTTAAAATGCTAGAACAAACTATTTTTTTTTGTTTCTTATGATATTTGACGAATTTGCATACTAACTTTCAACCCTTATTTCACCCCCTAGCTGGTCGAAATTTCAAAAATGCTAGAACAAATGTTAAATGATTTCTTATCAAGTGCTTAAATATAAAGTTTCATGGTTTTATCTTTTAAAATTAAGAAATCCCATACAAACTTTCAACCTCTATTTCAACCCCTTCATTCCTTTTTTTCGAAATAAAAAGTAACCTTTGTTCTGTCTCAGGGTCTAAAGATTGTCTGTACCAAATTTCATCAAAATCGGTTGCGAGGTTTAAGCGGGAAAGCGTAACAGACAGACAGACAGACAGAGTTACTTTCGCATTTATAGTATTAGTTGGGATTGTGTGTCATTGGTTATTGATTACCTTACTTAGCAAAGGAAGGTTGTTTATTAAACTCTCAATAACTTTACTGACCAGAATACACTGTATTTGTTTCAACTGTAATATGCGTTCTAATATTTATACGTTGAGACAAATAACTATATGTTTTGCAAACAAATATTGGGAGACGCAGAGGTCACATGAATAATAAATAAAGCTAAAGTAAACTCGTGAAATATATATCTTGAATAGGTATACATATCTTCGCCTCGAGCAGACACGAGTTATTAAGTGAATTCTGGAATAACATGGGATACACTACCTTTCTTACGGGACACTTGATATTGGTACTTAGAACGGTTCAAAAGGGGTTTGTTTGCACAAAACATCTTTTTTTGGTATAACCGTAAAGGAATTGAACTTCGTAGGATTAATGTGTATTTTTGTTTAAAGATTTTTTAAAAGATTAACTGTGTAATTTGTCGGGCGTCTGCGGAGCTGTCTTGCTCGGATCAGATGATTCGGGCGGTTCGAGGTAGATTCTGGTTTTTCGATTTCGAATTTTATAAGTACTTTTTTTGCTGTATGCTGTGCAAAGTGCTGCGCAACTCACGTTAATGTTAAATCACGGAATAGTATTATAAGATAATATGACGCTGTACGTACAGTACGTAGTAGATCTAAACGAGGACAGTTTAAAAAAGGCATGGACTACGAGTCCGTGGAGTAGACATATATATACATATAATAAAAAAAAGTACTTTTTTCCCACAATCCTCATAAGGGGTGCGCTACTATTGTAGTCGTCATAATAACCCATTGGTGCTCGGATGACCTTACACCGGATACCAAACGCGCTCGGTCTGCGACGGGTTATGTTGGACTCCAGCAGAAGGTTAGCCTACCAACTAAACACTACCTACAGCCTTTGGTCGGGCAGAAACGACCTTATCGGCTTTGAACTAAAGCTCCCGTCCTCCAGAGCGGTGAATGGAGCCAGTACATTTATCTCACCTTACTGTTTAGGATAATATAGAGGCAACCTGCGAAGAAATGTAAAGATGTATGCAGTTAACTAGTCCGCCCTAGGCCAGCGTGGTTGACTTTGGCCTAATCGCTCTGACATAGGATAGGCTATATGACTTGTGATAAACTATATTATTAAAGGAAATAGTGTAGGTTTCTCCACAAACAAATGTATGCGCCAACTCACAACATTATTTGAAATGTCGAACAAAATATTAATGGAAGACAATTTTATGGAAAATGTGTTTCAGTTAAAAGTTTTAAGTAATCCGTAATTACTTTTATGTTTGATTAATTAATACTTGATAGTAGCTTACATTCGTCTCTAGTAATATGTTACCAGTAACCACATAGTATCTTCGTTCTATATAAAATTTTACCAATAGTAAATTCTATTCCTCCTATATTACTACATCTTATGAAAGTACAGATCAAACGCGTCAGATTCTTGAAAGTCTCTTTTCGTGATTCATTTTGAGCAATACAATGATAAATGAGTGCTATTTTCTATTCTTACTAGATCACTACACCTTTATATTGTACACATAACAACGCGTCACACTTTACATGTTGACCTGGAGACAGCCCTTACGTTGCTTGTAATAGCGGCGGTTATTGTAGTTGAAATGTAAAGTTAATAAGTAGATGACTGTTCCAGCAGTTACCTTCAAAATACAATCTTATACTCGTCGCGCGGTTTCGTACACGTAACATATCCAGCACTTCGTAATATGAAATATGTGTTCCAAAACTTCATCTTCAAATTACTCCGCGATATGATCTCAAGTTAGTTGACGAGATGGGGGGTTGTTTATATAAAGGTAAGACTGCATCGACTATAATTATTTTAATATAGATGATAGACGCACTCGCTAGTAGTTGTAAACGACGACGGCAATAACAGACCGACCTATACGCGACCCGTGCCTTTACATTTTTATTCCTATTTATTGTCAGTGTACTTTTTTTTTTTTTTTTTTAAGCCGTGCCAGTGAGAATATTGAAGAGAAGAGAAGAACTCAGTGGGTAACTCCTATGTCGAGCTAGGGTTCTCCGAAGGCGTAATAAAAACGTGGTAACAGTTTGATTTGACATTTAACAAACAACGATTTAAAGTCGCGCAGCGGGCTATGGAGTGAGCTATGCTCGGAGTTTCTTTGAAGGATCGAATTCGTAATGAGGTCATTCGACAAAGAACCAGAGTAACCGACATAGCTCGCAAAATAAACTTGCTGAAGTGGCAATGGGCTGGCCACGTTTGCCGAAGGACTGATAGCCGATGGAGCAGGAGACCGCGACTCGGCAGCCGTAAGGTAGGACGCCCCCCCGCCAGGTGGACTGACGACCTGAAGAAGGTCGCTGGAGGGGACTGGATGCGGAAGGCGGAGGACCGGGTGTTGTGGCGCAAATGGGAGAGGCCTATGTCCAGCAGTGGACTATGATTGGCTAAGTGATGAAACAACGCAACACTTTTTTCGTAACAATAGACATTTGATGTACATCTGCTAAGTTTCGAAATCGTATTGTATTCATCACGTCATCGTGATCATTGCCTTCATCATTAAATGATAAACTGCTAAGCAAAAGGTTCTTCAGAACCGCCACGGCTTTTCAATTTTTATCTTAATTAGGGTGGCTCTATTGTAATCTTTTGTGTTTCTCCTCTCACTAGTCCCTTAAGCCATCTCCCTCTTCGCCCCAGTCAATCATGTCCATGATTTTGATTATGTCCTTCGGTTTTGGGTATCCCATTCCCATTAGCTTTAGTCTCCTGCAAGATAAGACATCGTAGTGACACAGTAAGTGTTTCATGCTTTCCTCTTCTTTTAGAGTCCTTTTACCGAAAATTATTATCTTCTACAGCTTTATACGTAATATTTTAAAGTACTGCTCGGTGTTTTGGTCCCCTGGTTACAGCTTCGGATTGAGCGCATTCAGAAACGACTCACGACACACGCTATCTTGCAGATTCCACTGGATTGAATAATGTACTGAAGGATTACGAAGACTGGCTGCGTTATAGAGAAACCGACTGGACATGACATTTCTATTCAAAATCTTCAGGAACATCTTGGATTGTCCGCAATTGCTTTGCAAGCTAAATATCAGAGTCCCACGATAGTGACTGCGTTTTGCGATTCCTAGCTGAAGCTATTTGCCCGTACTAATGCTCGCAGGCACTCCACAATGTATCGCTTACCAGATACTTACAACAGATTGTCAGGACACGCAGACTTCGACATATGATATCTTTCTCTCCAACAGAATTTTAGAGGGCGCCATGATTTTTTTTTCGCTTCGTATTCGTCTTACCATCGTACATGATATTCATCATCTGAGTTATTCTATGTCATTTTCTTTTTATATTTTTTTTCAAATAGTGTAATATATGTTTGACTGTGTACTTTGTGGTGTATGTTGTGGCTGCCTTAAAAAAAGTGGTTATATTCTATAGGTTAAGGATTTGTAATATTTAGATGTACTAATATAACAATTGCTGGTCCTTTTTTTTTTTGTTCCGCTGAGGAAACTGCATTGAATTGCATACCCCGGCTGCGGAAAGCCGGTGGTTATGTGGGGCTCTCCTCCCCAGAAGGGGGAGGCCTACCCACTAAAAACCTCAGGGATGGTCTTCCTCAGGCATGCAGGGAGCCCCCGGGAACGCCAAGCTACTCCTAATGACAATAAATAAATTCTTTCTTACAAGCCCTACATATCTTGGTACTCACATGTCCCGTTCTTGTTAGCATTATCACAGTGATGCAATAAGTGGACCTGTGCCTTGCTTGAGCTCAGTACAGACATATACAGGTCATATAGCAATGTTATTATTTACCCTGAACTGTATATGGTAGTTTAATAGAACTAAATAAAGCTGCCAAAAGAGAAAGTTGCAACAAAACAAACGTGCACCATCCCCACAATGCGGGCTATAAATAACGGTACATAAACATCTCTCGCCACTATAATATTGATAATAAAAATTCCTCGCGGGACCGCCCGACGCCGAGGGCGGAATGCTAGAGGTGCGCGTTTAAGGCGCTCGTTTCCCGTCTTCGAGCAATTTGGATTTATAATCATATTTCCTGTTTACAGATGGACATATTTAGTACTTTTGGAGACAGAGGGTATAATCCTACTAAGGTTATAAACGTGAATTTTTATAAGTATGGATATTTTGAAATATTCAAATTAATCATTTAAACACGAGAAATAAAAATAAACTTGCCGTTCCAACATACAGGCTTCAAAAAACTAGAGGTTCGTTCATAGGGAAATGTGTAACTTATTATAACATCCAGAAAATATTATTGCTTTACCGTTTCATGAATTTAAAGCATATATTAAAAATACTCTAATGAAAAAAGGATATTGACAAGGTCAGTGATTTCTTGAATGATAAAAATGTTTGGATGTAATTTTTATGATATTTAATTTCCTGAATGATTAAACATGCTTGGATGTAAATTTTGCGATATATAATTTTAATGATTCTATAATAAATAATATTTTTGTTTTGTACCGGACATATACATATCAGATTTGTTTAATGCGATATGACTCTTGTGATGGAAATATATATTTGTTAGTTGTTTTAACTTGTATCGGAGGTTGGGTTCAGACTGTGTATCTGAAGCCGGCTTCCAACTAACGACTCTGTAATGATACAGGAAGAAATAAAATTGCCCTTGCTGGTTTTCTTGCTGGTTCTTTCCAGTACAAGGTCTCAGTAGACTTGGCATAGCATCTTTGACATTCAAAAGTGATTGTAAAATCCTATTTGAAGAATAAATTTTTGATTTTATTTTGATTTTGTTTATTTTTTAATCATTCATGTAAAAACTGCTGAATGGATTTTAATGAAACTTTACAATAATATATCTTAATTACATCAGAATAGGCTACAATTTATAAAAATACTAGCTAGTGCTCTCGACTTGACTGCGCAGATGGTAGTACATGATATCTTTATGAATTGTAGCCTATATGTTATTGTTAAATGTTGTTAATTCTTTAGATTTAATTGTTGTTTCGGACGGACACTTTATTTTTAACTAGCGACCCGCCCCGGCTTCGCACGGGTGCAGTGAATAAATGGTTATGGTGGGTTATCCCTAAGAGATAGACATATACCATCGCGGACTTTTTTGTGGATTTTTGTAAGTTGTACAATACTGTAGTACATTATTTTGGTCTATCTCGTAGCCAGCGTTTGCAATATAAGCGCAAAAAAACGTGCTTATTTACGACATCACATTAGAAACCTTTAAATTTATCAGTGTTTCTCTACTATATTATGCATTTATTATACATACAAACCTTCCTTAAGAATCACTCTATCTATTAAAAAAAACCGCGTCAAAATCCGTTGCGTAGTTTTAAAGATCTAAGCATACATACGGACATACAGCGAAAGCGACTTTGTTTTATACTATGTACCTATTGATTGATTATGTTTCGATCGGTTATATACTTTTTAGTATACTGGATCATTATTATAAAGTCAATTAGTAATATTGTCGCAATAAAACAGATATAACACATCAATAAAAGTAAATAAGGACTTTTCGATTTTGTTTTGGCAATACAATTTTATCGTGTTTTTTTTCCCTCTGGAGAGAAGAAACTGAGAATTTTTATGGATACCACTGCAATCAACTGCCATGATGATTACATCGGACTCGAAGCCTATTGAGACGGCTCCATCAGTATGACCTAGCGATTAAACTTAGCCTAACTTTTATTCATAAGGGCCTTACAGCTTGGATGAAGTTTTCATCTTGGAATTTGCTATATTAATAGGCGGCCATGTGGCATGAAACTTGTAAAGTTATACCGAAGCTTTTGATACAACCTTTGAACACTAAAATAATGTCAGTCTTAATTTTCTTTTGAGTAGATGTTATATTAGCGTATTGAATCGCTACTCCAGCCTTTACGGGGCTACGTCTGGTATATCTAGCCGAAAGGTAGATGTGAGAATTGTTTACGCGTTCGTGTTACCAATAAATTAAAATGATTTCACACTAGATATCATTCAGCGATAATTTAAAAGTAGATAGTACTGCTTCATGTAAAATCAAAATCAAATCAATTCTTCAAATAAGTTTTTTAGAATCTTTGCACATCAAGGATGCTACGCTACTGATCACAGCGGGAGACTTTGTCCTGGAAAGAATCAGCAAGCGCATTTTTTCTTTCTGATTTTTTACAGAGTTGTCAATGAAACTGGCCTTAGATAAATAGTTTGAACCCAACTTTCTGTAAAGTTTAAACACGTTCACATAATATCTATAAAAGCTATAGTTTCATTATGTTATTTATTGTAAATACTACATATTATAGGCAATGTAATTACAAGAATTGAATAGTTACTAATTTGCGAAGAACTAAAACTGAAAGTCTATTTTTATGGTTTTCGTACAAGTCATTATATTGAACTCTGGTTACTGTGATCTTATTTATTCACACTGGAAGTTTAAAAATTTTTTAAGGTTTGTGAACTAACCTCGCCTTAACGAGTTTCTTTATTGAAAATATCCGACTTATTCCTTATTGTTGCCCTAATTCTTCACTTATTCGCTTGCGTTATTTGGTTGTGGCGATTCGCTAAGTATTTTTATTAGTCGCTATTATTTCATACGTTGTTGAATCAGTTGTGAAGTCATACGTTTCAAATAATTTAAACATTTAAATAAGTAAAACATTTCTTACACTCACACCGACCATAAACCCAAAGTAAGCACTGTAAGGCTTGTGTTATGAGATCTAGACTACCGGACAGACATACTAATATTAATCATACACAATGTTTGGGGAAAATTATGTATATAAACAACGTGTTGGGCCCTGTTATCGTTGTTTGTCAAATAAATAAATTGTTACCGCGTTTTCACTCCGCCTTCGGAGAACCATAGGAATTACCTACTGAGTTCTTCACTTCCCTCATGATAAGGCCGGCGCCACTTTGGCTTCCGGCGCCTCTTCAAGCGCTTTGGGCCCCTTTTATGGGCCCGCACTGCATCGCCCCTCTACTGTCGGGCAGTCGTTTTTTTTTTTCTCAGGAGAGGAGGCTGAGAATCCGTCATGGATACCAACGCAACAGGCAAGCAGGGATGCGTTGATTATGTCGGACTCCTGGTGAATCGAGGCGGCTCGACCCACCAGACCTGCCGACTAAACTCAGCCTAAGCCTTTGGTCCTAATGACCCTACTGGGTTATATGGAAGGGAGCCGCACCTCAGGAGAGGTACGGTTAGCGCTGCCCCATGGAGAGGGCATAAGCGCTAGAAGAGGCGCGGTTCTCCAAAGTGGGACCGGCCTGTGTTGGTTGGGAACCCTTTTTTTTTTTTTCCCCTGAGGAAAATGCATTAAATTGCATACCCCGGCTGTGGCGAGCCGGCGGTTATGTGGGGCTCTCCTCCCCAGAAGTGGGAGGCCTACCCAAAAAACAAAAACCTCAGGGATGGCCTTCCTCAGGCATGTAGGTAGCCCCCGGGAACATCAAGCCACTTCCGGGAACCACCAGCCTCCGCTCCCCTTCCTAGAGGGGAGCCCTCCTCGGGGAGGCTACACTACCTCCCCCGGTTTCCTCCACCGACGACGCCCCCCGGCCACGGAAGGGGCGTGGTCCATCCCGGGTCGCCGTAGCGGTCGCGACTTCTCGCGCCCGCCGGCGACCCGCGGCTGCGCCGCGTCTGTGCTACCGAGCCCGGCGCCGTTGGTTGGGAACCTACTCGTGGCGAAGCAGAAGGCTGCCGAATAGGGGGAGACAAAGGAGGCGACGGCTCAGACGCCGCCGCTTGCAGGTCTAGAAGGTCCTGCGTTAATTGATTAGGGGGGTCGCTTAGGACATGTCGCGGTCTACGTGTCCTCTGCCAATATGGACTGGTAGGGGCAGTCGCCCTCACGATTTGTCTATATGGTTCATAGAACTTAGGCACAGGCTGAGTTTAGTCGGTAGTCACGTGGCCGGACCGTTCCGGTCGCGTGGAGTCCGACATAACCTCCGTGACACTTGCCGTTACGGGGGTATCCTGAGTACGATTCATGCTCGTTGTGATGGATTCTCAGCCTTCCTTGTCTGAGGAAAAAAAGAGTTCTTCTATTCTCTTCAATATCCTCACTCGTACAGTTTAGGTACACTGACAATAAATAGGAATAACAATGTAAAGGCGCGGGTCGCGTTACTGTCGGTCTGTTATTGTCGCGTCAGTCCAGCCACCATGTTGTAACACTCCCTACTATCTACTAGGGAGCGGGTGCCGGCAACAAGCGCGAAACAGGAATTTGGCGCAAATAAATGTATAATGTAGAAATACAATTTAACAGGCATGACTAAATTTCAAATGCTCGTATTCATCACACAAATATCTGTCCCCATCGAAACTCGAACCCGTGATCTCAGAGATAAAGACACCCTGAAACAAGATATATACCAATTAAAATAATTAATAATTATTATTATATAAAGTGATATATATCGAATCTAATTAGATTATCTCGCTGTTATTTAAAAGCAGATTTACGTATAAAATTTAAGATTGTTATAATATTTTTGTCATGATTAGAGATCGGATAATCGGATGCATATTTACCTAAAGTTAGTTTAAGACAAAGTATGGAAACGGCTTTTTATTGTTTTGTTAAATAAAAATCCCGGGATTGCGGAATTGGATAGCCGGATGTTTATTTATTTACCTAATTTAGTTTTTGACAAGTATGGAACTGTCTTTTTATTTTATTTCCATAAATAAAAATCCCGGAATTCCGGTACTAAACTTCATGTAAATACGTATGCATAGTTATATAAATAACCCGGAGTCTCGGTCTTTTGAATAATAAATCCACGTGCTAATTAGTAATTTTCAAACAATATCACTACGTTAAATTTGGAGTCCCGTATTTTCCCGGGATTTTTATTTAACAAAATGAATTTTAAAAAAGCCGCTTCCATAATTTGTGAGCCAATGTTTAGGACTTATGAGTTTCGGACCGCGGAAAAGGAAATTTAAAAAAGTAATAAAAAAAAAGATTTTGACATTACGGTTTTCGGTACTTGACTTCACTTCGGATTTTTTCACGGCATTTTTTTTTTGAGTTTATTTACGGCGGATTAATATTTGCATATTACGGTTTCGACGGGATTAGATTGGAAAGTGGTCGGCCACGCGTTCTCCTATTTATACACTACAAGTATTGTAGTATATGATATATATTTATAACCACATACGGTAGGGCACATTAGTACACACAAAACACACTTTCAAGCCAAGCCAGAACTACGGACCGGTAAGTAAGCAATAATTATATAGTTAAATAATATAACAAATTACGGGCGTTCGGGAAAACGCATCATTTTTTGGTAGCAGAGCGTGGTTTTCTTTTCGGTTACGGACCTGTTATTTTGTAAATTCTTTGTTTTTAAGTTGTTTTTAAGTAGTTAATTATTAAAATGTCGGACGGTTACAACGAAATTCGTCGCATATTACAATGGTTGGTAAGCGCATTTTCTCTGGTGAGTAGACCAGACAGGGTTGAGGCCTTGAAAGAGCGGGCTTCAAATGCGGACAGATACATGGC
Source organism: Scirpophaga incertulas (assembly GCA_036419045.1). Classification (NCBI taxonomy): domain Eukaryota; kingdom Metazoa; phylum Arthropoda; class Insecta; order Lepidoptera; family Crambidae; genus Scirpophaga; species Scirpophaga incertulas. The sequence continues at coordinate 3,393,315 of CM071639.1, read as the reverse complement.
GGACCTGGATCAAGCTTTACAAATGTGTTATGATAGGGCTGACATGAATCCAGACAATGAAACTTTGCAGGCAAGGTTGATTCAAGCTCAGGCAGACTACAAGCAATGCTTAGAATATTATGACAGCATTATTCAGGCGGTAAGGACACTGGATCTGGCCAGTAGTCCCACGGTTAAGGGTCAGTCAAGTAGTAATGCCTCAATTTATACTAGATTGCCGGATTTAAATTTGCCCAAGTATTCTGGTGGGTATGAAACTTGGATGTCATTTATTAACATTTTTGATTCTTTGGTACATTGTCGGATGGATATATCACTCTCACAAAAATTAAGTTATCTGTTGAGTTGTCTATCGGGAGACGCTCACCAGGTTATTTCACATTTAACCATAACAGATAACAATTATGAGACTGCAAGGGCGCTATTGATGGGCAGATATCAAAATATTAGGTTAATTGCGGATGCCCATGTGGCAAAGATATTAAATTTGCCTTATTTAAGGAATATCATGTTTATAAGGGATGATTTTTTAAATCCATTAAAGGTGGCCTATAATTGTTTGGAGAAATTAAATTTACCAGTAACGGAGTGGTCATTCTTGTTGCTCCATATTGTATTGAATAAGTTACCCTCTGATTTAAAATTAAGATTTGAACAAAAATATGGAAGCGGAGATGAGGCAAGCCCGTTGCCTAAATTTATTGACCTTTTGACCTTCTTGGGAAAGAAGCACGGATTGTTGACAATGTAGGCTCACCTCCTGCAACGGCTCAGTCAGGGCCATCTGGGAGGCCTGTGTCCAGTCAGGGAAGACCTGTATTCAGTCAGGGTAGGATTAGGCCACCCACTCGGGGGACTAGGGTAGGTATGGCTACATCGGACCATACTATTAATAATAGGTTGCAATCCAAGCGGGTTGGTTGCACCTTTTGTGGCATCATAGGCCATTTCATATCTAAATGCCAACATTTTATAAATTGTTCCCCTCAACAGCGGAGGCGTTTTGTGCAAAATCACAAGTTATGTTATTTTTGTTTAGGGGATCATCTTGTTAATAGTTGTGCAGTGGCACGGCCATGTATTCATTGTAACGGCAAACATCACGGGATGTTATGCCTGAATAGGAATGGTGGAGTTAGGCCTGCAGCGGGACGGATTGGTTCTCCTTCAGGAGGGGGTCAAAGCGGACAAGTACGGACTTCACCTCCTCATTCTGGACGAGCGTCGCCTCGACGGGTGGACGTGCGCGCGACACCTCCATATACGGGTGGGGGTGGCTTTAGGCCTACTTCACAGGCATCTCCACATACGGGTGGGGGAGGCACCGGGCCTATGGTACAAGCACCCTATGCAGCGGGCATAGGGCATATTCAAGCGGACGAATCTCGTGACGTCACTGCGGAACAGTATGCGTCTGCGGCCTCGTATGCAGCGAGAGCGAGGGGTTTCTCACCACCACTCGCGGAACGGCCGCGATTGAGGAACACGCCGCCATCTTTCGGTCATCCGGTTGGTTACCGGACACCGGATGCCAGTTGGCACCTGACTCGGGCACCATTGGGGCGCTCGAGACCCCCTACATATAACCCTCTGGCGCTGTCGGCAGCCCAGGTTTTTAATCGGGTGAATGCTTCATTTCATAGTGACGTTCAAGAATAGGTAGTCGCCGCCGCCTCGCCAAATGCAACCTTTTTAAATACTATTTTATTACCGTTGCGGTAAGGATTTGTGATATTAACGGTTTTTATGTTAGAGCACGGGCTCTAGCGGACACGGGTTCGCAAGGTTGCATGATAACAGTTAATTTGGCGAGACGGTTAGGCCTATACATATTTAATAATAATATTTCGGTTCGTGGCATAGGTGATGTGCTCGTGTCACATGTTTATGGTCAATGTACCTTTAACATTGTTGGAGAATCGGTCTCTCAACCTGTTATTACAGTTACAGCACTAGTGTTGCATGATATTTTAGGAGAACATCCACAGGTGGAATTACCTTCGGAAATTTTGAACTCGGCTTCTCACCTGTCTTTGGCTGACAGAAAATTTTTAAATATTGAAAAATTGATTTGTTGCTTGGTACTGATGTGCTTGGTCAATTATTGTGCACCGGACGCACTATAAATTTAAATAATAATGGCTTGGTTGCTATACCATCGCACTACGGATATATGATTATGGGCCCAGCATATGATACGGTTTCTGATACGGTTTTTACGGGCGTTTCTCTTTCGGATTTAGTACAGCGTTTTTGGAGACAGAAGAGGTACCCACGGTTTCACGGAAGGACCCGCTCGACGAAGAATGCGAGCGCCATTTTATCGAAAATGTTTATCGGTTACCGAACGGTCGTTTCGTTACTCGGTTGCCCTTTGTGAGCATTCGCAAACCGCTGGGGCAGTCCTACCTCACTGCTGAGAAACGCCTGCTTTCTATGGAACGTCGCATGAAGCGAGATACAGAGTTTCGCGACAAATACATTGAGTTCATGCGGGAATATGAACAATTAGGTCACATGTCCCTGGCACGGAGGGACTACTCATCGGAAGAACACTATTTCATACCACATCACGCGGTTTTTAAATCGGATAGCGGTAAGATACGGGTCGTGTTTGACGGGTCGGCCCCTTCCTCTAACGGTGTTTCATTGAACCAAATCCTGCACTCGGGTGCTAAACTACATAAAGATATTTCGGATCTTATTTCGGCCTTTCGTAGACACCAGGTGGTCTTCGCGACGGATATACGCATGATGTTCCGGCAAACGGTGATTGATGAGGCTGATAGACGGTATCAGCTGATTCTTTGGCGCGAGGACCCGTCTCACCCATTACGCGTCTACGAACTGAACACAAACACGTACGGTTTGAAATCTAGCCCCTGGATGGCTATGCGGTGCTTGTTGGAACTCGCTCAACGGGAACGCGTTCGATTCCCTCGTGCGGCGGACGTCTTAGAGTCGGAAATTTTTGTCGATGACGTTATCACGGGTGGATCTTCGGAACAGGAGGCTTTAATTTTACGTAACGAGCTCATAGCGTTATTGGCAACGGCTGGCTATGAACTACGGAAATGGATTTCGAACAGTCCACGTCTCTTAGAAGGACTACCAGCGGATCACGTTCAAGATCCATTGTTATTTGAGAATCCGGACTCTCCTCGTTCAACATCGGTTTTAGGTGTTCAGTATTTACCGGTTCCTGACATCTTTTCCTTTCGGGTTGTAACAATAACGGAAAAGATATGGACTAAGCGGCTAGTCCTGTCTACGGTTGCTCGTATCTATGATCCTAACGGGTGGATCGCTCCTATAATATTTTGGGCTAAATGTTTTCTACAACGGTTATGGTTGGCTGAGCTTAAGTGGGATGAGACCCTACCTACTGAACTCTTAACGGACTGGCTCGCATTTATTGATCAGTTACCCACTATCGGAAGGGTTGTTATACCTCGTAAAATACTTCCACCGGGGAAGTATCATGCGTCACTTCACGGTTTCTGTGACGCCTCGGAATCGGGTTTCGCGCAGTCGTATATCTTCGGACGATACAGCCAGATGGTTCAGTAGCGTTACATCTAATCACGGTGAAGAGCAAGGTGGCTCCTATACGCAACCGCCAAACCATACCCAAATTGGAGCTCTCGGGAGCTGCGTTACTTACTCGGTTATTGAATCATGTTTGTGATAGACTCGGGAAGCACATTAACATAGGCAACGTTTATGCGTGGACTGACAGCCAAATTGTTTTGGCGTGGCTCCAGACCTCGGTACATAGGCTGGAAACATTTGTTGCGAATCGGGTTTCGCAAATTCAAAACTCGTCAGTGAATCTGAATTGGCGGCACGTACCCGGCGAGTTGAACCCCGCCGACGTGGCCTCTCGCGGCTGTTATGCCTCCTCGTTGGTGAGTCATAACCTTTGGTGGGGACCTGCTTGGTTGACGGCACCGGAGTCGTCATGGCCCCTACGGTTTTAATCGGATCGGATCCGCTGCCCTGTGTGCGTGTCATGGCTGTGGAGAAAAAAATCGTCACAAACCCTCTTTTACTGCGGTTTAGCTCTCTTAATAAATTACTGGCCGTTACGGGATGGATGCGTCGGTTTATAACGAATACTCGCAAACCGGTTGTAAGAAATACATCTTTGTTTCTGACGGCAGGCGAACGGCGTGCTGCTCTCATGTTTTGGGTACGACGGGTACAATCGGAACGGTTTTCTGACGAGCTTAAATCGTTACGGACGACGGGTCGGTTAAAGGGTGCCGTACAGAAACTTAACTTATTCATTGATGGCGAGGGATTACTTCGTGTTGGCGGACGGCTGCGCAACTCGAAGCTGCCGTATTCGGCTAGGCATCCCCTTTTGCTGCCCAAGGACGGACCCTTGACGCAGTTGATAGTAAGTGATCGGCACATTACTAACTCGCATGCAGGTTGTACGGCACTGCTTGCTATTCTTCAGCGGGAATTTTGGATACTATCGGCGCGACGGTGCGTCCGATCGGTTATATTTAAGTGTATACCTTGCTATCGGTTAAAGGCTAACACCATGCAGCCTATGATGGGTGACCTACCTAGCGATCGGGTTAGTGTCACCAGACCTTTTCACGGTGTCGGTACGGATTTCGCTGGTCCTTTTATTGTCAGGGCTTCTCACTTGCGGACCTCTAAGACTTACAAAGTTTATTTATGTGTATTTGTTTGTCTGTCAACGAAGGCAGTACATTTAGAAATAGTATCTTCGCTTAGTACGGAAGCGTTTATCGCGGCGTTCGGACGTTTTGTTTCACGGAGGGGGTTACCGAGTTTGGTACGGTCGGACTGCGGCACAAATTATCAGGGTGCTGACAGGTATCTTAAGGAGGTCCATGATTTTTTAACGAAACATAGTACGGACTTGGGACAAGCAATGGCTACTCAGGGCATTACGTGGAAGTTTGATCCTCCTGGATGTCCTCATTGGGGAGGCATCTTTGAGGCTGTCGTGAAGGTGGCTAAGACACATTTGAGACGTGTTATTGGGGAAACGGTTCTTACGTTCGAGGAACTTACTACGGTCTTTTACAGAGTGGAAGCAACTTTAAATTCACGGCCTTTATGCCCACTCTCTTCGGATCCCAACGATATGGAGGTTTTGACACCGGGTCATTTCCTCATCGGCCAGCCCCTTGCAGCTCTCCCTGAGTATCCCTTTGAGAATGTACCACTGAGTCGACTTTCTCGCTTTCAAATGCTGCAACAGATGTCACAAAATTTTAATAAACGGTTTTATTCGGAGTATTTGCACATGTTGCAGCAGCGGCTGAAATGGACAGATAAAACGGCTCCTGCACGGGTAGGGGATCTTGTCCTGATTAAGGATTCAAATCTTTCTCCTCTACGTTGGCGTAGAGGACGCATTTTGAAGCTTTATCCAGGCTCTGACGGTGTACCTCGGTTCGCAGAGGTCTCGATCGGCGACTCTGTGATGCGCCGTGCGGTGGCAACCCTGTCCCGTCTACCGGTAGACTAGCGAGATGAGGGTTGCTCATCTCGGGGTGGGGGATTGTTTAGGACTTATGAGTTTCGGACCGCGGAAAAGGAAATTTAAAAAAGTAATAAAAAAAAAGATTTTGACATTACGGTTTTCGGTACTTGACTTCACTTCGGATTTTTTCACGGCATTTTTTTTGAGTTTATTTACGGCGGATTAATATTTGCATATTACGGTTTCGACGGGATTAGATTGGAAAAGTGGTCGGCCACGCGTTCTCCTATTTATACACTACAAGTATTGTAGTATATGATATATATTTATAACCACATACGGTAGGGCACATTAGTACACACAAAACACACTTTCAAGCCAAGCCAGAACTACGGACCGGTAAGTAAGCAATATTATTATAGTTAAATAATATAACCAAATTACGGGCGTTCGGGAAAACGCAACAGCCAAAAATAACTTTAGGTAAATATGCATCCGATTATCCGATCTCTAGTCATGATGCACGCTATATAGTGCAAAAAAAAATGTTTTCGCATACCTTTTAATTTATAGAACTTACGTGGAACTACACTTAATGTAAGTCCTTAAACATGTACCCATATTCTTTGCAAATATACATATTTGATTTAATCAATTTTGTAACTTTAAAACAAGACGTTGAGTTCATATATTGACATAGCTATGTCTATGTCATAGATATAGCTTTTATGTCAATATATCTATGCCTTGTAGATATTACTTGTCGTTACAAGTGAGGCTTATATTGTCAATTTCACGTTTTCCAAACACAAAACTACAGATTGACGCTTCAACTCAAACAAACTTCACTTGTTGACGTCTCCGAATATCTTGATTGTGTTCGAGATTCAATTTGTTTTGTTTGGGCGTGTTACTGCGCCCTTATACGGGAACGGATGAGATCAAAATTTACATAACACTCCTGTCATGTAAATAGTTTTTGCTACCAAATATTTCCTTCTTACTGTTTTATTTCTGAAGTTTATCTCTTAGTTACGATAAATGGGTTGTATTGTTTTAACATATAAATCAATATTAAATTGGAATCATTATAAACGGTGTGCTAATTGAATTGTAATGTGCGGTGACGCATTAATCCGTAAGGTATTAGATTAGTCTGTACACTTTTGACTCCAGTGCCTTTTCAATTCTGATAACAACACAGCGTAAAGCAGCCTCATTCAACAAGAATGTTTAGTGAGCGCGTTGCACATCTTGTATAGGTTATCTTTTGAGCAGTCAGTCAGGCTGAGGGAGATATGCCTGTCTGTAAGCTTATTCATGTTTTCATAACGAATCTTGAGAGGCCTATAGATCTGCAGGTCTTGGCCTATTCATAGACCGTACGAGTATATAATAAAATAAAATAAAATAAAATAAATATTTGTTACACTTACACCAATTAGCCTAGCCCAAGGTAAGCTCTGTAAGGCTTGTGCTATGGGATCTAGGGCAACGGATAGACATACATATATTATACATATATAAATAATTTATATTGAAATATATATCAACAACCATGACTAAGGTACAAATGCTCGCATTCATCACACAAACATCTGCCCCCACCGGGACTCGAACCCGGGACCTCAGAGATGGTGACACCTTGAAACCGGTGTACTATCCACTCGACTATGGAGGTCGTCGAGTATATGCACAATAGTTATGCATGTTTTGAAGATGTAAGTGTGGTAGTAATGCAGAATATGATAAAGTGATGAAATCTGCAGAAGAACGTTGCGAACGTTAACTGGCAGTGCACAGAGCCCCCCCACAAAATTGGCAGACGATTTGGTGAGCATCGCAGAAAGACGCAGGATACTAGTGGCGCAGGACTGATCAGTTTGGAGGTCATAGGGAAGGCCTATGTCCAGCAATGAGCGTCTACTGACTAAAATGATAAATGCAGGCTAATATCTCGTCAGGATGAATAAGTTTTCAATTAATGTTCATCTAACCCTCGTCGTAGCGTTTTAGTCTCATACATATATATATGTATATAAGTTAGTAAGTTCATTCTGCCTCGATACTGTAATCAGTACGGTAAGCAGATGTTGTGTTATAAGGATCCTAAACTATTAAATGAACTTCCGGTTAGTGTTAAAAAAGAACATAATGAAAATAATATTGAATATAGACTAAGAAGATTTTATTTATCTAAGTTAATAGAAAACACCTAGTATAAGTGTATGTATGCATGTGTGTGTATATATACATATATGTATATATAAACATCTATATATATATATATATATGTGTGTATGTATGTATATATATATATGTATGTGTGAGGGTGTGTGTGTGTGTGTGGGAAGTTTATATGCATGTGGTAAAAAATATGTATTTTAAAATATTAAAAAAAAGAATTAAGACTGTTTATATTAATATCTTCTGTAACAGAAAAAAATTTTTTGCAAGAGAGAATTCACACCCGTATACATTTATCATACATATATATAATGACGACCTCCATAGTCGAGTGGATAGTACACCGGTTTCAAGGTGGTTTTGAAATATTGTAAGACTAAATAAATAAAAAAACTACTCGCATGGATCATACTAACAACTACCGCCGCCGCGATTCAAAACCCGGGACTTCAGAGGTGGTAATATCTTGATACTGACCCTTCACTCTCGTTCAAGGTTTATCATACTATGATCCTACAAAATGTTCTTGATATATCATCATAATGCACTGGTTGATTCTATGTCAGTTATATATCTAAAACATATCTAATTATAATCAGAAATTCCAATGTGATCACTAAATCAAATGATGGTGATGAGATACCACCTGACACATCATCATCATCTAGAGGCCATTTGCTATAAATAGACCGAATTCAAAAATACATGTCGCTCTATCCTGCGATCTTTAACTTTGCCTAAGGGGGCATCCATAAATTACGGGGTGGGAGGGATCTTAAATTTCGTGACGTCACATTTCAAAATCTATCATAAGCTAACTGTTAAAACGCAAACTTTAAATTATTACTATTAGTACGAAAAGTGCTGTAAATATTAACTTTTATTGTAAAGTCTTTATACTCTCATAAATAAATAAAGGAATAGTATCTTCTATCTATTAATAGGGGTACTCCCGAAATGTACTATTTTTCTAATTGATTATAGTACGTGATTTTGAAAAATATAATAAGAAAATCATGAAATGACCATATACTTATTTAATATAAGTAATCGTTTTTTGTTTTGTTAATTGATTTGATGTTAATTTTATTAAAAATAAAACTGATTTCGAAACCGCTTTTATCATTCAATAATTTCTATAATTTCAAAATTTGTGACGTCACACTAGGGAGTCTCACAAATGTGACTAGCTGTGACAAGGAATCACGAAATTCGTGTGACGTAATTTATGGATGACCCCTAAATAAGTAAAAACAAAGATGGACTTAACAGCTATTCCAGTAGATCCTCATCTTCTTTATCCATGTCAGAGCCATCCCTACTATAATGTGCGTTAGAATTAAAGGCTGCTAATTATAACTCTTAACAAGATGAGCACCTTAGCTATTTAACGCTACGTACAGTTTCTCAAGCTCGGAGAGCTGTGACTTGAACACCAATTTTGAGTTACTCTTGCCTCTAATAGTTTCGGTTAGTTCGACAAAGTTTGCTTATGTTATTTAGCTGCATGAAAGCTTGCACCAGAACTTACCTTAACCTTAGCTTCGTAATGAACAGTGAAGCTTAATCAGTGATAAAGATTTGTAAGAGCGATTGTAATTTTGGGTATTGCTCGTCTATTTCGATTTATATCACTGGGACTGTTATGAAGAAAACATGTAAAAATAAACGTCCTTTTTATAAATTAAATTTTAGCTAAGTGAAAATAAATATCACATCAGTAAATTTGCAGTTTTCATATATTTTCTTGAATTACAATGAATGTTGTTTTATGTAAAATTTCACGGTTCTAGGTAGAGTTTTGAATATCTAGCGACGATCATATATGCAACTGTTTAGTTAATAAAAAATAGCAAATATAGTTTCGGTATTTAAATTACTTATAACAATATTAAATAAATGCCAAAGTACATTGTATAAAAAAATAACTTTTCTAATAAAATCTCTTATTGTGTGGGTACGAATATAATGGTCATATTTGTAAAATAAAAAAGAAATATTTTTTTGTAAATAATTCGAACATTTGACGGAGGAATTAAATAAATTAATTCGTTAACGGATAGGCTAAAAATATTAAATAACTTTTAATGGATTATTGAGTTAGATATAGAGTCATCTTCAGTTCTGTGATATAAGATGGAAATAAGTCTATCCTATAATTTTAATGTTCTACTCTTCAAACTAAAAATACGTAAATTAAGGCTTCTCATATTTATCTGCCTCAATATTAAACAAGTTACGGCCGCGAATCACTCGCAAATCACGTTGAAATGTTTACACAAACATTTATACAGAATTGTCGTTTACAAATTAAAACTTTAAGTATTCCTGGAAAAGTCCTCAGATTACTTAAGGCTGCTGATTAATTTTTTAAGCATTACCATCTTTATGGGTAATATCATTTGAAGTTACGTTTCGTGATTTCAATGAATCTTCGATACACGGATTTGTTAATTCTCAGAATTCGGATATTCCCGGAATTTCGTTCCTTTCGGAATTTGGTATCAAGAGTGGTCTCGAAGTGAGCAAAAGTTTTACTAAATGGAAACTGTTTCTTCATTCCATCGCATTAGAACTAGGATCAACATTAAATATCTATAAATTTAGCATTGTACAAAATTTATGAGGTGACAAAAAATTTGGCTATCCATGGTAATTTAAACTAGCTTTGCTATTGCCAAGTACGTTGACCTATGTAATGGGTCAACAGAAAATATGAATACATAATCAGTTTTGATTAATTAAACGTGAACGAGTGAATTGAATCGAATTTTTTTTTTGGTATGCAGTCATACTACAAGTATCACTACAACATATTTCTTACATCTCTTTAGTAAATTTAAGACGATAGTTTGACATTTATCAGTTAATCGTTCATTGACGAAGTTGACATTTCCAATAAGTTTTAACTTTTAAGTTGATTCAAAAATATGTTCCGAGTTCTATTAACTTCCGTTAATTTACTTCAATCCGTAAAGCTGCATTAGGGCGGATGGATATAGTAGTCGATAATACAGTGATCCCGTAAATCCAATAAGATTAGACATATCACTGAACTGAACTTTTAGCAAAACATTTTTCACGTTACCACAGTTAATTTTATTCGTGTTCTCATAACCTGGAGTCCTTAGATACATACGGTTTTACTTAGTTTATAATTCAACTGTGTTTAGGGAATATATTTGTAATTAGATTACATTTATTGTATATTCGAACAGATTGAGAGGAAAAATGTTTTAATAAACATAATGTTCTATCTGGTGGCTTATAACTGAGCGAAGATTTTGTTTGTATTGACTTTGTATTCGTATATTATATTCCGTTTGTATTGAATTGTACGTATTGTCTAACTACTGTATTTTTTGTCTATAACGCAATAGAATATAAACAGTAGCTTGATTGTAAACACATCTATATCGGCATATAATTTCTGTACAGCATTATTTTGTTTTAGAATTGCTCTCTGAGCTCGTTCGTTACACTTTATTTGATGTACTAAAGATGTGTATATATGCTGAATTACATCATTGACAGTAATATGGCGTACACCATTGACTACATAAATAAGGTATCTAACTAGATTTGCAATTGCCGATATTTACTGATATCAGATGAGGTGGGAGTCAAGAATGACACCTAATTATTTATCTCTATTCAAATGTTGACAATTACACACATTTGTAGATCAATTTTCACAAAAATGTTCTATTATATTACTGTCGGTATCAGGTTGAGTGGCAGTCTTAATAGAAACAGTAATTTTCAACACACTTCCTCATAAAGTGGCTCTAATCCCATGGCAATTAGGCACATAATGACACCTATAATCAAACTGTGACTTTTTCATTACTATTATTCACGAGTGAGTAGTAGTTTTTTTTTTAATATTATTGGTTGAGTTACGCTTACATTTGCGCTAAAAAGCTATCCGCAAAAAGCCCAAAAGAAAGAAACCTCATTTTTTAGTCTATGGCCGATGCGCGCGCATAGGAAAACGAAATAGTTAATTATAATTTTACTAACTGCACATTTACTAATTGTTTCTCTAAATAAACTTTTTATCTACTAGGTAAAATGGTTTTTTTATTTAAGTATTATTTTATTTAGAAGTGTGTTGAAAAACGTTGTATGATACACGTGTGTATTGATGATTACCGTCCTCGGTTCCTTAAGACCCTCGCCTGACGGCTCGGGCCTCAATGCGCCTCAGCGGTAATCACCAACATTACACATAAGGCGCGTAAATGCGTTCCTCCTTGTCACTGGTCTAGTCCGTCTCGTAACCAGACGTCTTCGGAAAACTAAAAGGGCGCTCGTTAATGGCGACTACCGATCGCTCTATTGCTAGTCTATCGCTCTATTTTCTCCGTGGGGGGGTGATGTGGCGGCGGCAACTCAACTCTATGGTTGTATCCGTCACCTTTGATAATGATGTATATATGGTACATGGTCGTTGCTAGGAAACTGGGAAGTTGTTATTAGAGCCGCACCAAATTAGCTACCAAACGTTGTTATAATATTATAATTATTAAATGCAATTTTATAAAGTAAATCTCATTTGTTTGTGTCTGTAATAAAGATACTACCCAAATTGGTGACCCCGACGTGATAATCACCTCATCTGTGATCAAACGGCCATTTAAGATTTATTCGCAAGCATTCGCCGTTCTTGATTTTGTTTGCTGTGAATGGACTACGCCGCCGCTGCTACTACGTGGCCTGCCTGTTTACATTCCGCAACGAAGTACTGGTGCTGTTACTGAACGGGTATTATAAGTATTGAGGCGCAGAAGCATTACACATAAGGTCAGAGATTCAATTTTGTTTGGTCGACATCTGCCGCACAACTACGGTTGCACTTTTAACTGGAGGATTCACTACTACGTGTTTTTCGCCTAGCGACGTGTTCACTCATCGTGATTTCTACGAACATTTGAAAACATTTGTTTTTTTTTGTTGTGTGAATATTTTGTGTTTTTATAATCAATTTTTTTTTTTTATATTATTGTAATTATTATAGTTTTTAGATGAGTTGCACGCCGCTACCCCACTCCACTCTGCTAGCTTGATTCAACAGTCAATTAAACAATTTCAACTTTTGTTTCGAAATGACCGACAATGGTAAAAACAGTTCTGAACCAGTTACTGGTGCTAGTGAGGCAACTGTTAATCGCGTAACCATTAGAACGCCACCCTTTTGCAAGGATCGTCCTGCACTCTGGTTCGCAAGTTTGGAGGCTCAGTTTGAAATTAATCACATAACCAACCAAACTACAAAATTTTACTATGCTATCGCTCAACTCGATACAACTTGCACTCGAGAAGTTGAAGATATTATTCTTCAGCCTCCCGATGTAAATCCGTACAACTCGTTAAAAAATGCTGTTATTTCACGTTTTTCGGTTTCACACGAAGAAAAGATACGTTGTTTGTTAGAGAAGGAGCAAATCGGTGATAGAAAACCATCCTCTTTTTACCGTCATCTTAAATCTTTGGCGGGTCTAACATTTCCTGAGGACATTTTAAAAACAATCTGGATGAGTCGTTTACCGCGGTTTTTACAGACTGTCCTTACTGCACAACGCCTGGATAAATTGTCGGATTTGAGCGAGTTGGCTGACCAGTTGGTGGAAATCAATTCTCAGCCAGCTCCGTTCACTACATCGGCAGTTACTAATCTTTCTCCATGCGCATCAGCTCCAGTGCATTCTGATGAACAAATTCGGGAGCTTAATAAGAAGATCGATGATTTAACGCGCATTGTAGCGTCATTATCATCCAGCAATAATAATAGTCGCAGTCGATCACAGAACCGCAATAATGTTAAACGACGTAGTCATTCACGCTCGCGTGATTCGACCCTTTGTTTTTATCATAATCGGTTCGCTAATAAGGCGCGTAAATGCGTTCCTCCTTGTCACTGGTCTAGTCCGTCTCGTAACCAGACGTCTTCGGAAAACTAAAAGGGCGCTCGTTAATGGCGACTACCGATCGCTCTATTGCTAGTCGCCGGCTTTTTGTTACGGATCGGTATACTCAACAGAAATTTTTGGTGGATACCGGTTCTGATTTGTGTTGTGTTCCAGTTAAGCATGTCAAAGGTTATGCTGGTTGTCAATCTCAACCTTATGATTTGGTCGCAGCAAATGGTACCAAAATCAAAACCTACGGATTAGTGCAATTAAACCTGAATCTTGGACTTAGGCGCGACTTCAGGTGGAATTTTGTTATAGCCGACGTAGAATGTGGTATTTTAGGTTCCGATTTTCTGTCACATTTTCATTTACTTCCTGACTGCACTCAAAGAAGGATTCGTGATGGTAAGACGGGACTGTTTGCCTTTGCAGTAACTTCTGCAGTTAGCCAACCTAGTGTGAAGTTAATTTCACTTCCGGAATCGCAGTACTCCGCTATTCTCGCAAAGTTTCCCAGCATTACACGACCACCTGGCGCACCTCAGGAGCCGAAGCATAATACTATGCATTACATCATTACAACAGACGGTCCTCCTGTTACCGCCAAGCCACGCCGTCTTGCTCCTTTGAAATTACGCGCCGCACAAAAAGAGTTTGCTGACATGGTACGTGCTGGTACCGCTCGACCTTCGAGTAGCTGCTGGTCTTCAGCCTTACATATGGTACCTAAGAAGGATTCAACATGGCGTCCTTGCGGAGATTACCGCGTTTTGAACGCCCGTACTGTTCCAGATCGATACCCAGTCAGGCACATAGGAGATTTTGCCCATAATTTGGCTGGCTCTGCTGTCTTCAGCACCATCGATCTCGTTAAAGCGTACCAACAGATACCAGTAAACCCCGGTGATGTATGCAAAACTGCTCTAATTACGCCCTTTGGCTTGTTTGAGTTTCCTTATATGAGTTTTGGTTTGCGTAATGCTGGGCAAACTTTCCAAAGATTCATCGACGAAGTCGTTCGAGGGTTAGACTTTTGCTTTGCATATGTCGATGACATTTTAGTGCACTCACGTGACCCAGCACAGCACGCCGCGCACCTGGAAATTCTTTTTAAGAGGCTGCATGATTATGGCGTCGTTATTAACGTTGCTAAGAGTGTTTTTGGTGCAGATGAGGTAACCTTTTTAGGATACCGCGTTAATGCAGCAGGCACACGACCTCCCGAGGACAGGATTCAAGCCCTTCTAACTTTTCCGCCACCAAAAACCGTTCAAGGCATGCGTAGATTCCTCGGCATGGTCAATTTTTACCGTCGTTTTATACCAGATGCTGCCAAATATCAATCTCCTTTGGTCGACGCTGTGGCCGCCATCCAAGGCAAAGGCGCTAAACCTTTTGTCTGGACTCCAGCATTAGAGGAGTGCTTTGAGGCATGTAAGAAAAGCTTATCTTCTGCCACTCTTTTGGCGCATCCAGACTGCAACGCTTCACTTGGCCTTTTTACCGATGTTTCGGCTTCACATATTGGTGCTTGTTTACAGCAACGTTCAGCTGACGAGCGGGACTGGCAACCAATTGCTTATTTCAGTAAGAAACTTACTGTCAAGCAAGCGGAATGGCCAGCCTATTACAGGGAACTTTTGGCTGTATATGAAAGCGTGCAACATTTTCGGCACATTTTGGAGGTCCAACATACAACAATATACACGGACCACAAGCCGCTTATTTTCGCTTTCAAGCAACGCCGCGAGAAATTACCACCTGTCCAATTGAACCAATTGTCTTTCATAAGCCAATTTACAACGGACATCGTCCATGTTAAGGGCACGGACAACGTTGTCGCGGACGCACTGTCTCGAATAGAGTCTATTTCCCTAGAAGACGATTATGCCGCACTTGCCCTATCTCAACGGACTGATGAGGAGCTAGCTAAGGCACGGAGAGACTTTTCCCTCAAATTGGAAGATATTATAATTCCTGGCACCAACGTGACTATAGTTTGCGATACTTCTACTGGACGGCCTCGTCCATATCTTACACCACCTTTTCGTCGAGCAGCTTTTAACAAATGTCATTCGCTCAGTCATCCTGGCGCGCGAGCTACTGCACGCATGGTGACTGAGAGGTATATTTGGCCAAAAGCAAGCGCTGATTGCCGCAAATGGACGCTATCTTGTTTAGAATGTCAGCGTAATAAAGTTACTAGACATGTGAAGTCTCCAATAGGCAATTTTCAACTACCAACAGCTAGGTTCAGGCACGTTCATTTAGACATCGTCGGACCGTTGCATCACTCTGACGGTTTTAACTATTGCCTTACTGCAATTGACCGTTACACACGATGGCCGGAAGTCTGGCCAATGTGTACGGTCACCGCTGAAGAAGTCGCTAATACCTTCATGAGCGGTTGGGTGTCTCGTTTTGGCGTGCCTAGCACTATAACGACAGATCAGGGCCGTCAGTTTGAATCCCAGCTTTTTCGGCGCTTTATGCAAGTCTGTGCGACGAAGAGGATTCATACCACCAGTTACCATCCATGTGCCAACGGCATGGTTGAACGTATGCATCGTCAGCTCAAGGCATCGTTGATGTGCCATTCATCATCGTGGACGAAAGCTCTTCCACTCGTTCTTCTCGGTATGAGAACGGCGTTCAAAGAAGATTTAAAAGTTTCTTCCGCCGAACTCGTTTACGGGGAACCTCTTCGTTTGCCTGGAGAATTTATAGTACCGTCTGATGAGCCTAATAATACTGTTCATCCAGCCGACTTCATCTACGATCTTAGAAGCTACATGAGTCAATTGCGTCCTGTCCCTGCTTCGCATCACTCACGGCAATCAATTTTTGTTTTCAAGGATCTATCAGAGGCGTCGCACGTATGGTTACGAGACGACACGGTACGTCGTCCATTGCAGGCTCCTTATTTAGGCCCCTACCCCATTATTAGGAAAGGTGACAAAACCCTTACTATTAATATTAACGGTCGTGAGGCTACCGTTAGTATCGACCGGGTTAAGCCAGCACATTTTGAGGCCCTCGATTCATGCGATTCGAAGCCAGGTGAATCAACTTCTAGCAAAATTTCTCCACCGGCGCAGCTATTGCCAGAACAACATTTGCCTACACCCCTTCCTGTTACCACTAGGTCCGGTAGGAAAGTTAAATTCCGTGACGTTTTAGATATTTAGTTTTTTTTTGTTTCTTTTTCTCCGTGGGGGGGTGATGTGGCGGCGGCAACTCAACTCTATGGTTGTATCCGTCACCTTTGATAATGATGTATATATGGTACATGGTCGTTGCTAGGAAACTGGGAAGTTGTTATTAGAGCCGCACCAAATTAGCTACCAAACGTTGTTATAATATTATAATTATTAAATGCAATTTTATAAAGTAAATCTCATTTGTTTGTGTCTGTAATAAAGATACTACCCAAATTGGTGATTATCACGTCGGGCACCAATTTGGGTAGTATCTTTATTACAGACACAACAAATGAGATTTACTTTATAAAATTGCATTTAATAATTATAATATTATAACAACGTTTGGTAGCTAATTTGGTGCGGCTCTAATAACAACTTCCCAGTTTCCTAGCAACGACCATGTACCATATATACATCATTATCAAAGGTGACGGATACAACCATAGAGTTGAGTTGCCGCCGCCACACACACTTGTAGCATAATGTACTATTATTCGTCTTGTCGGTATTTGAGGTGATATAATTTAGATTTAACTGACCTGTTACTGAACGAAAGCCTAATTGAGACTTACGAAAAATCTCTTACCATGTGTCACTTCGATTTTCACTTTTTTCACTTTAGACTATTTTTTTGTTTCTTTAAACTAATGAACTGTATAAGTTATATATAATATAATAAAATAAAATATTAGCCGATTTTAACCTTTGAAAGTTAGTGATATATAAATAAGAAACATATTGGCCCAAGGACACTTGTATAACTCCATAACTACTCGTAGAACAATAAAAATTACTAGTAGAACATAAACATACTATATTTTAGTTTCACTTTATGTTTATATATAAATATTACTAAATTTTTGTTATTTGTTCAAAATAATTATAATTTTCATCAATATTTTTCTCATTTTTTTAAAAGTAAGATTTTGAGTAAACCATTTTAAATTCAAGCTAAACACATACATAGAATCGAAGCCAGTTGAAATGTATAATATATAGGACCTTTTAAAACCAAGAACACAGCTTAAACCAATATTCATCGCTCAAGTAAACAGTAATGAAGCAATTGGGAAATTTGCCTGTCAATGTTATTTCAAAAATGCGTATAGGGTCGTGATAGTGAAATGAAACGGTGGAGCTATCTCCCTCGCAATATTATTGTTTAAGGGACACTTGGGACGATAACGCCCAATTTAGTTGGGACGCCATAGAAAAACATGGGGCGAAGAGATTTAATCTAAACGGGAAGATCCCGTTACCGACTCTATTCATCGTGTGATAAATGTGGCTGAATTTAAATACGGCCTTACTGTTATGTTATGGTAGAGGGATCAAAATCAAAATCAATATATTTTTTTAACATAGGTCTATACGGACTCTCATTGACGTAAAAAAAATACAATATTAAAGACAAAAAGAATTTAGGGATTCTTCTTCTTCTTCCTGCCCTTTTTCCACCTTAAGTAGGGTCGGCACAACATGTTTTCCTCTTCCATTCTCCTCTGTCACTCGTCAGCTCAACATCGACTTCCTTTACTCTCATATCAGAATTCACACATTCAATCCATCGCTTTCTTGGTCTACCTCTCATCCTATTTACGTAATCAACGATTATGTAATCTTTTATGTACAAGGAAACAAAATTGCTCTACACCTGTTTGGAAAATAGGAGAACCTTCTTCAGGAAGAAGAGATAAGAAACTCTGAACATCTATTTTGCTATGGACTATAATAGAATTACTGCAGTAATAATCTAAATATAGCACATAAGGCATGTCGCCTGATGTTATCGAATAATTATTATTGAGGAGGAAATTCTCTAAAAGGGAATGGCAGGCAGGGATTGGTAGGTCTCCTACAATATGGGTAGACGGTTTGATGAAGATCGCAAGAAGGCACTAGTCGCTAGTAGCGCAAGACCGACCGGTGTGGAGATCCTTGGTAGAAGCCATTTTTTTTTGTTATGCTTAAACATTTTTAATTTAAATAATTACTCATCTTAAGACAAAAGTTAAGCACACAAATATATAGATCCGAAAAGCTTACTGAACATTTCTCTTCTTATCTAGGTACCCAAGAGCACGCGACCAAAGACTATCTCTGATAATGGAACATATAAAGTTAATTGCTTAAGTTTGTGTGGCCAATCTGATAATCGTATAAATAGAGTTAGTTAAAGAATAATTGAATTAGCCATTAAATAAAACAATTATTGGTTGGGATAAAAATAATTGACTAAAATATTTCTTTTTGTTAGATTACTTCGTAAGAGTTGATTGAGATGCAGATAATGCACGTCGACTTTGGTATTTTACTCGACCGAAAAGAGGGAAAAGTAGTGTAAATAAAAAATGCCACTAGCGTTTCAGACTTACAACAACTAAAACAACAACTAAAAAAAACAACATTTTAGCAAATCCCTCTTAAAAGCTTATTTAATTAAACGAAAACAGTGAATAAAAATCACTTGTAACCAGTGTTTCAGTGTTTCAATTTAGAACACTATATGCTATACAACCGCCTTTGTTTTTTTTTTGTTACGCTGAGGAAAATGCATGAAATTGCATACCCTGAGACTCTTTTTTTTTTTTTTTTTTCCCCTGAGGATAATGCATTAAATTGCATACCTCGGCTGTGGTGAGCCGGCGGTTATGTGGGGCTCTCCTCCCCAGAAGGGGGAGGCCTACCCACTAAAAACCTCAGAGATGGCCTTCCTCAGGCATGTAGGGAGCCCCCGGGAACATCAAGCCACTTCCGGGAACCCCCAGCCTCAATACCCCGAGAACCTGCCCACTAAAAACCTCAGCGATCCTCCCCTTTACGCCTGGGCGCAAGCGCGTCATCCCGAAGGAGAGCTGCATCGCACCTAGACGAGGCGATGGGGACTCTTGTGGACGACTACTACGTCACCGTCGGAGTATGATGACTATACTATACTACCTCCTAATGCTGTAAAAAGTATTTTTTCCAATTTAAATGCCCATTTTAATTAATTTAACGTTCTTTATTTTGTTGTATGTCAATTTTTGCTTAATTCTTTCTTTTTCTCGTAGATATGGTATAAAGTATATTAGGCATCTCTTTGTTTTGAATCATTTCAGCTGATAAGTTTCTTGCGCTCATTCTTCTTATCGGCTAAAAAATACGTCCTGAATGGGTAGGAAATGGGGTAGGAAAGAAATATTTCGGCGATTCAGAGAGCTTATAAAGTCATATTTGAATAAAGTTTAATTTAATTTTATATTTTATATTTACGCTTGTGATTCAGTCGCTAGAAACTTTCACTTGCTTGTCTATAATTCACTAGTTGCATAATATAATATTCTGCAAAAGTAATAATCGGAAATTATATAGCAGCATATACATTAAGTTAGATATTAGATCACGGCATTTGATTCAAAATACGACGCGAGCGGTATTCAAATATGGAATAGTTTAAAATTTTGCCAGATACTTGACAGGTTGTGTCAATGGTAAAATTAGCTTTTAATTTGACGTTTATTTCCCAGTGACGAAATTCAATATATTGTACACGGCACAGGGATAAATAAACGTTGCGATGTTAAGTTATCAGCAGATAGTTTAATAATGCCCTAAAAATGGCGGACACTGGCTTTTATACTTTTACACAAGTTCACTAGTACACAATGCAATACAACAATAGTTATTAATTTGCATCAAAATTATTACTAAGCAGTATAATTATATAATTAAACATTGTATAGATTTTTAAATTATATTAGGTTCCGTAAACCGGAAGTGGCATTTTCAGTATATTAAGATTATGATTAAAAATTTAATTACGGCTGTCAGTATTGGCTTTAGATTAGTTTTATAATTTATTAATAATTTATAATAAGATAATTATGTGATAATTGATTAATATATGGAGGTAATACAATTTATGATTTAGCGGGGCGGCGTGCCGGAAGCTGAACTTGTAATAATATATTATGTAAATTATCATAAAAAAAAATACCTCACTCAATTTTATATTTGTTATAGTACATGTGTTATTGAATTGGTAATTTTGTTGTAATGTTATTGTTGATTGGGTAAACCTTAACCTACTTAATTTGTGTCAATCAAAATCAAATCAAAATAATAAATCAAAATCAAATAAAAAATAACCCTGTCCGTACGTACGAATAAGGAAAAAAAAAATATTGACTCGACACCTGTTCGGAAATTGGGAGAGCCTTCTCGAAAAGAACAGGCAAGAAACTTTGAAGGTCTATTTTTTATCTCCTCTTTTCAATGTTAATAATTATAATAATATAATATAAAAATACAATATAGTATAAGATACAATCATACCTAATACGATTACACTCGTATGTATGTTTACATACACATATAAAAATAATACAATATTATAAATAATGTTGTTACCAAACATGGCTCTATGAATATCCCTATTCCCAAATAGTGTGATCATTTAGATAGTCACTTACTTTATAATAACCTTTACTCATGAGTGTCTTTTTGATATGGATTTTAAATTTATATAAAGGCAAATCAATGACACTGCGGAAGTTTGTTAAACATAGATATACATTTCCCCAAGAACGAACAGCTAGTTTTATGGAGTCTGAACATTGGAACGGCAAGTTTATTTTTGTTTCTAGTATTCACATTATGTTATGTGAATACTAGATGTGTAACCTATGGGCTTAAGCTTACAAATCTGTGTAACGTGACTACACTCTGATATAATGTGTATAATCTACAATTAAACAAATACAGTTCGTTTGCTGACTGTACATACAGTACATCCGACCTTCAAATAAAATAACAAGAACGCAGGAAACAAAGACATTTCTCAGGAAAAAACGAATCAACAACAAAAGGAACTACGCTCCCTGACTATTTCTATCGTCTAGGAAAACAAAACTTGGCTTTAATTACATTTTAATCACCCTCCCTCTTTGGTAATCTCGTTGGGAGGAACAATTTTACACTTAAGCCTGTTTTTATTTTATCATTCAGTACTTTTTTTCACTAATGATATTGTGTGGAACTTCAGTTGTTGTGGGTGGTCGGGGTGCTTAGAAGAGGATTTGATGCTCATTTGCGGGATGTTTTTTTGTTGTTTCGTCTGAAGTGACATTAATTAATGAAAAACCGAGAGAACGTTTTGCGGTATTCAAGTTATTTCTTAAAAACAAAATGTTATAACTCACTTCAGCTCTTATTTCAGACTTTTTCAAAATGAATTATTTTTTTTGTGAAAATACAAATTATTGAAGCGATTTTAATGAAACTTTACAATAATACAGGTTATAACATCAGAATAACACATAGGTTACAAATAGTAGCTTTATGATACAGGTTATAACATCAGAATAACACATAGGTTACAAATAATAGCTTTATAATACAGGTTATAACATCAGAATAACACATAGGCTACAAATAATAGCTTTATAATACAGGTTATAACATCAGAATAACACATAGGTTACAAATAGCTTTATAAATACAAAGATACATACCACACTCACCGCCATCTTACACTAAGCTGGGACCTTTGGGCACACAAGAATTGGAGGCCCTTTTGGAAAGTAAAAGACGCGAATTATTCTAAAAGGTTGGAATTTTAATAAAGCTGATTTTCGAACGCTGTACTCATCAATTGCGGCAATAGATTGGACTGATATTTACGATTTTGACTTAGAAATGAGTTTAAAATTTATAAAAAAATTAATTCAAAAATTGATGACTATGTTCCCAGAAAACAGCGAAGTCGTGTAAGCTCGAAGTATGTTTACCCCGAGTTTTACACTGTTGAAATAATTCGCAACATACGTTATAAGGCCGTTCTCCACAAGCAGTACAAGGCAAGTAGGAACTATACTGATTACGAGGCATTCGCTCTGTGTAGGACTAAAGTAAAGAAGTTGATTAAATTAGCACAAGAACAACATACCAACAAGGTGCAAAATCAACTACAAATTGATCCAAAATCATTTTGGAACTATGTTAAGTCCAGAAGGGGTAGTCCGAATCCACAAAGGATTCTCAAAAACGGGGAGATCTTGTCTGCTCTTAGAATACTGCACTAAATATAATACGCTTCAGTTGTTATCGCGATTGTTTAAATCCCGAACTACAAATCAATAGGTGTCTCTCGGCCTCAGCTTGCAGATAGAAATAAGCCATCTTGAATCGTCTGTCTTCGTTGATATAATGGCGTAGTATATGCCTTATTACAATGTTACTAATTTGTGAAAAAAGTATTGTCTATTGTGTCCGAAAAAAATGTTTTGAGAATAAATGTATGAGAGAAATTGTAGGTCCCCCTGAAAATAGGGGTCCTGGGCACGGGCCCTGTATACCCAGGGCCCCTATTCTCGGGTAAAGACGGTATTGGCCACGCTAATATAAGCTACGGAAGTACTAATAAGTGCAGATAAAATCGCGAGTACCAGCTAGAACGCACATAATTTTTGTAAAGTAGTTTTATTCCAATGTGCAAATAAAATACAATACAACATAAAAATACACAAATATATGTGGATATTTTGACAAAAAACTTTGGGCTATCGGAAATAATCCACACTGCTTGTCTTGAGTAAACGGTGTTTTGAGTCAAGATGGAGAAAATGTCTTATTTAATGGCGACGATTTAACTGAATTAAATTTGCGAGTCATAAATTTGACACGTTTTGACAATAACATCGTTCTGATTTGACGAGTTGCAGTGAATTTTAATGTCTTAGGGACTTTGTAACGCACCCCTCCTGCGTAAGGAGATTCAATTCTTGGTTTATGTAAATGTTTCTGAATCCTGTTCGGTTCAGTTGATCCTATTATATATATATCTATGAATGCTAAGTCAATTGGTCCAAAGGCGGACTTACCTCTCAGAGAGATTTCTTCTATCCAACCCTAGATAGTTTTGTGAAATTTTAAAGAAAATTTGATATTTTAAATATTTTATTTGGTATTTATATTACAATTGTTTTTAAAATATAAACAATGGAAGTGTCATATTTATACTACATACAATTCATACATTATTAAAATAGACATACATACACACACATATATACTTACCTATAATATGTATTATAGGTATATACACATGATACATGATATATATATGTATATACACATATATATACACACACACACATATGAAGTGACTGCTAGCCGTGATCACAACAAACAGATTCGGACTACGCTGGCTTCTAACTGACCTATGGTTCGATTCCACTCAGTGTGAATAACTTTGTTTTTCCGGGACACATGGCGGTCGAATCGCGAGAGCGCACCCCGCCATGTGCCCCGTATGGGCCCAGAGAACTCGGGGGGGTTTTAGTGGGTAGGCCGGTCCTCTTGACCGGAGAGCCCCACACACGGCCGCGCCTTGCCGGCGCGGTGTCATGGTGCACAATGTCGCATTTCCCCCCTTGAGGGGGGAAATGCGACATTGTGCACCATGACACATGTATATTGTTTATCTTTCTTGAGAAAGAAAAATGCCCATATAACAAAACTTTACAATAATATGATTAATACATCAGAATAACACATAGGCTATAAATTATAAAATTATACACCACGCTAATATAAGCTACTCGAAATACTAATCCTGCGCAGACATAGTCGCGGGAACCGGTTAGTTACATAAACTGTCAATACTATAGATTCCATGAATAGTTTTGAATAATCGCTTGTTATGTTTATTTCGGTATTATATCGGTAACATTTATGTAAAAAGTACTTAGTTTTAGTCAATAGTAACACTTACCGATTTAGTAAATTCCATTTTGTACTTTATTTTTCTCAAATAAGAGTGGAGTTTGCTGTATCCGGACTACGGCGATACGAAGTATTTCACTTTGTCTGTAGCATAGTGGTGGGAAAGGTGTGAAGATATAAAATATATATTTTGCTAAAATATATTTATTACACATTGGCATTTAAGTAAATTGATGTATGTGTTTCTAGAAGTTAATGTATTTAGGTATATTAAAATTTATAAGTGTTATTTTACTATATTTGCTTTGTGGAAATCGCACACCGTCCATAGTTGTTAATACATTATACAGGTTAACTGGTAGAGAATGCCTTTGGCATTAAGTCCGCCGTAATAAAAAATAAAATAAATATTTACAACCACTTATTGATATCGAAATAAATAACAAATTAAAAAAACAATATTATTTTGTTAATACATGAAGTAACAAATGACTCTACATCTGTTAGTAAATTCTTTACCACAAGCTCATACGCCTATTTACTGCTGTTGTAGTATTAAGAAAAACACATAATTATATAAATCACAAAGCATTAACTTCTCATCAGCCATAGCTGATATTGGTAATCCATTTAGTAAACAGCTCTAAGAATAACACGACACAATAAATGTCGAGATTTATTAAAAGCCTTGCGTAGAACATTTTTTTTGTCGAAACCTTTATATTGTTTATCTAACAATGTTTATGGCGCGTAAAATAAATTACCAACACATATCTCTTATTTTACGAGGGAGAAACTATAACATTATGACTGTACCCCTAAAGTTTAGGGGAAGTTTCAATTATATTATTGCCAATATTACTTTTAGGGTTAAATTTATGTGTAATTAATATACTAATTATAAGATATTGTAATTGATGGTTCAATTATTATGAATACTGTGACAATAATTCTTTTGTTTTATTTTTCGTCAGTTATAGCTACGATGTTTTTGCATATCTATACTAATATTATAAAGAGGGAAGATTTGTTTGTTTGTTTGTTTGTAATGAATAGGCTCCGAAACTACTGGACCGATTTCAAAAATTATTTCACCTTTGGAAAGCTAAATTATCCCTGAGTAACATAGGCTACTTTTTATCCCGGAAAAATCGACTGATCCCACGGGATGCGTAATAAAGGCTTCGCTCAAAAACTACTGCGCAGATCTTCATGCGGTTTTCATCAATAGATAGAGTGATTCTTGAGCAAGGTTTTGCGGTATTTTTTATCTCGGAAAAACGGATAGTCCCACGGGAAGCGCGATGAAACCTTCGCGCCATAAACCGACTTCCGCGCATATGTAGCCGTGGGCAAAAGCTATGACCCTTAACCCTCTGTAGATCCAATCCCGAAATCCACGCGGGCGAAGCCGCGGGCAGAAAGCTAGTAGTAAATAAAACAATGTTAATAATTTAGCTGTAACAAAAGTTACGCTCAAGTTACACATACAAACATACAGAAATACATACTGGGTCTTGCACGTACAGACAGAGGCAGATGATAATAATAACACTGAAATAGCAATTGCCGTGACATATTATAACTGTGATATATATACATATAGCCATTTATTTTCTAAATACGAGTATTTGAACGGGTATCGAGCGAGTGTAGCGAGATAGACGTGCTGTTTGGTGCTCCTGTTTTGTTTATTGTAAATAGTGTTAAAAGTGGTTAACAAGCCTAAAAGTTATAACCAAAGTGCTGTCTAGATTTCGGTCTTTTGCGAAACATTAAATATTTCAAAAAACAATTATAATTCACTGGTAAATTCATCTGTTTGTGTGTCGAGTACGGGGTATGTCAAAATCAATTATAATTTTAAATAATTTGGAGGTAGCAGTAACTACTCATACATCAGTCGCATTATCATCTCTAGAGATCATTAGATACGAAATTTACGAATGTTATGACACAGCGTAACTGGTACATTGCGCTATCACTGGAACATCAAGCTGCCAGCCGCAAGTTCTCGGGTTCAAACCTCATAGCCACATTACTTTTTTTTTTTGTTTGTATTTTTTTATATATATATATTGTTTATTGTGCTTTATTTAATCAAGACTAAATTTTTAAATTACATAAATAAATTTGACATCAAAATAAAAATATTACAATGAATTGCATGACGTGTAATGAAAGTTTAACCGCAAAGCAAACCATGAAATGTAAACTTTGCAGTGGTAAATATCATTATAAATGTCTTAACATCACGAAAAAGAAGTTCGAAGCGTTACCAAAGGAACAGATGTCAAATTGGATATGTCCTACATGTAAAAATAATACTCAAAGCCCAGTTGTTCGGAACGAACGTTGCGCCAGCTGTAAAAAATATTTTGATTTAAATTGTGCAGAGGTCTCGGGTGTGCAGTTTGATATTGTAGAGAGGGCTAAAAAGGAGGGGTGGAGGTGCCGTTCGCGCTTGGAAAAAGAAAAACAATCAAATGTGGCTGGGATATACCGTAACCCCCCTTTCCTCTAACATTACAAAAAGAAAACGTATGCATAAGGCAACCTTATTCATGCCATTGCATAAATCGGAGGAAGAGGAGTCTGCGGGTACCGATGATGACCTTCACAGCATGCCAGATATTTCTACTTCTACATTCCAAAATGAAAAAGAATTAGAATTAATTAATGAAATAAATCAACTAAAACTAGAACTGCAGATAGCACATAACGAAGTCGAAAACTTAATAAAAGAAAATGGTGACCTTAAAAAACAAATTAGCGAAAAAGATAAACTAACTGTCAAATGGAAAAAGCTTTTCACTGAATCGATAAATACTCCAAAAAAAACGAAACTCTATTGCAAACCAGGAAACTTCAGAAAAAAAATCTACAAGAAAATTTATAAGCCAAACACTAGATTTAAACAATTGTAGCATAGAAGAGGAAAAAATATTAATTTAACGCCAAAACATAAGGCAAATGTAAAATCGGGATTAAATCAAGGAACAAAAATGTGTTCAAATGAAAATCAAAACCCAAGTAAAAATAAAGTGGTAATTTTTTCTGATAGTGTGGGTAAAGGCATTGCGGGAAAACTAATAGAAAAAACAGATAGCCGAGTGATTAACACGTGCAAACCAGATGCAGGATTTAATAAAATACTGGAAAATTGTAAGAATATAATCAATTATTTGAACAGAAGCGATACAGTGGCATTACTGATAACGAAATATGAGAATAATATATATTATCAAAAACAAAAATACCTTCAACTTTTGAACGGAATAATTAGCGAAAAGAACAGGAAATTTAATGTAATAGTGACAGGTCTGCGTTACAATGGCACACATAACGAAGACATCTACAATATAAACATACAAATAGCAAACATGGCGAAAGCTAATGAAAAAGTCAAGTTTATAGACCCAAATGTAACATATGAAAATATAAAAAATTATATAAAAATGAAAACTTACATCATAGAAAATGTTATTGCAAATATCAACAATAAGTTTTATGGAACATCTAATCTACGATTCATAAACTACCAAGAACTATCTTCCAATACAAAAAACAAAAATTCGAATTTTCAAGTAATACAAAAGCTAACTCAAAAACAATAGTTCTACACTCTAATGTTCGAAGTATACATAGAAAATACCTACAAATTGAAAGTTTAGCAAATGAACAAAATTGTGACGTGCTGTGCCTGACGGAGACATGGGGAAAAAACTGCCAGGTAGAAGCAATGACAATTGAAAATTATACACTAGCAGCTTATTTTAATAGAGTATTTTTTGAACACGGCGGAACGGCAATTTATGTTAGAAACGGTTTAGATTATAAGGTTAGAAATGATTTAAACAAACTTTCTTTCGAAACGAATTGTGAATTAGCGGCAATAGAAATCAAACCTTCAAAAACTGTCATTGTTGCATTATATAGACCTGATTATGATCTGAGTTTGTTTTTTGAAATATTAGCAAAACTGTTAAGTAAAATTTGTAACGAGGGTAAGCAGCTTATTATCGCAGGAGATTTGAATTTGAATATTTTAAAAGTAGACAGAAATATAAATAAACTCGATAGAATACTAAAAAATTTCGATTGTAAATGGTTAATAAATGAACCTACTAGAACTGAAACAAACAAGAATAATGTAACTAGTTCAACTTGTATTGATAATTTCATTGTTAATTTTAATGACTGTGAAGCCTCAGTGCTTACACATAAACTCTCGGACCATAATGTAATAAAATTAGAACTATTTAATGAAAAATTATCATATAATAATAATAAGGTATATGAAACTAGAATTTTTTCAAAAAGTAACCAAAACTTTTTTAACCATATGTTTAACAACGAATACGCTAAAATTAAATTAGAAATTCATTTGGCAAAAGATGCTAATACAAGAATGAAGATTTTACAGGATGCATTGAACTATTTTTATAACATTGCTTTTAAAAAAGTAAAAAAACAAGTAAAAAACAAACGAATATCTTGGACCACATTAGGCATTGAAACAAGTAAAAATAATTTAAGTAAATTAGAAATACTACAAAAACATTATCCAAATCAGATAACGAAACTGAGAATTAACAAATATAGAAAAGTATTACATAATATCATGATAACGGCCAAGAAACTACAATACAGAGACAGAATAAATAAATCAAAAAATAAAATAACTGAATCGTGGAAAATTATCAATGAACAGGTAGGACAAAACAAGCGCGTGTATAGTAAATCTAAAATTGAAAGTATTAAAAATGAAGCAGGGGAACTTGTCACAAATAATGAAAAAATAGCGAATACATTTAATGATTTTTTTCGGACCATTGCTGAAAATATAACCAGTAATTTAGATATTAAAGCAGAAAATTGCAAAAAATATTTAAATGAATTAAATAAACCGGACACATCTATTGTGTTTCATCCTATGGATATAAAAGAATTTGAAAAAATTGTTAACAACATAAAACATAAATCTACTTTAGATATTTACGATATGAGCACCAAAACATTAAAACATTTTATATTAAATAACAAAAATATATTCGATTTATTGTATATAGTTATAAATTCATGTTTAATGGAAGGTATATTCCCCGATGTGCTTAAATCTTCCAGAGTATTACCACTTTTTAAAAAAGGAGATGCTTCAGAGGTCTCTAATTATAGACCAGTTAGTATATTACCCACAATATCAAAAATACTAGAGGCAGTCATAAAATCTAGAATCATCGGTTACTTTGAAAGCAACAATTTATTCACGATGACACAGTTTGGTTTTAGGAAAGGTCGATCAACTGAAATGGCAATCAGAAAAGTAATTTATTTTATTCTTGACTCATTGGACACTTCAAATAAATGTGCTAGTATTTTTTGTGACCTTTCTAAAGCATTTGATTGCTTACGGCATGATATACTAATATTAAAACTACAATATTACGGCTTTAAAAATATTGAATTAAACATGATGAAGTCTTATTTAAGTAACCGAACTCAAATTGTATCTGTCAATAATGAAAATTCTCAAAGGGGAGCTGTGTCAATCGGGATACCACAAGGGTCCATTCTGGGCCCCGTTCTCTTTTTGATCTATATAAATGATCTTTGTAACATAATGCCAGACGAAGCTCACTTAAGTTTATTTGCTGATGATACACATATTGGGTTAAAAGACAAAAATAAAAGTAATTTAGATGTTAAAATAAAAAATGTAATGAATCTGTTGAAGGAATGGTTTGATGCAAATGGTATTGTTCTTAACTCAGATAAAAGTGTCGTTATGTATTTTCAATCAAGACTTGGCCTTTATGGTAATTCAACATCTCAAGAGAATTTATTTTTAGGATACACAATAGACAACACTATCAGTCACAAAGCCCACATTGAAAAAATATGTAAAAAAATTTCAAGCGGTAACTATGCCTTATTTAAACTGAAACCACTATTAGATAAAAAATCATTAATATCTGTATATTATGCTTACATTCATTCCATTATACGATATTCTATTACTGTTTGGGGAAATGCTACGGAGGTCGACAAAGTTCTAAAGTGTCAAAAACGATCAATAAGGATAATTAATGGATTAAAGAAACGTAGTCCTGCTAGGGAACATTTTAAAACAGATAAAATTATGACTGTCGTTTCACTTTATATTTATAATAGTTTATTAGAAATTCACGAAGATAGGGATATATCAGAAAAACCCGATATATGTTTACCGTACAATTTGCGTATTAATGAAAAACGATTGCTTAAAAACAATGAAAGCCGTGTAGTTCCAAAAACCCGTTTGGCTAAAGTCCAAAAACAAGGGCGACATTCCAAAATATTAATGTTCAATAAATTGCCTAAAACCGTAATAGGTCTAAATTATAGCACATTTAAACAAAAAATTAAGATTTTTTTTGAAAATAATCCATTTTATTCATTAAAAGAATATATGTCTATGCAACTTGTGGAATCTTTGTTCTTGAAGGAAATGTAAATATTAATACTTGGTTGCACGTTTATTGTTGTCTCCTTTTATCGTTCAGTTGAATTAGAGTGGCTGAATTTAATGTGGTTGACTTGCCTGTAAAATATTTTACTGAATGGCTAATAAATATCTTTATCTTTATCTTATCTTTATCTTTGGAACGTTTCAACCGGTAATCTTGTAAATTTAACATCTTATCACATCTACTTGGAAAGAGCTCGTTTAATCCCCGTAAATAGGGACTTAAATAGTTCTTTAATCCTTAAGATCTAAAAGTGATTTGAATTCGGAATATGGATATTACCGTTAAATCTTCACGACGAAGGAGTTCGTTCAAATATTCAATCGTAGACATTGTATGAATAATTAAACTGGCTGTATGATAAAACCGCACGCGAAACAAATCAAAAAAGGAAGTGGAAAATAATTTGATTTGATTTTACGAGTTATTCAAAATGAATAAATACCTCTTTAAGCAGGTACAGTGAAAATGCCATTTTCTTATTTCAAAAATGAATCTTTAATATTTGTATCTAGAGAGTGATAAAAAGTACCAATTTGGTAGTAACACTATTTTTAGCTAAATGATGAATCCCTCGCTACGTTTAGGATGTTCCGTTACACTCGGGATTCTGCTCTAGAATCCTTCGCTTCGATCTGATTCAAAAAATCGCATTACAAATAGTCGTTTACTTTCTTGGCAAAATACCTATCTACTATTTTATATTTCATTAAATAAAAAAAAATAAATTGACGATTGGTAGTTTCCAATAGGACACTTCAATTATTTTTGTGGTGGACTTTCTTTAAAATCAAAATTGTAAAAGTGTAATTGACAGATAATTGACAGACTTATGAAACATATCAATTGGTCCTTTTTGTCGAATTCTGTACGATGGTTATAATTTATTATTAATATAATGTCACCTTGGTAGAAGGTTCAAATGAAACTAAAAGTATATATATATATATATAAATTTATTAATATTAAAAATTAGGCCAGGTATATAAAATATAGGTTATTTAGAAAAATAATATAAATTAGGTAGGTAGGTCCTCTCAGGGTGTGAGAACGTTAGAGTTTTAGTATAATTTGAGGTAAAGATTTGAGCTGTATCGGCTTACACAGTTAGATTGGAATACCACTTCCCTGTAGTGTGTCTAGTTCTATAGCTGTAGCTCCCAGGGAAGTCCGGTCCTCCAAATGGCAAATCTTCTAGTTTGGAGTATGCAGCAGTAGACAACCAGCCAAACGTAGAATATTGATGGTCGACGTCTATTTGTTGTAATATCCTGGAATTCCAGATATTGACAGTTTTAGAAAATGTCTGAATTCGTGTTACTGACTGCAACATCCTTTGAAGTTGGAGATGGAAGCACAACTAACAGGGTGGCAACCAAAGCATGAAGCAGTGATCAAGGATGTGGCAGTAGCATACAGAATCAGCATATAAAAATCTACATAATTATAGGTACACGTTAAATATACAATTAACTAGATTAAAACAATTACTTCAAGTTTGACAATTAGGTAATCAAATTAAATTATTTAAGACTATGTTTTGGGTATATGCAATTAACCATAATAACACTTTTATCTACATTAACTTAATACAAAAATATACCCATACTTATGATCACAACTAGCTTCAAGTAAATAGTTGCGATACCATAGTTATTTAATCAAGTTACATTTTATTATTATTTAGTAAACATTAACAAAAGATATTGTCTCAAGCTAGACTCTTAAAAATAATTAAAAACTTATTAGTTTTGATATTTTAAGAAAATAGAAAATTATAATACCAACGTGTGGGTATTTGAGATTTGTAGGCGAGTTGAATTATAGCTAAAAACGTCCAGAAATACATAATTACAGAAGGCAAACATATTTAGATTATGGCAATTAAATGAAATAAAGCAATATAAGCTTGGACTACTATAAAAAGCACTACTTAATATGAATTAATAAGTTGCAACACTCACCCAGTCCGGATATCACAAATCACTTATTTAACTTTGATAAATAGTGTAGTTTTAGTTTAAATAAGTAACTACTTATCCCTACTAGAATACAAAAGCTTAGTATGACATTTAATTCGACAACAGTTATTCAATTTGTAGAATTGATCTTGACAAGTCACGGTCGTAGGTCGAAGTGCGATACTTCTTTTTGCAACGCAAAACCTCCACACAGTGACGTGAATCAATGTCAATTTGCGCTCAGCGCCTACTGGTTCTTGATTAGCAATTTAGCTAGACATTCAGTTGGCTACAACTTTTAATAAATCTGATTAGTATTTATGATTTTATTTAATTTATGTATTAAAAAGGTAATTAATTATATTGTGTTTGTAGGACATTTATTATAAAATAAAATAAAATAGCTTACTTAGAAAGACTTAGAAGAAACGGTAACGTTACATACCCCCCTTTTTTGGGTAGAATTTTTCCTATGAAAAATTCTCTTCAACTTTAATATACTACTAGCTTTGTAATGACTCCATACACTATCATTTTCTTTCAAAATTACCTTTTGATTCTTTCAGTCCTCCCCATTTATTATTACCTTTCACTCTTTCATCCATCACCAAACCATTCATCAGTTACCTATTTCACGCATATAAGTAACTGCCCTAGCATTCAGAGTAATAACCTAATTAGAGATTAATACTCAAGAAGTCATTAAAGATGATAGGAATCGTTAGTATTTTTGTTATAATTAATTTAGAATAGGTTGTAGTTTTGTTTTAGAACCTTATAAGTAGAATATATTATATCAGAGGTAGGTCTGAATAATAAAAATTAGTTTTAGTATAGGCTTATTTAATGAGTTACCATCCGCTCATAATAGTTTTTCCTAGGGGTAGGGCCTGGAAAAACCTATACGTATTTAGGTACGCATAAAAAGATGTGTGGTTAAGGCTTATTTATAGAGTTACCAACCGCTCTTTAGAAGGATTATTACAGGGGTAGGGCCTGAATAATCAAAATGATTCGAATATCAATATATCAAAGATTTGTAGCTATAGTAATGTAGTATAGTATATAGTAGTTGAAGGGGTATTCTGTTAGTAAGAATGGTTTTAAAATAGTTTTAGGGTAGGATATTTTTACTTTAAGTTAAGTAATTTTTTAAGTTAGGTATTTTTTTGAGTTAAGTAATTTTTATTTTAAGTAAGGTAGGTAATTTTTATTCTAAGTTAGGTATTCCTTTTATTAAGTTAGATAAAGTTTGTTTTAGGTTGTGTAATTATTAATTTAGGCTAAGTAAGGTTAAATTATTTAGAAGCAGTAATTTAGAAATAATTACACAGGTGGGATACACATTGTCATTTAGATAAATAAATGTGTCAGAAGTCCTTCTATCGCCTCTTACGATACCCACAGGAAGAGATGGGGAAGCAGAATTCTTTGGACAGCCGCTACTTCACGGCTCAGACGTGTTACGTAGATTAGATGTAACCAGATTCCCTCTATCGCCTCTTACGATACCCACAGGATGAAATGGGGAAGCAGAATTCTTTAGACAGCCGCTACTTCACGGCTCAGATATCAGTAAGATTATAGTCGTAGGTTAGGTTTAACGTGTGTACGTAATTAGTAGTTGTGTAAATAAAATTGTATTTACATATTTTTTATATATAAAGTAGGTTAAATTAGTAATTAATTTAGATCTTATAGTTTACTAACTTAATGTCCTTAATATGCCAATCACCAATATTATTGCCCATCATATCTTCAAGTATGTAAACCAACGGTGATTTTTTTCCTATAACGCGGCATTTTATATACTTAGGAGCTAGTTTCTTTGCAAATTTATTGTCCTTATCGCTTTGGTAGTAAGTTCGTTTCCAAACATAGTCACCCAAATTGAACTCAGCATTTTTCCTTCGCAAGTTATAACGGCAACTGTTCCTGGAATGTGCTTCTTTTAACAGAATTTGTATTTTTTCGAAGGTTTTTCGAAGTAAACCTAGGTCCTCCGCATATTCATCTCTTGACCCAAATATTATATCGTTTGTGGTATCCACGTCAAGATAGTGAGAGCCACATGTGACTAATTCGCGGCCGTAAACCAGAAATGAGGGAGTGAAAGTGGTCACTTCATTGATAGATGAGTTTATCGCGAACTGTATTTTAGCTATATTCATATCCCAACTTCTATGATCATCATTTTCAATAAATGAAGAAATAGCTGTTACGATAGTCTTGTTGTATCTTTCAACACTATTTACTTGGGGTGTGTATTTTGGAGTGTATTTTATGTTAGGGATTTTATATCTTGCGAATAGTTGCTTGAGAGTATTGCTAACAAACTGCTTACCGTTATCCATCAAGACTGTGCTGGGAATACCGTGAATAAGAAATACCCTATCCTCAATAATTTTTGAGAGGATTTCAGCCGTAGCACGTCTTATAGGGAATAATAGACAGTACTTCGTAAAGCAACAGGTTACCACGAACAAGAACGTATTTTGCTGTCTAGATGGTGGTAGTGGTCCAACTAAGTCCATTGATATCATCTGGAATGGTCTACAGCATTTTTTGGGACGGCCCATAGTACCTAAAGTAGTATGAGTTGCGTGTTTATAGGACTTACAAACTTCACAATCTGCTATGAATTTAGTTACATCACGATGCATGTCTGGCCAAAAATACTTAAGGGCAACGCGTTTGTGTGTTTTAAGAATTCCAAAATGACCTGCAGTAGGACATGAATGATTTTGTTCTATAGTTGTTAATCGATCCTCTTGTGGAATTACTTCTTTCCACTCAAAGTCTCTAGCAAGTGGATTTAAACTTTTTTTGTAGCGGTAAAGTTTGTTATTATGAATTTGGTAGTCTAAAAATGATTGAGGAGTGTTTTGACAACCATTATAAATGTTAAGGTACCATTCATCTTTAGTTTTTTGAATCGAGTGCGAGGGTGCATCGTTTAAGGTAGAAACCTCTGCTACAGCAATACGCGAAAGGCTGTCAGGTACCAGATTTTCAGAGCCCCGTCGATGTCTGATTTCACAATCAAAAGCCGAGAGTCGTACACCCCATCGAGCCAAGCGACCTGTAGGGTTGTTTAAGTTCAAAAACCATTTTAAAGCTGCATGGTCAGTATAAATAATGAATTTTTGACCATTTTCAAGATAGCATCTCCAGTGTTCTACGGCTGTGAGTACTGCCAATGCCTCTCGTTCAGTTGCGCTAAAGTTTTGTTCCTGCTTAGAAAGGGACTTACTCATATACGCTATAACTTTTTCTACACCATCCAAGGTTTGAGTCAACACTGCTCCAATCCCTACATCACTTGCATCAGTGTGTACTTCAAAAGACTTTGAGTAGTCCGGGCATGATAAAATAGGAGTAGATACGAGACATTGCTTAAGTGATTTAAAGGCAGTGTCTGCTAGGCTAGACCAATTGAATGGAGGTGCGTTTTTAGCTTGAGATGTTAGTTTATTTAAAGGTGATGCTAAAGAACTGAAATTTGGTATAAACCGACGATACCAGGAAGCTGTACCGAGAAACCTTCGTACCTCTTTACGATTTTTGGGCGTAGGGTAGTTAACAATCGCTTTTACTTTTTCTGGGTCAGCATGCAGTCCATTACAATCTACCACGTACCCTAAATATCGTAATTGCTGTCGGAAGAATTGACTTTTTTCAAAGTTAATAGTGAGATTAGCAGCCTTTAGTTTATCCATAACCCTCTCAAGAAGTAAAATATGCTGATCAAAATTATTTGAAACAATAATTATGTCATCAACGAACACAAACACCTTGTACTCAAATTCTGGACCATAAAACAGTTTATCAACAAGCCGCTGTTGCGTTGCGGGAGCGTTTGTCAAACCAAAAGGCATAGACTTGAATTGGTACGTACCCCGAGATGGTATATAGAAAGCGGTCTTACATCTATCCTCTTGGCGAATCAAAATTTGCCAAAAGCTTTTTGATAAATCTAGACTAGTGAGATATTTAGCGTCACGTAGGTTATCTAAAATCTCCGAAATATATGGAAGACTATAAGCATCTTTTTTGGTAATAGCATTTAGTTTGCGACTATCCAAACAAAATCTTAAATCCCCATTTTTTTTTGGAGTGAGCAGTACTGGAGAAGACCATTCACTCTCGCAAGGCTCAACGATGTCCTCTTTTAACATTTCATCGAGTTTTTCAACTAAAATTCGTTGTTTTTGTAATGACATTCTGTAATAGCGTTGACGAATGGGAGCAGCATTCCCAGTGTCAATCGAATGCGTGATTAAAGATGTCCTGCCTAAGCCGCGTTTCTCGTAGGAGATATTATGGAATTGAGAGATAATATGATCAGCTGTAATTTTTTGTTCATTAGTCAGATGGTCGTAACTGCATAGATTCATATTTTCTTTCAACTCTGCAATCGTAACATCAGACTCTGAGCATAAAATCAAACTTGACAGATTTTTAGGGAATATGTCAAAGTATTTCCAAAAATCCATGCCAAGAATCAACGAATTTTTTATTTCAGGGACTACATAGAATTCCATTACTTGCAATCGATTTAGAAATTTCACCGGTAGTTGAATAAGACCAATGCTGTATAGTTTTTGCCCACCAGCAGCAATGAATTGTAAGGGTTGGCATTGTTGTAGCTTAAAACCTAAATCTATAAAATATTTATGATTATTATTACCTAGTATGGATCTTGAGGATCCAGTATCTAGTAAGCCAGTTAACACTTTATCGTGTAAAAGCACTGATACATAAGGACGTGAATAGTTATTTATAGAGTTATAGATTGAGGAGACAGTATAGCAAGAAGAGAAATTTGAAACAAATTGGAGCCAGTTAGACCAGTCCAATCTATCGGTTCTATAGAGTTTCTTTTAACACTGTCACCACAATCCATATTTTTTAGTTTTTTGAACGCTGTTCTGATTTGCAATCCGGGCAATCTGGATAACGAACACCCTTTTTGCCACATTTAAAACATATCAGATAATGAGGCTCTTGGCACTGGCCGAGAGAATGAGTATCGACGCGACATCTAGGGCAATACCGGCGTCGCTTACCTGTAGAAGGTTTAGTGTCTAATACATTAATATGATCAGATTTTAAGTGTTCCTCCTTTTTTTGATAATATTTATTTTGGTATCCATAGTTCTTAAATCTGTCATTTCTATGTGTAGTGTAATTACTAGAATACTTATTATGAGAGTTGCTAGTCGATGGATAGCTATAAGCGAATTCTCGAGCAAGTGTCTCGGAGTTCACTTTTGGAGGTTCACGGAACTGAGATGTACGAGACTGTATATTTTCGTAACTACGACATAACTCTTTCAGTGCATCTATAGAAGTTATGTTGGGAGAAGCTGCTAAGGTGCTTGCGTAAGTAGGCCTGATATTATGTAAGAGAATTTCTAATTTTTCTTCCTCGGATAACTGCTTACTGAGTCGCGAAAATAGACCGTGCATGACTGAAATATAAATAGCAATGTTCTCTTTTTCACCTTGAGTACGCAATCTTATTTCCGATAACAGACGGTAATCGTAGTCACTCTGGCTAAAATCTTGCTTAAGAAAAATTACCAGTTCATCCCATGTCTGTACTTTATGTTGAACACAACGATACCAATGTAAAGCATCCTCTGTAAATATTTCGTATCCAAACATCAATAATTTATCTTTAGGCAGACCCCTAGATAACACTAACTCCTCAGCTTTCTGAATAAAGGACCTAACACAAGTTTTACCAGAATACTTAAGTTTACCCATTATTTCTGAAGTAATTCTTTTTTCACAAGTGACCGTTATCACATCAGTTAGTGAGTCTGAATTTGAGGATATAGCAATGGGTTCTGATTTTATATTTTTTAATTCACTATAAAGTTTTTTATAAGTTTGTGAACAGTTCGTATAGTCCGTATCCAAAGCTTCAGTTCTATTTATTCTTATAAGCCTATAGTAAATGTGATGAAGCATTGTTTCTGTTCGAGAGTAAGCATTTTTATCATATTTTATTTTTAAATTACTTAAATTTTCTTTAATTTTACTCAGCGTGATTTTCAATTGAGCCAAATCTACTGTCGGATCTAAATGTGATTCTAGAATATCATCAGGCGGTAATGATGGTGCTAATTTGACAATTTGCTTTCTTAGTTCTTGAACAGATTCACCAATAGTACCACCCCTAACTTCAACCTCATATTCTAATTCCGACTTTTGCAAGGATAAGTACTTGATTTGATAAGACATTGTGCTATCCAAAAAATAGGTGTGTGTTGCAGCTAACAAAATAGTTTGCGAAAAATTATGCAAAGCAACAAAACAGCGCTTAATAACTAAAACAATATAAGCATCGACATTCAATGCTATCTAAATTGTATTATATGTATATGTATTTATGATATATCAATTTTTACAAATTTAAAATGTTATGATATACAGACAATTTAAACACAAATTTTGTAATTAATTACATATAATCACAATTTAGAAAGCGAGCAGGTAGCATAAAATACAGTTTCAAGAAGCTGATACAACATACACCAATGAAAACTACTAAATGCCCAAACAAGTGCAAGCGAATACAGCTCAAATAACTCTAATAGTTGGGCGCCATTGTCACCTTGGTAGAAGGTTCAAATAAAACTAAAGTATATATATATATATAATTTATTAATATTAAAAATTAGGCCAGGTATATAAAAATATAGGTATTTAGAAATAATATAAATTAGGTAGGTAGGTCCTCTCAGGGTGTGAGAACGTTAGAGTTTGAGATATAGATTTGAAGTAAAGATTTGAGCTGTATCGGCTTACACAGTTAGATTGGAATACCACTTCCCTGTAGTGTGTCTAGTTCTATAGCTGTAGCTCCCAGGGAAGTCCGGTCCTCCAAATGGCAAATCTTCTAGTTTGGAGTATGCAGCAGTAGACAACCAGCCAAACGTAGAATATTGATGGTCGACGTCTATTTGTTGTAATATCCTGGAATTCCAGATATTGACAGTTTTAGAAAATGTCTGAATTCGTGTTACTGACTGCAACATCCTTTTGAAGTTGGAGATGGAAGCACAACTAACAGGGTGGCAACCAAAGCATGAAGCAGTGATCAAGGATGTGGCAGTAGCATACAGAATCAGCATATAAAAATCTACATAATTATAGGTACACGTTAAATATACAATTAACTAGATTAAAACAATTACTTCAAGTTTGACAATTAGGTAATCAAATTAAATTATTAAGACTATGTTTTGGGTATATGCAATTAACCATAATAACACTTTTATCTACATTAACTTAATACAAAAATATACCCATACTTATGATCACAACTAGCTTCAAGTAAATAGTTGCGATACCATAGTTATTTAATCAAGTTACATTTTATTATTATTTAGTAACATTAACAAAAGATATTGTCTCAAGCTAGACTCTTAAAAATAATTAAAAACTTATTAGTTTTGATATTTTAAGAAAATAGAAAATTATTTTTACCAACGTGTGGGTATTTGAGATTTGTAGGCGAGTTGAATTATAGCTAAAAACGTCTAGAAATACATAATTACAAAGAAGGCAAACATATTTAGATTATGGCAATTAAATGAAATAAAGCAATATAAGCTTGGACTACTATAAAAAGCACTACTTAATATGAATTAATAAGTTGCAACACTCACCCAGTCCGGATATCACAAATCACTTATTTAACTTTGATAAATAGTGTAGTTTTAGTTTAAATAAGTAACTACTTATCCCTACTAGAATACAAAAGCTTAGTATGACATTTAATTCGACAACAGTTATTCAATTTGTAGAATTGATCTTGACAAGTCACGGTCGTAGGTCGAAGTGCGATACTTCTTTTTGCAACGCAAAACCTCCACACAGTGACGTGAATCAATGTCAATTTGCGCTCAGCGCCTACTGGTTCTTGATTAGCAATTTAGCTAGACATTCAGTTGGCTACAACTTTTAATAAATCTGATTAGTATTTATGATTTTATTTAATTTATGTATTAAAAAGGTAATTAATTATATTGTGTTTGTAGGACATTTATTATAAAATTAAAAATAGCTTACTTAGAAAGACTTAGAAGAAACGGTAACGTTACAATAATTTTAACATACACATTTGATATCATTTCACAGATTCGTTATATTTTTAAAATATACTGCGTATTATACACGGTCATATAAAAGTTGCAAATCTTTGCTATTTGCACACTCGTGTTTATCTCGTCAATGTACAGATCTTCCGAAGAATTGATCAGTTCGTTGTCCCTAATTGATATTGCTGGTCATGTCTGCTTAGATAATTAATATCACTTGATGCGTTACACATCGGCTTTTGTTCATTACTTAAGTCTAATTATTCCTTGGGTTCCACATTCAGCTAACTCATAAGTCGTTATTCAATTTCTTTACTACCACTATTTAATTTTTATAAAAACATGTTCTTTTTACATACTTTTCTACTGCCGTGTTCCTTATTTTATTTGGGGTCGACGCAATATGTCTTCCTCTCTCTTCTATGACTTGCCATTTCGAGACTCACTCTGTTCTTTAATACCTATATCATTCATCACACAGACCATCCTTTTCTTTCCTTTTCTTTTCTTCGGTCTTCCTCTCCCCACAAGCCTATCTACTTTTGTGTCCATGTTCATTTTACGTACAATAAATTACATTATGCGTTTCTTCAAAATTAACTGTTTATATACAACAGAAACTTGAATAAGTTGTGGGATATTCATGCCTTAAATAATCACAAACTTATAACAACGAACGCTAGAGTTGTTCACTCTAAATGACGTAAGTCAAATACAGTGACGTACTAAAACAATCTTCTATTTCTTTAGACGAACCGGCTTTAATTACTAAAACAGTTCACACACACAGTGATTATATGGTTTCAACGAACCACCTATGCAGGGCAATCGCAACCGTACGAATCGGTGATATGGCTCAAAAGCGTTCGCTAAACATCTCACCGAACTAAAATTTTATTGGAAGCTTCATCTATTGATCTATTTGTAGCAAACAATGTAACAGATGTAATTAAAGGGGAGGTAGATCCAGCGTTGTTTTATTTTTGGAGGCCTTTCTGAGCAGCACAGACAAACATAGACAAAAACAAAGGATATTCTATAAAAATAATTTGTGTCTATTTTGAATGTAGTATAAAATATGTCAAGGGTTCGTTCGAATGATTGATTACTAATTAAGGTATATTCATTACGATATATTTTGCAGAATGGAACTATTCTTATTAGATCATATATTGTATGCATTGTTGTTTCACATTTTTTGTTCTGAATACGGAGTCTTCAGTAGTCACGAATATTGGAAAGTATTCGAATTATCGAGTACTCAGATTTTAACTTTCACGTGAAATATATATGTAGGTATATAAGAAATTAATCTTATCGAACTAGTCTTGAAACCAGACCCCAAAAAAGACACCGTTGGGGAAGAAGTAGAACCCACAGCAGCCCAATCACTGATGGCTGCTGCCAACAATGGTGAGAAAAGGGTGAATCCTAATATGAACCTACGCCGCCAATGGAGCCAGACAAAGAAGCAGATCAGTAAGCAAACCGGTGGTCGCTGCCCTTTGATTGGGCCTGATTTGGGGATATTACACAAACCTGTGTATAAAGCTACAGCAGAATAAGTAGTAACTTTGCCGGCATAGTGTAAAAAATTGTGAGTATATATAATAATGTCAAGGGGATCAGAATTACATTTAACTGACCCCGAAATAACCGCCGTTGCTCGTGGTGCACGCTTTCAAGCAATAGACGTGACGAGTGTACTTTCTATCAAGTTGTACTGTACCAGTTTGGATGGAGGTACCTGAACCCCACCCCACTGTAACTTTAAAACCAGGCCGAATGGAGGATTTGTTTGTCTAATAATGGATCTCTATTGGCTGAGATGATGACGATTGCAAAGCGTATTTTCGTTCGTTGAGAGATTCCTTTGATTAATATGATGATGATAGTA
Source organism: Scirpophaga incertulas (assembly GCA_036419045.1). Taxonomy (NCBI): domain Eukaryota; kingdom Metazoa; phylum Arthropoda; class Insecta; order Lepidoptera; family Crambidae; genus Scirpophaga; species Scirpophaga incertulas. Next base: position 3,350,352 of record CM071639.1, on the reverse strand, counting down.
GAATGATACAGGAATTAATACCAAAGCTTATTGAATTTAAACATAAAACACGTACATAATGTTTATGAAAATAAAAACTATGATAGAATTATTTTGTATATAAAAGCAGACTTTTATATAGTAGAACTACTAAAATAATATTTTCCTCCAGTCGCCAGATCACAGAGGTTATAGTAATCGCAAATAAACTGTCGTGCAATGAAACCTCGTATGAATGGGCTCGAGACCATCGTTTGCGTGCCACTAAGTTCTTATTCTTGGGACCATAAAAGTTCGTTTTGTCTGTCGAGTACACACAATAAGTTTGTATTTGTAAAGACATGTCACGCGTGGTTGGAGCGGTGTTATGCTTGAACAAGTTTAGTGCCTACGATGCTTCCTTTGGGCTTTGTTTACTGGCTCCACCAGCAATAGTTGCGAAAGATTTTAAGCGATAACTTCTTCTTTGTACCTGGTAAAACAAGATAAAGGATCAAATTAATAAAACAAGTGTAGATTGATATAATCCCGTATGGAATAGCCGTGAATATAATTTTAAAACATGTTTGGTTTCAATGATAACCAGTGAACATTTAAGGTGTGTAATGTATCGTTATAATATAACATCAAAGGATTTTGAAGTGTACAATGATGCATAATTACAGTACAGATTATTTCCAAATCAATAGTCAATTACAGGCACTTATTGATGTCAAACAAATATAAAATACAAAGATAAGAAAGAGACACAAATAGATGAACAGAGAAGAAACTTTAATATGATTTTTTTGAACTGAAATGGAGGCCCTTGATTTGTAAATCAAGTGAAACTACGTTATGATTTATTACCTGATAACAGATATATTATGGAAATCTGTTCTGATATATTATGAAATTCTACAATTCAAATATAAGAAAATGATTATAAGCTTAAAGGAGATTTTGAAAGTCGAGATTAATATAAAAATACAGGAGATCGTCAATATGATTTTATATATAATCAAATTGACATCATTGTATAATAATGAAAGGTTAATTAATTAATTATGATGACAATACAACTACATTCACGTTAAGCCTTAAACAAGTTGAAAATATGAACATCGTTGTTAAAATCCTCAATTTTGTCAGCGAATCCCAGTGAATGCCATAAAAGATTATTGGAGCTCAGCCGGACCGCGCTGAAATCTCAAATTTTAAATTTAAAAGTGACAATAAACATTAAACGACAATTCGGGCACGAGCAAACAATTCCTTCGCGAGGAGTCCGCCAAAATTAAACTCTCCCGCGGCATTATTTGCAAATAAATTGCTTCACAGTAAATCGCTCCAATTTACTGGTTCAATTTTCTAATTCAAATCAGAAACGGGGAATGTATGGAAGACAGTGGAAGCTTTGTGGAATAAACAACCTGTCGGAAAAAAAAATCCTTGTACTGACTTTATTTGTTAACTGTATATATGAAATATAAATATATATTTAGGATGATGAAGCTATATAGAAAGTGATTCTTTTAGATGATAAAGTAAATAAATCGATAACTACGTCTATAGCTTTTATCTGTCTACTATAGTCCTAATGAAAGTCACATGGTTGTTGATTTAAACACGTCAAAGAATTGCAGAAATAATGGCATAGATCGTAATGACAACGAATTAGAAAGAACAAAAGAATGAAGAGCGATATTACTAAAATATTATATCACATTATCTATTATTATTATTATTACTATATTCAGATATCATCTGTGAATTAAAATTTAATATCATGTATATAGAAACCTCCTAATAGATTCTTCATCTGTCAATAAAATTGTGCTTTTATTTAGTTTAGTCACTTTTTGATTTAATAATCTGAGGCTGTTAAATTACTTATGAGGGATATTTCCTTTATTAATGCATTTCATATTAAATTATTAGTATAAAATTATTACTGTTTTTTAAACAAATTTTTTGTACGGTCCATAAAACTGAATCGTTCCAAATCTCATTTTGTGTTCTTATTATACTGCACTGTGTACCGAAACTTTATCAGAGCTTAAACAAAGCCAGCTTTGCCCTGGAGGTTATTGTAGAAAAACCTTTACTAAGATAACGAGAGGTCAACGGGCAAAATCATTGTCGTGTCGTGTCGCTCATTTGGTAGAGGGCCTATTTTATGTGGTCACTGGCGCTTTGATTCGCAAATTTCAATCGTCGGTCCATTGAGATAAAATTGAAAATTAGTCATACTACCCTTTGAAATTGAAATCGAAGTGGAATTAATAAAATGGGAAATATATATACGAAGGATTGTATTGGACGCACCTTTTATTGATGGAATCTTGAAGTATCGATTTTTAGGACTCCAGAAATTGTTGTCTTTGAGTTTGATAAATGATATTTTATACGATTTACAAATTTTTGTTGTTATTTATAATAAAAAAAACTTGCTTTAGAATAATGTTTCCATATTTAACAGGTTCGTAAAATGCTTTAACACTAATGTAAAAATACTATAACAACAGTAGTTATGATCTTAAACAGCAAGAGTGATTATAGGTCGCAATGTAACTAACGATTACGTTAGCCAAAAGTAAAAGTTAAAAAATGTATATTAATTAACTTAAATAATTTAATCTTTTGTTTAAATAAACCATTCTTGGAATAATTTTGCTTTTTCAAAATCAGCATCATCAAAGCTTCTCTTAATCGGAGATTCTAATTTCTTTTTTTTTCTTAAGTCGAAATTTCGTTTTGTTCCATGTTTAGTTGAGCTGGTGTACTGATTATGTGTACTTGTTATATCTTTATCTATACTTTGTTCAAAACTGTTTAATTAGAATTTTATTATTTGTCGATTGTTGGTTGTGTTTGATTTTTATTTTTTCACTATGACTCATATCTACCAATGATAAATATTAGTAAGCTGTGTACTTTTATTTTGGTAAAAATGCATTTGAAAATGCTTTTGAAACAAACTGCGTGCTCGTGCATGCATGTCTCATGCGTTGCCTACTATGATAAGTATAGCATCATCATTATCATCATGTTCCATAATCATGATTTTAATTTACTATTTTGTTAAGAATTAAAAGAAATATCGTAATTTAGTTGTAGGTCAAACCAGGTCAATATAAATGATAAAAAAATATATATTTACAATTCTGTAACATCACAATCCCTCAATTCATGATATCATCTTTCTTTTTTTAATTAGATGATTATTAGAAAAGAATATCTGAATGATGGAGAGAATAGGAGACCTTTTTGTATTTTTAACTCCTACCCTAACTTTTTTAGTGTGATTATAAATGTAACTACGCTAGATCAATACGAATTGGTGACGATACACATCTTTGAAAACACATTGGTACATGAGGTTCGATTCTGGATCCCCTTAATCGTTCGATTCTTAGACCAGTATTGAGATCACCGACGCTCCTAAATACTCCTGGGTTATATGATTTAAATTATTTGTGCTAATAATATAGTATATTTAGTATACTTGTGTCATTATTTGTCTTGTACATGTGGGCCGAGGCGAAGCCGAGCCACACATACGTAAGTCCATCAATGCCTAGTTGTGGCCAAGGCTTGTATAGTACTTTTCTCAAATAATACGCGGAAATTAAAACTAAGTAGTACCAAGCAGAACTTTTTTCAAACTCAATGACCAACAATGAACAAAATTTTTCACGCGCCAAACAAACGAATCCTCGTTTGTTTTTCTTTTCATTATAAAACAGGTATTTTTGCCTCCTTGGTTTGCCATTTTTCGGAGCAACAAATCGTTCCATTTGTAAAATACACGATAGATATGAATTTACATGTATATTTGTTTGGTCGCTAAAACACGATAGATATGGATTTTCATACATTTTTTGCCGCCGCTGCTCGCATGTATTTGGCCAGTACAGCAATTTCGATTTATCTCGAAGAAGGTTATTTATTTATTTAAGATTTGCCAACGTTTGAGTACATTCTTACAACAATTATTAATCTTAAATCTATATTATTAAACTAAATGTATCTGACAATTTATGGCAAATACTGCATGCAATAAAAATAAAGAATACATAAAACACCAACAATTTAGACACATAACAACGAATAATATACAACTTAAACCTATAGTCTTGGACAATCACTCCGATCAAGCATCAAAATATTCCGAATACTGTTGAGCGAGTTAAAGTGCACATCAAATGCACTACTATATTTATTAATCAGCTTGCAGATTCTTGGAATCGGAGAATTACCACCAAAAACAGTCCGACGCAATGGAGGATACAGCAATGTTATTTTATTACGCGGGTATCTGTTAGGAGCACGAAACTTAAACAATGCCAGTAACTGCGGGCAGTCAATTTTATTATTTAGAATCTTCCAGGCAAAGGAAATATCAGTCATATCATAACGACACACTAAGGATGACATTTTAAAATACTGTAATCTTTCCGAATATGAAGTCCTACGAAATAGTTTTGACTTGCCATTAGCGAAAGCCAAATGCCATAAAAATCTTTTTTTTTTGTTGGAGGTTGTCAAAATAATGCTCAAATTTCCAAGCATGTTTGAGAAAACTACATTTAATTTGTCTCTTACCTTGGTAAAACAATTCAAAACCAAGAAACAAAAGCAAAACTGCTCTTACTATTAAAGTTGTTATAATATGTTGATACTAAAGCTGAAGGGTTAAACCGTAAACGGATCCTAAAAGTCCGGACGAAAATATCGTCTATTAAGCCAGTAAAAGATTTCTACCATTTGAATATTCCAGCAAAGGAAGACTCGAGTGGAATAAAATTAAATATACACGCAATATTTTTCCCGGCTAAGTAAGTAAGCCCAGTTACCATCGATCGACCCTACTCTAGTCAAAGGAAGAGATAATCTGGAGATGTTTTGCTTTATACCACGTTTACCGAGCAAACTAGTTTTGCTTTTGCAAGTCTTCGAAACTTACATTCTTAAGAGAAATCTTGGATGAGCTGAATCCTGTTTATGTTATGTTCGGTCAAATAACTTATGCTTAATAGGCGTTCCCTACATATTTCTTCATTTTCATAAGTAGGTTAACATGTAATATATATTTGCTATGTTTTTCCTCGAGTGTCCTTTGACTTTCCAAGATTTGTTATCTACTTTCTTTATAGTTTTATGTTGTAATATCGTGTGTTTCTTCCTTAGATAAGTACAATTGTCATAATTTAATTATCATAAATTTATCCATATGGAACTTTACGATTTAAATTAAAAAAAAAAATATCTCGACTTATGTCTAGTGGTAACGCCATTTTCGTTTACAATAATCTAATGCATTCTAAGTACATATTGACAATCAGATTCAGTCCAAAACCTTTTTGTAATGTGTACATGAAAGCAACTCACAATATCCGTTCCATTTTTTTCATCTCAGGAGAGGAGAATCTGAGACCGTCATGCTTATCACCGCAACCAAGTACACAGTGAACTCCAGACTGATCGAAGCGGCTCAAACAATGTGTCTTACCGGTCAAACTCAGCCTACATTTTGGTTCTTATGGCTTTTAGTGAGAGTAACCGCTCTTCAAGAGAGGGCGCGGTGCAGTGACTGCCTTCCTTACTTACAAAATCGGAAAGAGTTATACATGTCCAGTATTTAATGTGCTATCTGAAACACAGAGGATCTAGTTTTATAATTAGAACGATCTAAGGATTGACCAATCACTTCAGCAATCGTTAGTCAATACCGCACCAAGCTCTTGGAGGATAAAATAAGAAAGAATGTCCGTTTCTTAGCGAAGACTTATGCAATAAATTTCTGTAGCCATGCTCTCGCCACTGAAAACAGATCAAAGAGATTCCACGGCTTCCATTTGCACTTAAACGTCTCATTCAAAGTGCGTTAAGCCAATTCTAGACACAATCAATCTGTACCAGATTTACTTTCGATCCTATAGTAATTTGGACCAATGTTACCTCTGGGAAATTGGAGCTAACCATTGTGCCTTCGGGAATAAGCATTACCGCTCGAAAATGGTCTAGCTCTAAACGTGTTTTGAAATTCTAAGTATTCGATTGGCTTTCTTGGCAGATTAAATATTTATTTTATTTTTGTTTATATTGGCGATAGACAGACGTTTTTCAAGGAAAAAAAGAAATAAGCGTATTTCTAAAGGGGTGCTTAATTGACGACGTGTTTTTAGTTTCTTTTCTTTTTGTAAAGTTTCGTTTCTCTTATTTATTTACTTTATTTAATTTATGTTTACATAAGATGTCTCATTTAATTAAGGTATTACAAAAAATAATATTATTATTTTATTACAGATCTTTGGTGCGATGCGGTAGCATGTGGATGTCGATTATATTGTAAGTACAAATGAACTTAATAGCGTTAGTGCTTCAGTAAAATCAGTAATTTCATTAAAAAAAAGTTACAAGTAGATAGGGAAGTATCTGACGTACATTTATCTCGAAGTGGAATGCTTTTCCGTGCTCTACCTGCCAAGAGTTAGACGACAAACGTTGTGATAAAATTCACAGGATACGAGGCATAACACCAAACAATAGCGGAAACCAAATAATATCATGTTTTACTCCACCGTATTTGAGTTACAGACGAGTCACGTCAACCTTCACATTGGTATTAAGTAATACTTCGCCGCTATTGCGATCCAAAAGTCAAGCTGTATAGTTTGATGCCGTGGTGTACTTGACAGGACAGCAGCCACAGCAGTTGAGGTTGATTTGAAGTGTTCAGAATCGCGCACAATTAAAAATAATTGAATTAAATGTTGTTCTCCAGATTATGCTTTGGCCTTGGCAGCTAATTTCAAATGTGACTAATTTTATCTCAAGTTTCGTCACAGTACATATACATCTCCACCGAGTGGGTAGGTGGAGAGCCTACCGTCACTATTTTAGGGCGATCAGGCCTCAGTCAACCACATTGGTTAAGTGGGGATTGGTTGATTATACATCTTTGAATATCTTCGCGGGTATGCAGGTTGCCTCACGATGTTCTCCTTCACCGTTGGAGCGTCAGATAAATGTTCATAAGATCAGTGGTACATGGCAGGATCAACCTTGGGCCTATAGTAGACGAGACAGTGCCATCGACGTTCGCCATGACGATTGGGTAGACGACAATTTTTTAAATTCAATATATAATAAAAGTACTCTTTTAAGTGAGAAATATTGTAGAACCAACAGTATATCTGCGCCTATTACTTTTGAAGATACATCGCCATGTTTGCGGCGCTGTCGCGGGTTCGCTCCATACTAAATGCACTGCAATCGTGACGTCATAACTCAGTAAACTCGCCTAATTTGTATGAGCGTAGAAACAAATTTTAAAATAACTTTGTTATTTGTACGTTTACAGGTATACTTTCTATATAAAAAAATGTTACATTTAATGTGAGAATGCTAGAAATGTCTTCGTTTCATTAGAATTACGTAAATAATAATTGCTCATTTTTTAGAAATCTAAAAACAATTTAATTATTAAACTGAAAGTACTATATTGACATACTTTGACGAGATATAAATTACTCAAATCAGATAATTATAGTACAAAAACGGCCATAATCAGTTGTAGTCGTCTACCCTATTAATCTGTCCAATTACTCTGTTGTTTCACTCGCCGTCTTCTAGAACGACATTGCCAATATTTATCACAACGTATTCCCAAAATGAATTCCACATCAAAATCAAAATTAACTTCATTCAAATATGACTTTATAGAAAGCTCTTTTGAAAAATTTAATTTATTTTCCTATCACCCTTCTATTCAGGACGTATTTTTAGCTGATCAGAAGAATGGGCGCAAGAAACTTATCAGCTTTATCAAAAGTAATAACAACATTTAAAATAAATTATGTCGTTACCACACAACGTTCATATGTGTTTACAATTTATACGAGAAAACAAATATTTACACTTTGTCTTCAAATCAACATCATTTTCACAATTGATTCTGTAATATTGCAAACACTCTTCCTATGTTTTTCCTGCCAATATTAATCCTACAGTATTATCAATCTCATAATTTCCACAACTTACATCATAAATATATCCTAACCGTCCCTTATTGTTTTATTAATAACGTTCCTAAGTACAACAAGAAATTTCACCGGATATTTATTAAAGCTATTTAATTTAATGTCGACACGGAAATTTTGTCAGGTATCGATAACTTAGTTTTAAGGTCGCCTATTGAATCATCAATGGCCCTAATGATTAGAAATTCGAGCCACCTGTTGCAAGGGGGCCCTCGGCGTTGGGGTGAGAATTGCGTGTCGTTATATTAATTATTAACATTTAAATATTGAAATTATGTTTTTGGTGTTTTGGGACTTGTTATCGCTTTACAGGCAGATAAATAATTTATTCAATACTTAACACAATTTCAATTTAGGAGCGATGCAATGTAATTTTAAAAAGAATGCAAATTTCTCTATTTCAGTGATAATATTTCAGTCTTATTAACCACAGAGAGTATATTATCCATAAAATTTTCTAAAAGAAATATATCACTGTCACACCCTCCAGGGTGGTCCGGGAACGTGGGGGATACTTTTGAATAAATAAAAAAATTACTTCTTCAAGTATTTGTATTATTTTTGGTTTGTATCTTCTAATACAAAGTTGTAGTTAGGTCGTCCATTCTGGAAGTCTTACTCTAAACTGTTTATACTCTACATCAAACACAGCGGGTTGGTTATTTGAAATTCGACACACTCGCTGTGGATACTAAAAGAGGCGAACTCCCAATGAGTTCGTTACATTATCTACATAAAACTATCCAGGGTCATAACAATTATTATAACACCCGTACTCCTATGGATGTTATAAATTATAATATAGGTCAGAACCTTGTATTAAATTTTCTTCGTATAATTTATTTTTCTTTTATTTTATTACATAATGTGATGAATGCGAGCAATTGTATCTTAGTTATGGTTCTTAATATATATATATATATAACTCAAAAATATTATATCAATTTTGATCGCTTATTGAAATATCCATATAACAAATATTATCTCTAATAATTATTTAGTAAAATTAAAAACTAAACTATAAATAAAATATTTGAAATAAATCGCTGCCGTCAGGCAACGTCCCCATAAGACTAGCAGCATTGCCACGTTGTATGGCGATGCTGATTCGCTGCGCTAGATATGATCCAGCTTTCTGGTCACATGTAGCCTCGGTCAATCTATAGCTGCACTCTTTAAAAACTCTGTGGGCACTTTCCCCCCAGGGCCCCAGAGTTTCCACCGCAAAAGGCTCAAATATGCAACCACTATTTATGTTTGCATACTTGCGCCGTTTGAGGAGTTCAGCCGAGTTAGCAGCAGACCCAGCCCTAACTGCGGTGCCACGAAGATGGGACTGCGCTAGAGTATCAGCACATGTCGCGTCCCAAACTAGTGGTCGTCACACAATATATGTCATACATTATTATATAGATAATTTACTTTTTGTCTATAGTTAATAGTTATAATTAACTTACTAAAACACTGGAACCTAACAAAACTACTGAGAAGCAAGAATAAAAATAGCAATCCAATCAAAGAACCCTTTCACACATTATATTATAACCGCGCTTAAAATAAAAGTTGGAGTGATTTGGGAAACCACATCGCACGAGAAACATTCCCCCTGGGAGAGGGCCCGAAAGCAGTTAAAAGGAACTTCAGAATTAATGTATTGGGGAGAATCTTAGCTCCGTTGAAGCAATTCGTTACGTAACCGAAAGATTTTGTCCCGACACTTCATTGAGATAAAATGGCATGAAAAAATAAAAGTAATATCGCCTGTACCATTTTGGTTGTTTTAAGGAGACTAATTAAATCTACTTTAAAGTTACTGTTAAGTTTTTGAGAAACCTGCAGTCAATCTGGGCAATCAGTTTTAAGGAAGATAAACAAGACAGAGGTTATTTAGAAATCTATGCTTCTATATAAAGTGGAAATATCTGATTGTTTTTATTTTTTTGTTTGGACTGAATAGAGACTCAAAGTACTTCGAAACTACTTAACCGATTTGAAATTTTTTTTCACTGTTGGGAAGCTATGAACATACGCTATACTCAATTTTAACTCCAATTATGCTATGCAAGGTGTGAAAAAAGTACTAAAAATCTTGCTGCGTAAACTACTGATTATGGAACAATACTACTTACGTCTTTACAGAACATAATTATTGTCTACAAAAATACCACAACAGTATTTCTAACATTATAGTTATGTTACAATAAGTGTTTTTTCATTTTAAAATAAATATATAAATTATATAAGCTGCAGCTAGAAAAGATACATTTACTATATTTGGAATCAATAACTGGAACTTTTTTAAAACTTGTACAAGTCGGAATTCGTGCAAATATTTTTCAGCATAAGTTGCACTATACCTGTGCAAACTTAAACTTGGGCAAGTATACTGGATCGTGTATGGCAGGTGTAACATAAAATTTTGTAGACGCCATTTTGATTATCATTTTAATATAGTGAGTCACACAAACGTAACCTAACATCAATCCGATGAAGGCTTCATCTGTATTTGCCAATTCATTATTTTTGTATATCTTTAAATTTAGAAATTTGGTAAAGTTTTAATTATGAATAGTGAATATATATTTTTATGCCTTTTCATTATCTTGTATGTTAATATTTGTTTGTTTTCGTGTATGATTAATATGTGCATATCTATCTGTTACTCTAGATCCCATAATACAAGCCATAGAATGCTTATCTTAATTGAAGCGAGTATAAGAATATAATAAACTAAATTAAGCAATTCAAAATAATGTAATATTGTAAGAATATTTTGATTCAGGAAGACGCAGTTTTAATTCCTTTCCTGTTCAAAATTGTCTTTTATTAATCTTATTTTTAAATCACATATTTTATTGTTGGTTATTTATTAATCCCATAATACAAGACATAGAATGCTTACTTTAATTGAAGCGAGTATAAGAAATATAATAAACTAAATTGAGCTATTTAAAATAATGTAATATTGTAAGAATATTCTGATTCAGAAAGACGCAGTTTTGATTCTTTCCCTATTCACAATTGTCTTTTATTAATCATATTTTTAAATCAGATATTTTTATGTTGGTTATTTATTACAGCAATCATTAATATATTATTAAATACACTGATAAGGCAAGAAGAAGGCTTGAAGCTTTCAGGTTTGCTTCATTAACCTCAATTGAGACAACTGTTAGAAGTATTTAATCGGCAGATTCTTTCCGAGATAAGAGCAATAAGGACGGGTCTCGAAGATCGTAATCTAACCCAGTCCTTTTATACGATCGTCTGTGACACTTACTAATTAATAATTACAGATGCTAGTGTTAGAATACTGCATGTATTTGTAAAATTTGATTCAATCAATGCATTCTAAGTGATGGACTTTAATCGTTGATTAATAATTATAAATTCACTGTAAATTCCTAAACTTATCTATGAAATATCCTTAGTTATAAAAAATGGTATTATAGAAAGTTATTATATATATTTTCGTTACCTCTCAACATCTGCTTTGTATTAAATATTTGATAATTATTCTTATATAGGAAATATTAATCTCGAGGACGAGGCACGATTATAATTAGTGATATACGAAGTGCCTCGTCCGAGAAGATTAGTATTTATTATCCACTCATCTAGTGTTTGAAAACAACAACCAGCAAATGCTTTGAAAATATCATTCATAATTCTACTCTAAACTAAATGCAGCGCCGGAACTCAACGACAAACATAATGACATGTATTGAACTAAATACGCATTTTTTTAATTTATTTCTTTTTTAACTATAGTGCAAAGGTGATATCACTACGCGATATCACATTGTGTTAAATATTAGATAATTATTCTTATAAAGGAAATACTAATCCCTACGGATTAGGCACTTCGTAATAATTATGATTGATTTAACGTACTGATAAATTCGTTTAATCATTAACTATTTTGTCGTCGGATGTCTAAAGTTTCCGATAATTTAAATCATAGATCGGATCTTGATCCAAATGACTTCTATTTATGTCATGAATTACATATGTCTGGGTCTGTCATTGGTTATCTACTATAATTATAGCTAGCTAGCTGCTGCCGTGACTTTGCGCAGGATTACGATTAGGTTTTGACAGCGCACGCCAGAATAACTCGCAGGCAGTAGACTTTTTCCTACTTACTTGACACTTATCATCATATTTAAAACAATTTACAAAATATATTTACAAATTATGGCCTATATCTTATTCTGATGTATAAGCTATATTATTGTAAAGTTTTATCAAAATTTATTTACTAGTTTTTACATAAAAGAGTAACAAACATGTATATACTTACAAACTTTCGCGTTTTTAATAGTAGTAATAGTATTAGTTATAATAGTAATTCACACAATATATTATAAATTGTAGCTTATACGTTATTCTGATGTACAAGCTATATATTATATATATATATATATATATATATATATATATATATAATATATATATATAATATTTACTAACAAACTTCTTCGTTTATCATATTAGTAGGGACATAATAAAGAGTATTACATAGTAGAGATAGTAATTTCCCAAAAACACAGACATTACGACTAAATCAATATATGTAATGTGACAAAGCTGAAACAAAAGCATTCAAGTTGAAACCCACCGAGTAATATGTAGCGCACACGACCAATTTGTATAGATTACGCCATCCGTTGCACAACTGGGTATTAAGTGAAAAATCGGTTTAAATTTATCTCCGGATATACGAATTCGCTCTTATAAGCCTCGGCGAACGGTCAAAACTTTTTTATCGGACTACTATAATGCTCCATCGTCATCATTCAGCCAATAGATATTTTTTCTTCTTTTCTCTCACGGGAGGAGGCAGTGAATCCTCATAAAAAGTGCGCTACTGAAGCCGGCCATCTCTTGGTTTACAGCTGTAATCTGTTTACAGCAGGTCATTATGTTAGACTTTAGTAGAAGGTCAGCCTACCAACTAAACACTGCCTTTGGCCCGGCAAAACTCCAGAGGCTCTATCTAGGGTTCACCCGCTCAGAGGAGAGCTCGCAGCTTTAGAATTTAGAATACGATCCGGTTCCTATAGCGGATCGTTGAATCGCGAAATAGGTAATAAGCGCTTACTGCTGGATATCCTAACAAAATCGTCTGCCCATATAGTGGAAGGCCAAGCAACGCTCCGGTGTCTGCCTGCCACTCAAATCAAAATCAAAAATTTATTCTTTTAATAGGATTTTAAATCACTTTAGCACTTCGAAGATGCTACGCCATTGGTTTTGAAGTCTACGGCGGAAGACCTTGTACTGAAAAGAACCAGCAAGGGTTTTTTTTCTAACTGTATTTTTACAGAGTCGACAATCAGAAGTTGGCTTCAGATAAATTGACACGTGAGATTCAACAGAAATCGGTAAGGCGAAGGTACAGTCGACAACACGCCAGCATTACGAATTCCACCGGAATTACGAGTGACATACGATCTGTCTCAAGGTTAACACGTACTTTGACGTGTTGTGTATGTACAGAAGCAACCAACACTGGAGCTTTCTTCACTACCTTGAATAGTCGAAATTGAAAAAGTAAAACAAACATTTATTCGTTGTTTCTAGATATTTATAATGGCTACAAGTAAATGTTTGGAATATTCACAGAATATAGAGTTAAAAATAAATAATTAAATTCATCGATATCACAGCCCATTTACATCCCCACCGAGGGGCACGAGACTTTTTCTTTTTTTCGATGGGAAATGCTCCTAATGCACCGTGATACCGCTCTGGCAAGACGCGACCGTGTGTGGGGCTCTTCGGTCTGTACCGGCCTACCCACTAAAACCCCCCGGTGCTCTCTCGTACCCATAACGGAGCATGTGGCAGGGTGCGCTTTCGCAATTCTACCGCCACAGCGAGGGACACGAGCCTGCTCTAACTATGATAGAGCAATTGGGCCTTAGGGTGTTCGCTGCGTAAAGCGGGAACACGATACGTGCGTCCGCTCCGCGGGCTTGTTTCATTTCATTTCATAGAGCAGCGCTGCATGAGGCGGATAACCGGTGCCCGCGACGCAGGCGGCGGCGGGACCCGCCGGGTGTACGTGCGACGGAGCACACGATCGGAGCTGGAGACCTATTTTTGAATTACGAATGCGATTTCGAAATCACCGCTAACTAAATAGTCAGCGGTGACTTTGAGGTCACGGATTCCTAAACATCCAATTTTTGAAAGTCGATCGCAGAGCTGCCAACATAGATAAAGTACACACATAAATGTAAGAGTTCGGTTCCACGCAGAATGTAGCCGCTGCCGGTTATTACCGGCTTAACCATTATGGTTACTATATATATATATATTGTATATATAGACTGAAAAATCAAACAAAACACAAATAACATTTCCACAAGTATGACTTGATTACGAGTGGGTGAGGGCACTCGTAATGAAATCACACCTGTGACTAAGGTAGTCACATCAGTGATATTCAAAAATAAGAATTATTGAAAATCGGTGATTATTAGTCACATCGGTGATTTCGAAGTCGCATTCGTAATTCAAAAATAGGTCTCCTGTTTCTACAAATTCATTGAGCGCCGCTACGTTACACGGGTCGTACGCGCCGTGCTTGTACAGTCTTTATAATAAGTGAAACGTCTGATCTATGAGTTTTAATATTGGTACAGAAAAAGTTATTTTTGAAGTTCGTCATTTTAGAACTACGTTTTATATATGTTTCAAGTTTCCAAAGCAGTGCGTCAAACGTAGACGGCGACATTTTAAAATAACTAAAACAAATGTTCTCATTTTCTCTTAATAACGAAAACTTGTTTACGAGTTCTCCACACAACAATCTAGACGTGACATATGGGCTGATGCTTTTGTTCACGTCGCCGTCGTCGTCGTGGCTAAGTAATATATCAATGAATAATCCGACTGTACACCTACGCGACTTTTATTAAATAATTAAATTAAATTAAAATAAAAAAAGTTTTATTGCCATGCTTATACAAATGTTAAGGAACTCTTCATGCGCGAGTCCGATCCGCAAATGACCGGTTATTTTAACGAAAAGTAATGTTGCACCTCTTATAAATCAATCTCCAAACTTATGTACGCTAAAGTTTTATAGACACCTCGTGAATTGATTTCGACAGTATTTTTGTGTCGTAAAACTTTATTAAGCTCTAAAAAGAAAACGCGCTACGTGTAACGCCGATACGTGCTCTGAAAATCGTGTGAAATATTTCTTTTTTGTCAGTGCGTTAAAATGAGTTAGATGTCGCAAAAATCTGCAAGGCCTTTGAGGAAGTAAAGTAACTTACAGTATAAAGTTAATAAAACCAGAAGATAAGTACTAATCTCCCTTAAGGGTGGTAATATCCTCTTTTCATCCTATAGACGTAATAATACAGACAATACCGAAGTGGTCAATATACAATACTTATTTGTATTACAAATCATATAATTGCCTGCTGGAAGTAATCTTAATATCTTATGTGAAAATGTATGAGTATGCATGGATCATAGCACGTGGAAAACGATGTTCTCTGCCTACCCTTATACGTATGTATAGATATATAATAATAATAATAAATAAATAAATAATAAATAAAAATAATCTCCCTCTGGGTAGCTTGTGGTGAACTGGTCGGTTAGTTGCGTCACCGAGAGTACCGATGTGCTTCAGTGAGGCATATGCTACCCACTCGTCGTGCCTTAGTCGGCCGAACAGAATGGAGTCGCAAGAGCAGATGCTCGAAGGGTGGAAGCATAATAATGTCATAACGCCGACGGCGTCTCGATCGCTGTCACAGACACACCTCTCTACACCCTTAGCCGTTCACACCAATGTTGCACCGTTCGCACCAATATTGGTCTGCTTTTTGGGGGGCCCATTTAGTGACCTTTTTTTTTTCTTCCATAGCCCGGTTCTCATTAGCATCAAAATCGAAATGTATTGACCAGATATAACAATAGTTTCTGTGCATCTAACTGATATAGATCTATATATAGATCTAGATATAGATTAGACACGGTACACTCTACGTACTCTTTCATTTAATTTCGTTTAAATGGCCTCTACGCGTTGGATCTTATACCCCCTGCACGCCTTCTAAAGGACCGTATCTTATACAGACGCGAGATATAAACGACAATTATAATAGTTT
This sequence comes from Scirpophaga incertulas, assembly GCA_036419045.1. NCBI lineage: Eukaryota > Metazoa > Arthropoda > Insecta > Lepidoptera > Crambidae > Scirpophaga > Scirpophaga incertulas. The sequence continues at coordinate 3,334,208 of CM071639.1, read as the reverse complement.
TTATTAGACAATTATAAATCCAGGGAAGTTAGCTTTCACTGCAGAAATTCGATATTTTTATAAATCAATGTTCAAATTACAAAATTATTACAAAATATCACTCTGCCAGCGGCCACTGTACTAGACTCAAGGCCCGTGTCGCAGGAACCGGTACAATTACATGAAAATAATAATATACATTTCTGCCAGTTAACGGCTTGTTTATTTGTAACGGAAACACTTAATACGAGTAGTAAACGGTAAATGCTAAACAAAAAATGCTAAAATAGAAATGAGTTACATAGAAATAAGTTTATTCGATTATTACAGGATGGGAGTGTAAATGGCGGTCGAATCGCGAGAGCGCACTCCGCCATGTGAGGGGGTTTTAGTGGGTAGGCCGGTCCTCTTGACCGGAGAGCCCCACACACGGCCGCGTCTTGCCAGCGCGGTGTCAGGGTGCACAAGGGCGCATTTCCCCCCCTCAAAAAATCAAAAACAAAAAACAAGAAAAAAATAGGATGGGAATGTAGTGTATGTGTGTGTTGGTGGAAGTGTATGTGTATGTGTGTGTTCAAACTTTGCCCGAGTGGTGGATAATGGGATTTTGCAAATTCTTCGGTTTGTGACAGTTTTAAAGTCAGCTTATGAAATAGTATAAATCGAATGTATTATTTTAGGATTTGCTTTCATAAATATTAGCCTTATTTTTCTCCGAGGCAATTTAATGTTGACTGACAAATTAGCACACGGTACATAACGTATAAATAAATAAATACTATAATAAATGTGAGGATTAAATAGAAAGACATAATCTAGAAATGCTTACAGCGTGTTGTTAGATGCAATAATTTAATCTGAAGTAGAAAACCGATAGATATTGTCACTATCAACCACACATGCATATAATTACATCTTTTATACTCATAGCTAGGCTTATGAGTACAATAGAATACTAAGAACTTGAAAACGCAACACCAAAGTTTAACCATTATAGCACAGAAACTGACAGAAAGCACTTGTATATATTTTACAGGACTGGAAAGAATATTATTTCATAAGAAATAAATATTTTTTTTTTTCTGTAATTTATACCCGATTTCCAATAAAATTCACTTAATTTTACACAGGTAAGAAATAATCTGATTGTACCAGCAAAAAGTACAAGCAAGCTTAAACTTCAATTCAGGCGAGACGTGAAACCAACCTTCTATTGATTCCGAGAATTTGTTAATGAGTCGAAACTCTGTCGAAGTAGGACCTGGAATTATTAAAGTGTTTCTCAGAATAAATTCTTGGCAGTGTTAATATTTTTTATGAAATTTTGAAAGTAATTTTGTGGATAAAATGCTACGAAATTTACGCATGTACTTAAACGTAAAAACCCATATCAGACTTTACAGTTGATACCAATTGAGATTGGTTGATTGTGACTAGTTCTATATAATTTTATTAGTACATATCACAATTAAAATATATTATAATATAATAATAAGTCAAATCTTTGCCAAACGATCGGCGAGGGCTTAATTCCCGCACGGACAGATATTTTCTATGACCTTTTTTTTTGTTCTCCCTGAGGAAAATGCATTAAGTTGCATACCCCGGCTGTGGTGAGCCGGCGGTTATGTGGGGCTCTCCTCCCCAGAAGGGGGAGGCTTACAGAGTAAAAACCTCAAGGATGGCCTTCCTCAGGCATGTAGGGAGCCCCCAGGAACACCTAGCTACTTCCGGGAACCCCCAGCTTCCGCTCCCTAGCCGATACAGGGGAGCCCTCCTCGGGGGAGGCTACAATACCTCCCCCGATCTCCACCACCGACGACGCCCCTCGGCCACGGAAGAGGCGTGGTCCCTCCCGGGTTGCCGTAGCCGCGGGCGCGATTTCGTCGCGCCCGCCGGCGACCCGCGGCAGCGCCGCAGCTGTGCTACCGAGCCCGGCGCCGCCTCCTTCGAGCGGAATCGGCCATCTCCCGACTCCGCTCGGCGGCCTCCTTCTGGAGCATCACTGCTTCACAGAAGGAGGCTACAGCCCTCCGACCTCCCTCGTCCGCCAGCATTGCCGCAATCAATGCCGGCGGAGACAGATCTCGCCCGACGGACAGATATTTTCTATGACCTACAAAAATTTGTTCCGGTCTGCTTGTTTGTGCATGTGAGATTCTATGCTATAGCTTGTGACTGCACCCACGAATTCGGACGACCTAGGAAGTGTGCAACCTCCCAGATGGATGGCAAGTTTATATCCTGACCAGTCGACAACTCTTCAAGTTAGCTTCTCCCCTGTCACTAGGGAAGTTAAAGACTGCCTACAAACGTACGTCTCTTTACCACCTGTATGGAAACAGGGCGATAAAAGTCTTCGAAAGTCTCTTCTTACCCCCGCTTCGCAGTCTCCAACTGACAACTTCATAGAAACAGACAACGACTCTGTCTTCTTTTTTTAATAATAAATAATTTTTTCTTACATTTACACCAAGGGGCCATCCATAAATTACGTCACACGGTTAGGGGAGGGAGGGGGTTGACGAAGTGTGACATTGTGTGACAATGGGGTGGGAGGATCTTAAATTTTGTGACGTCACATTTCAAAATCTATCAAAAGCTAACTGTTAAAACGCAAACTTTAAATTATTACTATTAGAACGAAAAGTGCTGTGAATATTAACTTTTATTGTAAAGTCTTTATACTCTCATAAATAAAGAAAGGAGTAGTATCTTCTTCTATCTATTAATAGGGGTACTCCCGAAACGTACTATTTTTCTAATTGATTATAGTAGGTGATTTTGAAAAATACAATAAGAAAATCATGAAATGACCATATACTTATTTAATATAAGCAATCGTTTTTTGGTTTGTTAATTGATTTCATGTTAATTTCATTAAAATGAAAATAAAACTGATTTCGAAACCGCTTTTATCATTCAATAATTTCTATGATATTAAAATTTGTGACGTCACACTAGGGGGGGGGGTCTCACAAATGTGACTAGCTGTGACAAGGACGGGGGGAGGGGCAAAAAATCACGAAATTCGTGTGACGTAATTTATGGATGACCCCCAATTAGCCTAGCCAAAAGTAAGCTCTGTAAGGCTTGAGTTATTCGATCTGGAGTAACGGATAGACATACATATGTTATACATATATAAATTAATTTGGAACTCGAACCCAGGATGTTGACATCTTAAAATCGGTATACCAACCACTCGACTACGGAGTTCATATCGACGTCAGCCAGAGCAAGGGCGCGAGAACTAGTTTATCGCGGTAGTGCGTCTCTGCGTTATCGTCGGGACTATTACAGTGAAAGCACCGCAGTGTTTCTTCCCGACATACGACATGACACCTGTAGTGGCCAAACCAATGTCCAGCCACTTTCCCGGGATACTCTGTCTTTAGACCCATAAGTAATACGGTGTCTGCATCTCTGGCAGCTTTCCATGACTTCATCTGATCCTTGTTGCTTTCTGCTCCAACTGCTTTGATACTCAATACTTCGATTACAAGACGTAAAGAATTCGAAAAATAAAATCAAGGATTACAAGAGGATTTGCAGACACTTCAACGAAACTCCTCAAGATGTATATTATTAGTAATTCACTCAAAGTGGAACGGTATCGTCCGAAGAGTTTAATAAGAGTTCGATGGACGCGAGAGTATCCGATCTTGGATTTCAAGTCTCCTCGCAATGTCCAACTCCGGGCACCCGGGCACATTGTATGCATAAAACATGGGGCAAATCTTAAATCTGCGAGTCGATGCCACGTGTAAGCTCCGGATAACAGGGATGAAGCGTTTTGTCTCAAAAATACCGGCTTGAGTGGATTGAACGAGCATCGAAGCTTTAACATAAACACATGAATACGTTGCAAGGGTAGGTAATGTTTTTCAATTTATTTACGATGTTTCCTGTTCTATTCTTAATACAAATTCTATACTTACACATTTTAGTGTTATGATAAGTTCAACTTACTTATTATTAATAAATAATTCGAAATTGAAAAACGCTTGTATGCTGGATTGGTGTTCCGCGAGATGTATTTTCTAATTAAGTGTTTGTATTTTTTGTCGATATAGCCAATGATGAAAGAAACATTAGACTTAGCTATCTAGCCAATAATTAAGTAATTAAAGTTTTATTGTAGATTTGCATGCCAAGGGATTAAATATAGATCGGCAAGGGAGAAGAGGGGAGAAGTCGTCTACTAGCCGGAATATATGGCTTTGAACTTGCCGTCTATCTGGGAGGTTACAAACGTTTGATAATCCCGCCTTTAGCGTAGTCCTCGTTGATTTATTCTTTGTCTATCTCATAGTCTTATCGGAAAATTGGGCTTGAATTGATCCTGAGTTCTTCATCAGGAGCAGAGAGGTTCCAAAGGCTTTAGTCGGGTAGTCAAAACACTAAGTGCCGCCTTAAAAAAAAGCAGATCTATGTTGAAAATTACTTTGGCCTAAAAGGGTGAATTGGAAACTCTATGCAGACTCTATTTCCGAGAAATAATACGAAACATTACTTTCACAAGCCCTTATAGAAAAGTCGTAATATTCGTGGTAATAACATTGGAAAACATTAGTCTGTTATATGTAGTGTTACATTACGCATTTTTAGTGAAGCGTTCATAAAATATTATTTGCTGCACGTTTGAAAAATATTGAGACAAAATTACACATTAAATGTCACTGAACTTCATCTTCACTTTTAGGATAAAGTCATGAGTCATTAAACTGCCAAAACATATAATTCAACTCCTTTTCTCCGAAAAAAATACTCTTTCTTTTTTTATTTGTTAAGACAAACCTAACATTTTAAGGTTCAATTTCACCAACAGTTTCACACGGTATTAAAAATTAACAAACTTCAATCAATCCATCATACGGATGAAATGGCAATATTTGTTTGTTAGCTAATGTTCTGTTAAATAGTTGGTGAAAATGGTCCTAAAACAATAGAAGACCTAAGAAGAATCGAATTAGTACGAGTATTTACAAACGACGAAACTATTTACTGCCATATCAATAATTAACATTAACGAAAGCTCAAATTATGGAGTCAAAAGCAACATTAATATGTACGAGTAGACTATTTTTATTCCTTGTCCGCGTCTGCGTACAAAGTGATGTACTAGCTCTTCAGTTTACAGCTTAAATTTTATCAATGTCAATTTGATTTTCAGATTCGATAAAACAAAAGACATATTAATGAAATAAAATATTACAGCCGAAATTATAAATACATCGCACGCTTTTAACAATGATCCCAAATATATCGACCCCTAAAAAGGGTCTGCATAGAAAAAATTGGATCCACGAAATAAATTGTCCACGATAATAAAATATTACTGCCAAAATTATAAAACATCGCACGCTTTATATAGACCAGTGATTCCCAAAGTGGTATATATCGACCCCTAAAAGGGGTGTGCATCATTGGCGATGAAAAATGGGGGTCCACAATAATAAAATATTACCATACATCGCACCTTTATATAGACCAGTGCTTAATGGTCTATATCGACTCTAAAAGGGGTCTGCATCAGAAAAAAATTGGGTCACGATAATAAAATATTACTGCCGAAATTATAAATACATCGCACGCTTTATATAGACCAGTGCTTCCCAAAGTGGTCTATATCGACCCCTAAAAGGGGTCTGCATTAAAAAAAATTGGGTCCACGAAATGAAAATGGTGGTCCACGATAATAAAATATTACTGCCGAAATTATAAATACATCGCACGCTTTATATAGACCAGTGATTCCCAAAGTGGTATATATCGACCCCTAAAAGGGGTCTGCATTAGAAAAAAAAATTGGGTCCACGAAATGAAAATGGGGGTCCACGATAATAGATTCCAACATACACTAATAAGATCCATTTACTTACATTATACTTTCTTCTAATATACCTATACCTATGAAGTAAAAGCTGTATTATATATGTTTATAAAATTTTGTAAGTTATAGAATGTAGCCATTCGATATCAGGTAAGTAGGTCTACCCGAAACTGAAAAACACGGCAAAGGATCTACAACACAAATAAGTTTGGGAGCCTCTGATATAGACCATACAGCAGACTTGTATTTAGTAAACAGTCTTACAAAGCTTTGCTTGTGCTTTTTTTCCTTTTTGGTTCATGTCCAGTTTATACAGGATAAACTCGTAGACTGTAAATACGTAATCCTTACAAATTGGGCTCAGGCCGCGTACTGTTGTACCGGTCAGTGTACCGGACCGATACGAGCTTATGAGACCGATACCGTCCGGTGTGCCTGATTATACACTTCATTTGTTTGACGGTCCGGGCTTGGCTTAGCCGACGCTACGGGAGTTGCGCTTGATCTCGAATTGAAGCATAGTCTAATAAACTATATGATACGTCATAGAACGTATCATATTTATTAATATTACAAATACTCTTATTAGGACGTATTTATTTGATATCGACTAGAAAATAAATATTTACCGTAGGGGAATAAATATCAGGGGTGACTACTTGAGTACCAACATTTTCTTCCGCTTCGGTTTGATATATGAGTGAAACTATCGGGTACGGTGTCAGAAGATGGCTACGTAAGGTAGAAATAAGCAACAAATCTGCTTATTATGCTGACAGTATACTTGTTTTCTCACCTCACTGCACATAAAAACATAAAATAGGCCGCCAAGTTAATTAGGATTTATTTCTTTTATCTTTCTCTTTGGTGCACATCAAGAACAGGATGCAGGCCAAAAGTCTGTCAAGTCGCCGTCTCGTTCAGAACATATGGCGAGACATCTTGCGCCTTTATTTTTATTGCTTCTTTGAATTTTGACAAAATTAGCGTAAAGCAACAGAAACGTGTTTAGTATTAAACTCTTGCAACAAGAATAGATAAAGAAGGGAGTACTGTCCTTACTAATATTATAAAAATGAAGGTAACTTTGTCTGTCTGTCGTTCTCTCACGCTAAAAATACTCAACCGATTTAAATGAACTTGGTATACAGATAGTTTGCCCGTGAAAGGACATATTTTTTACGACAAAATAAAATATTGAAAATTTATTTGCGCATTAAAATATTGGATAAAGATTTAAACGTAATACAAAACTATTTGATTATTCAAAGTTAATTATATTTTCAAATTATATTTTATTTTATTTGTGTCTATTCAAATTGATGATGATGATGAGTTTACCGTTTTGTGTGAAGATTTTTAAGAATATTGTCATTTTTATAGTAACCTTGTTTTACATTAACTATGAAAGCAAATTTTTGAAACTTTAGACTCGATAAACTAATAACTAAATATTGAAAGAAAATATCTTGTTTTCACAGAATTCAAAAGAGCTATTTTTGAGATTGCTTTTTTTAATTTAATAAAGAAATTAGAAGAGATAAGAGCAATGAAAAAATTAACTATATTAACTGTATTAAAATGAAGCGAATAGAGAACTTATATACACGAACAAAAAGTGCGTTTCATCAATCATGGATCAAGGATCAAGGATCTACTATTATAGAAACTTTATAAATTATCATTTCTTTACGAGAATTTAATAAATTTATAATAGACTTATCAGTGTTATGAGAAATTATCAAAGTAATAGGCGTAAAAAGCAATTCTCACCCTCCCAAAGTTTCGAAACCATAATCCTAATTACATTATATAAAAAAAGTCTACAATAAAAGTAGTAAATCCAATATCATATATTGAAGGAACAATAAACGATTCTGCATAAAGAATAAGGTTGCTTATTGCATCCACGTCTTCGATGAATTCTGCTCATCTATTGTAGATATCAAACAATTGACCCTCATCCATTCCATCAATTTAATGTAGTCATCCCAAAGTGAAATAAGGGGACCCTGATGTTTGGTTCATTACTTAACCAGGCAGCGTTAAACTGATAGTTGCATCCTTGCATTTTAATTATCGTTTGTCGTTACATTCTTGCAAAGGTATAAAGGAATCAATCGTATGGATCAATTAGATTACAGTAGATTTTCTAATTCCATTTCGTGATTTACTTTATTGATTTTGTGTTATGATTGGATAAGTTATATTGAGTATCAAATCATAACACAAAACATTTATTTATCTTAATTTATTTCGAAATGGTTCAAAAATATGAATAACCAACTGTAACAACTTTGTGTTATGACTTAGTTCCTAAGATATTCATACATTTTTGTTGTTTATTTTATATTCATAGTAAAAATATTGTATGCGATTTCTGTGAATTCGGCGGTCTCTCCAATTCTTAGCCTATTATTATGCTCGAAGGAGCGGCTCTTCTAATCTCTTCGGAGTTTAGATACCTCGGAGCACTGCACACACTGCATCAGGAATGGGGAAGGATTAGCACAAGAAAGATGAAATAGCGACGGGTAACTGGAACTTCCTGTGACATCCGTATTTCTCTAAAACTGAAGGGCAAAATTTGTAAATCTATAATTAGACCTGTTATTATATATGGATCGGAATGTTGGCCGGATTTTTTTTATGTATTAAGGGCAGGCATTTGGCCTCGATCTCACCTGATGGTAAGTGACGATGAGGCCGAAGATGGTGCATGCCTGTCCAGATAGTCTTGCCTTGAAAAGGCCCAGAATGGACTTTGGATGAACAAAGATTGCATGTTGCTGAAATGCGTATGTTATGATGGATGTATAGAGTAACAAGAAAGGATAGAGTGAGGAATGAATATATCAGGGGTACTCTAAAAGTAGCCCCTATTGTTGAATTGAAATATTAAAAGAAAAGAGACTTTCTTGTTATGGTCACATATTAAGAAGAGAGAATGATCATGTTACTATATCAAGCAGAATGCGTAGGTATTTTGCTCGCAGCCGAAGCTATATCATCGAGGAGTATAAGGGGATACGACATAGTAATTCATTCGGACAGTAAGTCCGCTCTACACTCTCTTAGTCGACCCCGGACCACATCGAAACTTATAACAGATTGCCACAATGCCCTTAACAAGGTAGGTAACAATAACAGACTTAACCTTTATTGGATAAAGGGACACAGTGGCGCGAGAGGTAACGACGCTGCTGACGAGCTGGCACGGAGGGGATCAAGGATGGCACCTATAGGTCCAGAACCAATTGTTCCACTCCCCGCAAGCTGGTATAAAGGCAAGATTACAGAGCACTCACGCCTTGCACATGAAAGAATGTGGAGCACCCTAGAGACATGCCGACAGGCGAGATCTTTTCTACCGCAACTTGACCCAAGGCTTTCTAGGAAACTACTACAGCTAAAAAGACCCCAACTACGCACTATTGCAGGTGTAATCTCGGGGCACAGCAACCTTAACAAACATCTCTTTAATATAGGTGTGACTGACAGCCCACTATGCAGAGCCTGCATGGAAGAGGAAGAAACGGTCACCCACGTTCTGCTGGAATGCAGAGGGGTGGCAGAATACCGGGCCCGCTTCCTCGGATCGCCGAGGAGCGGCCAGGAAGTGCTTGACAACCTCAAGGCACTCATTCACTTCCTGGAGGTGCTGGGATGGCTGGAGTAAACCGGCCACACCCTCCGACGCAAAATAGGCGCATCAGACGTCGAGTTGCGGACAACGCCTGCACGAAAGAAGAAGAAGAAGAAGAAGATCATGTTACTAAGAAAGTTATGTTCATGAAAGTGGATGGGCGTGAACGGAGAGTAAGACCGAAGAAAAGTTTGATGGACTGTGTTAATGATGATATGTTGAAGAAGGGAATGAGTGTCGGAATAGCGATTGATAGAGGAGAGTGGAAGAGGAAAAGATGTTTCGCCGATCCAATACTGAAATAAATTTGGGGACAGGGCAAGAAAAAGAAGATGTGAAAGTATTGTTGCTACTCCACTTAATAAGCACTTATAACACTTGTGCTGTCTGTTGATGACTTATTTGATGGGAACGACTTTTGATGTAATGATATAGATTAAGCCCATCTAATCGATTTTCTGACCACGTTGTGATAGTTCCACTTCTGCTGGTTGAAGACGGCTTTTTTAATATATGCTATCCACCACCTGTAGCCCTTTTGGTAACAACTAAACCAAAATATGTAGCTAGAAAACACTGTGTTTTGTATGAGAAAATTATTATTAGGTATATTGTTGAGGGTAGCTTCATAGGCGTTTTGCTGATGTCATGGGCGGATCAGGTCGGTCAATTTCACAGCGAAGGATATGAGGACACATTGAATATACAATAGGCAGAAAGACTGGCATTTTTTTATAGGTTAGGGCGGCAAAACGAGCAAACGGATCACCTGATGGTAAGCGATGACCGCTGCCCATAGACACCCGCAACCCCAGAGGAGTCACAGATGCGTTGCCGGCCTTTTAAATGGGAATATACTCTTTTTTTGAAGGTCGATATCGCATCCGTTCGGTAATACTGCGGACGACAATTCATTCCACAGTTTAGTAGTGCATGGCAGAAAATTCCTGAAAAATGCACTGTGGTGGACTGCCAAGCGTCTAGATGATGAGGATGAATGTTGTGTCGCGTAGAAGACAACTTGGCATGAACTTTGCTGACTGACATGAATCACTTAAACTAGTTTCTATGCACTAAAAATAACAGTGGCGGGGCGGCTAGTCCATTTCATACCACACGGTCTGCGCTATCACATACCGTGCAAAACATACCGTGAGTCAACGTGTTTGCAGTTGCGCTAAATTACTTTGTTATTTTAACTTTTCCTACATTTGCTTGTTAGTGGTTCATACATAGTTGTTGGAGCTGTTGAGTTGAGCCTGTATTACAGAACAATAAAATTATACGTTTTTACACCAAAAACATGTTTCGCGCTTGTCGCCCGTACGCGCTCGCCAGTAGTTAATGTGTGTTGCAACGTGTTGGCAGAACTGACGTGACAATAACTAACTTTTATTCCTATTTATTGTGAGTTGTTGTATCTAACTGTGCTAGTGAGCATATTGAAGAGAAGGGAAGAACTCACAAGTGGATAATTCCTATGGTCGACCTAGGGTTCTCCAAAGGCGTAGTGAAAACGCGGTAAAACAAACAACGATACGTAATTTGGTATAAGATACAATGGGTGCAATGTAATTAGGATGACACTGTCTGCAGTCATCGACGGGCAGACACGGTCCTTACTGCTTCGCGGTCAAAAAGACCGGGTCACCACTATGTATATAAAGCTTATTGATCGTGTGCTATTAAATACCACAAGAGCAATGTAATAAGGATGTTACGGTCATCAGATATCGATGGTCAGACACGGAGTTTATTGCTTTGCGGTCAAAAAAAGAAACGATCCACCACGACGTCTACAAAACATGTTATTGATTGTTCCCTATTATATACAATAAGGGCAATGTAATAATTTGGCAGGCCAGCAGACATCGACGGGCAGACACGGTCAATATTGCTTCACGGTCAAAAAGAACAGCCGACCACAACGTTCGTAAAGCGCCTTATTGATCGTTTGCTATTAGATACAATGAAAGCAATGTAGTAAAGGAAATCTCTTTGTCGCACACTAATAAGGTATTGGCGTTTTTTCTATTTCTCTCATTTTTCTGAAGAATGATGAAACGGCGCTATTATTCTGAACGCCCCCATATTGTTCCATTCCACAAAAAAATAAATTGATGGGAGAACTCAAACGAAAGAGGCTTTGATCATAATTTTATGGTTCTCAACATTCCTTGCTGTTTGAGCAATCAAAAGGAACTAATTTCAATTTTGAAGTGTAATTTTTCTGTCGTTTCAAGGGTAATCGAAGAGGAACTTGATGATTCGATAGGCGAATTAATCATCGGTTGAATTAATTTAATTTTAGCTTCTTGTTTTTTTTTTAATTATGGCCTTGACTTCCAGCGTAAATTGACCCAGTATGTGTCTGAGTAGGGCTATGTAGCCCGGGTCTTCGCACACTTATTCTGTGAGTACGGTATGTTATACCTAGGCGTATATTGTTTGAGATTATGTAAGAAGGCTTGGGAAAGAGTCCGTTCACGTGCGTTAATGAGTAGACGGTCTTAACCAAGACTGTCTTAGGGTCGTTTTCTAAATAAATAAATATAAAAAAATCTGCCTCAAATTTCTGATTACATAGTACTGAGTACATCTAGAAAGGAATGTACCTCACCATCTCTTTCTTACTACACTCAAGCAGCGATTAGAGTTTCCTCTATTTTATAAACAGGTTATTGTGATTACAGACAGACAAATTTTTATACATAACAATAATTAATAATATTTTTCTGCAGATGACCTAATAGCGAAGAGCCTAGATAACTCTTGCTAGAAAACTCTTGCTTGATTGATCAAGTGCCGAATCTATACGGCACGTATTCTCCGAAGATCAACCTCTCTACATCCCTTACTAGCGGTACCTTGGGCCCAATTTTTTTTTACACCACGTTGGTCAAACAGGCCCGCGGCCCATCTGATGGTAAGCGATTACCGAAGCCTATGAACACTTGCAACACCTGGAGTGTCACTCATGCGTTGGTGCGTTCTTTTTAAAGAGCCATATACTGTAGCCTTCCGTGAAAACCTTTATGTTTCCATATTTATAAAAATACCTTTAATTTAAGAATTACAACATTTTATAGAACATGAGTAATGGTAAGGCTATTGCTGAAATAGTAACAAAATGGTTAAAACAGGTGTAGAAAGACATCTATCCACTGTATAAAACATAGTATAAAACCGCAACCACCTAGTTTTCATTGGTTTGTATACTTACCAATGTCAAAATCAAATTCAGTAATGTCATGGCGGCATCGAAAGCTATTAAAAGGCGAACGTTTCTAATGTTTAAGTTTGAATGCGAGCTCTTTTTTCGCTTAGTCTTGACGCTCAATAAAGCGAAAAGGAAAAAGATTTAAGTATCTCTCTGATAAATATCTAATATAAGTCGATTTGCGAAGTTCCAAGAATATTTATTCTCTTATTTGCTCAAAGTCAATCGAGCTGAGCTGTAGAATGAACAATGGGCGATAACCAATGAAACACAAAATTGAATCATTGATCATTTATGTCGATTACGATGATATCTGGTACGTAGTTACTCGACAATATGTCATGATTAGACGTCAAGTTTAATTAAGCCAAACACACCTTAATTGTTATTACCGCAAACAGTTATCAGTAAAGACATACATTTAATCAAATCAACAAATTCTGGCATTGTTACAGTAAATGTTACTGGAGATACTGTTTGGTGTGTTGTTAATTTGTTTTTTGCTCGAGGCCCCTTTAAGTCATTATCTCAGGCTATATATACAGGCATTTAAAGAAATTATTATGTTTATAAGAATCATAATAATTTTGATAAAAAATTTTGAATTCATAAATTAAAAACGTGAAATAAGAATAAGCTTGTCATTACATTACGTACAGGTTGCAATAAACTAGAGGCACTTTTGTGGGGAAATGCCTTTTGCAACAAAGTTCCACAAAGTGATTTGCCTTTCCACAAATTTAAATCACAGAAAGGTTATTATACTGTTAAGGATTATTTTAATAATAACAATGCTTGGGTTTAATTTTAATAACCCAATAGCTACGTTGCCAAATATTATTTATGACTATATTAAACAACATAATCAAACTTTAGTCTTAGTATATATATATATATAATGTGAATACGTTGAAAATTGTAAAGAAAGTTGGGTTCAGACTGTTTACCAGGTCAGCTTCTAATTGATAACTCTGTAAAATTACAGGGAGAAAAAAATAGCTCTTGTTGGTTTTTTTTCCAGTTCCAGGGTTCCCGCCGCAGACTTGTTAACTAATGGCGTAACATCTTTGACGTGTATTTGATGAATAAATTTTTGATTTGATTTTCATTTGATTAATTTCAGGTAGTGATTACCTGTTGTAAAATTATATACGTAAAATAATCGTATCAGTTATAAATAATTTATTAATACTCTTGATGCAGAGTGAATCAAGAAGCACTGACGTCGACGCTGACGACAAGACAACTTACTTTGGCCAGACTATAAAAAGCCCTTTTTGCTATTTCAAAAATTTCGCGTCTGGGTGGATATACTGATATATAATGTTTGAATGACGAATATGTATGATTAATATAATATTTATTTTTATTTATTAATTTGACACACAAAACATAATACAATCGATTATAGATACATTTTTCTTATATAATATAGCGGACCAGATTATATTCCTAGGTATGTTTGTACAACATGAACGACACATAACTAGAGCAGTACACATATGTGAACATAAATTTTAAAATGAGAGAACATAAACATACAATATATTAGTTACGTCGTAAATAATTTGTATATCTACTTTATTCTGGATCCTATAATACATATATTGTTTGAAAGTAGATATTTATTTTTAATAACATTTATAATTTTTTTGCCTGAAAATAGGCGCATGCGCAGCTGATGTCAGTTTATTTTATGATTCGTGGCGCACTTTAAATATGTAGCTGGTATTGCTCCTATTAACATTTGAAGTGTGTATCTTTGGTTATTCTTTCGTCTCCCGCAACGAATTTCATCACCGTATCTCCATTTGTCGATTTACAAGCTACATCGTGATCATTTTTATTTAATTTTGATGCGCGGGGTACACAGTGGGAGAGTGTCAGGGGTGATTATTAAGTAATTATACGGCGACGGTGTGGGACGCGGCGGCGACAGAATAGGGGTGTCGTGACGATAGATGAAGGAACAATATTAAAGGGTGGCAGCGATAAGTATAAATTGATGGTGATTGAAACTGGATCGATATTTTGCCTAGAAACGATCCTAATAACATAACATTGCCAGTTGTGTACAATACAGTGTTATCTAGGCAAGTAGTGACAATTTGATAGGTAATTTAACTGGTGATAATAAATATAATCTTATATATAAAAATGAATCGCAAAATGTGTTGGTAAGCGCATAACTCGACAACGCCTGGACCAATTTGGCCAATTCTTTTTTAAAATGTTTGTCGAAGTTCGAGAAAAATTCATATTGCAAGCATTCGCTGTTGTCTAAGCAATGAAGGTGTGTTCCTAACATCAATGAGTCAATTTGCGCTTTATTAACGCTACATATAGTTGAAATTCAATCATATCTATCAAAACAGTGTGCGTGCGTGCGTTGGAGCACAGAATACATCGTTGGAGGATTTAATGCCACGTTCCAAAGTTGAATAGTCACAAAATGTAATAGTTCATTTGGACCTTTCTGCAATTTGGTTGGCTATGCGACATTATCTATAAAATGATTAGGAACAAAAAACTGCCACTGTACAAATCTTTTTGACAGGACGAAGTCTGTCGGGTCCGCTAGTATATCTATAACTATCGAATTGCCGTTTTTTCGCTCCTGATTAAAATATCTTTTTATATTTTATTTTAGTAACAATTGAATCTCAGATCTAGGTTATTACGACATTACTAAAACAAAGTCGTTACCCGCCGGCTGTCTGTCTGTCCGTATGTATGCTTAGATCTTTAAAACTACGCAATGGATTTTGATGCGGTTTGTTAGTAGATAGAGTGATTCTTAAGGAAGGTTTATATGTATAAGTAATACATGCATAATATAGTAGAGAAACACTGATAAATTAAGTGGTTTTTAATGTGATGTCGTTAATAAGCACGTTTTTTTGCGCTTATATTGCAAAAACGTTGGCTAAACCGTACGAGATAGACCAAAATAATGTACTAGAGTATTGTCCATCTTAAAAGGTTCAACAAAAAAGTCCGCGATAGATAGCAACATGTCTATCTCTGATACCAAAAATGGAAGCCGGGCGGGTCGCTAGTTTTTTTTTAGATCATTTTAAGAGGAATAATTCTTTCATACATATTTTTTTGGTATCTAGAACCGTTTTCGCAGCGCACGCAACGGAAGCCCTCAAAGGTAAATAATTTTCCCAATTTCTCCACATTTGCCATTATTTCTTCGCTCCTATTAGTCGCAGCGTGATGTTGTGTAACCCAAAGCCTTCCTCGATAAATGGACTATTCAATTCGATCCATGAGTTCCAGAGATAAGCGCGTTCAAACAAACAAACTCTTCAGCTTTATAATATTAGTATTAGTATAGATAACACTGTGATAAATAAGTTTCTTGCCTTTAAAACTATATTATTACTTAGGACAATATCTAATGACGTATGTGCACCTGCATTATGACTGTACAGAGAATGTATAAGTATTTTATAAGATAAAAACCTTATTAATATTATTATATTATAAACGCGAACGTTTGTTAGGATGTTTGTCACTCTTTCAGGTAAGAACTACTTTACAAATTTTGATGAAACATTACAATGATATATCATACATAAGAATAACACATAGGATACAATTCATAAGGATACGCAACAATAATATGAACTACTCGAAATAATAATAGGTAGTTCACAGTAATTAGACAGTCGGACACACGGGCGCACGCGTATTCCACACACACACTATTTCATTTTATTACTTCTACTATTGTAAATTTAATGTATTACAAGAAAAGTTATGAAGAGCAGGGTCCACTGCAACATGCTTCTATAGAAACTTACTAGGGGGATCTCAGAAATAAGAAAATATAATAGATTAAAAGCTTTTGAAAAGAAAATTTTTGATTTTTTTCTAGTAAATATTTGGATTAGTTGTTCCAGTACATTGAAGCAATTTCTAATAAAAATCAATGTAAAAAGCTAACGAACTTTATAGACCGTTTCACATTAGAATGAATGTCTATTCTCAATGTTGTCTAAATGGATTCGAATTCCGTACCGTTAAATTTCGCTTACATCGTCAAATGCTTATGACGATGAAGCTAGGATCAATGTCAGGTGTGTAACAGGAAAGGCGTAATTGATAAATGACTTTAATAGCTAATAGCACTGATGGTAAGGAAATGTATCTGAAGATATTCATTCGACCCGTAAACACATTCATAGGGCATGTTAGGACAAAAATATTTTTCGCCAAATTCCATAAAGGGAATTCAAGAGTATTACGATGGCGGAGATGATTTATTTTAAAAGATTGTTTGGTATCCGGAATCTTGGTGGAAACGATTTTATGGAGTGTAGTAAAAGCAGATAATGTTGAGTTATCGTTTGTATTTACTTCGTCTGGAACAGTGTTTACGTTTGTGGGTAATTTAGAGTCGATTCTATTTTTATAGGTATTTTCGGGACGTGAAATGTACGTTTCGTTTACGTTTGTAATTACTACCTTGTTTCAGATAGTCTGTATAATTTAACTATTTCGAATTACACTTATGCTACAACAAACAGAATACGCTTGCATGTAGATAGTTTTATCCACTGGAAATTCAGTGGTTCAATCTAACATTGGCTAATTTACACGAGTCCATATTGATGGCGCTTACTTTTATTGGTGAAGTTGGTCGGGGAATAATGTTGTGTTGGTATGTGACTCTTTGAATGTTATCTAGTTGTCTGTCAATGAATGTAACTTATTGAAGACTAGCCTACGACTTCATCTACACAGATGGTAGATTTTCTGATAGCTGAAAAGATAATCTTTAGTTTTTTTACTTGCCGTTTCTGTGAGAGCAGTGAAATGAATGCATACTCATTAATCATAGATCCTGCCAACACATTAACAGCTTATACTCGTTTGGTCAAATATAGCCAAAGTAACATTCAGGAATAAAATATCGCCAGCGCAGAGACTTACATGTTTTATCCCTACTTTACAATATTTTGTATCTTCCAACATCTCCATCCTACCTTAAATCTTTGTTCTCTTTTCGATCCCATTCGTCATGTCGTGCCTTGCGTTCTAATTTTAATCTGACTCTGGACATACCGCCCCTATTTTTCATATTCTTTTTCGGCTTGTGCCGTCCGGTTGTGGAACTCTCCCTGAGGGCATTAGGGGAGCGCGAACGCTGGACTCCTTTAAGAATCAAGTCCGTGTTCACTTCCTGTCAAAGATTCCTTAACTTAAACTAGTTATAGCCTATTGTCCTGTCCAATTACTGTACCCATCCTATATTTAAATCTGCTTTTAATATTTCGCTGGTCCTAGGTTGCCTGGAAGAGATTGCTGTTTAGCAATAAGGCCGCCTTTTGTACATTTGTTATTTTGTTTTTTTTTTGTGTGTGATAATATTTTATGAATACAATAAAGGGTTATGTTATGTTAAATATCCAAAACCTGCCGAAGAGTGCTTATGAATATGGCCAGAGAATATGTATCTCGCACGCGGACTTGCATTTTGGCCTGGAGCCAGCGGACATGAATCACTGTGTGCCATTAATGATATCTAATCCCATCACTTTGCTAAGTGTCTTGTCATACTCATGTTTAATGAATATTTCCGTTTGTAGGCGAGCTGATCGTTTGAATGCGTTCCTAGTTTTAATAAACAGTCTGTTAATTGGCTTTGAAGTCCCAAATTGCAATTACTTTACTACTTGTACAAATGAACGTTGCAGCTAAAATGTTCATATTAGTTGTGTCTAGTAATTTCAATAAATTATTTACAAGGCGTAATGTGTCTTTTGTTTTAACACAGACAATAAAAATAATACCAAAAACACCGGACCTAATTGTAAAAGCTATTTTGATAGCTTTAACACAAATACTGTGTGAACGTTTCTAAAAATTTCTGTTTCTATGAACTGTAGTATACTTTACAGCTTCAACGCTATTAAAGCAGGCACCAACACATTACAAGTAAGTTAATGTCTAAACTACAATAGACCCAAATAGTTGGCCGTTCTAAATCGTGAAGGGAGCATTCAGATTGTAACAAGGTGGGTTCATTGTTCCCACGGATGATTTCTTCAGAGTTCCGTTTTCGATTTGTATAACCATTTTTCTCTGCAGGGCTTCTTCCAGGAAATTGTCATCCACGTGCCAGAAATATAATTCAATTTGTAGATCTTTTACGCTTCAAACATTTTTTCCTTGTTACGTGACCGTCAACATGAATCTAATTTTGATATTATTCACGGTATGCATATGTTAGAAAATTGCTTGTTGTGTTATGTTAATTTTACAAAATTCTATACTTATACTAACTGTATAAAAATTAATTTCAATTGTGTTACAAAGTGGAAACTCAAATAAAACTATATACTACTTAAACAACTAAAATAACACATAAAATTATAAAGAGATTAACAAGAATAACGTGTAACTAACAAAAGCAGACTGAATTTAGATAGTCTAATAACTGAATATTTAACCTTTAATCAAGAAATATCTACATGTTCTCATCAAGAGGATAACCAAAAATGTTTATTCTTAATATTGCTTGACATAATGCTGTGTTCAATATAAAGTAAGCATTTGCTTTGTGAAATCCGCTGATTTCATTTAACATAAGAGCGGTTCCAAGATGATTTTTAATATATAATATAACTTGAATTGGCATTTCATTTCATGGCATGTTGGATTTACTCTGAGCATCGGTGGTGCTTTGGTCTCGGTACTACTCTATGAATTAAATGATTTGGGTTGGTGTGGTCGATTCTGTCATGTACTAATGTGTTTTTCGTTTTTAGAATTTCGTGTGTACATGTATGTTTCGAGTTTCATATGTCAGTCCTTGAATACACTTTACGCTGTATAGTAGTCGACAACTTCTGGTATTGTAGGCGTCTATAGGCTACGGTCACTGCAGACCATGACAATCCTTAAGTCTTTTTGCCACCGTTTCTCTCTTTCTCCTGCCCTTTTCCCAATTTTATTTGGGGTCGGCGCAACATTTGTTCTTCTAATGCACTCTCTTCTATAATTCACTATTTTGACACTCAATCTCTTTCTTCATCAACATATCATCATTCATAGTCTATCCACTTTTTCTTCGGTCTCCTCTCCCGACATTTAATATTATTAATTTTTATATTATTTTAAACTCTATTTAATTAAATACCCATTAAATAATAAACACGAGGTAAAAGTACCTTCCCAAACTTTGTCATATTATAATTGTAACATTTTTAAATACAAAAAGTATACAAATGTACAAATTACAAACATACTACATAGCGATTTTGTTTATACTCATAGAATTTAGGCAATTTACTATTTTGTGCAGTTACAATGCGGTGTATTTTAGCATGGAGCGATCCACGACAACATAACATGTCGCTATAACTTTAAAAATACACTGTTACTTTGCAATATTTGTCAGGTTATAGTATACTCTTAAAATTTCAAAGTAAATACATTATATGTAGTTACTTTATATAACCAATTTCAAATTGGCCAAAGAGAGAGATATAATCTCTTAGCTTTCTATTGATTCATCGTGCAACTCCAAAATATTGGGGCGAGGGGAAGCAGTACCTGAGATTGGTGCCCAAGGTTAAGGGCTGCTTACAATATATTGACATTCACCATCACAACACTTTCTGCACTTAGCATATGGGCCAAGATTTCAAATGACCGCCTCTGTTACACACTTCAGTACAAAATTAACGAAATTTATGAATTTAGCTAGTATACTCTCCAATGCAATTACAAATTTAATAAACTAAGTAATGCTTACTTGGTTTATTAAATAAAAGTATTTGTTGCTGTACTACTTAAGCGTATTTTTACGTAGTAATGTAATAAATTAAATACTACAGCGGTAACACACAAGTGGTACAACGCACAAGATCCTAAAAAAAGATAGGTAATTTTAATTTAAGATACATTTGAAACTGGCGCTACTCCAGAACATGAATCACCGGGTTCAGTCCGCGACAATTTGTTACAATTAACGTATAAAGAGCTGACTGCTGAAATATGAACCTTACTTAGTTCACTTAAGGTCGATGTTGATGAAGTGGTGGAGACTGAAGTAGAAACTACCATTCCTTACTCGGAACTAAGTGCAGTCGGAAATTGTATGAAAAATATGTAACAACTTTAAACCATTAGCATGCGTAAATGGAAGTCTTACGATGCTTTGGTGATGGACACTGCTTATATTAACGGAAAAGAACATTTGATGTAAATAAAACTTTAAAAAAGCAGATTTATTTCCTTTCTCTTTGTTTTCAAACTAAAATAAATGTATCATTTTACTATACTAAAAACTTTTTGTTTTTTCTATATTGACCAGCATTGCCAGTTTTTTTTTTGCCAAGTCGGGACTTTGGTCCTTTTTAGTGAAAATAGCGGGATTCTTCTGTCAGAAGCGGGACATAGTAAAAAGTGTATATAATCAAAGGTTTTCAATTATTTATCTTTTAAAATTACGTTTACATGACAATAGACAGCAAAAGTAGCTATAGAAAATGTATTTTAACAAAAAAATAATATTTTAAATCAGATTTACTCTATCGTTATTTGTTGTCGTCTTCAGAATGAAAAAATCGGGACGTCAAATGATAAATGATAAATGTTTATTTTTGCTATAAAACATGCGTATGCAGTACACAGAATGCTTTTAGGTCTTAGAAATTATCATTGTTCCTACATGTTTTGCCATTGAAAAACAGCATGCAAAAAAAAAAAAAACAAAATATATTCTTTCTATAAAATATTAATGAAATTACTATTAAAATAACATTAATTAATTAATTATTACTTAAATTACATTCAATAGATAAAATTACAATTATATTAAAATTACTAACACATTCAAATAAATTCTCAATAAAAAACTATAATAAGACAATCAAAGATTTCATATAAAAGATGATAATGATATAAACAAAGACAACACTATCAAAGATTTTAAATAATATGACCGATCTAAGGGAACGTATCCAAAATGTATTAATCCACTCTATAATAGCATTTGTCCTTAAGTAAATTTGTAACGGCTACCTTAAATTTATTATCTTCTAGTTCTACTATGTCCTTTCCCGTCCCGCCAATATCGGGACGTCTGGCAACGCTGATATTGACTGTCTTATTTTATTTATATTTTCATATGATGCTTGATGATGAGAAGTCTTCTTGGTAGTTTGATAGTTAATTTAAAGTATCCGTAACTGATGTACACATACATAATTTGCATAAAGATCCGCATCGTCTCTCACGCCACACATCCTTCGTCAAACATATACCCGGTAGCGTCACGTACCGGGTAGATTCTCACCCACCACTAAACGGCGATCTCGAGCGTCTAAGCCACTAGACAGCGCGCTTAATTTCCGTCGACTCCTTTGTACCGACCCTAACGACTCCGGAACGGTCGCCGGTGTCGTTAGCAGGCAAGGCGTCGAACCTTCTGTTCGTGCGCCTTCCACAAACACATTCAAGGTAGAGCTGAACATAGCCATGAAGCTTCAGTATAGGTCCATCATAAAAATAAAGCCAGGAGAAACTTAGAATGACACACATTTAAATCATTCATCATCCTAAGATTATCCACAGTCAAGTTAGCCAAGACCACAAATCATTGCAGTAACTATTGAGAAGAAACGCGGTCTACAGCTCATCTACTATAGATGACTATAACCCTACTATTAAGTAAGATTACAGACGCCTATAATACTTGTAGTGCCTGTGAGATTCGCAGCAAATCTCCGAACAAGTCATAGTTTTTTTTTTATACCACAATGGTGGCAAACAGTCCTACGGCCCGCCTGATGGTAAGCGGTTACCGAAGCCTATGGCCACTTGCAACACCAAGGGTGTCAATCGCGCGTTGCCGACTCTTTAAAAACCTATTTACTCCCCTTTTGAATAACCCCATACTGTAGCCCTCCGGGAAAACCTCGGCAGGGAGCTCATTCCACAAACGAAGTGTACGCGGGAGGAAATTCTTTTGAAACCGCACTGTACAGGACCATTTAGGCTCAAGTGTGTGGGCATGAACTCCCTGTCAATGGCGAGCGGTGCAAGCTGTAACAAAAGATGTTAAGTTGCAGTACAGAATAATTTCAACCCTGAAATTAGGAATTTGTAAACCGCTGTTTTGCTGCAGAAAAAGATAAGACGGAACTCCGTCCTATACCAGGGTCATCAATGTAAGTAACTACTTACACAGATGACCCTGGTAAAGATCCTTTCGGTAATCTTATAAAATTTTCTTCAAACCAGTGTTGTGTTACTCATGCATTATAGTTAGGAGATATCGAATACTACAAATTCATAGGCGTTCCTCTCTACAAATTTTATAAACGCGTAAATTTGAGTGGATGGATGTTTGTTACTATTTCACGTAAAAACTACTGAATAGATTTTAATGAAAATCAACAATATTATAGCTTATACATCAGAATAAAACATAAGCGACAATTTATAGAGATATTGTATGAATTGTACAAAATATGATGACAAGTGTCAAGTAAGTAGGAAAAAAATGTACCATCTGTGCAGGAGAAATCGCAGGCACTTACTCGTTAACTCCATAAAACATTTGGATTCGTATCTTAAACTTTTCACCAAAACCGTTTACACGATCTTTCGGACGAAAGATAACGATTAGCATAATGCCAAAAATGAAATCACGAACAAGAATTATTCCAAAGCCTTCCACGAACGCAACTGTCTCAAGTTATTAACGGGCATTAATGAGAGCGGGCACAAGACACTGCAAAACTGTCATTACACCCATAAAAGACGTGCGTTGACTTCTAATTATAATATAACTAGGAGACGATGTACACTTACGGGTGTGCGAAAAGCGGAATGACTTCAAAGAAATTGTTGAGTATTTCTGAGTTTGTGACTAACTTATGAACTATTGTTTTCATTTCATTCGTTGCGAAACAAACGTGTTCATACGTTCTAGTGAGACTTTGATTCTGCCTACTAGCTCTAGAACGGTGTGGAATACTTAACTATTTGTACAGCGGCAGTATTACCATTATACGTTACTATTCGAAAGGAAGACAATACATGTTTGGAAATTGTCAGCAATATGTACTAGGAAAGTATACTGATAACAAAGTATACTGTCAACAGCGTATACTGCAAACAACTTATGCTGTCAGCACTATATATTTTTGTACGTGTAGGATTTACATACGTCTACATCTTGAAGGTGTTACTTGTAACAGTGAATTTGTTGATTTGGGCAGATAATTGCTTTGGTATTTGTGTTTAACAAAATAAAGCTAGTAGTTTATAAAAGTAGTTTAATATTAAAAATAAAGGATTTTTCAACTGACAAATTGAACTCTCTTTCCTTTCAAACATTTTATTAATCATGTATATTGCTTATAAAATTCCATAGGCTATATGCAATTTGGGAGTAGAGATCAAACTTCCAGTAGTTAAGGCTACAGCACAAATCACCTTTGGTATCCGACCTTTGATCGAACCATCAAATAAGAGCTTCTTAAGATATTGCTCGAGACTCTTCGCTATAAAACCATTAGCAGAAACAATTGTCGGAATAATGATGGTAAATTGTTCATCAGATCTGTTATTATGTATGGATTTGAATATGTAAACATATGAGTAGAGTTCACGTGGTGAGAATGAAAATTTTAAGGGGGATATTGATGTTGATGATGAAGATAAGGAATGATGTAAGGGGAAGTTTGAAAGTAGCATCTGAGATAGAGAAGATAAGTAGTATTAGTAATCGAAATGTACGTGTCTTCTATCTATCTGTTTGACAAGAATAGCCCCTTAATTAGGTAATTCTGTTGCTACCAAATTTGATTGAAACTGATGGACAGTTAAATTTGTGCTTTATTAATATTCAATTTGAGAATTATCTTTGTAAAGCAGCAATGTATCTGTACTAAGTAAGTAAGGGTCGGTCTTCACCCATGTAAGAGCCATTTTCTACAAAGATTTTAAATAATAGTAGTTTTCAATCTACTATTATTACAAATTTTTATAATGTTTATTTTACAAAAAACAAATATATCCATAAAATTTCTGCCAAACATAATTATGACGAAAAAGTAGGAGCTGTTATTAAAAATATTTTCTCTTTCAAATTAAATAAATAAATTGTAAGATTCATAACATAATATTTAAATAGTTTCTGTATTAAATTGGATAACTTATAAAATTTGACGTAAATACCTATTAAAAAGACTGTTTCATGGCAAATCAACACTCTATTGAAATAAGTTGGACAATAGCTCCATCGCCATTATGCCAACAATTTTTTATTTCAATTTGCTGTCAGAAAAGACCTCATTAAGTTCTCTCTAAAATTTTCAAGTATATTTGAAGGAAACCTATTTCAAGAAAATGTCACATTTATCAATAAAGAAACGTTTAATATACGAGTATGAAAAACACAGAATGAAATAAATATTAGCAATCCTTTCCGTTTAAATATTTTAATTTTTATTCCATAATATTCCATTCTTGTTACTTTACCTCCACTGTGCTATGGTGCCATGCTCTGAGTTTCTCTTTAGTTTTATCCTCCTCTGTCCTTTTCTTATGAGATACACGTGAAAGGGCTTCACAATTATCCCACATAATCCTCCTGTCATATCATACTAAAATTCTAAGATTCCTTTTTCTATCGTTCTCAACCTTGGAATCAGCTCCATACTTAGAATTCTTTACTTGCGCACGTGTTTCCTATAACATGGGTTCCTTCAAAAGAGGCGTGAAATTGTATCTTTTGACCGGTAGGATGGGCAGGTAGAATAATGGGTGTCACGGTCACTGATCTATCTGTTATCTTATTTGCACCTTTTGAAAGTCCCTCTATAATACAAAAAGAATAAACATCTTGTAAGTCAAAGCTGATATTAGCTCTATAATCTCGCTTTGCTTTTGTGATAGCTATCTTTTACTAATGAAGATAAATAAATAATTGTTAAGCAAGTTTACATTAAAATATAATATCAATACCAAGTTTCAATATTATCTTTTCTATAATTATATTATAAAATAAGTCATCCCCAAGAACCTTCATAATATATGTGTGACTTAAGTCATGATCAGTGGAATGCGTAAGTTACTAGAAAACGCTGAATAATTATGGTTATTTATTAAAATATATTATTATTTTATCTGTCCTGTATTTATATTATTTGCTCGGCAAGATTCTATTACATTTAATCGCTAACTGTCAATCTTGATCGCGCGAGCAGTAGTAAATAGTAGCAAATGGCGGAAAGAAATTTTATGGTTCTCTGAAGTTTTCCACAAAAAGATATTCCTAATGTATTTTAGATATCACCTGCCTTTAATGGATCAAGTTAGCAGATGTTCCCTCAAACTCGGCAGAACTTTCTAAATTTGTCCCCACAAGCAATTATAAGTTTCGTTTTTACCGTCGCCGAGTTAATAACAGTCCTGGTGATTTTGAACAAGGAATTATGAAAAGCCGCACGCTGACGAGTATTTTACCGTTCTATTAAATACTATTCTGGTGCTCAGGGTGAGGGTCAATTGCTTTTTAGCTATAATAGCGAACAGACTTGGTAGCCCGTATCTTGTGCCATTACATGTGGTGTGGTTCACTAAGTCCTGCCTGCCCCAAGGATATCTACATCTGTAGATCCTGCTCTGGTAGCACGTAACTCCTTCCTGCGATCTTCAGCAAATCATCTGCCTATCTTGTGGGAGGCCTGTTTACGCTACGATGTCCGGCATATACCTGCTATTTGAGGATCTTTCCATCCCAGCAACTGTCAGCCCAGCGAACAATGAGCTCTGCCGACTATCAGTTAAGATTCGCAAGTCATTAGGCTAAGTAATAATATTATATTATTATATTATCCCTACTAATATAAACGCGAAAATTTGTATGAAAGATAAATAAAAAATAATTACGAAACATCTTCATCACACACAAATAAAGGAACACAAAGAAACTAAAATAAAATTTTCTTAAAACAAAAAACCTAGTTTCAAACTAAGAGCTGTGTGGGCTGTAGAAGTGTAAAAGGAACGTAGCTCAGTGATTGGAATTGCTCACAAAGAATGTGAGCAAAGCACTGGTATTCTGCTACAACCTAAGGTTTTGTGTTTTTGTCAATAATTTTCGAAAATTTTACATAAAATATAACACAGTATGGATGTTTGTTACTGCTTCGCGTAAACACTACTAAATGGATTTTAATGACACTTTACAATATCATAGCTTATATATCAGAATAACATATAGGCAACAATTTATAAAGATACTACCTGGTGCCCGCGACTTCGCAATGTATGTCAAAATATGACGATAATTGTCAAGTACTCGTAAGTAGGAAAACATATAATATCTGTCTAGTCTGATCCAAAACACCAGTTAGTGTATAGTATATGTATGTCTACCCTAGATCCCATAATACGAGCCTTATAGTGCGTAATTATTAATAAATTCAATCAAATCCATAATGCAAAACCTCATTTAAATTATGAACAAAGGAAGTAAACAAAACAGCTCCCTTTATATTTAAATTGATTGCTGATAACGAACTGATTTATACATTCATACACTAGCTACCGTTCGCTTTTAATAGTTTAATTTTAATTTGGCCATCACCGTAAATAATTCTTGTTAACAAGTCTAAATATTGTTAACAAATAAATAACTTTTTATGAAGTGTTAAAATGACTAAAATTAAATAACTTAATTCTAAAAATTAACTAATCGTAGAAGCAGAAAGAAATATAATTCTAAACATATCTAAATACAAAAAAAAAAGAAACCCAGCTATAAAAACAAAACCCGGCTAGCAAGTCAGCTTGCGGCATGGATCCCATTGTACTAGTGGCTTTACCTCTTTGTACCTGTGCTTACTTTAGGCTAAGGTAACTGGTATGCGCAGCTAGAGCGTGGGGGTTGCGTGCATCAGCGCGCCGTCGCCGTCGGTGCGATACTCCCGCACTTCGAAGCTGTGGAGCAGTCACCTATCGCTTGACTCAGATACTCACCGGACATGGTTGTTTCGATGAGTATCTGAGTCTATTCGACTCAGATACTCATCGAAACAACCACGTCATGCCATGGAGGGAGCACACGACACGATGCCACCATTGCGCATCCGACCTCGATTCGGCCCAGCACACGCTGGCGGAGTGCCCCGCTTGCGACTCCGAACGCCGAGTCTTGGTCGAAGAGATCGGGCAAGATCTGTCTCCGCCAGCGTTGATTATGGCAATGCTGGCGGATGAGGGCGGTTGGAGGGCTGTGGTCTCCTTCTGTGAAGCGGTGATGCTCCAGAAGGAGCAGCAGGGTCGCTGGCGGAGGCGACCCGGGAGGGACCTCACCCCCGGATGGCCGGGGGGTGACGTCGTAGGAGGTTGGAGGGGAGGAGGCGGCAAGATCACTCCTCCCCGAGAAGGGCTCCCCTAGCGCACCCAGGGGAGCAAAGGCCGGGGGTCCTCAGATGCGACACTCGATCCTGAGGGCCCCTACAACGCCTGAGGACGGCCATCGCTGAGGTTTTTAGTGGGTAGGCCTCCCCCTTCTGGGGAGGAGAGCCCGACATAACCACCGGCTCTCCGCAGCCGGGGTATGCAATTCAATGCATTTTCCTCAGCGGAACAAAAAAAAAGGGTAACTGGTATAAGTGTAAGAAATATTTTTTTGACGGCGCGGTGCATCAACTGTGAAGAGGGAGTGACAAATGGCTGTGTGATCACTATCCCTCTGACACAACTCCGAGCGCTAGTGTGCACCGAGCGATGACAACGGCAGTCGGTAATCGGTTCGCATCGCGCGCGCACATTATGTGTTCGGCGGAGTGTCACTGATTTTGTGATATTTGAATAGTAATTTAATAAATGTGATTCATATTTTCGATTAATACTAATTTGTTATAATTATAATAAACGACTAATAAATTTACGTAAGCATTTTAATCAATTTCCTTCCCGCTTACTCACGTTTACGTATCTTATCACGCTATGGAGCCTTCAGTGTCTAATTGTAGGAGCAATGTGCCTTCATATTTATATTATTTCATTTAATGGTTCGACCAACCCACTAAATATTTATATTATCAGTCTAATACAAATGACAAATACTTCCGCTCAATTTGTTCACCAAAGAGTCATATCGGAGATGAACCGTTACAAATACCACCGTGAAGCCATTAAAGAATTAACGAAGCAGAACCATCCTTCGTTCTTACGAATCAATTTAAGTTCAGTTTAGTCTTGTTGTCTTCACCCCGCGCCAGCTTTTGTTCTAGGCCTAATTTGTATTTGAATAAAAGTTAAATCTTTCTGTGAAGTTTAGTATGAACGAATCAGCAATTTCCAAAGTCGTCGTTTGCCTCGGGTTTCTGATTTAAAACGAGTTATGGGACTATTAGGAGTTTAAGCCGCCTTTTTGCTCCATACTTGTATAGTCAGCAAGTTTTCTGTTCGAGGTTTCCGTTGAACGTAATCAAATTGAATTTTTCATATTTTTATTTTTTATCATAGTGTTTATTTATTTTGACGTTTGGCGCAGCAGTCGAGTGATAGGCTTCTAGGCAACGAGTCGCGGGATCGACTCCCGCACGGCACAGATATTGTATATGACCTACAAAAAAATTGATTAGGTTTGGGTGTATGTATGTGCATGAGAGATTTCTATGTTTGTGACGGCACTCATGAAACAGTAGGATAAAAAATCATAGTGTGGGGTGACGTGTTAAATAAAAAAAAACCCTTTTTCGTACACGTGAAGAATCAAAGTGTACACGGCACAGGGATAAATAAACGTTGCGATGTTAATTTATCAGCAGACAGTTTAATAATGCTCTAAAAATGGCGGACACTGGCTTTTATACTTTTACACAAGCAACTTATTAATCGATTTATAACAATATTAATACAATGCAATACAAAAATAGTTATTAATTTGCATCAAAATTATTACTAAGCAGTATAATTATATAATTAAACATTGTATAGATTTTTAAATTAAATTAGGTTCCGTAAACCGGAAGTGGCATTTTCAGTATATTAAGATTATGATTGAAAATTTGATTACGGCTGTCAGTATTGCTTTAGATTAGTTTTATAATTTATTAATAATTTATAATAAGATAATTATGTGATAATTGATTAATATATGGAGGTAATACAATTTATGATTTAGCGGGGCGGCGTGCCGGAAGCTGAACTTGTAACACAAAGTACAAAAAGCGGACTTAATGGCACTGTGAAATCCGTAAAATATGACAGTACGTTGCACGTTTTTAGAAAAATAAATATATTAAAATGACAGATGACAAATAAATTACAATCTATCCGCCGTCTGTCTGTCCTTAGATTCTAAAAACTACGCAACGGATTTTGATGCGTTTTTTTAAAAATAGAGTGATTCTTAAGGGAGGTTTTTTATGTATAATGCATAATATAGTAGAGAAACATGAATAAATTTTGAGGTTTCTAATGTGATGTCGTAAATAAGCACGTTTTTTTCTGGCTGAATCCTACGTGATAATAATGTACTACAGTATTGTCTTTTGTTATGTATTTACATAAGCATTGCACCTACTATATAATAAAATACTAACAACACATATACATTTATTTAATTTTAATAATTAATCTATACATATAATAAGACAGTAAAATATTTTGTCTGTACATTTAGTATTTTTGACTGAAATGGATAGAGGGGCACTTAAATAGATTATTAGAAAGCAAAAAAAAATTTTGGAATTTTTTGTCTGTCTGTCTGTATGTATGTTCACGTTTATCTCCGAAAGTACTGAACCGATTTGCTTGAAACTTTCACTATTTGCTTTGTTTTAACTCAGAATAATATCTAAACTTTGTTTCATCAAAATCGGTTCATAAAAAAAAAAGTTATCGTCATTTTAATGAACTCAATTAAATAAAACTGGAGTGTCATCTGTGAAAATTGAAGACGGTGAAATTTTAATCAAAAGTACTGTGAAAATAGTATTTGTGGAAAAGCTCATTGTTTTGTGCCATACTATACATATATACATACTAATATTATAAATGCGAAAGTAACTCTGTCTGTCTGTCTGTCTGTTCCGCTTTCACACCAAAACTACTGAACCGATTTAAATGAAATTTGGTACACAGATAGTCTGGAGCCTGAGAAAGGACATAGGCTACTTTTTCATGCAAAAAAGGTTGTAAAGGGTTGTAAAAGGTTGAAAGGAGGGATTATTGGTTGTATGGAAATATTGTTAAACACTACTGAACCGATTTAAATGAAATTTGGTACACAGATAGTCTGGAGCCTGAGAAAGGACAGAGGCTACCTTTTAAAGCAGAAAAGGGTTGTAAAAGGTTGAAAGGAGGGGGTGAAAGGTTGTATGGCAGTATTGTTAAAACATATCCTTCCTGTGGGAAATTCGAATATAACGCGGGCGAAGCCGCGGGCGGAAAGCTAGTATGTAATATATATTTACATAGACACGTATATACATATGCTTTTTATAACCATTTTAGACAGATTCTGAAAAATGTCTACTTATATAGACATTTGAGTGTGAATTTCTGAATTTGTTAAAATTACCTTTTGTATAGATTCTGTATGGCTTAGAAAAGCTTTCTATATTCGTCTGTAATCTTAATTTAGGAAAAACTATACTCCATCTTCATCATTGTGAACAATTACGATAAGTGCTTTAATTATGGTGGGTACAATTAATTGTAGCGTCTTTGTTTCGGTTCAATAACGTACCTTTATCTTAATTATATTACTAGAAAAGTAATAGAAGACTGAAGATTTATCAAACAAACACACGGAGAAATAAATAAATTTTTCGGAATCGTAATAGTGTAGGAAAGTTGAAGCTCTCCATTGCCTTTTCAGTGACTTTAGAGTCCCCCTTATTGTAAATGAATAATTTTGACGAAATAAGTTATTACTAGCAACACGCAAGAGTCAAAGTCTTCAACCAATGCGGTAGACAAAATGTTCAATAACTTTGTTATTTGCACGTTTGCAGTCATACTTTCTATGTTAAACAAAATTTTAATGTGTACATTTTATCCGCATTATTAATTAAAATCTTCCAATTTATATAGATTTTAAAATGTATTTATTTAAAAATAAAACCGTAATTTGAAGTCAACTAGTCATCTAATTTAAGTCAAGTTACTTAAATTAGATAATTATATGAAATTAAAATCCATATTCAGTTGTAGCATATTGAGTACAATAATATTTATTTAATACGAGGGCTAACCATTTATGCAAAGTATTTTTTTTTCATACCTATTTTGCTTATATTATTTCAGTTTCTAATAATCACAGTTTAAAGGCATCTCCGCATTCTTTTCATTTTCAAAGCTTGGTCATTTTCAAATAGCCTGAAAATATTTAACTTAGCTAATCGTTGATAAATTACAATTTTGCTCCGCGGTAAAAATATCCGAAATACTTTTTCTTCGACAAAAATCTTTGGGAAGCTTGCTGGAAATACGTAGCAAATCAGAGAGAGAATGCCTTACCACCTTTGTAATAAGGTCCAAAAAGATCCACAAATGTAGCGCGCAAGTAAATTATTGTTGTAAATCTAATAAAGGAACACTTCATAGATTTACAGACGAAATTGTTTATTACGCGCTCGAAGAAATGTAACACAGTTGACGAAGAAATTCATGTAGTTTCTTTTCGTAACAAAAATGCTGACATCGTTATGGTTTGTATTGCTTTTGTTTATGAGGTATTGTAATGTGATAAACCTCACCTAATAGTGAAATGTGATAGTCCTACTAATATTATAAACGTGAATGTTTGTAAGTAAATATGGATGTATGATAACGTAAAAACTACTGAATGGCTTTTAATGAAACATTAGAATAATATAGATTATACATCAGAACAATACATAGCTTACAATTTATAAAGATACAAGAAGTATACACCACGTTTCTATAAGCTACTCGAAATATTAACCTTAAAAAAAGCGCGGGCACCAGTTAATTTTAATCAAATCAGTAATACGTTATTTCGTTTCGTACATATACAAGGTTCATGAGCCTACCCTAATTATATAATTAGTCAATAGGCATTAGTCAACCATGTAACGGTAGTGCGAATTGTTTTTATTTTATTTACAAGGAAGTAAAATGAGCTGACGGATCACCTGGTAACTAATTACCGCCTCCCATGTACACCATGTGCACGAATGGGGAGTGAAGGTTTGATACTGCATGTGTAAATTCATTCAACAGTTTGCTAGTGTGAGGCACGAAATTCCTATTATAACGCACTGTTATAATTGTCTAAATTAACCAGACAGTGAAGTGAATATTTACGAGTACATAGAATAATTCTTTGAAACACTCCCTGTAAATAAGCGATAGAGGATGCATAGTGAGGGTACAGGATCAAGACGATTCGAAATATTCTGGCAGTAAAAGGTTTGAGTTCTGGAGGTAGAAGTTGGTACTGAGTAGCTTCTGCGCGAAGATGAAAACGGTGTTTCATATTTAGACGGACCTGCGCCTTATAAAATTGCAAATGGTGGGCAAATGTGAAATATTGTCTCGATTTACTGTGGTCACTAAGATTCTTTGAGGCTAAATTAACTTTTTTGTTTAAATGTAAAATGTACGTCACTCGATATGATGAAATCTAGAATTTAAACACTGGCTGAGGCTGTTAATGAAGAAATGCTATGAAGAGATGCGATAAACAACAGTTTTGCGGTGAACGTGCAGTTTGTGTTTTTGTGACATAAAATTGGACCAGATTATGTTTCCCGCAATCTGATACTTTTTTAAAGAAGTCTTTGGTGATTGACTACATGCCTTTGATTTTTTTCAGTGTATGCAGATTGCTTCGCGTTGTTTTTTTTGCTGTAGGAGTGTTAGGTAAATGTACAAAATATATAATATAATGTATAAATGTACCTCGAAGCGGAGTCGGGAGATGGCCGATCCCGCTCGAAGAAGGCGGCGCCGGGCTCGGTAGCACAGCTGCGGCGACGCCGCGGGTCGCCGGCGGGCGCGAGGAAGTCGCGACTGCTACGGCGACCCGGGATGGACCACGCCCCTTCCGTGGCTGGGGGGCGTCGTCGGTGGAGGAGACCGGGGGAGGTAGTGTAGCCTCCCCCGAGGAGGGCTCCCCTCTAGGCAGGAGAGCGGAGGCTGGCGGTTCCCGGAAGTAGCTTGATGTTCCCGGGGGCTCCCTACATGCCTGAGGGAGGCCATCCCTAAGGTTTTTAGTGGGTAGGTCTCCCCCTTCTGGGGAGGAGAGCCCCACATAACCGCCGGCTCGCCACAGCCGGGGTATGCAATTTAATGCAGGGGAACAAAAAAAAAAAGGTAAATGTACACCTAAAATTACATGCCAGTATCGACCCTGGATATCAGTACCAAGACCAGAGCCGCACCGATGCATAAATGTTACTAAAATGTTATTATATTTTTACAAAAACTATTAATTTTCAAAAGTATTCCTGATCTTCTTCAATAAAATTTAATCGCTTCAAGTAATTTAGTATGCAATACCGGTTATTGACCAAAATGTCTGATTATACAAATTTTCATTATTCTACCAAGAAATATTACTTCTGGGAGCTTCCTATCAATTTTGAAGAGAGCCCGTTAATAAATTATGGAAATCAGTTTGTAAGTTACTAAAGTTTTTGAAGAAATTTACAATTATCTATTATTCAGCGGAGTTGTCTCAGAAACATCCCAAAGTGATAGTCTTAATTATATTTTCATAGCTGAACGGAAATGCTGTATTGATTTGCCATAGCCAGAGAAGAATAAAAGTAAAACAAAATGAAATGAGTTTTAAAATGCAAATCACATAACCGTATATCACAAAAAAAAAGAAGATAGGCTACTTACTTTACCAAGGCACATTATTTTCAGACAGGAGTTGACTTCAACTCCATATATAAAACCCATGTCAGCAAAACATTTTCGATTCCATTCATCCGTCCAAAAATGACTTGCAAAGCCGATATCTAGCGAATGAGCTCACTCGGGCTGTATGAAGCTGGGGCTAACGCTGAATCATTCGGTCCTACAAATAAATAACATGGAGAGCCTCTCAAAGAGGGTGGACTCTGTTTTAACTTAACATTAATAGTTGAAGTTTGATTAATTTATTACAACGATTTTAGCTCTTAAGCGGTTAGACTGAAACGGATGGTATTATAGAAAATGATTTTATTTATACATACGAATATGAGGGAAAAATTCAACGCTTTAACAAAGGTTCACAAATAATTATTTGCAAATTTACAAATTGTACATTTCCAAATAGTAGTTTGCCATACCAAAATATGGCTACGTTTGAAAATAATCTTATGAAAAAGATTCCTTGAATCAATCATTACTTTGATGATAACTATTTTCGATAACTTGATAATTATTTACAAAATTAATTTTTATACTTTTTCACATTGCCAAAGATTTAATGATTAAATTCTTCCTAGGCATCTGCTGTTGTATAACGTATGAAACGAAATAAATATTATTTAAAGCCAATGCAATGCATATCGAATTGAAAACGTCTTGATTGTGAAGATGGCGTAAAAATAAGTGCTCAGATCCAACAAGAAGACATATGTATGTTCAGAAGCTACATAGTTTCATGACGAAATATTAGTAAAAAAAATATACGTAATTTAAAATTTAATTCTAATATTTGCTTTGACTTTCCAAATTCATTTAATAGTAACCGTCAAACCAATTAACGAACATTGCGTAAACTGATGTCAACGAAATTACGCCGACACTATTTCCAAGAGAAACCCGTTAATGAAGATGCTATCACCATCGCCAGTTTCACATTCAGTGACAGCACGTCAACCTTGTGACTGGTCACTCAATGTAGATCTTATGCCGTCCGTATAGGCTCTACGTTTGCTCTCAGGCTGTCAAATTCCAGTAGCTCCCGAGAATATCGCCGACCCAATGAGTGCAGTTAATTGCCCAATGCTCCTCGATTTAGCATCTGAAATTTCTGTCTAAATTGGTGTTATTAGTTTTTGTATGAATATGTATTTTAGACTAAGTACAATGAAATACTTTATGGAAGATATAATTGGGGAACCATTCATTTGGAAAAAAATTGAACCTATCTAAAGAATAAGAAAGTTTTTTAGATAAGGTTTTTTTTATATTTCTGATAGTCAATTGTTGATCTGGTTTAATGTTACTTGGTTTCAATTGAGACAGATTTTTTTCCTTAATCCAAACAAAGAAATTGCTCAAAAATTCATATAAGGACATAGAGAAATAAAAGTATGGAAGAACTTTTCATCACTTCAGACAAGAGACATCCACTGCTAGACGGGTTCTTTGATTATTCTACTACTGCTTGATCATTCTATCACCATTCAGGATCAATACTGTGATTGCTGGGGAAGAAACTCATATTATATGATAATTTATCGAAATTTTACTCAAGTTTTGTAATATAATCATTAGAAGCTTTTCAGCTTCCATTAAGGGAATTGCAAAATGTATCTGAAATTATTTAAGTTATATCATGTTACTAGGAAAGTTATTGGATATAAAAGTGGATAGGCGTCTAGGGAGAGGAAGACCAATAAAGAAATGGATGGACTGTGTGAATGATGATATGTTGAAAAAGGGACTCAGTGTCGGATTATCGAGTGATGCTGGAGAGTGGAAGAGGATGTTATTTAGCGCCGACCCCAAATAAAATTGAGAACAAAGCATGAGAAAGAAGAATAAAAGTGCATGTGGTGTCGAACTACCTGTTCAGGGCCCACGATTCGTTTGTTCGTCGAAGTCGTCTACGGCATGGAATAGTGTAGCCACTACTGTATCCTAATTAAGTTAGGATACGTCGTGCTCCTTGCCTAAAATTACTTGGAAAATAATAACAAAACTTGCTTTTGACTTGTTCCGAAACCATGTCATCAAAATATGAACAATGAATCCACCCAAATCTTTGTTATGTCAAAGTGTGTCACCATCCATTGAAATGTAAAGTCGTTGTCCAGACAAAGGTCGGCAAGCAACCGTGTCGTATCTTGATTGATGGGGAACCGACGACCCATGAAAGAAGTTGCACAAGCTACAACATCGGAACTGCATGCTTCGGTTATATTTCTGTTATTGTATTTTGACATGAAGCTTATCTTGAGAAAGAATTCAAAGTTTCGTCGCTTTTAAAGGACAATTGCAAGCGTATGATGAATCACCTGACGTCGATCCCCTCAATTAAAAATAAAGTCATTACTTATTATATGTCAGCAAATAAAATTAAACGTTACAGACACAGAGATACAGTGAGAATGAAATAAACAACATACACACACACACACACACATATATACATTACATTGTGATAGCTTGAGGAAAATGTTGTGTTGTATTAAATGTAACACGCTTTATTTATAAATGGGGACTATGATAAAGAGGAGGGACGAGATTGAATAATTATGTATGGTAAAAAGTTTTAGTGTTAAAATTGAATAAATTTGTACAAATATGAATTATTTTGTCCTAGACGAAGACGGCTTATTTGTCGTTAAAGGTTACAATCAAGTTACAAAGTGTTATATTTCTTTTTAGAGTTAATTTATTTTTAACTTTTTAGTTCATTTTATAAACAAATAATAAAAGCTTGTTTTTAAAAAGGTTTTTTCACGTAAAAACTACTAAATAGGTTTTAATGAAACTTTACAATAATATAAGTTATATAAGAAGATCCACGCTATTATTAAGAGAATGACGTAACTTTTTACAAAACACTAGATGCTTAAGGCTCTGAATTAATTTATGCAAAAGAAACTCAACTAATATTTAATAGATAGCTATAGAAGGCAGTTTGAAAAACTTGTGTTCACTCGTCGACAAGTAAATGACAAGTGAAGTCGCCACGAAGCCTCTGAGCTCGAGAGCGCTCGGATAAATTCGGCTGCTGTCGAACGCACGAACGCTACATAGCACACGTAGCGCCATCTGTTTGTCGTCAGCGATAACACGCAAAAATGACGGACAGCAATGCCCGGGTCAATAGTCTGCACTCGCTTTTATACCCTCCGTAGACATTTTTTTTTCATATCTTCTACAGTTATATATCAGAATAATACAAAGTCTACGATTTATAAATACATATATACGCTACGCTAATATAAGCTACTGGAAATACTTATGTAACGCAGACGCAGTCGCGGGAACCAGCTTGCCATATTATATTTTATTATTATTATTGCAGCTTAAATCACGCGTCTTTATAAGAGACGGTCCTTTACAGGGCGTACGCGGTGATACAGATCCAACGCCGTTTAAACGAAATTTAATGAAAACGTGCTGGGTCTAATCTCTATCTGCATCATGAAAAATGCAGATAGAGACTACACCTAGTTAAATGCAGAAACTATTGTCATTTGTGGTCAAAAAGTTTGTGAACTATTCTATGAAGAACCGGTCTATGGAAGAGACTCCGCAGTCACCTGCCTTCTCAAAACCTCCTAATTAATTTTAAATATGGCAGGTGGTGACTCGCCGCTCACTAAATGAGCCCCCCAAAAAAGCTGATTATTATTGGTGCGAAGGGAGCAACATTGGTATAAACGGCTAAGGGTGTAGAGAGGTATGTCTGCGATAGCGATCGAGACGCCATCGGCGTTATGACATTATTACACTTCCACACTTTCAGCATCTGCTGTTGTGACTCCACTCTGTCTGGCTGGTAACGGCAAGATAGAAGCGGGTGACATACGTCCCCCAGATGCACATTGGTACCCTCGGTGACGCAACACACCGACAGCTCGCCACAAGCTACCCTGAGGGAGACTGACTGCACTGATGGGGCATTTATGGCAGTCAAGGGGCATTAATGCCCCACCAGCAGGCGATGGGGTCGTCACTTCATCCCTATTATTATTATTATTATCATCATTATCATTAGATATTTATATATAGTATTTCAATAACCTATTTCAGAGGATAAAAATTTTCTATAACCAATTTTGAAATTAATATGGTACGCCTCGTTTCCCGAACTTATCTTTATTATTTTTTGTTTCTGTAGCTAGACGTTTATATCCTGAAATACATGATAGAAAGTCTCTAGACAATCTTGCTTTAAGCATTATTTATAGACGCTTTCAAGGAAGTGCATTGTGGTGTCTGTGTTAAAACCTTATTGTCTGTTATTACATCCTTAGATGAAACGGCAAATGTGAAGACGTGATTAAAATAATTTTAGTAGCTTTGTCCCTTATTGTAATACCGTGGTATACGCATTTTTTTTAGTTTTAAGAATATGTGCACCAAGAAGAAAAATCCCTACTGACTATTTTTGCCACCGAGAGTTGCAATCAGTGACGAATTGAGACTCAATCAGTTGCGAATTTGAGTAGCTTTTCTTTAACCGCAACTAGACAATGCGGTAAAATTCCGAAGCCAGTGGCTTAAAAATATTTTTTCCCTTTTCATTCGTAACTTTTTTATCTGCTATTGATCATATTTCGCTGATTCGAATAGAATTTTATTTAAAGATACTTTAGAATTATTATCTGAAAACAATTACAAGTTATAGCATTTTCAGGGTACAACAAGATTTTTCAAAGTATTTTAAAATGCCATAATTTCAGCCATAATACGCTGACTGCTGGGTATGTTAGGTCAGGTGTAGCTTAAAATATATATTACCCAAATATTTGCCCATATCATTGTTATCATTTATAATCCAAAAGCGTTACGAATTAAGTAATACTTTTCTTACTTTACTCATTTATAAGGTTCACAACTGGTCTTCGATTAAGTTGTTTGATTAATTGGAAACTAAGCTCGAACTAAGAATGAAAAATCTTCATTTGCAACTGGTTGCGTACTGTACTTGCGAAATCGTCCGAAAGAAAATTGAGCGCCTTGCAATTGCAATGCTAGTATGTATGTATTTTTCTACTAGGAACAATAAACTAACAATAGTTACATCAAAACATAAAAAATAAAACTGTCAAATCAGGAATATGTTAATGATATATACACAGACTTAAAATATAATATGACAGCGATATTAAAATTCAGAATAATACAATACTCTTGACTTGGACTGTACTTGTATACTCGTACTTCACTTGAAACACACTTAACCTAATTCAGTTTTTTTTTGACGTGACACACGTGGTACGGCGTGGAGTCATTCTCGAAAACACCGTAACGGCCGAATCTGACGCCACGCGTGGAGTCATTCTCGAAAACACCGTAACGGCCGAATCTGACGCCACACGGAGCCACGCACATTACTCATAATAATTAATTTATGTATAACTTCAGAAGCAGAAAATTTAAACAAACTATTAAATAAAAATATAAATGTTATACATTACTTTATTTTAAATAATTTCATTGCACCCAGAAAAAAATACCATGTAATAGACGTTGTCACGTTCAAATATCGGCAGTAGACGGAGTTCTACAGACAACCAATTTTTTAATATTATTGTTTATTTTATTTTGCAACAAATATCTTTTTGTATATGTACTTGACCAGTGTATAATAAATAAATATTATTAAGCCTTTATTCAAGTAAATCTATTTTTTTATATATGTAAAAATAAAGTCAAGAATCACTGCTTTCTGTATCCGGCCTTTGATCCATCTGTTTAGCGAGAGCCTCTTAAGACATTGATCGAGGCTCTCCGCTATTAGAACATTCGCAGAAACGACAATCGGACAATGTTATTATTATATATATAAAATAAATAAATCCTTTTTCGAAGCTTACCTTAAAGCTTTTATTAGATAGAATACACACAGCTTTGATATTGTCACCCGTTCTACCTAAACTTTCCAGATTCCTACATTTTATCCCTTCGTCGAAGAGGATTAGTTTTTGCGTTGCTACCTAGTTGTTCCACGAAGGATAAGCAATAGACAGACGTCGACAACGCCATGCAATATAACCACAATCTTTATTTTTGGCTATATTCTGGATTATTGTCTAAAGATGAATTAAATTAGACTAAAATAATAAAATCAATAATAAAAAAAAATGTTTATATGGTACATACAAAAAAAATTACTAGAAAAAGAAATTGATTACAAATATAACCTAAGAAATAATATGACAATAGTTATAATGGTCAGTTTGTGAACCGAAACGGAGACCAACTGCACTTTATGCTACCATCGGGCTGGACAGTAGCGTTGGAATGTTATCTTTTTTTTTTATTTATCAAAAAAAAAGTTACAGACATTTCTTCAATCGAACAATACAATATAAACTAAACAGAAGTTTTTCCATGTACTGCCGATTCGTTTAGCACTCACACATATTATATAATATTTAAAAAGAATAATTGATACTATTTTTTTATGTGATAATGTTAGGATTAGCTTTCAAGTTGTTAGTAAGAGAAAGAGAAAAAAATAAAGATTTTTTTATTTTTATTAGTTATTTATTAGTTTTTCGAAAAGGAAGTTTTTAAATTTAGTTTTAATATTATTTTTATTTAACTGTTCTTTAAGATCTTTTGGAATAGCATTAATTAGATGTGGAACTTGATAATTAAGACAGAATTTACCATACATATTCACGTATCGAGGCACAACAAGTTCAGGGTTTATTGCTTGCCGTGTACGTCTGCTATACGTACGGCAAATCCTTAGGTCTTCGCGTCCATAATTCTCAACCAGTATTAGGAACTTAACTTTTTCATGTACTGGTAAGATCTTGCAGTAATGAAAAAGGCCCCTAGGATCTAATCTATATTTTTCCTTGATTTTTGACGGTGTTATAGTTTTTAAAAAGCGATATTGCAGATCAGATATTTTATCAAGGTGAGTTTTGAACGTACGACCGTAACTACTTCAGCCATACGAAACTATTGATTCTCCCAGCGCATTATAAAGCATCATGAGCATT
This sequence comes from Scirpophaga incertulas, assembly GCA_036419045.1. Taxonomy (NCBI): domain Eukaryota; kingdom Metazoa; phylum Arthropoda; class Insecta; order Lepidoptera; family Crambidae; genus Scirpophaga; species Scirpophaga incertulas. The sequence continues at coordinate 3,292,644 of CM071639.1, read as the reverse complement.
TTGTATGGTACTTTATGTTTGACAAGATATAGCTTAGCAAGAATAGCTCTTAATCTATCACAAACCGTATCGATATGATCTGTCCACTTCATGCGATCATCGACCGTTAATCCCAAATACCTAATATTACTAACAATCTCAATTTCCCGACACTTGCAGTCCGTTCTCAAAGATATTGGAGTTTTGTGTAAGCATGTATGATCATGCGCTATCTGTACTGTTATTTTAATTACAAAAGATGGCTTGTCTACTTTTCCATAGATCTACGTATCAACTTCACGGCGCTCGTCTCAACAAAAAAGAAACCGTTCGCGTATTTGAATGTCAGCTGAATTAACTGAAAGCCTTGAATAATTTTCATCAAGAAATTCGTGTAATATTAAATTTAATAAAATTAATTTGTATTATCTTTGTCAGAAGGTACGCGGACTAATATTTAAAGTGACTTCATATCACTTCCCGAAGTTGCCATATCTAACGGCTGGGGCTCATAACAATGTGATTTACCAAAATTAACTGGCAAAGTTGGAGTTTTGCGCCAGTGCTTTCAGTATTTTCCTTTGCCTTTGATGGCACCGAGAACCTGTTTGCGGTCTCAACTCTAGTCAGCTTAAAGTAATGCGACATACTTCTTACATGAGCGTTATTTTTTATGTAAAATGTTTTCAATGTCTTTCTTCAAGTTGGCTGTAAATTGCATAAAAAACAACCCAGGTGTTTTGAGTCTAAAGCGTTTGAAAGAGGGGGCAGGAATATCTTAAAGGCTGTCGATCTTTGATATGGACAAATGTGGGAGCTTCGGTGGTACGGTATTCTTGGCGCTGGTATTTGAATATGCAGGTCCAGGGCATATGTCTTTTTGTTTAAGGGACCTATGCTAAGGTCGCACGCCGAAGCGGTGACTATATTCAGCTCTACCTTGAGTATGTTTGTGAAAGTCACGAGAAGTGAAGGTCTGCGCCTTGCTGCTAACGGACTCGGTGCGGTCCCGGGTCTTTAGGGTGTAACAAACGGAGCCGACGCAAATTAAGGGCGCGTCTCCTAGCTCAGACGCTCAAAATCGTTATTTAGTAGTCTTGATGGTGATGCATATATTTCATGGCATCAGAAATCTTCTGTTGGGAGTTTTTTTCTCTCAGAAGCAACTTGAGTAATGTTTGCTTTTCTTTTTAGCACTGTTCTTACTAATAATGTTTTATTATATTAATCTTCATAGACATGTATAAAATTATGTAGATAGCTTGTTATTGATGTTTATAAATCACTATAGCTACTCACTTTTTTTAACATTACTGTTAGTTATCTCAATAAAATAAATTTAATAACATGTGTAATTTCATCTGACATTTCTATGGCGAAGGAAAACATAGTAAACCAACTGGCATACACCTGCCATGAAATCGAAAGATGTGCGAGGAGTCGATAAGTATTAGACCATCGTACTAATCGCTCTAAAATAATGGGTAAGCTCATCCCCCTTCATGGGGTATGGAGCCATGATAATAATGATTTAACTTCTGCAAAGTAATGCCTGATGCTAATAGACTCATTTTATTGTCCGCAGGTTCTAATTGTGACAGTGATAGTGCAGTGAATCAGTGAAGTGAACCAATAGTGGTGCAGTGCGTTCGACAAATGACGAATATGGTGGCAAGATGAAGCTGTGGAAAAGCCTCAAGATATCAATAGGCACACGCAACGACCCCAAGTCTTTCTCTCAGGATCTGCCACAGTGGGGAGGCCAGGGTTTTGAATTGGACGGTATGTTATAGGATATTTTTGATATGGAAAGGTAAACGTGCGAACAGATCACTTGATAGTAAGCAATTACCACCACGCAACACCAGAGGAGTTACAGATTCGTTGCCGGTTTTTTTAAATGCTTCTTTCGAATGTTTCGATATCGCATCGATTCGAAAATATGGCAGGTGACAATTCATTTTGTTACAGGCAGGTAGAAGTGGCAGGGATCAATCTGAACTCTTTAGCCTTATCCCTCCCTCTCCTTTCCTTTATAGAAACACACGTAAGGGTCTTCGGAGCCATCCGTACACTACGTCCCCCATTCCACACCGCACTAAGAAATTCCAAGATTCCTTCTTCTGCCGTACTTCCCGCACTTGGAATTCTCTGCCTGCGTATGTGTTTCCTACATCCTACAACATGGGTTCCTTCAAAAGAGGCGTGAAAAGGCATCTTTTGCGCCGGCAGGGATAGGGCAGGTAGGAGAGTGGAGTAAAGTCACTATCCTATCTGTCATCTCATTTGGGCCTCTTTCACCGCTTAACATCAGGCGGGAGGAGGTAATCTGCCGCGCCTAGCATATAAAAAAAAAAAGAACAATGTACTTCAAAGTCATATCAAAATTAAAAATGTATTCTTCAAATAGGATTTTTAAAGTCACTTTTACATGTCAAAGATCCTACGCGATTGGTTTACAAGTCTAAGGTGTACCTTGTACTGGAAATAACCAGCAAGACCAGCAATGGCAATTTTTTTCTCCTGTGTTTTTACAGAGTCGTTAATTTAAAGTTGGCCTCAGATAAACAATCTGAACCTAACCTCCTTTACAAGTTCAAACAAGTTCCTAACAAGTACTGTTTACTCAAAACATTTGACAACGTAACTATTAAGTCATTAAAATCAAACCCATGTTATTATTTATACTAATAAAGTGATAAAATATTTGTGATGACAATTAATATAGTGACGAGGATCTTCTGTATCTACTTCTTGAATGTAGTAGAAGTGAGGAGAAGAACTACTGAAATATTGGTAATTAAAGGCTGAATTTTTTATATACATAGCTGTTTTGTACCAATTTGTCTACAGAATTGAGTTACTGATTTATTAATTTTGTTTTCCAATCGCTCAGATTGAGAAAGAGAGATCAGGAGACCTATTTTTGAATTACGAATGCGATTTCGAAATCACCGCTGACTAAATAGTCAGCGGTGACTTTGAGATTACGGATTCCTAAACATGCAATTTTTGAAAGTCGATCGCACAGCTGCCAACATAGATAAAGTACACACATTAATGTAAGAGTTCGGTTCCACGCAGAATGTAGCCGCTGCCGGTTATTGCCGGCTTAACCATATGGTTATTATATATAATTATATATATATATATATATATATATATATAATATATATATATATATATATATATATATATATATATATATATATATATATATATATATATATATATATAATATTATATATATATATATGTAGTCGCTGCCGGTTATTGCCGCTTAACCATTGCGGTTATTATATACTTATATAATATATATATTAATATATGTGCTACATTCAGATATGTATATTGTATATATAAATGAAAAATCAAACACTTTTTCACACAAAATTGATTACGAGTGGGTGAGGGCACTCGTAATGAAATCACAACTGTGATTAAGGTAGTCACATCAGTGTATTCAAAAATAAAAATTATTGAAAATCGATGATTATTAGTCACATCGGTGATTTCGAAGTCGCATTCGGTAATTCAAAAATAGGTCTCCAGGTCTCGACTCTTAGGCATATCTTTATGTGACAAAGTTCTTCTTGAATGTATAATTAGGCTGTGTGTGGATGAGTATCTATGCGTTCAGGTTTTAAAAGTTGTTTTTATTTCGTATATTATTATTATATAATTAAATAGTAAAGTTAGGTTAATAGGGACGTATCAAAAAAGTAATTTACATGAATTGTAAGTAATTTTTTGGACTTTTTGTACTTGATGTGTTTATTATAAACTGATGGCTGGACAACTTAACTATGAGGTGTATGACCGTAAAAAAAAAAAATATCAAGTTGTTTGTAACTATATAGTACGTTAGAACAATGAATATTAATTTTACAAAAATCTTAATTACTTCTAGGTTAACTACCCAGGTTTAAAATCCAATTTCACCCACGTACAAGTTTATTTGAAGAGTAAACTATACGCTGCGAGCGCGCTGGTGACGTGTATGCCACATGAGCGGCGTCAAGGTCACGGTTACTTTCGACTTCTAGTGTGTTATTATCTTGATTTTTATGATTGTTTAATATAAAATTTTTACCAACGACTCAATCAAAACGTTTCAGTGAATTACAGTATTTTTTACGTTGTTAGAGTTAATACTGTTTGTTCATGTGTATGATCTGAACACTTTGTATGATTTGTATTAACATCACTACAAAGAAATGTTCAAAGCTGTTTATGTACATTTAATATCTGTTTTAATCCTGTATCAATATATTTTTTTTAAATCTATGAAAATGATTATTTCTAAGTATTTACTTTGCAGCCTCTGGCTCTATCATGACTAAAAGAGATTGAAATATATTCAGTTATTAAGCCGTATGTAAACACTTAGTAATTGCTACTTCGATTGGAAAAGGGCTGTAGCTGCCATCAAAGTCATTATTAATGTTTCCTTTTAAAATAAAACATTCCCGATGTTTCCCGACGATTCCATTTGGCCGCATATCGAATGTAATATTGGACATAAAAAACTCATTTCGCCGTAATTACAGCGTACGAATTTCAAAGAACACCGGCTGATTTTCGATACGCATTCAGGGATGCGCAATTTGGCTGCCATTTTGTGTGTGTAACGCATATGCGTTTTCCCCACTCAGCATTATGCAAGTACATATATAACTCTACCTGATTCCCACCTCTAATTATTGGTACTGTTATTTTACATCTTATGTCACATATTGGTAATATATAGTGAAGTTTTAATGGGTGTTGCAAATTTGCTGAAAATCTCACAGAAACGATATGCACTGTAGGCGACTGTAACTATATACTATATATATTAGGTAGGCGGTCTGTTGAAAAAATCTAAGATCAATATTTAAGCGGGAATTCTTGAAAAATAAATAAAGTACGTAATCTATTCAGTCATTTTCATATTTTTGCATAACAACATAATATTTAGAAAGCAAGGGTGATTTTACTGCGTTAGTACAGCAATACACTCTGTAGTCTCTCGATGAATATAGTTAGCAAAAAATCAAAACAATAATGTTTATTCAACATTGGCTTTTACAGACACGTGTTAACATCAAACAAATATAAAATTTAAAGGGCTCGAAGACTTTAAAAGCTGCCTTTCCTTATACGCGGATCGCCCAAGGAAAGAAAGGATTTCTTTACATCACATGTTGAATAAAAGTAACCGAGGACTTAGAAAGATAAAATTTTAATTACGAAACATCTTCATCACACACAAATATAGGAACACAAAGAAACTAAAATTACATTTTCTTAAAACAAAAAACCCAGTACAAACTAAGAGCTGTGTGTGCTGTAGAAGTGTAAAAAGGTCGTAGCTCAGTGATTGGAATTGCTCACAAAAGGATGTGAGCAAAGCACTGGTATTCTGCTACAACCTAAGGATATTGTGTTTGCCAATAATTTGCCAAGATTTTACATTTTATGTAAAACATATTTTATATTTATAAATATGTATGTATGTTAATTTATAACATATAAATTCAAACACATAAATAAAATACAAATTTAAATCATATAGAAATATAAGAAAAAAAAAATAATATTCAAAATACTGGGTGCGCATATAAAGTATAATATCATGATGATGATGATGATGATGATATCAGTGATCAATGTTGGCTGTCGTAATTTTGCCCTTCGGGGCGGGGGCGGAGAGGAGAGGGAAGTCGTCATCCCGAAGGATGACGGGATGACGCGTTCACCCACAGCGTGATGCAGCTCTCGTTGGGGATTAGCGCTCGCGTCCAGGTGTAGATCCCGGAGGGATCGGTCCGTTTTTTTGTGGGTAGGGCTACCCCCTTCTGGGGAGGAGAGCCCCACATAACGCGACTCGCGGGTATGCAATTCAAAGCATTTTTTCCCCCACCCTAACTATAAAAAATGGCTGTCGTAATTTTAACATTTTACTTACTTACATATAAATGAATAAACAGGTCAATGATTTTAGTATTGTTCTAACTACAATCAGCACTTAACAAGTCTCAGCTGGCACTCACTAAAGAAGGCATGCCTATTCTCACCAAATGAAACACTCGCGTTCGCTACGGGGACTGTTAAGATCCAGAGAAACAATCCAGGCTAATTCCAGTTGTTTCCCAAACATTTCCCTAGAATCCAATATTGTTCTTATTGCCTCCGCCTCGAGACGGCAATGATTTCGAAAGCAAAGAATCCTGGCTTTGAATACATTTCTCGCCTTTTGGCCGAGTTCGAAAGGAATAATCGTTTTTATACGCGATATTATTAAGTTCATTATTGAGTCAGTTTTTTTTTGTGTTCACTGTGAACGAAGAAAATTTGCAATAAGAACTTTTCGATTAATATTATCTGTTTCTTATTTTAAATAAAATAGTCCACATAATTGGGTGGATTATATATTTTTTAAATTGTTTATATTATTCATAGTACTGTTTTAACTGAGAAATATTGTAGAGCCAACAGTATGCCTGCGCTTATTACTTTTAAAGATACATTAATATACATATTTGCGGCGCTGTCGCGGATTCCTCAAAAACGCTCCATACTAAAAACACTGCAATCGTGGCGTCATAATTCAATAATCTCGTCTAATTTATATGAGCGTAGAAACAAAATTCAAAATAACTCTGTTATTTGTACGTTTATAGTTATACTTTCTATATAAAAAATGTTACATTTAATGTGAGAATGCTAGGAATGAGTTCGTTTCATTAAAATTATGTAAAAAATAATTACATATTTTTTAGAAATCTAAAAACTATGTTCATAAAAATTATTATTTACATACTTTCATGAGATATAATTTGCTGTAATTACATAATAGTATAAAAACGGCCATTTTGAGTTGAAAACTACCCTGTAAACTGTACACAGTAAATTTTTATATTTAAGTGATTAGATTAAGTACTTGATATTATTGTGGTTGTTAAAATAAGATAGTTTTATCTTTAATATGTCGTACCAAAAAAATCGATAGTTCGATTGAAAAACGCTTAGTATTTAGAGAAATTTGAAATGAGTAAGAACATCGATTAATATATTCTGTTTCTTATTTTAGATAAAAAAAATAAATATAATTAACTGGAAACAGTAAGATTTAATATTTAGATGATTAGATTAGGTACTAGATATTATTATGTTTATTTAAAGATAATTTGAAGTCTTATCAGAACGATCAAAACGGAAAATCGATAGTTCAATCGAAAATCGTTTACAATTCAATCACTTAGTTGAAGTCGATATTGAGAACGCAACAAAACTTGAATCTATTCTGTATTGCATCCAAGATGTTTGTCGGTGAACATACTGCATGATTCCACTACCTAATGACGAAAGCTGCATCCTTAATGCGCAGAGTGCGCGACAGCTCCAATGTATTGCACGCGTCAGATAAGTGGAGGGAGACATATCGGTCAAGGCAACCTGGGTCGAACCTTACAACTTCTGATGGGTCACAGCCATTTTAACGGTAGGATATTTAAGCTTTGGCACCGACTTTGTAGCACCGGACCGGATTTGGCACCGGATTGTGGCGGCCTGGCGTGCGCAGCTCGAATTACGGATCTGCGCGCGCCAGCGGGCCGTCGGTGCCGTACTCCCGCACCTCGAAGCTTGGCTCCACGGGAAGGAGGAGGTCACCTACCGATTGACTCAGATACTCACCAGGCACGGCTGCTTCGGTGAGTATCTTGTGTCGATAGGACGGAGGGATCGACACTTGCCACCACTGTGCATCCGACCTCGCCTCGGCCCAGCACACGCTGGCGGAGTGCCCCGCGTGGGCCTCCGAGCGCCAGTCTTGGTCGCAGAGATCGGGCGAGATCTTGTCTCCGCCGGCATTGATTGCGGCAATGCTGGCGGACGAGGGAGGTTGGAGGGCTGTGACCTCCTTCTGTGAAGCAGTGATGCTCCAGAAGGAGGCCGCCGAGTGGGGTCGGAGATGGCCGATCCCGCTCGAAGAAGCGGGCCGAGCTCGGTAGCAACTGCGGCGAGCGCCGGCGGGCGCGAGAAGTCGCGCTGCTACGGCGACCGGGATGGACACGCCCCTTCCGTGGCCGGGGGCGTCGTCGGTGGAGGGACCGGGGGAGGTAGTAGCCTCTCCCGAGGAGGGCTCACTCTAGACAGGGGAGCGGGGCTGGGGGTTCCCGGAAGTGGCTTGATGTTCCGGGGCCTCCCTACATGCCCGAGAAGGCCATCCCTGAGGTTTTTAGTGGGTAGGCCTCCCCTTCTGGGGAGGAGAGCACATAACCGCCGGCGCCACAGCCGGTATGCATTTAATGCATTTTCCTCAGGGGAACAAAAAAAAATTAAGCTTCTTTGGGGATGTAGTAGGATGTAGTAGTTGCCCTAGTGAGGAGTGCGAGGATGAGGACCTACACCACGTAGTGGGGGATTGTAGGCTGTATAGCGACGCGCGCAGGGACTTATTAGACAAGGTGAAAGCGATCGCGGTGGGTCCGATTTACTACTGCGACCTTGTAGGGAAGAAGGCGAATTTCCTGCGACTGCGGGTTTCGCGTATCGGTAGCATAATATAAGGGGTGGGATTAATAATAGAGACGAAGAAAGAAGAGGGCAGCTGCACGAAGGACTTGAAGGAAGACGAAGCCAGCGGTACACCAACGAAGGGCATACGACGACCGCGGGGAGAACCGAAGGCGTTCCTGTATTTATCCATATTAAAATGGGGAGAGGGACGCAGTGTTAATTGAGATTAACGTAAAGAATGTGTAGGAAATCCAGAAATATGCGCGGCTGTGTGCAGGTTCCGAGCGCATCTCCCGTTGTTTCGGCCCTTAAAACCAAGATGGTTGAGAGCGTCGTGTGAGGTTGGAGGGTCAGGTTCAATGTAGGTATTGGAATACATTACGTGACCCAATAAGACCTTAGCGTATCAGATAATAATACTATATAACATAAAAAAACTATTTTTATATATCGTATGTCGTCTAGATGAATCGGAACGACTTTGATGTCTGACATAATTCTATTTTCATTGTTTGTTCCTAACATATTATTTTCCATTGGTTCGTATTACTCATGTTAATATCAGACATTGGATTCATGGAAATGTAGGTCGCTCCTTAGATTTTATCCCTTATATATCCAATATTATAAATTATATATACACAGAAACCTAACCTAGAAAATTACAAAATGCTTAATGTAAGATGTTCCAACTTGACGAATCATACCAATGCTTATTTCGACGCCCTCCGTAGTCGGCGGTTAGTACACCGGTTTGAAGCTGCCGCCATCTCTGAGGTCCCGGGTGCAAATCCCGGTAGGGGCATATTTTTTTGCGATGAATGCTAGCGATTATAACTTAGTCATGGTTGTTAATATTAACAACCATGGCTAAGTTATAATCACTTTAATTTTTTTTCAAATATATTTTATAACATATGTATGTGTAAAGCCAATAAAATTAAAATTCAAAATCGTATAAGTCAGTGTCATTCGTTTTTTTTAAAAACAAACATAGAGATAACAGGTACCGCCATTAAAACGAACCAATTTTACCGTGGGAAAGCCAAGCTTCGGCACGAATTGGGCCGGCTCGACCGGAGTGATACCACGGCCTCACAGAAAACCGGCGTAAAATAGCGCTTGCGCTGTGTTTCGCCGAGTGAGTGAGGGTACTTGAGACCAATTAGGTTGAAATGATCTGTGATTTTTATTTTCTTCTGCATGGAGCGGAACATGTGCAATGTTTTGACGGCCTCCGTAGTTTAATGGTTGGTACATCAGTTTCATGGTATCGCTATTCCTGAGGCCCCGGATTCGAATCCCGGTGGGGGCAGATGTTTGTGTATTGAATGCGAGTATTTGTACTTTACGTTAAATGATAAATGATAAATGTTTATTTTTGCTATAAAACATGCGTATGCAGTACACAGAATGCTTTTAGGTCTTAGAAATTATCATTGTTCCTACATGTTTTGCCATTGAAAAACAGCATGCAAAAAAAAAAAAAAACAAAATATATTCTTTCTATAAAATATTAATGAAATTACTATTAAAATAACATTAATTAATTAATTATTATATATTTCTATCAAAAATACTCATATATGTACTGGGTGGCGCAAAAGTAAAGACCCTATTTGGTTCAGCTATAACATTTTTTCTAAATGAGAAAACTAGATTTAGGTATTTTTAAATGTATATTTGTGCCATTAAATTTCGTACCATTAGGATTTAAGATGATGTCTTTTAAATGGTGACCTCCAGAGTTGATACACATTTGAGCCCTATTTATGACATTTTGCATAACTTGCCGTAACACTTCCTGCGATATGTTCGTTATTTCTTGACGAATGTTTTCTTTTAGAGCTGCGAGAGTCTGTGGCTTGTTCACATACACCCAAGATTTCAAAAAAACCCCAAAGAAAGAAGTCTGGACTGGTCAAATCGGGTGATCTTGCAGGCCAAGGCAAATCGCCAAACGAGAGATAACTCGGCCTGGAAAAGCGTCCCTCACTAAGTCCATAGTGTCGCGCGCTGTGTGTGCCGTAGCGCCGTCTTGTTGAAACCAGATGTGCTCCAGCCCCAATTCGTCCAAACTGGGTATCAAAAACTCACGTAACATGGTTCTGTAGCGTTCTCCAGTGACAGTTATCGCATTGCCTCCAGCGTCTTCGAAAAAATAGGGTCCGATCACTCTGTCAACACAGATGCCACACCATACAGTAACTTTTAGTGGGTGTAGAGGTGTTTCTTGAATAATGCGCGGATTATCAGTGCCCCAGAACCGAGTATTCTGCTTATTGACATGCCCTGAGAGATGGAAATGCGCTTCGTCACTCATAACCAATTTTGAAGGAAAATCATCCTCTTCAAGGTTGAGGTTTATGACGCGCTGGCAGTAATCTAGACGAGCTCGGTGGTCAGCAGGCAGCAGCTGATGAGTCATTTGAGTTTTATACGGGAACATCTTTAAGTCTTTCACCAAAATACGCTGCAGGGTCCGTCTGGAAATGCCCAATTGCGTGGCACGTCGCCTCGTTGATGTTTCTGGACACTCTTCCACATCTTCGCGCACAGCTTTGATATTTTCAGCTGAACGGCCTGTTCTTGGTCTCCCAGACTTAGGTCTATCCAATATTGAGCCAGTTGCTTCAAGGCGTGTGGCAAAGCGTCGAATTGTGCGACCAATCGGTGCCGGACGGTGGGGAAATCGTCGACGAAATTCACGTTGTGTTCTTATCACTGATGAATTATTCCGTAAGAACATTGACACAATTATTCCACGTTCTTGGGGAGTAAAACGGTCCATGTTTATTTTCAGTGTATTTTACATTTGTTCACTACACAATGTTCAACAACAGAATGACAGAAAATGTCATGTAAAAAAAATAAAAGTATTTTCTTTAGTGCCAGTACTTTTGCGCCACCCAGTATAATATATGTATCTCTATATTTTTTCCGTAGATTTCATAAACAAGCCGAACAGCCTTTACAAATTAAAAGTGCCAGAAGTATTTATTTTAAAAAGGCAGTTCTGGTTATGTTGATGTTAGAATTGGCGGATGATTCTAAATTTAAGGAAAGTAAGTTTACACGCTTGTGTTCAGAAGATAATATGTTGTCTGATTCAATTAAAACCTTACATGCAAAATAATAAAGGTGCTTTTTCTGATTACCCTATTTCATGAGACAGCAATGAATGTTCTGTCGTGTACCATATAACACGGCAATTACCGTTTCAATGGCAACCCTACCCGGTTTCATGTTTTATGACGTACTGTCATCTTTGACATTGCTTTTTCAATAACAAATGACATTTAGCATTCAGCGGATACTGTTAAGGCGATTAAACTTATTTCGTTTTCTGTGTCAGATATTTGGCTGTGCTAAGCTGATTAAAGCCAAGGTGTGGCGCCAGCGTTATTATATCTATCGATTAGTGAATTATTTAGAAATTTCTTCCCGATGTTAAACTCTTTACCGTGCCGCCATTTTAAATAAATTTCCAGTTAATTTCACCCGGAAAATTATGACACGGCCGGCGGTGCACTTCCTATCTTCCTAATTATGTTTGCGACGACACAATTCCGAAGGGCGGCGAACTTTCACAAAGAGATGATTTGTTTTCCCTGTCGTCCTTTTTCGGGGGACAAGTGAAAACTGGGACCCCGCCCTGATAAAAATGTCCACATTGGTGGTACACTGAATTTAATTGTTCGCGAGATCTTCATTTTTCTGCGCGCGGCAAAACATCAGACAATGATGAATGGACGATACATACAATACGGCTTTTGTGTCGAGTTTGGAATAATCTATTTTTATTTCACGGTTCATTCTTTTTCAATATTGTAGCTAGAGTTTCTGAGTAATATATAGAGTACGTACATCATATTAGAATTGTAGATATGTACTTAGCTCAAAAATTAGGAACTTTGTAAGTTTTTTTTAACCAATAATTCATTTTAGGGATATAAAAGGGATTTATGCTCAATGTCTACTTAATATTACGTTTTAAAGTATTGCGGTTTTGTATGAAGATTTAAAAAGAAATGACTTATTCCAGACTTACGTTTTCCTTATTTATCTAATAACAAGGAGAGAAAACTTCACGAATTTTTTTAACACCGTCAATGAACATTAAACTAAGTAATAACATAACTTTGTTGGCAAGAAAATTAGTTTCCATAAAGTTATAAATTCTGACATTTAATTTTTGAGTATTTTTTTCTTATAATATCCTAATTACTAGATTAGAATTTCAGATTTTTATCTCCATTTCTAATAGAAAGAATAGTTTTTTTTCTTTAAAATTTCCTTATTCATAGATTACAATTCAAGATTTCTAATATTGAATTCTTATAGAAAACGATTAGAAAGTAATGCAAAAATAAATATTTTCGATGGCGCTTAAATTTAAAAAGTTACACAGTTTTAAATACAAGTGAAAAACAAAAAATAATTTTTATAATTAGGGTTTTTTTCATCAAAATCAGTCCAGCCGTATAGGAGGAGTTCAATGACTAACACACGTACACAAGATTTATATATATAAAGATGTACACACCACACACCTTCGGCTACTTATATCGTCTCAACTATTCAAAAGATCAATACACGCATACATAGACACGGAAGATATACAAGTGATAGTCAATATTGGTGAAAAAAAATTAACCAAAAATAATCACAATTGTTTGTATATCATTTTGTATATCATATAGTTTATCATTTTGTTGTCAAACTTAGAAAGTTTTGGAAGTCTATTTGTCTAGTTAGCATAACCATAGTGTTGTAAGCACTTGCAGGAATCAAGATACAGGCTTTTGTCTAGTTTGAGTACCGCTGGTACCTGGAGACCTATTTTTGAATTACGAATGCGACTTCGAAATCACCGATGTGACTAATAATCACCGATTTTCAATAATTCTTATTTTTGAATATCACTTATGTGACTACTTTAGTCACGGATGTGATTTCATTAAGAGTACCCTCACCCACTCGTAATCAAGTCATACTTGTGGAAATGTTATCTGTGTTTTGTTTAGAGAACATATTGACAAGAATCTGAAGTTGATGTGTTGATTATATATGATTATATTATTTAAATAACGAGAAATAAAATTTTAAAATAGCTCTCATTCTATTATGCCTATTATGCCGTTATTGCCGGCTTAACCATAATGGTTAAGCCGGCAATAACCGGCAGCGGCTACATTCTGTGTGTACTTTATCTATGTTGGCTATTATATTTTACAAATGCGATCCAAAAATGATTTTTTGTGATAATTTTAATCACATAATGTCAGTTCCTTTCTACGCTACGCTAATACAAGCAACTCGAAATACTAATCCTGCGCAAACGAAGTGTCGGGCATCACCCAGTGCGTTTATATTATCAGCAATTAAATCGTATGTATTAAAAATAGTTTGTATTTAAAAATGAAAATTCTTTATCAATAAGCTGCGACATTAACTTAAAAACAATAAACAACTGAAAAACAATACTTATCGACTAATATGATTTTGCAACAAGGCCGTGAAACAACAAACAGTTTAAACTCCGGACCGCAAAAACGGACCCGGCAAAAACAAATCCCAAAAACAACAGTCTCCAGTCGGAATTCACTGGAAACGTCTAAATCGAATTGTATGGACGGGGAAAAGAGCAAATGTTGAAACGGAGCCAACTCCAAAACCCGCTAATGCAGGTCATGGCTCCTTTTGTCACAGACGAGAGCCTTCGTCAGCTGAATTGAAAAGTGTGGTCCGACATGATTTAAGTTCCTTCGATATATATATCAGTGTGAGAATGAGAGGACACAGGTTAATTAGATCATCATTAAAAGACGTGAAGCTTAGCACAAGTTTTTTTGTCATCATCGTGGTATAGTCATGTACAGAAAATGCAGCTCATGGCTCCTTTTGTCACAGACTTAGTCAACTGAATTGAAAAGTGTAGTTCGATTTTTTAAGATCTCTTAGGGATACAACAGTGTTAAAAAGACTTAACACGGATTAATTAAATCATAATTAAAAGACGTGAAGCTTGACGCTCTTTCTATTTGTTATCATCCTTTAAGAATCCAGAATTTGTGTATTCACACGGGAACCCCGAGAAAGTTTTCTTAATTTCCGGACAGACTATTTATTATTTCATTGTATTAAAAATCTGATGGATTTACCTTTTATATTTGGTACCGTGATATCTGATTAGAACCGTTAGCAAATTTTAGTTCTCTTAATTTTATAGTAAAAATATATTTTCATTGAGCAATAGACAACTATTAATAAAACACTAAATTGATTTATTCATAAATTTGGCCCTACATATAAAATTATGCACAAGTTAGTGGATGAGCATGTGGGGAGAGGAAGACTGAAAGAACACTAAAACTGATGTCGTAGACAGCAAAGGAAAAGGCAGATGGGGTAGGGAAATAGGTATATTGCGGAAAATATTACATAAAAATATATAAAGCCGAAACAAATATACTAATTAAAACGGTGACAATTAATGACAGCCAAAAGAAAAGAACAACCACTGTAATAGATGTTGAACAGATTATAGAGTTAATAAAGGTCTGTCCGTGACAACTGACGTTTACGTTTCTATGTTATCTAAATTTAGAAAGTTATATATTTTGTATATTTAAATAGCGCATATCTATTCTAACCTAAAACAATATTTTTTGTTATCTTAGCAGAGATTTTAATATATTATTTGGATTCATAAAAATTAATATGATAAAACTGATAAAATTTCCAATATTAATTAGCAGAGAATGCTTTTGATAATAATTCAGCTAGTTCAGTAGGAAACAAAAAATTAGGTTACATTATTTATAAGAATTTTTTAATAATAGAATTTTTACAAGACCAATCATAAAATTAAAATCTTCACTGAAACTTTATCTAACTTCTCACCGCTATTGGGCAACGTTCCCAAAACGCTGGCAGCATTGCCACGTTGTCTTTAATTATATTAGCATAGAGATTTTCATTAAAACCTATCAAGGACTTTGTGCTACACGCAATTCACTTATAATAGAACCAGATATCTCTGTTACCTGCCACTTTCAATAAAATCAAAATAAAAATAACGATCTCCGTAGTCAAGTGGTTAGTCCACCGATGTAATTAATATTGAACACTTGGTCTTAGTCTTCATCGTTAGACATTTTGTAAGTCTCTAAATATATTATTTAGAGACTTACGACATGTCTCGTTAGTCTCCAAATATATCACGTTTTAATTTCCACCCGTTTACCTAATCTATCTTCACGGCTTACACGAAACTATTTTGATGTATTTTCTACGAACTTCTGGTCAAGCTTTGATACATAAATCTGAAATCAAGTGTTAAGAAGCTAGAATTGAACCCGAGCCAAGTCCCAAGCCCGCTAAGAGGACAGACTCGGCTTTTATCAGCTTGCGTCCACTGGCTTATTTGGTGTTATATCATCCACATAGACTCTGTCCAAACTGAAAACTTAAAGCTTAAGTCCGTATTATAGAACGAGACGCAAACTCTAATTAGGAAGTCAGTTTGAGGCACCAATAAGGGCGTGCCTCAGGGATCGATATTGAGACCATTGTTTTTCTCAATTTATATTAATGATTTGCCATACTTTACAAATAGCTTGTGAGACACAGTGCCATTTGCTGATGATACTTCATTATAAATATTAATGGTTGAAGAGGTTGAAAGAGAGAATGCCGATTCTTTCTCTCGCGAAAAATTCACTTTTATTTATATACTTACAAATGAGAAATCCATCTTGAAGCAGATGTAAGAAGTGAAGGTCAAAGTATTGTAAACTTGATAGCAGGCCCTTTTCAAAGCAATCCGTTTAGAAATACAGCCGCACTCCCGCGGGAGGAACGAGGTAATGGATAATTTTTCGTGAAAAAATGGTTTTTGCTATGACAAATGTTATTATCTCAATTTCAAATTGCCTGTCAAGAAGCATTACTCAGCGCCGACGCCGCGCGAGTACTTATTATCATGACATTATTATTCTTCGCCAAATTGGAGTTGTTGTCTGAAGCGTTGCGTTGGCGGCGCTGTGGTCTCGGCGCTGTGGTCTAATCGGCAGATCTGTAGTCGATTCCTTTTATCTACTCGTTCGAATTACAAAACCTACAGCTTACATAACGAAACTCATTTCTTTATATGATCTTTTAAATACATTCTGTAATAACGAAATGAAAGCAATGTAAAAGAAACTTTTTAAGTACATTCGAATTTTAAAACTGACAGCTGCTTCGTCATAGTATTTATAACGCAACTCGTTAGACTTTGTGAATTGTTAGAAATTTTTAAATATATTCTGTAATATCGGAATGAAGACAATGTAAATAAAACTTTAAAATAAATGGAATAAGTTTAAGTATCGATTATTATAAATACAATTGTATGCAATTTAATTAAACTCCATTTGTATAATTATGCCTATCTATTTGCTAATAGCACTACTATTATCAGAACGTTGTTTTACCCCAAAAGTGACGACTTGTGTCTGAACAAAAGGAACATAGTTGTTCTTTTCCAATAAGGTTTCTACAAACGCGTATAAAACTGTTTGGAAGTCTGAATATTTAAACGAATTAAAAGACATAGGTTTCTTTTTTTATAGCATAGGGCAGCAAACGAGCAAACGGATCACCTGATGGTAAGCGATAACCGTTGCCCATGGACACCCGCAGCACCAGAGGAGTCACAAATGCGTTGCCGGCCTTTTAAAAGGGAATAAGGGGGGAAGGGGGGTTGGGCCTCCGGTACCCTTACTCACTCGGCGAAACACAGTGCATGCACTATTTTACGCCGGTTTTCTGTGAGGCCGTGGTATCACTCCGGTCGAGCCGGTCCAATTCGTGCTGAAGCATGGCTCTCCCACGGTAAAAAACGTAAAGAATTCCCAATCAGATATTGTTACGTATTTATTACCTTGACTTTATTACCAACGAATAAAGTCTACTTTGGATTCATAAATCAATAAATGACCTGAATTATGAAAAAATGTGTAATTCCGCTACAGTTATGTTCCATAAAATTTATTTATGACTATAAATTGGTCTGATTACAATGTAGCTTAAACATGATGCTTTGTTCGAAAAGCTGTCATCATAGGAAATTTCGACAGACATAACACCATTAACTGGAACGTGAAAGGAAAAAAGAAACTTTTTAATCACATTTCCAGCCGTCAACCCTCATTATTTCGGTGTCCGAGACTTAACAGTTAATTAAGTCCCTTGAACTGTCCCAAAAAAGAATTAACGTGATAAGTATATTTAAAGACGTCGTAAGAATACACAGCCGATGTGATACAATCAGAAACTCTGTAATCTACTCATAAAGCGGAAATTGATGTTAACTTCGCCAAAACGCGATGGAACTTTTCCCGCTTAAAAAGCTTTTTAATGTTGTGTGCGGTGTGTAAATTTTTAATGTCCTTTTCATTTTTACGTTTTACCTATATACAATATGGTAATACTCCAGGAAAAAAGAATATCTAACTAAATTACAAAATATCTTACCGTGAGCCGTTAAGTGGGGTATAACAAACTGATAAGAGATCGGAGACCGATAGAGGCAAGAGATTTTTTTTTTTTTTTTTTATTGCTAAAGTTGACAAACAAGCAGGCTGCCCACCTGATGGTAAGTGGTAACAGTCGCCTATAGTACATGTGGTTCCCACGAGATTCGCAGCAAATCTGCAAACCTCATATGAACCACAGTGTACGTTGCCAACTTGTGACATAAGATGTAAAGTCACAGTACCCAGTAATTTCACTGCCTATCTTACCCTTCACGCCGGAACACAGCAAAGCGAACCCTGCTGTTTGGCGGCGGAAATAGGTAAGACGGAGGTACCCATGCAGACGACCCTGGTACAGAGTCTACCTCCTAGATACCGTAAAGTGCCATAATTCTCTCGGCCACTATTCATTTGCTATGTTAATTCAAAAATTATATAATATTTTAGGTTTGTTTGTATATTTGCAGACTGAGGGAAAAATTGTTAAGCTTCAGTAAATACTTTCGTATATTATATTACTTGATGGATAATGATGAAGATAATGAACACATTGATAAGGATACAAAGCTAGCTGTTAATGAGGGTAATAATGTAAACCAGATGCCTTTCTATACAGATTGAATAAGAAAAGTTAATTTTTAATGTTTTTAATGAGATAAAGTAAGAATATTTTAATTAAAGATCAGTGAAGATGGCCATCTAGTATATAACACTTCAGATAGGGGCACCTAAAGTGCCAAAATTGGCTGAATTACAGTTAAAAAGAGACGTTTTAATTATACAAACAGGTTTACGATTTCGTCACATTTCAATAAATGAGTTTAAGATCTCGAAACGTAGAGTTTGTGATTTCCGAAAGAACACAAACTACACTTTCGTTTTCCTTATTTATTTAATAACCAAGAGAGCAAGCTTTGCTTAATTTTTACACACACGTTAAAAGACTAAATTAAGGAATAATATAGTTTTGAAGGCAACAAAATAAGTTGTCATAAAGTTATTGTCAATAACGTACAAAATTCAGCTGTAAATCAATATATTCCTTCTGTTTTGTAGATATGTATTTATAATCAAAATTCTGTTTTGGAGATTTGAATTTATAATCAAAACTTGCACTTTAGGATTAAAAAGTAAAGCAAAAATTTCTATGGCGCTTAAATTTAAAAAGTTTTAATTACCTACCTATTTGGTCAGATTAAGAAAGATAATATAATTATATATTAGTATCCCATGATCATCAACCAAATGTCAAATTTAATTAATTATAATTACTTTAATCAATACACTCCTTTGTACAATCCATTCTTCTCTTGCCTTCTCTTGCCTAGTAGGTTGAGTTTGAAAAAAATTAGGCAACTTGTTCTTCGCAAAGATATGTTGTTATTATATGTTATACTAGTATTCCGGTAGTAACAGTAGCAAAAAAATATTTTATTAATTGCTAGCTATTTTAAAACTTAATCCAAATATTTTGGATAAACAAATTATTTCTGGCAATTTGCTTTAATCTAAAAATAGTAGTTTCAATTTGGTAGCACAATCCCCATCTTAAAAAAGTTTCAATTTGACAACTTGAACAATTTGAAAAATCCCCATTAACAGAATTATCCGCCATTAATTGAATTCATTTCTTACATAAAAAATTAGATTAATGAAAAACCTCTCGACCGATTTTGTGCAAACTTCACATAAACCATCTATAAAATATTCCGCACAAAGCCTAAACATTTGGTTTGGATAGGTGAGCTCGTTCTTAAATTATAGAAATACAATGAAAAGGGGCATTAATTTTTACATTTTACGTATTAATGTGTTTATTTTGTAATATATATATATTTTCCCAGTTCATATGCAATACTTTCATATATACATTACGAATGCATAATAGATGAAAAGATCACTGGCAAATATTTGGCGTTACATTTCTGCATTTCTGTTATAAGAATTACAAAATTTGCGGTGTTTTTCTAATAAAATTTTCCTTGAATTGAGTGGCCCCGCCAGCTATCGCCTACTTTTCGCATTTCAAAATTTGCCTGGAAACTTTACAGAAACTCCCGTGTAAGTGGTACCGTGGAAGTTTTTCCCTTGCACCCGAAATTATGTTCAGATTGGTCCGCGTGAAGTTTTGCCGAGACTGCTGTTAAAGGTTCCCAGGAACACTTCCTGTGTATTAAAATATCGGGTGGTACCAGTTTTCGTGTAGCCAAAGTATGGTTAAGTTTTTAAGTTTTTCCACTTTATTGGGAGTAAAAAAAAAAACAATGTTACAATGTGACTTAATATAGTTGAAACAATATTGGTAATCTATACTAATATTATAAAGAAGTAAAGTTTGTGTGTTTGTATATTTGTTAATTGTAAGGGGTAATCTCGGGATCTACTGGACCGATTTTAAAATTCTTTACCAATAGAAAGCCACATTATTGCTGAGTGTCATAGGTTATATAAAAACCGAAAAATAAAAAGGCTTTTACGTGGTAGCCGTTTCGCAAAGTGAATCGGAGAAAGAACGGTCGAATGAAAGCGTTTCTTACGAATGCTGCCTTAACTATAAAAGATATATTTTTTGAGTTCTAGAGAAAAAATGTGGAGCTTGAAAATGCCTACAAAAAAGTCAACGACAGCATATGTCTACTTTTATATTTAAATTACAAAAAGTATATTTTTTACATTAGCATAGACAATTTAATTTTTTATATTAATAAAATAATTCAAATCATTAGGTCATATTTATTAGTCATATATTCCGAAAAATTATGAATCTATGAAAACAAGTAAACTCATCGTCATAAGTGTGAAGGACAAAGCAGCGGACGGCGCGATGGCTTCGGGTTTAATTCGTTTCGCGTTCGTGCTCGCTTCGGGGATTATTAATATTATGCCCAACGAAGTGGGCACGGGTCAGCTAGTTTATACATATAAACAAAACTTGAAATGTCGTCGATCTGTGTCTGTTTGTTCTGGCTAATCTGTAGCATATGTAATAAGGAGTAACATAGGTGTAAGAGTAACTTTTATCTAATATTAGATTATACATATAGTCTATATATAAAATGAACTGCTGTTCGCTAGTCTCGCTAAAACTTGACAACGGCTGGACCGATTTCGGTCGTAGAATCTCTAAGACTTAAAACGTGAATAAATATGAAAATACTCCAAATTAAATAAGAACAACCATTACCATAATATATACAGTGTTTTTACCTATAGTAATATTAAAGAGGAATTGTCGTATGTATGTAAAGAACAAACTTTAGCTGGGTTTTTATCCGCACTTACCTTCACAAATGTCCTACTGTGCGTATCCCTGATAGCTATAGGCTGTATTATATTTTCTGTCGCGGGTGAATATTTCTTTCCTATATGAAAATTCGCTAACAACTGCACCAAATTTCCAAATTTTGATGTTATCAAATTTTGATTGACTCCGATAGAGAATGTATTGTCACAATAAATTTTAATAAAACAACAGAAAGCACTCAAAAATCAAAATTAACTTTATTCTCATCATCAGCATCATCATCATCAGCCCCTCTTCGTCCACTGCTGGACATAGGCCTCTTCGAGTGTACGCCACTGAGATCTATTTTCGGCTTCTCGCATCCAGCTCCTGCCAGCCGTCCTGCGCAAATCATCACTCCACCTTGCCTGAGGACGTCCTACACTACGTTTGCCGTTTTCGGCGGTATCCACTCTAGAACACGTTTGCCCCAACAGCCATCGGTTCTACGGCTAACATGGCCAGCCCGCCACTTCAGTTTGCTAATCCTGTGGACTATGTTGATGACTTTGGTTCTCTGACGTATCACCTCATTTCTGATGCGATCCCTCAGAGAAACGCCGAGCATAGCCCTTTCCATAGCCCGCTGAGCGACTCTGAACTTGTGGACTAGTCACTTTATTCTAATATGACTTTATAGAAAACTCTTTTGAATACTCCAATTTTTTTTTACTACCACCCATTCAGAACGTATTTTTTAGCTGATTAGTAGGATGGGCGCAAGAAACTTATCAGCTTTATCAAAAGTAATAACAACATTTACAATAAATTATGTCGTTATCATAACTCGTATTTGTGTTTACAATTTATAGGGAAAACAAATATTTACAATTTACAATGTAATATCTTCCAATCAACACCAAGCATTAGCATCATTTAAATAATCATTGACTTTGTAATAGCCCTTACTCATTAACGTCTTTTTAACATGTGTACCTTGAACTTATGAAAATGTAATTCAGCTACACTATGTGAAATCTTGTGATAAAAAAATATACATTTGTCCATAAACGAATCTCAAATTTTTTGTATCATATACGTTGGAACGGCAAGTAAAAAACATAAGCAATAAATTTACGCACATTGTTATTAAGCTAAGATTTTTTAAATGTAAATTGTAAAGAATTAGTCGTCTCTTCATATTTGTTATTTTATTTCCTACATCAGGAGGATATATGCGTTTGTATACACGAGATTGTCTGTGTTAAAGTTTTGAAATAGTGATGCGAACTAGTGATGTGCCGGATATCCGTATCCATATCCGTGTCAACAAATATCCGTATTCAGATTGTATCCGTGGACGATTCCGCTCACTGCATTTCTTCCCCGAAAACGGTAAGTTTTATGAAAAAATGTTGTGAACAAAAGTTGTAGCTAATTTTATGACAAACAACTTTTTCATTTACATTATTGCAAAAAATCGTTATTTCATAGTGAAAAATCAAAATCAAAAATAATATTTATTCAACATAGACCTTTACAGGCACTTATTGACGTCAACAAAACAACAAAAAAAAAGCTTAATAATAAAAACAAAAAAAAAACAAAAACCTTGTCCGTACGTACGAATAAGGAAAAAAAAAAGAAAATATATTGACTCGACACCGACAAAACAGCAACAAACGACTTTTTCAAAACTTTAGCGCCACCTAACGTTTGCAGTTTAAGACGGATGATGTTACTTCAATGAAAGAAGATGTAGTCCTGAGTGTCCTTAACAATTTAAAAACAAGTCGCTAGTTGCTGAGATAAATGTATTTCAATTTTTTTTTGGATTTTCTCAAAACAGCAGGAGGGAGGACTTCAGAAATCTGACGTAAAGCTTTTTACTTGCCCCTCTAACGATTCGTCAAATCAAATTCCGGTTTGTAATTTTTCGGAGGGACCGATTTTTTTTCTGACATATTGACTGTACTGTACTAGTCAAATACGCTGGTTAGTACGGATTTATTGTACTCGTATATACAAAAATTTATTCACAGGTGTATATAAACTTCTTTACGATGTTTTCCTTCACTCAGGAGCGTTTGATTATTTTTATACTATTTTTTAATTATATTATATTATTAGATTTTCTCTTATGTTGCTATTAATATTTTTTTTTTTACATGTAAGTTACTTTTCATAGCGTAAGTAGGAGACTGCGACAATGCAGGCGGACGAGCAAGGTCGGAGGGTTGCGGCCTCCTTCTGGAGCATCCAAAAGGAGGCCGCCGAGCGGGGTCGGGAGATTGCCGATCCCGCTCGAAGAAGATGTCGCCGGGCTCGGTAGCACGGCTGTGGCGCCGCCGCTGGTCGCCGGCGGGTGCGAGTAAGTCACACCCGCGGATACAGCGACCCGGGAGGGACCACGCCCCTCCCATGGCCGGGGTGCGTCGTCGGTTTAAGAGACCGGGGGAGGTAGTTGTCTCCCCCAAAGAGGGCTCTCCTGGGACATCGCAGGAACGTAGGCTGGGGGTTCCCGGAAGTCGCTTAGCGTTCCCGGGGGCTCCCTACATGCTTGAGGAAGGCCATCGCTGAGGTTTTTAGTGAGTAGGCCTCCCCCTTCTGGGGAGGAGAGCCCCACATACCCGTCGGCTCTTCGTCAGCGGAACAAAAAAAAGGTAGGCTGAAAGATATTTTTTTAGGAATAAGCCACACCTTTTGTTCGTTTCATTTATAATGTGTTCTCCATTTTTGTTTGAGTGTACATAAAATTGATAAGTAACTAAATGAAAGTTTGAAATATGACCTTCAGCGATAAGACGGGATTACCAAGTTCGCACAGAAAACATATTCAACACAGAGCTCAAGATTTCTCGTAAATATTTAACAATTTCAGCGCACTCGAGTCTCGTTTCCATGAAATATGAGTATATAAATTATTTTGAACTCGTACTAAAAAGTTCGTAGATCATACATAAAACTTTGAATTCAAATATACTTTAATATATATATATATATTAAAGTATATTTGAATATTTATTGCTGTTTGTTAAATGTCAAATCAAATTGTTTTTCACTACGCCTTCGGAGAACCCTATCATTGGAATTACCCACTGAGTTCTTCTCTTCTTTTCAATATTCTGGCACAGCTTATATAATTATATATAATAGCCCGCACATGTGCGGGCTAATAAAATTATGAGTTCATTATTTTTTTTTATTACTTTGACAGGAAACTTCATTTTCAAAAAAACGTCGTCGCATACTAGCATTTTTATCCAATGCCGTGCGTGTTTTCACCATTACAGAATTTTACTAAACCTAAACCGGAACAAATTCATACAAAGCTGTTGTTTCATTTGTAGATATTTTGTATGACTTACAAATGTTTCTAGGTCTATGTACATGTGTTCCAATGTTCAGACTCCATAAAACTAGCTGTTCGTTCTTGGGGAAATGTATATCTATGTTTAACAAACTTCCGCAAAGTCATTCCGTCATTAATTTGCCTTTATATAAATTTAAAATCCATATCAAAAAGACACTCATGAGTAAAGGTTATTATAAAGTAAGTGACTTTCTAAATGATCACACTATTTGGGAATAGGGACACTATTCATAGAGCCATGTTTGGTAACAACATTATTTATAATATTGTATTATTTTTATATGTGTATGTAAACATACATACGACTGTAATCGTATTAATATGATTGTATCTTATACTATATTGTATTTTTATATTATATTATTATAATTATTAATATTGAAAAGAGGAGATAAAAAATAGACCTTCAGAGTTTCTTGCCTGTTCTTCTCGAGAAGGCTCTGCCAATTTCCGAACAGGTGTCGAGTCGATATTTTTTTTTCCTTATTCGTACGTACGGACAAGGTTTTTGTTTTTTTTAAGCTTTTTCTTTTTTTTTTGTTTTGTCTGTTGACGTCAATAAGTGCCTGTAAAGGTCTATGTTGAATAAAGATTATTTTGATTTGATTAGATTTTGATTTTGTGAGATTTCTATGTTTGTGACTGCACCCAAGACACAGGATAAAAATCTTAGTGAAGAACGACGAAGTTTTCATGCCTTTTCATTTTAGTCAGCAACAGTGGCGCCAGAACCACCGGTGCGCACTTATTAGTCAAATCAAATACCTTTTAACTTTAGAAGTGTTCGACTTAATATATTCTCAGAATCAGGCAAATTGTGTTCGTTTATCAAGTTCAAGGTTCACGATCAAATCAAAAGTAATAAAATGTTATTCTTCTGCATTTTTATGTCTATATATAAAAATAATGTTAGGTAGTATCCAACGCTTTTAGAGACGGTTGTATTGTCTCATAGACAATTATAGTACGATAACACAATAAGAGGAATCTAAATTATCAACTCACTCTCAACCGATTTCGGAGTTTTATAACATAAGCGTTTAAACGTTAAGCGTAGACACAGGTTTAATTTTCCATCTCCCGTGAGAATGTATCTAAACGGGACACCGAAAATTGAAATCAGAAATTCAAATTAAGCCGAGTGTCCCCATTTGAGATTCGAACGTCGTAAAAGTACAACCCTTATACATACCTACGCACGACATTTGACGAGATGAAGGGTATTAGATTTAAGTACTGGTAAACTCAGAACGGTAAGTACTGACGATTGGCATCACCATTTAAATTAGCAAGGGTCTCAAAGGGTTTGAAAGACGTGATTCAAAATCAGACACAAAAACAAAAATATACCCTTCAAATAGGTTTTTTACAATTACTTTTTACTAGAAAGATGTGGAGATGCTACGCCATTGGTTCACAAGTCTAAGGCGTGAGATCTTGTAATGAAAAGAATGAGAATAAAAAAAAATATTCCTTTACAAGTTTAAACAAGTTCACATCATATCTATAAAAGTTATAGTTCCATTAGGTTATTTACTAAAGTCAAAATATTAGGCAACGTAACTAAATATTGAGTTATTAAAATTAATCCCAATTGTATATTTATTTTACATAATTAACTATAGAATTTGTTAAGAAAATAGGTTGCGAATGTGTTCAAAGATGGCGGAATTGAGGTTTGAATGTAGAACTTGAGTATTGGGTGTGGTGTCGGATATATTTATATTATGACCAAAAATAAAAAAAAATAAGATTAACTTTATTAATCACCTCATTCCATATCAAACCTTCATAGTCTATGTTGCATTAAAATGTAATTTCTCATGCTTTAGTTACTGAACAACATTTTATTTAAATTTGTTCAGTATTTTAGGCTTAATTGTATTTGAATTGCACTAATTTATACATCTTAGTAGTTATTGATATATCTATGGAATTAATTCTATGAAGCACAAAACTAACTTCAGATAAACGTTAGATTTATTTATCAATCGAGTTAATTAATAAATTCTACTTTTTTATAGCTTGGTGTCTACGACAGTATTATATTTGTATTACGCGCAATTTATTTCGTACACAACACAAAAAAGATAAAATAACGGCATATAAAAACGGAAATGTATTGCAAATTTATATTTTTTGACATTATTTTTTTTCGTAATGGTGGGTACTTTCGGGGGTGGCCATAATCAGAATTAATGTTAAGGCTTTGGTGTAATGGCGTAACGGCCTACCCGCCATCAGATGACCAGCGCCCTGCGGCTTTCGGCACATTAACATTTCAGCACAATGGAATAAAGCGTATATATCCTGTGCTTAATATACTAAATAAGGCAGTATTTAATTTATTAATTTCAGGGTTGATCTACCGAATTTAATATAATAGGGTATTTCCCTCTATATTAGAAAAGATCTAAAAGCATATAATTATGATAGCTTATGCATTAAATAGTCGGAACCATCATGTTAAAGTACATAAAATAACAAAAATAATATAAAAATTAGTTTCAAAGTATTCACTTTTTTAATCTATACGTAAAACAAGAGCGAAACATAGGCCGCCATGTCGTGACGTCATAAGGTACTGTAAACTTATGCGTGTCAATGTCATTATGAATCATAGTACGTATTAAAGCCGCAAAACAATAAAAAAAGAAGTTTGTAGGTTTTTTTAATGTAAGAGAACGTTATAAATACGTAAGTTAAATTGAAATCGCACGTGAATCACACTATGTAAAGCAGTTTTGTAAAAGGAGATAGTACGAATTTACCAAAAATAAATGCAATGGTCGAAAAATTCTTTGCTGCAAATCCCGACTTTTGTTCTGCCGAGTTAAGGAGTATTAAAACATCGATGTCAGTGTTACTCTTTTATTATTATTTCTTTATTAGTTGTTTATATATAAAAGATAATAAATAATTTTTAAAATATGAATATAATAATACATAGCATCAAACATAGAGCTTTGTTTATTATTTACATGCCGCATTGACGTCATCGCTACAGAGTAACAACTCGTGCGGCGCCTTCGTCTAATTACGCGCGAAATTTGAAAATATCAAATTTTAATGCAATTTTTATAGTACTTAACGAGTGTATAAAATTTTTATATTTTAAGTATATGGTTTACTGACACGCAAGGATCAAATTAAGATTCTTTTCAAAAAAAGATTAATTCCCTATTGTAGGGACACCCATTGCGGAAGGATAACTTTTATTTCTATAACTAGCTGATGCTTCGTCTGCGCAGGATTAGTATCTCGAGTAGCTAATATTAGTATAACGTATTTTATTATAACTTGTAGCCTAAGTGTTATTCTGATGCATAAACTATATTGTTGCAAAGTTTCATTAAAATCTATTCAGTGATTTTTAAGTAACACACATTCAGACTTCCAAACTATCGCGTTTACAATACGGGGGACAATTCACACAGTACTTTTATCAATTGTAGTCTACGGGTTATCCTTTAAAGTGTACGTGTTAGCTTTATAAATGTAAAAAAGTTTTATTAAAATTCATTCAGTAGTCGTTAGGTGAAATATTAAGAAACATCCACACAGATACAATAATATTAGCACGATTAAACTTCTAGCGAGTGTAAACTGGGTTTTTTAGCAATTTAAAGACTTTATTTTGTTACTATTTTAAAGTTGGTAGACTAATTTTAATTCGTTTTTGAATAATAATAATAAATAAATAAATGTTAAACATTTCTCACACTTACACCAACTTGCCTAGCCCAAAGTAGGCTGATATACTATGTAAGAGTCGCAGTTGCTGTATATGTCTGTACTAATTTAATGTGCCCATTTCCAATTGACTAGCTGAAGAGTGTAAGATATTAGTGGCAGAGCAAGATATAAGCGACTATTGTACTCAAGGCGTGGACAGACGATTTGGTTCGATGTAGCCTGGTGAGCAGTGTGAACAACTTATAATAAGGGTGCCATCACACTGACTCAATCAGAGTTTCAGATGGATGCAAAATAAAACCACAAACAATTTACCAAAATAAGCATGCATGTAATTCTTCTTCTGAACAATACATATATGAGTTAATGAACAAATTTTTCTTCGTAAAATTTTAAATGTTTATTTAAATGCAAAAAAAATTGGCTGAGAGCTATTACAAATAAATTCTTAGGACGTAGCCTTAACCAATAAATTTAAATTTCAAAAGTAGCTGTAGCCAACCGCACAACAGAGTCAGCATCTACCTGTATAGGCCAGCTAAGGCACACGGAATGGAAATACAGGTTCTAAGTAATTAATCCTTAGGAAACACTCTTTTTTTTTTTCTCAGGAGAGGAGGCTGAGAATCCTCATGGATACCAACGCAACAGGCAAGCAGGGATGCGTTGATTATGTCGGACTCCTGGTGAATCGAGGCGGCTCGACCCAGCAGACCTACCGACTAAACTCAGCCTAGCCTTGGCCCTAGTGGCCTTACGGCTTGAACGGAATGGTTGGCGCACCCTCAGGAGAGGGTACGTCAGCGCTGCCCTCCGAAGAGGACATATGCGCGAAAGAAGGCTCGGTACGCAAAAGTGGGTCCGGCCTTGAAGTGATGGGGCCTACTCGTACATGTGCAGCAAGCTGCGAAGTATGGACTAACTAAGGGATGGCGGCGCAGATGCCGCCTCTCGCAAGGCTTGAAGAGCCAGCGTCAATGAGTCGGGAGGGTCAGAAATGACGTGTCTGGGTCGACGATATTCGGTATTACGCGGATTCAAGCTGGTTATGAGGTTACCATGAGGTGGATTGACGTGATGAAAGAGGATTAGGATTGTCTCACGTTGCACTCCCAATATATCATACTCCACGTTTTTCCTAAACAGATGCGGCTTGATGGCTTTCTTAGACAACATGACCTGAGGATATGCTACATATTATGCTACTAAACGAGTCAAAATTATACCATAGGTTGGAAACCCTGGAAAAGATGAAAAACAACAGTTGAAATTGGCATCGGCCATTATGGAGAACTACCACGAGCTAATCCAATATACAAGTCAATTACACTTACCGTTTTTTAGCGGGATTAAGAACGAGATTTTTACAAAAGAAGAAAAATGCACCCCATTTGGGTAAAAAAAAACAACGTTACAACTATATGTATGTAACATATGGTTTGTGTTATGGAATCTAAGGTAACGGATAGACAAAGATACCGACACCTTGAAACCTACGTACTAACCTTTTTTTTTTTTATTAATGTCTGGAAAATGCGTTACGCATACCCCGCGGCTCGGGAACTCCGCGGGGTTATGTCGGACTCTCCGCGCGCTTGGGGGCCGAGCGCCAGCCAAGTGCGCGGCCTACCGACTAAAAACCAGACAATGCCCCTCAGGGACGCCTTGGCAGGAGCGCATCAATCGTCGACGCATCCGCCCCCTCATCAGACGAGGAGGAAGACACGTCGAGGAGAGCAGCATCACTGCCTGACAAGGTGATGGGAACACTTACGTACACTTCCACGACCTCGTCGGCGTCATTGGCTCGCCCGTGGCGAGCCCCTCTCACCCCCTCGTTTTGCTGGGGGGCCGTCGATCCCCCGGGACATCCAGGGGATCGTCGACTGACGGCGACCTTTGAATAGCAGGAATCAGCCTTCCCGGGCCTGGTCCCCGCTGGTCACCGACAGGAGGAAGGAGGCGAGCGAACTCGCGCCTCCTCCGCCCTGCACGCCTGCGGCGGCATGCCGGAGCCTCGGGATCCGCCTCCCTGGCCCGCTCCGCCGCCTCCTTCTGCGTCATGACGTCGGCGCAGAAGGAGTTTACTAGCGCCCACGTCCTCTCCCCCTCCAGCATGGCGCGCACCACGTTTCGGAGGGAGAGATCGTCGCCTATCACGGCGACCAACTCGGCGCACCTACGTACTAACCTCAGGACTGCGGCGGTCGGAGATCATATACCTGGGTTTACCAATTTTGTATAGTTGGTATGTTTGGGTCTTGAGGAAGGATACGACTGCTGTTGTAAAATTAAACGTAAGAGGAATGTAAACCAACATATTATATTCTTTTAGTCTTATATAACTTATATATCAAAATGACGTTGGAATAAAATCATAAATGACATTACAAATAGTAATTTTATCATTCAGCTGGATAAAATTTTCTTAAACATTGGACGTAGACCAAAAATCTCCACATAGATCGTATCCCGAACTGCTAGCATCCAACGCTTTCTTATGAGCTTCATCAAATTCTCGTGTTTCTTTGTTGAAGGTCTTTTGAACAGTAAAAAGCTCTGCGACCAATTTACCCTTACACACTGCCACTTAAGGTTCACAATTCCTTGCGCTATGTCAATCCAGATTTTTTGCGGATTTAATAATTACTGAGATTCGTTCACGCAGAAAAACTTTGAGCATAACTCAAACTCTCCATTGCAATTAGGTAAAGAGCCTGCTAATTATGCTCATTGTAAATTTGAAGTAATTAATAATAATTCTTAACGATCTACTTCCAAATTTTGAAAATTTATTTAGC
This sequence comes from Scirpophaga incertulas, assembly GCA_036419045.1. NCBI lineage: Eukaryota > Metazoa > Arthropoda > Insecta > Lepidoptera > Crambidae > Scirpophaga > Scirpophaga incertulas. The sequence continues at coordinate 3,261,543 of CM071639.1, read as the reverse complement.
TATAAAATATTTTTAAATTAACTTAGTTTCATAGTTTTTGTTACGCTCAACTAAAACGAGCCCGGGGTCTTGGTGCGTGGAATTATGGACTCTAATACAATTAATAGATGATCGACTAACAATTAATTTATCCCAATAAATCATGCTTCAACAATCGTTCCAGGCAAGTCGAAGAGACCAGCCGCAGGATGAAAAACAAAGCACAATTCTTGATTAAGCCCTTTGCGCGAAAAGCTAGGTACATTTAAACGATAAATAATCCCACTCCATATTAACCTCTTTCATCCTACAGGAGTCGTTGCCGTTTACGTGTGGCGACACGTGTGCTCTCCGCCCATAAAAACGGCCATAAAATTATACTGGCTAATGGTGTAAAGGTATCTTGGGCTGGTTACAGATGTTGTCTTGTTTTAATATACAAGCTAAACCAAGCAAGGGGGAAATTCGCTATGAGTAAGGAAATTTGAGAAATTTATTTATCACATCTATTTGAAAAGTGATCAGATTCGGTAAGATACGCATATTCAAGGATTAACACAGATTTATTTAGGAAATTTATTCATCACATCTATTCCAAAAGAGATCAGATTCGATGAGACACTCATATTCAAGAATTAAAACTGTAGTGTTATTCCTTAAGGACTGAAAGTGACTTAAGACTAAAAGTTAAATTTAGAATGTGTATGTTGTCAGTAAAACTTCCAATCAACAAATGGACCGTAACAGGTTACATTAGATTCTAGAGACATAAAAATAATTAACTATATATACTGCAATTATACCGCAAGAGTAAAAGTGAATGATGCATTAACTAGAGCCTTCCAGAATGTTACGCCTAAGCCTTGAAGAATTAAAAAAAAGTACATGAGCTGATGTTGATGAAATATTAGCTAATTAAATAATTATGGATTCTACTTTAGATTCCATTATCTTTCACCATAAAAACAGTTCTTTGTTTCTTTAATGACCCACCTACTATTGGTACATTTAGTTTGTAATTTTAAAATTATATAAGCAGTAACAAAACTTAAGTAATTTGTCAGCACTTTCTCTGTACATTTACTTAAAATTACACACGAGTCATCATCATCATCATTTCAGCCAATAGACGCCCACTGTTGGACATAGGCCTCCCCCAAGGATCTCCACGCTGATCGGTCCTGCGCTGCAAGCGTCCAGCGCCTTCATCAAATCGTCGGTCCACCTTGTGGGAGGAATACCAACGATGCGGTGTCCAGCATATGCCTGCCACTCCAGGACCTTTCCGCCCCAACGGCCGTCAGTCCTGCAAGCAATGTGCCCCGCCCATTGCCACTTAAGGTTCGCAATTCTTCGGGCTATGTCGGTGACCCTGGTTCTTCTGCGGATTTCATCATTTCTGATTCGATCACGCAGAGAAACTCCGAGCATAGCCCTCTCCATTGCCCTCTGGGTGACTTTGAGCCGCCTTATAGGGCACATACGAGTATTTTGCCGGTTCCCTTTATGTGTAAATCAACTATGTGTGGTAATGATGTATTTGCCATATGCCTACAAAAATATTAAATATATAAAAAAAAACTCATTTTACACAAACTCTTGACCTCTTCATCTCATTTCTGATAAGTGGTGATAATGCAGACTGCACTCTTTCTTATCTCTAACTTTCAGGCCGATAAATTTAATTGAGATGGCCGTAGTTATTCGGACAGCTTTAGAAGCGTTAGCACGTTGCAAATCAAATTATAATATTCTGCCCTGAATGGAATCGAACATTGGAACTCTTACATTTTATTAATCATAAGACCACGGATACGGTTGAATTTATAGTAACAAAAAAGTAATTATATGACTGAATAATTTTCTTATAAAGTTGTTAGATGAACGACTTCACATGTTTGTTGAATGAGTGTAATCAATAAACATAATTCTATGTAGTTTTTCCAGTCGATTGCCATTGATAGTTTGTTAGTCCACAAATTATTCAAATATACAGTCAATATTTTATACCAAACATACTGCAAGAATTCTTCTTTCATTATCCAAATTTTTAAGTCAGTCCAGATAATTTCTATTGAATTAAAAGAAAAATGAGATTTTCGAATATTATAAAAGTAAGAAAATCAAACAGCGAAACAGCGAAGTAGGATCATATTTTTACAAGATTTTAACTTTACTATAATGCGGAGAGTTTATTAACTCGTAAATATTGATGATCCCGTGAATACTCGGAATCTGTTCCGGCCGATATCGAATATAGTACTTAATAACGAACAAAGTACTTATCCTGATAATTGGCCGCGAATTAAGCAAGAATCCCGACAGTTGAACAAATAGACGGCGACGTCATACACAGACGTTTTGCAATAAGGTTGTCACATTGTTACATCATTCGTAATATATTGATTTAAAATTATAGAAACAATAACATAATGTCAACTGGAACTACTTAACATCAAAAACAGCAATTGATAATTATAACTAGCTTGTCTTAGATTAGGACAATAACAAAATTTTATGTGGGACGCGGATAACGCTGCAATGCGATGCAATGATGAATAATTTTATTATACTGTTAAGAATTACTTAAATGATAACAATGTGTGAGGATTAATTTTAATAACTCATTAGTTACGTTTCCAAATATTTTGACTATAGTAAATAATATAACGAAACTGTAGCTTTTATAGATATAATGTGAACTTGTTGTAATTTGTAATGGAAGTTCGGTTCAGACTATTTATCTGAGGCCAGCTTCTAAATGAAGATTCTGAAAAAATACAGAATGCAAAAAAAAAACGGGTCTTGCTTGCTTGGTTACATAACAGGTCTGGTGGGTTGTGCATCAAATGTTTGATGTGCACAAGTGACTGTAAATATTCTATTTGAAGAATACATTTTTTATTTTGCTTTTATTTTCAGAGAATATAACAACATAGCATTTCAGATTGTCCTAAGATAAAACAATATTAGTGCAAATAGCCATTATTATTGCTAGATTTTTTAATATTCTATTACATACGTCACGTGATGATACCGAAGAACCTCCAATTTTGTCTTTTTTCCAAGCTTTAACAAATTATAAAGGGTGCAATTACCTATCGTTAACGTTGGTAGAAACTTCTAAGTACGTCTAATTAACCATTCAGCCACGGCGCGGCCTGCATTTTAGCGGGCCACACGCCGTGGGATGTCGATGCAAAGGTCCATGCGGCTGTGTATCGACATCGGGTCGCGGCACGTGAGCTGTGATGGAGGAGTGGGTTAGACGCCGGCAGGGCAGCCTCTAATTCCGCATGGTGCAGATACTGACCGGACATGGTTGCTTCGCTCACTACCTGCACCGGGTCGCACGTCGAGAGGCAACGCCGCGATGTTAGCACTGCGGCGCTCCCGACGACACGTCCGGTCACACGCTGGCTGTGTGCTCGGCGTGGCAGCAACAGCACAACAACCTTAGTGCTGCGATGGGAAGCAGCGACCTCTCGCTGCCGAGCGAGGTCGTGGCCATGCTCCGCGGTGAGGCGGAATGTCATCTCGCAGAAGGAGGTAGCGGAGAGGGAGCGGGAGGAGGCGGGGACACGCAAGAGCGGTGCTCGCCTAATGACCCTACCGCGAGGCTATGTGCGCGTCTGGCTACCGCGGACGCCGTGGTGATGTCTCTCCGTTTCGGGGACTGGCCAGGGGTTCTCGGACAGTCCCTCCCTTGGCGTTGGCTTTACCAGACCTAGGTCGAGACGGCCCCGGAGCATATGGCGGTAGAATCGCAAAAGCGCACCCCGCCATGTGCCCCGCACGGGCCTAGAGAACTCAGGGGGGTTTTAGTGGGTAGGCCGGCCCTGTCAGACTGGAGAGACCACACACGGCCGCGCCTAGCCAGCGCGGTGTCACGGTGCCAATGGTGCATTTCCCCTCTTAAAAAAGAAAAAAAAGGTCTAATTAACTACAATCTTCTAATAATTAGACTACATCAGTTGATGGTTTAAAACCAACTGGCGATTATTATCATCATCACTGCTGGATGTATCCGCTAAGTTCACTAAATCATCTACCCATCTTATGGAAGATCAACGCTGTGATGTCCAGCAAATGCCTGCCACTTTTTTTTTATTATTATTTATTACCAAAAAAACAATACATTTTCTTACAATTCTTACAATGGTACTATTAAAACCTCTCGGGTTTGTCTGTAGTACCAACTATGCTTTCGCGTTAACATGAAGCGAGAACAATGTTACAAATCATATATGTAGGTATTCACACAATTTTCTTAAGCCTAATTCCAAAAAATCGAACAATGATGTTACACAGATCAACAATTTTTAAGCCTAATAGTATTAAGTGTAATAACAAAGAGTCGACAGTGACCAGTGTTTTGTCAGTACTTATATCTATTATATATAATTATATATATACACATACACAGACACACACACATATATATATATAACTATATTAGGACTTTAATTATTCCAGAAAGTAGTTTTTCAATTTGTGTTTAATGTTGATTTTAGTAATTGCGTTACATATGGAGGTAGGCAACAAATTAATCAAACGTGGTATTTGAAACGCACTCGTCCACTCACCGTAGTAGTTACTGGCAGATATGGTAACTTGAGATACTACAAGGGAATTTACAAGTCTTGTTTCGATTTTAATATTTTATATTAAAAAAATAATTTACAAGTAACCATTTCCATTAACATTTCACATTATATAAAAAACGTTAAATTAAATTTTATGTGCTTATTCAGATTTCTTCTCATTTTGATATATAATGCTGTTGTGACTCCAGCTTCACTAATCGGGAAAATAAGAAGACACAAAAAGTTGATAAGCTACGTGGTCGAAATGCATAAAATCACGACAAAGACAACTCTGTCTTCCGAGGCGTTACTCTCTAAGTCCTCTATTTCTCTATATGCCATAATAACTTACGTTCCGCAGCTCGACCGCTTCTACCTTATAAGTCCTGGTAGCTTGGCCATACCCTCATACAATAAAACAGGGTCAAAATTCCGAAAGTCATAGGTGCCTTAACCGGATATTGTCCCCTATACAGGCACCTCTTCACAATTGGTGTGACGGACAGCTCTCTATGAAGAGGATGTATGGAGGCAGAAACACCACAACACGTTCTAATGGAGTGCAGTAGCGTGGTCGAACAACGGGCACAACTTCTCCACTCCAGTATTCCTACCGGACGTAGGTATGCAGAAGCTCCAAGAGGCTTCTGGAATTCTGGGAACACCTAAGATGGTGGGAGTAATAGTGAAGTCATCCAACATAGGAGGCACAATTATGAGGATTAAGAGGCACATATATATATATATATATATATATATATTTGTCGGAGACGGTCATTAATACAGACACTAAACAAAACGGTAAAGCGCACTCTACCCTCAGTTTTTGATTTCGACAGAGTCGTGGTGGGACTGTCCCTAAACGCGAACGACTCACTCTGCATCAAGTCGCCAACCAGTGAAGACGTTAACACGGAACTGTCCTCCGTATTGCTTAGTGTCCTACTTTTGATTTCATATTAACTGAGTGCCAATAAGTGATTTCAGTTGACTTATTTTGTTATTCAATATAGTGCTAACCATATTGTCGCGTTATCATTTCACGATACCCAAGTCTGCCTACACGATGACTGACAGTTCGGATCTAAATCCTGACGCTCCTACATATTTATATGGGACAGTTTATATTATAGTTTGGCGAGCGGCGATCAACTCCAAAATTTCGATAGCATTGTTCTCCTTAATTAACGAGCTGGCCACGAATATACAAGTTTTAGAAAAAGTTAACGATGAAAATCGCCGCTAGGGGGCTCTGAAGTTTTGGTGAAAAATCCTGGTTTACGGTTTCACTGTGAGGATTCACAGAGAAACCTTAGTCAGCGCTAGCTGTCATGAGTTGCTTAACCACAATGGATTACGTCTGCATAATTTGGGGTACAAGTATTGCAATGTGGTATAAAATGCTTAAATCAGAGGAAACCTCAATGTAACCACTACACAGTAATTTAGGAGTAATAGCGTGGTATGTGAAGAGGCGGAATGAAACACTTGTTATGGTTAAAGTAAAAAACCACCCCTTCTTGCATATGATTGCAATGGAATAAGAGACGGATAATAATGATTGTAAGGCAGTCAAAACAGTTTCGAATTTTGCAACATTATGCCTTCAAGCTTCGAGTAAATATTAATTATTAACTTAGATAGTAAACCTTAAGGGAAGATCGAACGTTGCGTAATAAAATCTTAGGGGTGAGTGTAAAGATCATTATGACGATAGCGAACCCGCATATAAATAGCTGCTAAAAAAAGCAATACTTCTGCATCTTATCTGGTAGTTCTATGCCAATGAAAGACATTTTATTTTTGGGTGTTACTTACGACCGATCGCGTGAAGAAAGATATAAATGCGAATAATGGTTGCGAGGATGGCGTATGATGGAGAGGAATCGATAAATTAAATGTGTTGTATTGACTCCTCTTTAGGGTGGGGAGGGAAGAGTGATGCTGATGATGATGACTTTGGACTAATTCCACCAACATTGCCTTACCATAGGACAATCCTAAGTTACCACTTCATACCTTAACAGAATCTACAGCGTGTCACTTAAGACTATCCTAACCTCAGGAAACTAGTTTTGGTCAGTAGTAAGTTCGATAAATTTAATCACATACGAGACGAAGAAAAAGTATAATATTTATTTATCAAGGAAAATTTCGTTAAATATCAGTTACTTTAAGTACGTGAGATTACAATTATTTTCATATGAATTGAACGTATTGAGTCTATTTGGTACAGTAGAACATATATAAATATATCATATAAAACGCTATGAATTTAAGAATTATTTTAAAAGTTGAGATTTCGGCTAAATAACCTTTAGGATAAAATTTAAAAATAAAATGGATAACAATTTCCTTGAGCTATTATATACCTAGCTAAATACATATATTTTTATATGCTTTGTTCTGTATATATTAAATAAAGATTAATTTTAAATAACAAAAAAAAATAGAAACAATAACTTTAAGCACTTAACAAGTGATAACCTAATTCTAAAAATAAACTAAGCCTATAAACAAAGGGATAAATCATTCTAAACTTATTTTATTACAAAATATTAAACTATACAATTTAAAATAAATAAAATCGTCAATAACATTTATTTATGTAACTAATTTGGTAAATAAATAAACCGGTTATATTCATCTGAAGTAACCAAAGCTTCTGCAAGATGGCGTTAAGTTTTCAAAAATCAAGAAGCACGTTTAGATGTCAAGTCACATAATACAGCTGTCCTTTCAATTCAGAACCCAATACCCAGGTCCCGGCAGATATAGACAAGGTAGAGGTATCTTTTTTATCTCTTCTGGCTTGCACGACTTGTGCATTAGCCACAAACAAGGGTAGAGGTATCTTGATGATTATTATAAAACTGAAGTTGTCAGCTTGCATTTTACATAGTTAATATTTATAATTTATTTTGCAATTGAGGTTTGCATAGAAGACGCGAATATGAAAAATTTCAAAAGAGGACATTATAAATAGAATATAAAAGAAAACATTTTGAACTATTGTTTTAAATAATATTTGATGTTCAAAATCAACAAGTATTTTTAGTAAATAAATAAAAAAATAATTTCTTACACTTACACCGATTAGCCTAGCCCAAAGTAAGCTCTATAAGGCTTGTGTTATGGGAGCTAGGATAACGGATAGACAGACATATATTATACTTATATAAATATTTTTGATAGAAATAAATAATAACTGCCATGACTACGGAGGTCGTCACATCGTATTTTATTAGGTTCATAAATATTTAATAAATTATCATGAGAAATTTAACATATTAATAAAAAATTTATACCAAAAACTATAACAGAAAATTAAATACAATAAAAAAAAATCTTACCATGCGACCAAAACTAGTGTATAATTAATTACGCCTGTAAATTTAATTAACAGAATTTAATGCGTATTTGGCATCCTTATTTTATATTTAAGTATGGATTCCTTTTATGTCGGACGGGACGTTTGAATGATTCACTGACTGTGGTGACTAATTATAAAGCTAAGCACTATACTTGTCGCTGCTATAAATATGTCGGGTTTAGTTGATTCAGTGAAGCGAGCTCTCCAGGGAGCGTCAAGGATAATGAACTTGGATTTAATCTCCTGCCTAATATGGACTCCTGGTACTAGGAACCCGAGTTGTAATCTTTTGTATTATATTCAATTCTATTTATGATTTATTAATAATAATATCCATTGTTTTTATTAATAATAATGTAATTTATGGTAATGATTCTGTTCACAATATATATATACTAGCGGACCCGACAGACTTCGTCCTGTCAAAAAGATTTGTACAGTGGCAGTTTTTTGTTCCTAATTATTTTATAGATAATGTCGCATAGCCAACCAAATCGCAAAAAAAGTCTAAATGACCATTTTGTGGCTATTCAATTTTGGAACGTGACATTAAATCCTCCAACGATGTATTCTGTGCTCCAACGCACGCACGCACACTGTTTTGATAGATATGATTGAATTTCAACTATATGTAGCGTTAATAAAGCGCAAATTGACTCTTTGATGTTAGGAACACACCTTCATTGCTTAGACAACAGTGAGTGCTTGCAATATGAACTTTATACAATAACAATAAAGCTCAATTCGACTGTGCGTTTTAGTTAGAAAACGTTTGCATGGGAAAATAAAAGGGCTGTTTTTAGGGTATTTCCGATAATTATTCGAATTTTCCTCATTGTAAAAACCCTCCTTGAACTTCAACGAACATTAACAAAAAAGAATTGGCCAAATTGGTCCAAGCGTTGTTGAGTTATGAGCTTACCAACACATTTTGCGATTCATTTTTATATATAAGACTAGCTTTCTGCCCGCGGCTTCGCCCGCGTGGATTTCGGGATTGGGTGTATATAGAGGGTTAAGGTCATAGCTTTTGCCCACGGCTACATATACGCGGAAGTCGGTTTATGGTGCGAAGATTTTATCGCGCTTCCCGTGGGACTATCCGTTTTTCCGAGATAAAAAATGCCGCGAAACTCCTCAAGAATCACTCTATCTATTGATGAAAACCGCATAAAAATCTGTGCAGTAGTTTTTGAGCGAAGCCTTTATTGCGCATCCCGTGGGATCTGTCGATTTTTCCGGGATAAAAAGTAGCCTATGTTACTCGGGATAATGTAGCTTTCCAAAGGTGACGGAATTTTTGAAATCGGTCCAGTAGTTTAAGCGTGAAGAGGTAACAAACAAACAAACAAATAAACAAACAAACACACTTTCGCATTTATAATATTAGTTGGGATATATATTAATTACGGCAAAAATTTATATTCTATCAGAAGTCAATGCAATTAGCAATTAGTATTTTGAGTATCTTATTTAAGCATCCGATATATCTTTGTAACTTGTAGCCTATATATTTTTCTGATGTAAAGATATATATTATTGTAAAGTTTAATTAAAATTCATTTAGCAGTTTTTATCTGAAAGAGAAACAAACATATATCCACACAAACTTACGTGTTTATGGTATTAATTAGGGATAATGTTTTAATTATTTTATAATTACCTCATTATTAAACTATTTTGAAAGCTTACCTCTGTATGACATCATATAAATGAAATTACACTAAACAGTTACAATAAACGCGTCTGTGAGTGATCTAAAATATATCCTACAGTTATCTATGTAAACCTCAATTGCAAAAAAATATTAACTATGTAAGATGCAAGCTGACAACTTCAGTTTTATAATAATCATCAAGATACCTCTACCCTTGTTTGTGGCTAATGCACAAGTCGTGCAAGCTAGAAGAGATAAAAAAAAGATACCTCTACCTTGTCTATTTCTGCCGGGTTCTGGGTATTAGGTTCCGAATTGAAAGGACAGATATTACTGTATTATGTGACTTGACATGAAGATAGATTCGTGCAAATAATTAACTGCTGTAGATGTGACAGAAGTAATCAGGTCGTAACCCGACAAAATTCTTCCTTCGAAATTCTTCCTTCTGGGAAAAAGTATGTACAACTTATTCTGCTTAACCAGCAAAAGTAATATCTTACTTTTTTTATATCTTCTCGGAAATACTGTCCGTATCACGGATAATAGTTTCCATGCCATAGGCTAAGATATTAATTTGATTTATAAGCTTTTTTGTTATATGGCATATTAGTAACAAATTGTTATTCTTTGACATTGGATAAATCTTAATTTTTAATTTCGATTTTAGTCGTTACTTTGCTTAGATTTAGTTATTAATGTTTTATGTTAGTTATCCAAGTCTAGATGGTTTATTGGATGTGATGCCATGAATGTTTATGACCACTTAATCAGGACCACTAAACCAACAGCAAAAATATTTTATTTTATCTATTACAAATCATATGTATTGTGTTTAGTGTTTCCAAAACAGTTTCATCTACATCTCTTGCCTAATTTATAAATTGTCCAGCTTACTTACTCCCTTAGCCTTGGCCCTTGCAAACAACTATTACTTTGCAGAAAGGTCCAACGGCGCACCCTTGTAAAGCCCCCATTTTCCCAAAGTAACGTTTACTACACATTATAGTGGTCGCAAACATGTTAAGAGGGTTTTATTTTGTTAAAATAAAATAAATGAGTCCCGGTACTATTTTGTTGGTAAAAGATCGGGTTTATATTTACTGGTATTTGCAATAGATATTTTGTTTTAAAATATTTATTGTTGCATCGATCATACATACTTCAAAAGGTGACAATTTGATAGGCTCAACTGTTCGATACTTATAGTAAATATAAGAAACTGATCAAGAAATATCATATATATTAAAAACCAGCTTTTTGACTGTGGATTTCCCCATAGACTACATAAATTTTATCGTGGTAACTCCCATGTCTTTCCCCTGACTTCAAACTAAAAAAAACTACTCTGTTTTTGTTGGCAATTATTCAATAAATAATAATAGGGTTTTGGAGACACTTAGTGACGTCATCACATTTAAAATTGAGAAAATATAACGAGTAAAAAGCTACATATCTGAAAAACCTGTTCAGTTTCATTTAAGGTCGTCCTTTTTTTTAAGGCGGGATAATCTGTTTCAGATATCAAGAAGACAGTTGACTAATCTTCTTCTTGAGTTTGCCGTAGGATCCCTATTTGTTGTGTCGATTACCCGGTCAAATCTCCCTCCGAAACCTCTCCGCCCCTGTGGAAGGTTTATTCGCGATCGGGTTAAGCCCAATTCACCGAAATTACCTACGTAAGACAGGCCCAATGGTATAAACGAACTGGGACTTCGCCTTAGGAGGAAACGCCAGGCTACGCGTTTGCGATCCCCAGACGGGTGGCAAGTTTAAAGCCATATATCCCGGTCAGTAGTCAACTAGTCGAGCTGGCTTCATTCCCGTCTCTAGGGAAGTTGAAACTGCTTAGAAAAGCACGTCGTCGCTGAACGGAACGGAACGGGGCAGCAAGAGAATCTTCCTGCCGCGCCCGCTCCGCAACGTTTTTCTGCGAGATAACATCTTAGCAAAAGGAGGCGGCTGCCTTCCAAGCTATCACGCTGGCTGGCCAAAATATCAGCCAAAATCTCCGTTATGGCCCAGCACGAGAACTCTGGCATCGCGATGAGGTCGCCAGAGCGTGCACTCTACTAGAGTATGTGTGATGGAACTGCGGTATTTCCTCCCGACAAGCGACATGATGCAGGTAGTAACCGAAACCACCATGATCAGTCAGAACCTGTACTATCCGGAATGCGAGGTTGCTTAGCCGGCGCCCAACTCATTCCTCCAATACTGGACGTACGGCCTGAATCGTCCAAGTTTTTGTGGGTCATACAAAATATCTGTCGCGTGCAGGAATTGAAGCCACGACCCACTTCTATCTCAGCAGATGACCGACCACACAATACACAAAACACATCAGCAGATGACCGGGATCTTAGATTTTGAATTCCACAATAAAAGATAATTTTCACGATTATTACATAAAAAACCGATGACTATTTCTCAAATTGAAAACCTAATTTATTTCGAAAACGAAATTGCAATCAGTTTTTACGCACCTATTCGGCCAAAATGGTGTTTCGCTTACGCTAATTTTCTTCCTAATAAGGTGAGATTCAATTGAAATTTGGCGCGCTGGTTATATTAAATCGTAAAAGCAATGTAACGTCGTAAAAATCATTTATTACAGTATTATGCTTCGGTGTTGGTCGCAGTTGCAAGGCTTCCGGAGATGTCTTTAAAAGTAATCACGTTCTGAATATTTCTTCTGAAAAAAATAGACATTGAGGTTGAAACTTTCAAAATGGAATCGAAATAGAAGTCTCTTGATCATTTGTGTTGTCAACAATATCAAACACCTTATAGAAATAACGGTTTATTTATTTAAAGCAATGGGATACTAACGTGAGTTTTATGACTTGCGCTCTTCCCGACTAATTGAATACTGTCGCTGACCAAGTCGCATCTAATCATTACATTTTAAAATCAAATGTGCAACTGTGTTCCGCTACGTGATGCCATCTTTTTTTTTTGGACGGACCTATGCTGTAGCCTCAAATGGCTATGTTCAGCTTTGCAATGATGTGTATTTGTAGAAGGCGCACGAACTGAAGGTTCGACACCTAGCCAACTAACTACATCGGCGAGCCGGTGTCGTTAGGGTCGAGACAAGGGGAGTCGACGCAGCTTGAGCGCGCCGTCTAATGGCTCGAACGCTAAAGTTCGTCGTGTAGTGGTGGGTGAGAATCTACCCGGTACATGACGGTACCGGGTATATGTTTGACGGATGTGTGGCCCGGGTCTTCGCGCTCGCCGACGAGCGCGGTGAGTGAGCGAGAGACGTGGGTGTGTGGCGTGAGGGACGACGCGGTTGGTGGCCGGTCGTGCTGCCATCTATTGGGTCAACTTCACAAATAGAAAAGAGACAGTAGTCAAATCCGCAACCTATCATCATGGTATAACCTCAAGCATGTGAAGTAGAATTGCATATTTACATTACAATGACTGCATATAATAATTAAGGTTTTAACATTTGTGATAAACTTCTACAAAAATCTTTATAATAAACAAACATACATACGTGGGGGGCATTTCTCGGTAAGATTTATACCTGCCTAGCCTTTTTTTTTTTTTTTTTTTCCCCTGAGGAAAATGCATTAAATTGCATACCGGCTGTGGCGAGCCGGGGTTATGTGGGGCTCTCCTCCCCAGAAGGGGGAGGCCTACCCACTAAAAACCTCAGGGATGGCCTTCCTCAGGCATGTAGGGAGCCCCCGGGAACACCAAGCTACCTCCGGGAACCCCAGCCTCCGCTCCCCTGCCTAGAGGGGAGCCCTCCTCGGGGGAGGCTACCACTCCCCCATACCTGCCTAGCCTAGTAGCGAGTGTATTTGCGGTAATAGTCAATTGGATAATGCACGAAAACAACTAAAACCTAAAATATATTGTCAATAGCTACTTAATTATATTTATGTTAATTATACAGGTGAGACAAAACTAGGGCTACTGGAGGGAAAATATCTACTTTGAATATGAAATATAAATAATTATTACTCAAAAGAAAAAAAGTGAAAAAATAACTGAATTCAAAGATTTATTTAAAGGACCCTTAATAGCGTTGGAAAGTGAACTATCAAATGGAGAAATAAATATTCTGTATTATTATGATACAGATCGATACAATTCATCGAAATAAAATAATCTGTCTCATGAATAATAATAATTATAAATCTTTATTGAACGGGAAAAAATTGACGTGGATTTCAATTTTGAATTCAAATAAGTTTTACAACATTAAATGAAATACATCATCCCGCACCGAACTATGTGGTGAAACATTAAAATATTCTCTCAAAAATGAAAAAAATTGAATGAATATCAGTTGATACACAAGGACAGTGTTTAAGAGTAGGTACAGTAGGCGACACGCTAAGCCTTACATTTGCTCAACAATAAACACCGGTAAATTAATATTAACTGTGCCTCTTTGTGTGTTTTCTATCGCTTATACAACGGGTTGTGTTCCAAAGAATTATTCGACATGATGCCCACGGCCACATTCTACCATCGCACCGCTCGCCATCGGCAGGGTGTTCATCCTCACATGCTGGAGCCTAAATGGTCACGCACAGTGCGGTTTCAACGTAATTTCCTTCCGCGCGACGCTCCGATTGTGGAACGAGCTCCTGCTGAGGCTTTCCCGGGGGACTGCAGATGGGGTTCTTCAAAAGGGAGTAAATAGGTTTTTAAAAAGGTCGGCAAAGCGTTTGTGATGCCCCTAGTGTTGCAAGCGTCCATAGGCGACGGTGACTGCTTACCATCAGGCAGGCCGTAAGCCTTCTTGCTACCGTTGTAGTATAAAAAAAAAAAATTAAGCTTAAAATGTAAATGACGAGTAACATGACATGAACAACATCGAATTGTCACCTCGAAATATCTCTATGAAAGCAAACAAACAGTTCAGTAAACAAACAGATTTATTCTACCCTACTCCACGAAGCAATTCATATCCAAAATATATAACATTCAAATTTTTTTGGTAATTGGTATACTTCCAAAACGCATTTCATATATATATATATTATAGATCTTCCCATAATATAACTCCAGACTTGTTGTCAGCCATCTACGCAAGTTCTAGGCTAGCTCTAAGCTTCTTAAACGCTGTTATTGGAATTCTTTAGGTTTCCTCTTCATAATCATAAAATATTTATTCAAATTAAACCTTTGCAGACACTTATTGTTGTCAAAAAAAAATTGTTGTGAAAAAACTTATTTTCCAAGACTACAAAGACTTTACAATATTCTTTAATAATGAGTGTCTTTAAATATAACAGTAACTCTATACCACTATGTGGAAGCTTATTACGAATGGATATACATTTCCTTTGTTCCCTTTACATATATTTATGTTTCGTTGCAGGTGTGTGAAGGTTCTCGTGAAATATCGGATTAATAATGTAAATTGTAAAAATAAAATTCCGTTAGTTTAAAGTCTTAAGTTCATAATTTCTTCATTTGAAGGTTGTTGCTATTCAGCAAGTCCTACAAACGCTCTTAGCCAGACATCTTAGTAGACAAAATATTCCTTTTCAATTTGTACAACCCGAGAATTGTTATCGAAGCAAGTTGATTGTTAAAGAACGTTTATAAAAGATCTCCACAGAGCTTTCACGGGCCATCTGTGCTCAGCTCGAGCTTTGAGCTTTTTGTTGTGTCAGTTATATCTACTCAGCAGAAAGAGCTGGCGGAGAGAAGAAAGGATCGTTTTAACGTTGATTTATTCTGAGCCAATTGACTTATGAAATGGCACATACTTGACCGCTGTTGTGAATAGATTGATAAAATAAAATATGGAAGCTTTATTATGAAACATTCGATTTATGTTTTTTTTTCTATACTTATTATAAGAATTCCTTCTTGACCTCGTCCATAGTATATCTGATTGTCTAGTTGGAAAAAGGAAAGTCTTGGATCTCTCTTGGGTTTTTTAATTATCTGTATAACATGAGGCTTTAAGTAACGTTGTATGGACTCATAGTATTTTTCAGTGACTAAATATATAGACATACTCGTATAGACAAGCGTTAGTCAATGTGACGTCAGTACGTTACATTGACTCATACTCGGACTCAGATACATACATGCATATTATATATATATATATATATATATATATATATGTATGTATGTATATTATACTATACTATATTATATATATATATACGGCGCTCACATCACATATTGCTCTTTACGCCTGCAATATGCGCATAAGTCAATAGAGCTCACTTTACGCTGGAGTGGCTCGTTCGAATCACGCCAAGCATTACGTACTGTATCGTCTCATACAAACTTACGAGGATAGGTTTAGTGATGCCGATATTTTACTATATTTTATGGTAATATCACAATATTTCTTATTAACTATATATGTTTTAATTGAATATTATAATGAAACGTATTTATGCTGTAAAGTTTGCTTTATGAATAAATAAATAAATATTTTAATTCAATCTGTTCCTTTCTCTACATCATGTAAAATAAAATTATCTCTTCAAAATCCAATTAAGAAGAAAGTACTTTAATTAGATAAAAAATTTCTAACAGAATATTTACTTCTGACAATCGGGGGGCACGGTAGTGCCCCCGCTAAGTCGAGCGCGAAGCAAACACTGCCGTACCATCCTTTACTGGAACCATTTCGCCGCATTTTCAGGCCCCTATTTCAGAACCTCTGGATAAGACCAGAGCGCAGAAATTTTCGTCATCCAGTAAGCTATAATCACATAATTAAAATCCAAAGTCCATTCAAAATCCAAATCCAAGTCTACAGGTCATTTAGTTCCGAAGTTAAGCAAAAGCAAAGCTTAGCATTTATGACACTCACTCACTAACTCATGATCATCAAAATAGAACTAGTACTTCCCATAACATCAGAGAGCTGAAATTTGGTACAGAGTTAGGGTTTTATGATCACATAAAGGGAAAACTATGAAAAACTAATGTTTCTACAAAAATAAGTGAAATCCCACCTAAAACATTCTGTAAAAAAACTAGCCAAGTCTCGATGGAGCTGCTAGTTTATCTCTAAAAAGTGATGAAATATAACAAATTCGTGCCAAGTCTAGGGTTCCTTATTGCGATTTCGTTATTATTATAGTTAATGTTGTGTGACTTGGCCGTTGAAGGGTAACATGACGTTTTCCAAGTAGCAATTTTCCATCGTCAATGGGTAGTGGTTCTGGCGACAGATAATACAACGGCAAAGTCACACAACATTAACTGTAATAATAACGAAATCGCAATAAGGAATTGGAGACTACTTTCCAATATTTAACTCATTGTAGTTGATCTTGTTTCTCCAAGTTCTTGTTACAAGCTATCGAAACATCAGCCGAGCGAGAGCGGTAATTTTAAAAACTGCAATTAAAACTTCGATAAAATTTTTCAAGTAGTTTGATACAGAATTTAATTATCCGGTTCAACTCCTTGCTTCCGCGTTCGCATAAGGTCTTCTTTCTTCTCGCTCTTTAAGATCAAGATCACAAAAATCGCCTTACATAGCTTGCTACGGTCGTGTCACGTAAGCGAATGCGTTCAAAGTCGAAGAATTTCACAATGGAAGCTCAAGACTTGAATTTTCCGTTCGCAAAGTACAGCCAGCATTCAGACAAATAGATGTTAAAAATAAATTCCGGGTTACTCGCTCGCGTCTCAAGCGGCGAAGAAAAGTACATAAGGGGAAGTTTTGGTACAAATAGGTTGATGCGTAAGTTGACCCACATAGTCGAACACGCTTCAGATTTGCTGCTTTAGTGTATCTTACTGCACCCTGTAACTATTGATGTGCAGGATCGTCACCAATCTAGATCCGCGGATATAGATCTGAATATTTGGAATATTTGGTGTCAATATCCGCAGATACGGATACGGATCTTAACTTGCTTACACAATCGGTGTCAGTGCTGATGCATGATTCAACTCAAGATTGTGCGATCTTGAGTTGAATCATGTTTCGACTTGTATTGCGCGACGGGTCTTTTGTAACGGATACAGACACGGATATGAATCTTTCTTCTGCCTCGGATATTCGGCACATCACTACCTGGAGACCTATTTTTGAATTACGAATGCGACTTCGAAATCACCGCTGACTAAATAGTCAGCGATGACTATGAGGTCACGGATTCCTAAACATTAAATTTTTGAAAATCGATCGCAGAGCTGCCAACATAGATAAAGTACACACATAAATGTAAGAGTTCGGTTCCACGCAGAATGTACCGCTGCCGGTTATTGCCTGCTTAATCATTATGGCTATTATATATATATATATATATATATTATATATATATAATATATTATATTATATATATATATATATATATATATATATATATATATATATATATAATAGACTGAAAATTCAAACGTAACAGATAACATTTCCACAATATGACTTGATTACGAGTGGGTGAGAGCACTCGTAATGAAATCACATCCGTGACTAAGGTAGTCACATAAGTGATCTTAAAAAATAAGAATTATTGACAATCGGTGATTATTAGTCACATCGGTGATTTCTAAGTCGCATTCGTAATTCAAAAATAGGTCCCCTGTAACTAAGAAACTTGATAATCATCTTGCTTTTTCTCCCCAGATTGATCGACGCAGTAAGACTATTATTCCATTCCTCTCTATTATATCTTATTTATGCACTGACACGATACCATGCATGTATCATTAAGCTCTCATTTATTAAGTATTTATTAAGATTAATCAGTTGTCACGTAGCGGAAGGCTACGGAGCAAAACAGGTTAAGGATTATAAGAAAAAGATAGGAACAAGAGAATAATATATTAAAATAATTATTAGGACAGCACGGCCGTAACTTAAAAAATAAATTAAAATACAAAATAACAATATTTAGATGGTAGAAAAGGGGAAAGAAAGGAAGGCGGTACCAGGATCTAAGTGGACCAAGTATCGGTAGGCTGGTAGTATTCAGCGGCAGGCTGGCAGGTATACAGCGGCAGGCTGGCAGACACACAGCAACAGGTTGGCAGGTGTGCAGCGGCGAGCTGGTAGGTATTCACCGGCAGGCTGGTTGGTATTTTGCAGCAGGCTGGCCAGTACCCGCCAGCCGACAGGCAGGGATGCAGCAGCAGGCAGGGATGCAGTAGCAGGCAGGTAGGCAGCGAACGTTGGAGGCTCGATGTGGCAGCAATAGTCCGTGGTTCTTATGGTGAAGTATGCAGCAGAGTTTCCACAGTACTTTCAGAGTAGTCTTTTCCTTCACAGAGAGCTTCAGGTAGTATTGAAGGTTGTTGATAGCTTCAGAAGTGGAAGTAGAATGTCTGTCCAGAGACCCTGGACCGCCTTATATAATAGCCAGATATGGTGTTCGAAACTAAATACAAAAATTTAAAATGATGACATAAAATTCATAAAAAAGAGTCTAACATGGCATGAAAAATAATAAATATATTCAAATTTAGAAATTTGGAAGTATGTGACGTCACGTCGGACTGTTGTCATACGTTGTCAAATTCTAGAATGTCCCTAACAAAACAAGAGAAATCGTTGAAAATAATAAAAATTATTAAGAAATTATAACAAATATACAGCAAAAAGTAAAGAGAAAAGTAAATTACAAGTATTCAGTACAATAAAAGTGTTAAAAGTGAAAGATATAAGCCAAAAGTGCAATTTAGTGATACAACAAGATTACATAATATAAGTTGGTTTATAAGTGTTAAACGTATTTGTAAACAGTTAAATTGAAAATAATATATTATTCCAAGGTAAAGTTGAGACATTCTAATTTGTAGTTACACCAAAGACTCATATTTGAACATTACATAGGTAGGTAGCAACAGGGAAGTCAATGATACATATAATTCAGTCTATAAAATAATAAATATATCTGTCCATCTATTAGTTTTCTAGTAGATTATCATTTATAGCTAATAGCATATGCGTAGTCCTCAGCATATCAAACATAACACTTACAGTACTCCTACAGTACACATTACAGACAGAATACAACCCATTTGCACCTACAGTAATACTATACGCGATTCCCAATGGAATCAACACAAAGTTGTGTTGGGCTTGGGTGTTAATAGATCACCTCTGTCCAGCTCACTTAACACTAACGGCAGTGCTGTGGGGGAGTACCCCCAGTGTATCCTACATACAAGTTGGGTGTAGCGAGCACTTTCCTAGGGCAATCCATGCCGACTATCTAGAGGTGTTCAATATTCCCATACTTGAACTCTATACATGCATGACACGATTAATTATAGAAATGCAGATGCGTAGATTGCATGAGCGTAGCTTGAAAACTAGCAGATGGGCAGATTTGCATTAAAAGATAACAATTTACTTATAATTTCGAGACCTGAGAAAATTCTAGAACATTCCGTTAAAAGATTAAAACTTTACATATAATTGCAAGTTCCGAGAAATTTCCAAAATACAGAATATTCTAATAGTATAGACGTTACACAGTAAGCTATTCATCCAAACTTTTTTATGTCTATTTTTAACCCTTATATCCTTATGGGCGCAGTTGGGAAATAACTGCCCAAAAGAAAAGCAGAACTTACTACGCTTGTTGCATTAATTAATAGTTATTTTCATATGACGGTTTTTGTCGATGACTTATTCTCGGCTAGGGATTGCGGATTCAATTCCGCCACTGGTCAGGTATCCTTACTAATAATAAATATATTATATTGTAAATCGCAAAGTG
The DNA here is from genome assembly GCA_036419045.1 of Scirpophaga incertulas. Taxonomy (NCBI): domain Eukaryota; kingdom Metazoa; phylum Arthropoda; class Insecta; order Lepidoptera; family Crambidae; genus Scirpophaga; species Scirpophaga incertulas. The sequence goes on along the minus strand of CM071639.1, from coordinate 3,241,263 downwards.
AGTTTGTTTGTTTGTTCCGCTTTCACGCCGTAACTACTGAACCGATTGCTTTGAAATTTTGCAGACGTAAAGATTAAAATCCGGATTAAATAATAGGCTACTTTTTATTCCGGAAAAATTAAAAATTTTGAGCGAAGCCTTTATTGCGGGATGCGCAATAAAGGCTTCGCTCAAAAACTACTGCACAGTTTTCATGCGGTTTTCATCAATAGATAGGGTGATTATTGAGAAAGGTTTTGCGGTATTTTTTATTTCGGATAAAACGGATAGTCCCACGGGAAGCGCGATATAACCTTCGCGCCATAAACCGACTTCCGCGCATATGTAGCATTCCGTGGGCAAAAGCTATGACCCTTAGCCCTCTATAGACCCAATCCCGAAATCCACGCGGGTGAAGCCGCGGGCAGAAAGCTAGCTTTGTATAATCTACAAAAAATATTGCGTTCTGGGTGCATCTTCATGTGATATTTTTATGTTTATGACTGCACCCATGACACAGGAACAAAATCCTAGTATGGTTTTCGATTAAACTATTGTACTTTTAACGCATAGATCAATTTTTTCTAATTTTGTTATCGTCTATACCAGTGATCCCAAAGTGACCCTAGGGGTCTATGATAACCTAAAAGGGGTCTATTTGAACAAAAAAAAATGGGGGTCCATGAAATGAAAATGGAGGTCTACGATAATGGATCTCAACATACACTGATAGTACCTACTTACATACATTATACTATGTTTTTAATATAAAAACGAAATATATGTAAATATATACTCGTACACCACCACTCAAAAGTATTTGGCCACCTCGTAAAATATATTTTGTAAAATTGTAAGTAAATGATACTACTTCATAAATATTTTAACTGTTTATCTATCTATACTAATATTATAAAGAGGAAAGATTGTTTGTTGTTTTTTTTCTAATGAATAGGCTCCGAAACTACTGGATCGATTTCAAAAATTCTTTCACCTTTGGAAAGCTACATTATCCCCGAGTAACATAGGCTACTTTTTATCCCAGACTATAAGTAAATAAGTTCTCTAAATAAGGAAAAATCGACAGATCCCACGGGATGCGCAATAAAGGCTTCGCTCAAAAACTACTGCACAGATTTTCATGCGGTTTTCATCAATAGATAGAGTAATTCTTGAGCAAGGTTTTGCGGTATTTTTTATCTCGGAAAAACGGATAGTCCACGGCAAGCGAGATAAAACCTTCGCGCCATAAACCGACTTCCGCGCATATGTAGCCGTGGGCAAAAGCTATGACCCTTAATCCTCTATAGACCCAATCCCGAAATCCACGCAGGCGAAGCCGCGGGCAGAATGCTAGTTAGATATATACATATATCTGGTTCAATCTTTGGTCCAAATAAAATCAAGATTTATGTCAAACTCATGAGAATTAATATTAATACTATTATTTTACAGCTATCATTATTATGTCCATTGCTATTAACAATCTAATAATGGCGTCACATTTCTCTCGCCGTTGTGTCATCTTATCGAATGTCTGTCGATAATGAAGGAAGGAGGTTTTATGGATCGTTTTGTTTACTTTGCGTTGGCGCTAAAGTTAAATGCGGGGAAGTTAAATTAAAGAAAAATGGACTCATGCCACGACTCCATTTTCATTGCATTATCTTGTCTGGGCCATAAACTTTCAATTGTGGACGCAGAACAAATCTATTTCTAATTACAGTTTTGTTTACAGTATTATTGTTAATCTTCTATTCACTTTGTTTAGCCATATTGACTTAATTCTGACCTCAGTCTTTCACTTAGATTAAAATGACGTTAATAATATTAGGTTGTAGGAAAAGTTCGTCGAAAAATTAGGAACAAAAATGTTTTGTATTAATTCTCTTTATTAAAGTTAAGTTTTTATTTACAATATAATCGCCGTCAGAACTAATGACAGTGCTCCATCTAGGAAGGTCGCTAATGCCTCTGGCGCAAAACACTGGAAGTTTAGAATGAAAAACTTAGTCACTTCTGTTTTCAGATTATTAAAATCTTTGAAGATCTTTTTACTTAAAAAATGTTTTAAATGCTTGAATACGTGATAATCTGAAGGTGCCAAGTCGGGTTCTCAACCGAGTTCCTCTAATTTTATTTGAGTCTTTTTGGCGATGTGTGCTCGTGCGTTGTCTTGGAGTGTTGATTGATTCTCCATAACTACGGCGAAAACATTTTTTTTTCCCTCAGGAGAGGAGGCTGAGAATCCTCATGGATACCAACGCAACAGGCAAGCAGGAATGCGTTGATTATGTCGGACTCCTGGTGAATCGAGGCGGCTCGACCCAACAGACCTACCGACTAAACTCAGCCTGAGCCTTTGGTCCTAATGACCCTACTGGCTTATATGGAAGGGGGCCGCACCTCAGGAGAGGTACGGTTAGCGCTGCCCCATGGTGAGGGCATAAGCACTAGAAGAGGCGCGGTTCTCCAAAGTGGGACCGGCCTGTATTGACTGGGAACCTACTCGTGGCGTAGCAGAAGGCTGCCGAATAAGGGGAGACAAGGGAAGCGACGGCTCAGACGCCGCCGCTCGCAGGTCTAGAAGGTCCTGCGTTAATTGATTAGGCGGCGAAAACGCACTAGGCGCGATATATATAGGCCTTGTGTGAAAGCACCGAGAGAGTTCTAGAATGTTACTATGTTATTTTGGAATTTCGAGATTGTTCCAAGAAAGAGAAGAATCTTCGAATTTTTATTCGTCGAATTTTTCCTACAAACTAATATAACCGAACTTAAATGTGAAGATTTTCGTACGCTTTAATATAAGATAGCTTGCCAGGAATGCTAATAAGACTTATTTTCCTGCTTTCTTAGTTTTTTTTTATAATGTTTGCTCCTTTGCGGACTCCTTGGTCCGTACTCTTTTTTTTGTGCTTGTATTTTTTATGTCCTTATTTATTATCTATTTACAAGTAACATCAATTCTCGGTTGGGAGAAGGTGTCTTTTCTCCGTGTTGTGGGAACAGATGGTCCCGTCCCCCACAGTCATAGCCCCGTATATATCTATATTCTACTATATTATACTATTACAATCATTACTAACTATTATTAACTATCCCTTAAGACTAACAATGTTTAATAATCGTATCTATGGTTAGTTTTACATTTTATTATAAGTTAATACTAGTATTAATATAATTATAGAATTATTACATATTATTTGTTTAAATTAGAGTTTATTATATAATTATATATACATATTTATTACAATTAATATGATTTCCTCAACATATTTATTTCTACAATTAATATTGTTTTGGTTACTTATTATTTAGTTATTAGTATTTTTTACAATGTTTTATTTATTACAAATTAATATTATTTACTATATATATAAAAAGATTTCTAGTTAGCATTGCTAATATATTATGAAGAACAATTTTTTTTTATTTTTTACAATGTTTTTGGTTAATCTTGTTTTCTTTTGAACCGTTACCCTATTGCTATCAGTTATTTTATTATATTTAGATTTATTATATGTCTACTCATTTTTTGTTTATTTGAGTAAAGCCCTACTGAGGTCTTGTAGTGTCGTAGAAAATGTGCTGGTGGGACGATCTTCGCAAAAATCCTCCCATGCAATTTGTGGTCGCTCTATTTCTGACTCGAGTCTTGAGAGGAGTTGCTGTTTGACTTTGTCTGCTTTCTTAGTTTCTATTATTTATTACTAACTGGTGCCTGCGACTTCGTCTGCGCAGGATTAGTATTTCAAGTAGCTTATATTAGCGTGGCATATATCTTTATAAATTGTAACCTATATGTTATTCTGATATATAGCTATGTTATTGTAAAGTATCATTAAAATCAATTCATTAGTTTTTCGTAAAAAAGTACATCCATCCATACAAAATAATATTAGTAGTCTTTGGTTGTTAGGACATGACACAACGACCCAGTGCTCGGAATATGTAGTTTAATTTTATGTACTTGCAGAAAGAAAGTCAATGTAAACGTAACATGGATAAACCTAAAACCAGCGTGATTTCCGGGACCTTAAATAATGCAATGCAATGGAGCTTATGTCATTTTATATAATCATGAAAATTACACTTATTGTTTATTTGTAGGTTTATAAGAGTGAGAAGGAAAAAATAATGTTCAGATATTACAGATATTTATCGCAGGTTTACACCTATGTAGCGGGACAAAAAAAACAAAAATAGATATTAATAAATCAATACATAGTATAAAACAAAGTCGCTTTCGCTGTATGTCCGTATGTATGCTTAGATCTTTAAAACTACGCAACGGATTTTGACGCGGTTTTTTTTAATAGATAGAGTGATTCTTAAGGAAGGTTTGTATGTATAATAAATGCATAATATAGTAGAGAAACACTGATAAATTTAAAGGTTTCTAATGTGATGTCGTAAATAAGCACGTTTTTTTGCGCTTATATTGCAAACGCTGGCTGAACCCTACGAGATAGACCAAAATAATGTACTACAGTATTGTACAACTTTCAAAAATCCACAAAAAAGTCCGCGATGGTATATGTCTATCTCTTAGGGATAACCCACCATAACCATTTTTTCACTGCACCCGTGCGAAGCCGGGGCGGGTCGCTAGTGCTTTATAAAACTGTATTAGTTGCAAAAGAAGGATAGCATATTTAAAATAAAATTCCATTTTCTGTTTTTATTTGCTAGTCGTTTCTTTACGCTTTTGTTGTAAAATTTTATGTTTACAAGTTATTATTACAACAATAAGCTAAAAGATGAAATACTATTTTGAAAGTTCAATATAAGTTTTTTACAATCTCTGAAAATAGTAAGTTCCCAGGCATATCCATTATATTGATGTCACAAAATCGCAAGTATATAAAATTAAACTATCTATTCCGAGCTTTGTCCTACGATAAAAAAAAAGTTTCCATATAAGTTGCAGTAGTTATCTTTATATTTAAACAATTTCTTCTTTTATCCTCCTCCAAGGAACTGCAGCTGCATTTCGTCCCGACTTCTGAATCGAAGGAATAACCGCCTGCACCGCGGCGCGTTGCACGCACTTGCAATTTATGGAGGAACCGTGCTCATTCCGTCTGTTCTTATCCCATGACGAAGTCACGTAATCCATTACCATAGGCGCGTGACTGTTTCAGCGGGGCTGTACGCTGTAATTTTATTTACCTACTTTGTTAGTCTGATACGGCCATAGTGTAGACGAATGAGTAGACTAACGTTACCGACTGACATGACACTTCATCTAACTTCGGTTTTACTCGTTTATATATAACGAATCTGGCAATCAATATACGCCGAAACTATTTTGTGTATCGTGCCTCTTCAAGCGTATATTCTCTTTACAGACCAGCCTGATACTTCTCTCGAAGTAAGTTTGCGCAATTTATTTTAAAGCTTGAGAGAGTTTTTCACTTCTTGAGGGAGTACATTCCAAAATAGAATGGTCTGAACAAAAAAGAAGGAGTATCAGAATAGTCAGAGGAGCATTAAAGTCAGAACGAAGGGTCTTATTTATTATATAGTTTGGACATTACAAACGGTTAAACGATAAACGCTATATCGTTATGGGGAGGGTCTATGCTTCCCCGTTGTGACATTTAGGTGCTACACTCACTGACTTATCATTAGTAATATCACTACGGGTTTACCTATAATATTTAGTTATAATTCTCCTTTATGTATCAGTTTCCTAGTGGAAGTATTCTATACCTTGTGTCTAAATAAATTTTTAATGTCTGAAATGGCTTAACGTATGCATAGTACAACCTCAGCTATAGGTGAAATATATGGAAATGATTCCATATATTTCACCTATATTATTTGAAATCATATTGCCGTTAGATATCAAAACAATTTCGATATCGAATCGAACACGAACGATATATCTGGAGCCCTGAGTTAACGCTTACATTCGTTTTATTTTCATTGACTCGCTCGTCGATGCGAATGTCGCATCGCTGGTATTTTTTCAGAGTTTACGGTCGACGAAAAGTGTGCGTTAAAACACGTTATACATTTGTGTTAATTATATACAGATGTTCTCCGCTGATAAAATATGTAAAAAATCTTTAATTATTAAAATCATTGTATGGGTTAATGGAATTGTCGTCAGCTTACTGCAAACAAAATTATATTTATTATCACTTAACATCAATTAAACGACGTTACGTATTACGTGTGTAAGTGTCGTTACGAATTTGCGTGCGTTGTATAAAAATAGTTGTAATATAAAATGTAGTTGTAGGCACTGACGCATACTAATATAAAATATACGTGTACGCACTGACGAGTACTAATATAAGATGTAGTTGTAGGCACTGACGAGTACTAATATAAAATGTAGTTGTAGGCACTGGCGCGTTCTAATATAAAATGTAGTTGCAGGCACTGACGCGTTCTAATATAAAATGTAGTTGCAGGCACTGACGCGTTCTAATATAAAATGTAGTGGTAGTCACTGACGCATACTAATATAAAATGTACTTGTACGCACTGACGAGTACTAATATAAAATTCACTTGTTGCGTAGGTACAAAGAAATACTGCTTCCTTATTTATACTATGTTTCGATCACCGGCAGTGTAAGTAGGCACAGATAATGCTGATAATAAAATGTATTTTTATTCATTTAATGTAGAATCAATCTTTTTATATATATATAAAATACAGCAACGTTTAAAGATGTACGGTTCCTTACATTTAATTTACAAAGTTTCAAACATTGTAGATAACAATTATTATTATAATACAATTGTTTGTAAAATACAGGGCAATATTGTTGAAATTCGGTCAACATATTTTTTTTGAAGAGGGGAAATGCACTTGATGCATCGTGACACCGCGCTGGCTAGGCGCGGCCGTGTGTGGGGCTCTCCGGTCTGACAGGACCGGCCTACCCACTAAAACCCCCCTGAGTTCTCTAGGCCCATGCGGGGCACATGGTGGGGTGTGCTTTTGCGATTCTACCGCCATGATAATTAGTCTACCTAACCTTAAAAAAAACTTAATCGGTTAATATATGTATATTATTTCGCTTTTATTTAAAGCCTTATAACTTTTTAAATTTGAGCTCAATAGAAAATATGTATTTTTGCATTACTTTCTAACCTTAAAATGGAAGTTCTAGTTACAATCAAATCTCCAAATCAGGATATTTTAAACTAAAAAACTGAAATAAAATCTCAAAAAGTACTTGCAATTGTTTCACGTCATAATTTTATACATTATTGACTACAACTTTATATAAAGTATAACTTAGTTTAATATCTATTGTTACATATGTGTTTAAAAATTTTGTAAAGTTTGCTCTCTTGGTTATCAAATAAATAAAGAAAATATTAGTATGGTATAAGCCAAATTCTTTGAAATCTCCATAAAAAACAGCAATTTCATTTTACATTTGGATAGTGTATATATATATATATATATATATAATATATATATATATATAATATATATATATATATATATATATATATATATATATATATATATATATGTTGGGGGTTAAAGAAATATATATTAACAACCAGCATTTATGAGAAGCGAAGTAAGAGATGTCAATAGATCGAAGTGCAGAAAGTCCTTCTTAGGTACCATCGTAACCCATAGAAGGTAAAGTTTAATAAAGTGAGTTTTAAAGTCATAGTGATGACTAGTCCAATTATGACAAGACTACATTATTTGTTACTGGACTACACTGAAACAAGGCCTCCTTTGTTTCTGCTCTATACCGTATCCTGTCCTTCTCTATATCTCGTATCTATATATTGTTACGTTCACCTCTGTAATTCAGGTTCCCGGAAAATCTATTTGATCAAGATTAATCGACCTGAAATTGGCTACTTGAAATTGGTTTTCAGCAGAACGCGTATTATGATTATACCCTTTCAAGCTTCCGTTGATGTTCCAACGAATAGTTGAAGCATCCATAGATTATAACAGCTTTGACAAGCAATATTAAAAATTTGTGATTTTTTTGGGTTATTTGAAACTGTAACAATACTCTTTAGTTGTAGGTAAAGTCACAACTATATTCAACTTTACAATCTCTACAATTGAAGCAAAGAATAGAGCCTTCTCTATACTTATTTAATCGCTACATTATTAAATATAACTTTTGTCATTAAACATATGCTATTTATGAAATACGATATATACAAGAAATAGTTATATTTAGTTAATATAATTTTACATATAACATAGGATCTACTGTTATAAGCAAAAAAATCGCAGAAAATCATTTATTGTGAAGAGCAATTCAATCAATTTGTCATAAATAAAATGAGAATGATTGATCTAAATTATAAGTAAATTATAAGTCTTGTGCTATATTGTATTTTTGTATTGTATTATTGTGATTGTTAACATTGAAAAGAGGAGATAAAAAATAGACCTTCAGAGTTTCTTGCCTGTTCTTCTCGAGAAGGCTCTCCCAATTTCCGAACAGGTGTCGAGTCAATATATTTTTCCTTTTTTTTTTTTCCTTATTCGTACGTACGGACAAGGTTTTTGTTATTTTTTTCTTTTTATTTAAGCTTTTTTTTTTGTTTTGTTTGTTGACGTCAATAAGTGCCTGAAAGGTCTATGTTGAATAAATATTATTTTGATTTTGATTTTGATTTTGAGTAAATAAATCCAATGAATTGAAAATGAATAAAATTGTAACTAAACTAAATTAAGATTTATGGACGAGAGCATTTTATCTTTGTGGCTTTGTGAGGCTAATATTTGAATTTGGACAGAAAAGAGATGTAAGAGATAATAATGGACATATTTTTGACAGCATTCGTCGAGTGAATAGGATTCTTTCTTATTCGTTGCATCGTATATCTATTGATTATATGATATAACTATGATTGACTCATTTGAATAACAGTGTTTATTGTAAATAGTAATGAAATATATATTTTAAATTAAAAATATATTAAGCAGACATTTTAAAACACAAAAAAACAATAATGACAAATCAAATACAGACGTTCAGAAAATACTGACACGGAATCATTCAAAGATTATTCGTGCAGCTAGTACTACAACATACAACAGTGTTAAAAAGCCTTGATAGGGAAATCTTAGTTTGGAGTAGGTAAGGTTGTTTTTTATAATGACTATTCACCCCTCGTAGCGTCGGTGGCGCTGTGGTCTCGGCACTGGTTTGTGCGCCGCATAGAATCGGGAGGCCCGCGATCTATATCGCCACCGCGTACCAATGTGTTTTTCGTTCCGAATTTCATATGTACATTTATCCGAAGTTCCTACGGTGAAGGAAAACATCGTGAGGAAACTTGCGTACATCTGCGAAGCGATTCAAAGGTGTACGTAGTCAACAAACCCGCACTGGCCAGCGTGGTTGACTACGGCTAGTACACCTGCTTCTATTGAGCAGGACAATAAAATTAGATTAAGAACGTCTTTGGAATTTGTTCCAAATATAACTAATAATATCAATTGTTTAAATTAACAAATGAGACAAAAGATAAAACATCTTGCTATCCAAAGACAAAAGATAGGTCCAATTGCTTAAATTTTGTTCATCAGAATATACAGGGCTTGTCTGGCAAAGATTTAGAAATTAGTTTATTTCTTAATTATGAAAGCATTGACATATTATGTGTTACAGAGCATTGGTTAAATAGCTCTCAGTTACCTATGATAAATTTTGATAATTACAGAGTTGTGAGTTCATTTACCAGAAATACAGCTATTAGAGGTGGATCTTTGATAATTTTACATAATTCCCTAAAATGTAAGGAACGTAAAGACTTGTATCTTATTCCATTGAACGAACAATAGAATTATCATGTGTGGAACTTGAAAAAATAATTATTATCTGTGTTTACCGGCCCCCCTCAGGGAACTACCAAGAGTTTGAGTCTGTTATGGAGGAAGTACTGAGATTAATTTGTAAGAAAAATAAAAAAGTAATTGTTTGTGGAGACTTTAATATAAATATATTAGACATGTCACAGCTGTCTAGCAGATATTTAAATCTATTTAAATCATTCAATTTAGTTAATGTCTTTGATGAACCTACTAGAGTAACACCTACATCAGCCACTTGTATAGATAATATTTTTTGCAACAGTGATGTTACTAAAAAATCCATAGTTAATTTCATTAATTCTGACCATAGTGGACAATTTGTGACTATTGAGCACCATCATGCACCATTGGTCCTTGAGGTTACTTGTAGGCCTATTACAAAACACGGTGTTGAAAAATTTAAAAATAATGTTAATGATAGAATTTATTCTTTACCATTAGATGATAGTAACCCAAATAGTTTATATAACAGCGTCTTTAATGTTATCAAAAGTGAATCTAGTAAAATATTTAAACAAAAGTCCATTAAGATTTACACGAGTAAAAAGAAATTCAGTGACTGGGCTACACCAGGTATTTACAAAAGTAGGAGAAAATTATATGAGCTATATGCCCTAAAATCTAATTCTAGGGACCCTGAATTTATTGAGTATGTAAGAAATTACTCTAAAATATTTAAAAAAGTCTGTGTTACAGCTAAAAAACTTTTTATTGCCAATAAAATTAATGTTTCAAAAGATAAAGTAAAAACTGTTTGGAAAGTAATAAACCATGAAACAGGGAAAATAAAACAAAACGAACATACTTATTCGCTAAAGGTTAAGGATAAGTTAATTCAATCTGATAACGAAGTAGCCTCCGAATTTGAAAGGTTTTTCCACCAAATACCTATAGATACTACTTGTAGCCTCGGATCATGTTCAAACGGTGCGGTCGCCCTCCTTGAATCAAATGTAAACAAGATTAAGGAATCTTTTCATTTTAGACATATTGATGCTGAATTTATCCTCAAAACTTTTAAATCACTTAATAATAAGAAAACAGAGGATCTGTGGGGTATCTCAACTAATATTATTAAACCAATTATCTCTGAAATTGCGCCTCACCTAGCCCTAATTTTCAATAAATGCATTGATGAGGGGGTCTTTCCAAATCTTATGAAAAATAGTAAATTAATTCCACTTTACAAGTCTGGCGATAAGAGTGACCCTACTAATTTTAGACCCATTTCTATATTACCAGCCTTGAGCAAAATCTTTGAAAAGATTATTTATAATCAGCTATCATCTTATTTTACCCTTAACAAGTTATTTCATTGCAACCAATATGGTTTTACCAGGGTAAATCCACTACAGACGCTGGAATTTCACTTTTAAAACACATTTTTGATGCTTGGGAGGGCAGACAAGACGCAATAGGTATTTTCTGTGACCTTTCTAAAGCATTTGATTGCGTAAGTCACGACACATTAATGAGGAAATTAGGGCATTATGGTGTCTCTATCAAATCACTCGGCCTTATTAAGTCATACTTGTCGGATCGAATACAAAAAGTTGTTATTAATAAAACTGAATCTGCTGGAACTTCACTAGTTATGGGCGTGCCTCAGGGATCAATATTAGGTCCTTTACTATTTTTAATATATATTAACGACCTTCCTTACTATACAAGCACTTTATGTGAAACAGTGCTATTTGCCGATGATACTTCTCTTGTTTTTAAAGTTGACAGAGGCAGCAATTGTTCGGACGAGGTAAATAGTGCTCTATCAAAAGTTCTACAATGGTTTACATTAAATAATCTTTCATTAAATTCGAGAAAAACCAAATTTGTTAAGTTTTCTATACCAAATGTAAGGCAGGTTAATACACCCTTAAATATTAATGGTGAAGTGGTATCTCTTGTTGAGAGTACTAAGTTTTTAGGCATACACTTAGATTCCAGATTACAATGGTATACCCATATTGATGCTCTGTCAAGCAGACTTAGCTCAGCTGCGTATGCTGTTAAAAAAATAAGGCTTCTAGCTGATGTTGAAACAGCAAGGTTAGTTTACTTTAGTTATTTTCATAGTGTAATGTCTTATGGCATTTTGTTATGGGGATCAGCTGCCACCATTGAAAGTATTTTTATACTACAGAAAAGAGCAATTAGAGCTATATATAATTTAAGACCAAGGGATTCCCTTAGGGATAAGTTTAAAGAAATTAACATTTTAACATTGGCGGGGCAGTACATCTATGAAAATATAATCTATGTACACAAATATTACAATAATTTCATTAAGAATAGCGATGTTCATAAATTAAATACAAGAAATAAAAATAAGCTTGCTGTTCCAAATTTTAGATTACGTAAAACACAAAACTCATTCTTGGGGAAATGTATAACTTTTTATAACAAGTTACCACACAGTATTGTTAATCTACCTTTTAATAAACTTAAAACTCGAGTAAAAAAAACTTTGATGAGCAAAGGATATTATCGAGTCCAGGATTACTTGGATGATCGAAGTGTCTGGGACTAAAAAACCCTCGCTCGTTGAAATAAACAAATTGTTAATAAATTCTTAGGTAACTGTGTAACATAATAACATGTATATTTAACTGTACCTATTATAATAACCTTTTGTTACTTGTATAATACATTATTGCTAGTTTTTAAATGATTGTATGCGCGTGTCCTGCGGTTGATTTTTTTTTTTTTTTTTAGTTGTGCTAATTTACACGGGTACCTGTTTTTGGTAATTTGTATCCTTCTGTGGCTTAAGGGTAGTCATACTCTCATTAAAATCTCTTCGGCAGTGTCGTGTGAGGCGGGTCGTTACGTTCCCTAAAACATGGTTGAGCGAAGCGATGGCTGGTTCATGCGTCATGCTCGTGAACGGGTGCTGCCAGCGGAGATGAGTCTGCTCTTTGCTATACTGGGTACTACTCGTATTTATTATAATTTTAATTTAACTTTAATATATTCTTTTAAAACTGTATGACACGGCATTCCTAATATAGGCATGTTTTCTAAATATTTTTTTATTAATTATACTATGTAATGGAAAGTGACTTCATGAATTATCAATATTGAAGTCATTTTCCAAATTGACGACTCTGTATCTATTTAATACAGGGAAAAAAAAACAGCCCTTGCTGAGTTTCTTGCCGGTTCTTCTCAGTACAAGGTCTCCCGCCGTAGATTTGCGAACCGATGGCGTAGCTTTTCGACATTCACAAGTGCTTGTAACAGCCCAGACTGAATAAATGATTTTGAATTGAATTGAATTGAATTGAATACGGCCTAATCGCCCCTAACCGTAATTAGGGTAGGCTAGAGCCCCTCGGTGGGGACGTACATGAGCTGTGATGATTGATTATCACCCCTCCAATCTTCATTTGTTGGAAGTATGTAGCAGTGGGGGATCGTCAAAGTTTTTAGCTATACATTTATGATAATTAATTCTAATTTACCCTTTATTGACACAGCAAAAGAAAAGAAAAGAATCTTAATTTAACACACTTATTATTATGAGAACAAAAACCTTGAACAAGCAAAGCAAAGCAAATTATGTAACTGGTTAATCTAGAGTAAGTATCAACGTCGTTTTCGCAGAGTATAATGAGTGTTGCCACGCTCAGAATTTTTAAATTTGCCGCTATTCTGCCTGTTTTTGGGTCAGACTCTACCTACGTTGTATATTTCCATTGTCTATAGATATAGCGATGCTCTACGTACTGACCAATGGAGCAATAAGACTCGCAATGTAAACTCAGATCGCTCTGTATGATACTTATGATCTTATGATGAAGTTTGAATCTCTTCTTCTTCTTCTTAGCCATTTTCTACCCTATGGTGTAGGCCTCCTTCATTTTATGCCATTTCCGACGATCTTGGCTTCGATCCACTTCACTCCTGCTGTTTTTATAATATCGTCGCACCAACGCATTTTTGGCCTTCCTTGTGGGCGTTCCTCGCCCCACGGTCTCCACTCCACCAATGCTTTGCACCACGAGCCTCGATTTCTGGCGAAGTTTGAATCATTGGTGCAAAAATGTCCCATACCTAATTACGGGCGTTCATAATAATAAAAAGCATATGAATGTCAACATCTTAATGATATTCTGTATTATCCAGCGAGCACTGAAAGTCATTCGCACTCTAAACTGAAGTCTGCCAATATTTCTGTGTTATCCACTCACAACGAAACTAATGGTTGCTAACTATGAGTCATTGAGGTTCGTTTCGATTGACTCATATCAACGCCAATATTCGTAACTCCCATTTTGTAACTTCACAATTTGTTTACACGATGCGGGCGACACATATTTTTTTCACGGACCTCCTCCAAAGGACAACTAAAACTTAGTTTGTTCATTGAAAGGTAAGTTTCACTGAAAGATATAAGTTTCAGTCGAAGATATATGTAACTGAGTAACTTGCACAAAGAATACCAAGTTTGATTTATGCTGTACTAAATTTTGGAGGGTTCACGCAGTTTTTCGTGGCACCGTACAACTTTTATACTTTTACGCAATAAATATCAGTCTGTTACATAATATCATTTTTTTATATATTTTTACTGGTCCTAATGTGTGAGAGTGTCTTCGTCGCAGCTTAGTGTTCTGTTTGTAATTTGGTTGTCAGTGTTCGACATGAAATAAATGGGGCCTTCGTAAAAATACTCGATTGTGCATATCGTAAAAGTTGTATTAGGTTCAATAGAATTGACTAATCGTCTGTTGTCTTTCGTCCATCTTTTCTTAGTGTCGACACCATTTCTGTCACTATAACTTTCACATTTTCACTAATTCGCAGTTTATCGTTGCGCCAGCCATTTCTCTAAACCCTCTCATTTCTATTACATAAATCCTTCTTTTATCCTGAAGGAACAAGGAAACCTAGAAGGTAAGTCAATAGTGAAGTTGGTAGTGGACGACCTAGACTTTTAAGGAAAGATATTTGAGTGCGTTTGAGAACGATCTCACCTGATGTTAAGTGGAGATGTTACCTAAGGTGGAACACGTAAACTCAAATAGTGCCTATTTACTCTAGCTTCGAAAATTCCTATATTATAAGGAATTCCCTACCTGCGGTTCGCATAATGAATGACGAAGCGAAACGAGAGGTAAGAAGAGGTGGAATGTCGATCACATACAGATGGAGTCCCTGGCCGCGTCTAGTCGTCCGATGGTGGAATGGTGCAGGCGGAATCAATTCATGCAATTCCTGAGCCCGAAATGTAACTTGTAGAAAACGCTCAAACACGCGACTTGGCGGCGATGTTCGAGGCTCTTGAGATTTTTGGTAGTTAATGCCTCGTCATTTATTAGTCTTCTAGCACGTCTGTCAATAGCTTTCAAGGCCTCAAAGTGGTAGCGGGCTGAACCATCCCAGAGGTGCGAGCAGTATTCCACACAAAAGCGTACCTGGACTGAATAAAGATTCAGCAATTGGCTGGGTGAGATACCTGCACACCCTGGCAAGGACTCCCATTTTCGCAAATATCATATTTTTCCAGTTGCTCGACCTTTATTAATACTTTTGTGCACGACTGTCAGTTACAGGTACTATTGACCTGTCAGGAATTTGATCAAAGCATGTTCGTCTACGTCCCCTACTAACTTGCCCATAAATACTACGGCTTATACCAAAAGCTTGCATTATCAATACGCAAACTGAATATTATTTATTTTCGGTATCGTATGCCGTCAAAGCGTCCAAAATCACAAAAGTGGCTTCTGTTTGTGCGAACAAAACGAGGGCGCGAGACGAACGAAACGTGACGAGTCAGAGCGAAGTCTGGCATATAAATATTTTCCCTCGACTCGCCGCTTTTCATGGCGGAATGCTAATTAGAACGGAGAGCGTGAAATAAAATGCTGATATTTCTAAAACAGTACGGGAATACCTTGCCGGAAAGGTGCCTGAACCGGCGGCGTATGGCATGCACAGTTTGGTGTGCAATGCGACTGACAGCGGGGCTTTTCTATGTAATTTGTTCGATATGACTTACAAGTTTACCTTTTCAGGTATTAATATTTTACTGTATAGGAATAGAATATTAAATAAATATTTCTCACACTCACACCAATTAGCCTTGCTTTAAGTAAGATTTGTGTTATGAGATCTAGAGTAACGGATCGACGCCTTATATTTTACATATATAATTATTTTTATAGAAATATATATTAATGATATGACCAAGGCACAAGTACTCGCATTTATCACACAAACATCTGCCCTCACCGAGATTCGAATTCGGGACCACAGAGCTATCAACACCTGAAAACCGATGTAATAACCACTTAAATAATACATACAAAAAACGTAGTTATAAAAATGTTATCCGATTATATTCATTTGAAACTATATTAAATTCTACTTTAATTAATTAAATTATTCAATTTTAAATCATATTATAATAAATTAGATTGTAATGTTAGATTAAATTATACTATGTTAGGTTGTAACATATTGTATTAAATTTCATTTATACCGGTTTAAATTTTTAAACTATAAATAAAATTATACCTGAAACTGATGGATACAATTCACACACAAACGCAACAAAGTTTAGTGTTGGATTGTAATAATTTTATAAAATTTCAATGGTCAAAATTTTTATTACTATCAAAATAAAAGTATCATAAAGTTTGTTTATGCTCGATCAAATAGTAAGTGATTCAGTTTTAAGGTCATTATTAAAGTAATAGTGATACACTTCTATTATAAAGGGGTAATATTTGTCATCCAATTTTGCTAAAATTTGGCATAAAGTAATTTGAGATTCTGGAAGGTAAACTAATTATAACAATTAAATTATTAATACACTAATATATCCCTTAACTATGGGAAAATCGGAAATGTGTACAAAATAATAATTATATTTTTAATTTGAGGATATATCTCTTGTCACAACAAACATATATTAAAATTTGTCTGAAGTAATTTTTTTTGCATACATGATAGTGTATATTTAATAAGGTCTACTCATTAAAGAGTTTGGTTAAAATACAATTAGCACAGGTAAGGTAGATAGATAAAGATGACAAATCACGAACAATAATGATTTCTGACAAAATCGCTATCAATAGGACCACAAGTAACAACAAATTTAATGAGAGCTTGCATTTCTGACGCTTGCATTTCTTATTTTAGTCGTCTGACAAATGAACCCGCTGTCGAATTTAAGTCGATTCTCCTACGAATGCTATTGTTTCTAATAAAACTTTATTGTTTTCATACTTCTCACTATTTGAGTTGCTATCTTTCGTATACTATGGGTTTTCAGTACTACAACAAATTACTAAACAATATTATAAAACTACCAATATACAAATTTAAGACCCATATTAAAAATACTCTTCTTGAAAAAGGGTACTACACTGTTAATGATTATGTAAATGATAAATCGGTCTGGATGTGACTCCTATCTACTCCTCGTGAGATAGCTCATAGAAATTTATTATATATAATCTCTGCTTGAGTGCAGTTAGAAAGAGTTAGCGCTATATGGACTCAATAGCACCATCCCTTTCCAATTTAACTCAAGCAGCGATTTCAGTTTAATTTAAATTTAAGAATACGGAGCCTTATGCATGATAATTGGTGAAAGATTTTCTTTAGCCAATATTTCATTGTTAAATGTGTGCATTTATATAGCTCTACTGATAACTGAACAATCAAATTATTCCTAACAGATAGTTTTACTTAGCCCTAATCGCCAATAAAATCGCTTTCAGTAGAGCCACAAATTATAGCAGATGTAACGAGGACTTGCGATCCTGACGCTTGACTTTCTTATTTCAGTCGTCTGACAAATGTTCCCGTTTGGAATGTAAGCTAATTCCCGACCGAATGTCACTGTTTTGAACAACTTTCATTGTTATGCGACTTTTCGCTATTTGCGTAACGGGATTTCGATTACACGTCCCGTAAACGCCAATTTCGGGAAAGTTACTGGATGTAATTCTACGATCGGAACTTTACTTCGGTAATAGCTTCTTGTAAACGATACGGCCTCGGAAATTAGGAATGGTTCTGGTTAGGAACTGATATTATGTCGTGATCCGATTTTTTTATATTACTTTATCCCTTTTTCGTACGTGGGTACAATATTTAAATAACCTAATCTGTTTATTAAATAATTATCTTGATAACCATAATATTATTGAGTGACTCGCTATAATTAACTTGATTCTGTATATAGGTTATGCCTTAGTCGGGTTAATTAATAACTGTAAGCGTCGGTCGGGAAGTCGACCCTGCCATGATTTGTCATAAGTAAATTAGTTCTATGCCCGTGATCATGGCTGGTAAATAAAAAAAATAATTAAATTTCAAACATCTAATAGAAACTATATGTGGCACTTTTTTGTTCTGTTTCAATTCTTTTTTCTTCAGGTAGATGTCGCAAAATCCGGCGAAATATCTGAATAATAATTTGCAAAGTGTGGATCTTTTGTACCTAACAATTATGAAATATATATACATACTATATGTATACATACTTACTCTTTGACAAACATCAAAGAGTAAGTGACCAAATGTCATGTCATCATGATGATAAATGTATGAATATCAGTAACGCATTGCTTTATTAAAATGTATTTATTGTATCAAAACTCTGTCTAATAAAAATACCTCTATCCGTGAATGTCGTATGAGGTAATTAATATGTAATAAAGGTGTTAGAAAGTTATGGATATAAAAAAATTACAAAACCTACATTCAACAAAGTCTCGAGCGTATACTGAATGAATTCCCTTTGGCTATACAATTTAGTTTAGAAATGAAAATAACTTTATTTTATAGCACAGATGGGTATATTATTTTTATAGTTAATATTTTTATTATCGCAGAATAATTATTTTGTCATAGATTAGCACGACCGATAATAGATTATAATGTCTTTATGTCAAGTCTGAGCTGTGTTCCGAATCTCGTTTATGTATAAGTTGAACGTGTTGTGATTATACAGATTTTTGTGCTTAAGTAATTTTTTTTATTGTTGCCCCTCATTTCAGTTTCATTTGTTTGTATTCTACAGCCGATGTCACCTTTATATCCTGCAGAATACCAGTTGCTCTGCCGCTTACATTGAGCTGAACACAGTTGTGATATCGCACGGAGAAATTTAATTTATTTTAAATATATCGTACACGTACCTAATTGTACTTCTTTTTTTTTTCATTGTATGCCGTCGTGTAACGTTAAAATAAATTATATTTATTTCTTTCTCTTTTGTGAGAATCTCACAATGGGCCTTATAAGGCGGCTCAAAGTCACCCAGAGGGCAATGGAGAGGGCTATGCTCGGATTTTCTCTGCGTGATCGAATCAGAAATGATGAAATCCGCAGAAGAACCAGGATCAGCGACATAGCCCGAAGAATTGCGAACCTTAAGTGGCGATGGGCGGGGCACATTGCTCGCAGGACTGACGGCCGTTGGGGCGGAAAGGTCCTGGAGTGGCAGGCATATGCTGGACACCGCAACGTTGGTAGGCCTCCCACAAGGTGGACCGACGATTTGATGAAGATCACGGGAAGGCGCTGGACGGTTGCAGCGCAGGACCGATCTGCGTGGAGATCCTTGGGGGAGGCCTATGTCCAACAGTGGGCGTCTATTGGCTGAAATGATGATGATGATTTCTTTCTCCTCGACTAAAAGGAGACGTGCTTCGACATGGGACGTATTTGGATTCATGTTACGAAGTTAATAATGTATTTTAATTATATTTCTTTTAAACGTAAGCGATCACCCGGTGTCAACTTCATAAACGCGCGGTCGTCAGTCCAGTGATTCTGTTTGCAAGCCGGCTACGAGTGTGCTAAATTTATTTACAGCTGTCGGGCGAAACTTTGGATAAAATTGCCAGTGCATTTTTCAAACGGCAAACGTGAAACTGCAAAGCTGAAATTAAATTCGTGGAAAAAAAAACGACTTGTTTAATTCGTAGATGGATATTTTTCGTGTGATTTTTGCAGACGTAGTCAAGTTTATACAAACTTACCTATTTTCATCAATCTATGATTTATAGTTATTTTTCATTACCAACTACTGTTTGGATTTCTTTAGTTTTATAATTAAATATTTCTTACAAAGCGAGCGTCCGTGGCGCTATGGTTTTGGCACTAGTTTTCGAATCCCATTTCATTATTACATGTTATGAGCAGCATTATTTCAGCCAGTGGACGCCCACTGTTGGACATAAGGCTGCTAGCGTCTAGCGTGATCCTGCGATCCCACCACCAATTCGGTTCGGTGTATGCTTGGTACTGAAGAACCTTTACGCCATAACGGTCTTCAGCTGCAACTTAAGGTTTACAATATCCATGACACATTTAGAAGAATTACATTACTTCATGTGACTTAAATGTCCAAAATATAACAATAAGTGTCAAGTAAGAAGGAAAAAATCTAGCATCTATGCCGACGAAGTTGCAGGCATTAACTAGTATCTTTATAAATTGTAGCCTATGTTTTCATTCAGTAGTTTTTACGTAAAAGAGTAACAAACATCCATCCATACAACTTTTCGCGTTTATAATATTATTAGGAATGTATGTTAATTTGTGAAGGAAGGCATTTTAATAAAAAGACAAAATATTAAAAAAATAAACTTACGCAAGTGTATAATTAAAAGAATGGTTATGATTTTTGAAGCGAAAATAATAAACAAATTACAATTACAGACAAATTAAGAAAAACACAAACGCTTACTAAGCGACAGGAAATTATTACTGAAATTACGTCGCACGATTTGTTTAATTAATTAATGCTTTAAGGAAAATTTTATTACTTGTGTATTTATTATGAAATTAATTAAGATTACGGAAATATTCCTCAGATGTAATCTTAGTCATCATTCAACAAAAGGTTCTGCGTATTTTTGTCGAAAAATTCTTCCTGCAGACCCTGTTCAGTGACAGATGAATTCAATAGATTGGATCCATGTCTTTTGTCCTTTTCTAAACATACCAAACATTACAGGTACAATATAAACGTATCACATATATAATTTGTATATACTGCTATACATACTATATATACATCTACATACATGTTGAATATTATGGTTAGTTACTTGTTTCAAATAATGATTTATTTCCTCTGAGAGGAAAGACTGAGAATCTGCATGGATACTTCCGCAACCAAATGCTACAATGATTATATCAGACTCCATCGAATAAATCGAATCGATGCAGCTCGACCGGGATGAGCTATCGAATAAACTCAACCTGTTCCTGGGCCATAAGTGCCCTACGACATAGGAGCAGTAAATACAGCAGACTTTTTTATACCACGATGGTGGCAATCAGCCCTACAACCCCCTGATGGTAAGCGGTTAACGTAGCCAATGGTCACAAGTGACCATTGGCTACGGGGCTACTACAACAGGGGTGTCACTTGGACGTTGCTGACCCTTTAAAAACCTATTTACTCCTCTTTTGAAGAGTCTCATACTGTTACCCTCCGGGTAAACTTCAGCAGGGAGCTTATTGCACAATCGAAGTGTACGCGGGAGGAAATTCCACTGGAACCGTACTGTACGGGACCATTTAGATTCCAGTGTGTGAGCATGAACTCCCTATCGATGGTGACCGGTGCGATGATAGAAAGTGGCAGGCATTATATCGAACGACTCCTCAGAACATAACCCATTATATGGGCGATAGAACACACATAAGGAGGCAAAGTCTCTCCCAAGACTAAGAGACTCAGATTTTAGTGCTTTTTTTTATTTCATTTTAGTGCTTTGGTCCGGAATAAGAAGAAATGTGCTTAATCGAGGTCTACTGAACTTGTCAGCACGACGCAAGAAAATAAAACTCTTTATGAGTTATTGCAGGGTATAGAGTCATGCAGAAGATTGAAAAGATCGTGGTAGTTTTACGATGTCTTATCGGCTAGTTACTTCAATAGGGATCAAAATTTGGAGATATGCTCGAATTTTTGTAGGTCGAAAATCAATCGTATGCGCAAACTTTGCACACGTTCCAATTAATTTAAAAGATTCATTCATGTGCATCCAAGGAGAAAAAGTCAATAGGCAAAATTAAGATTGTAGCGAGGAGGAGCCTTCTTCAGATATGTAGCGAGCCCCGGGAACTAAAAGGCGAAGGTACCTAAACAGACGACCTTGGTTAGATTGTCCCTTAGTTACCATCTTGATTTAATGAGGTTTTCCAGCTGCCAATCTATTGAAATGTGACCTTAAAATTTCTAAGCATTTTACAAGATGTAATTTCAAACGTTAAATAATTTATTATCAAACAATACCGTTCAAATAAAAAGAAAGAAAACATAGTGAAAATATTATGATTCTTAAATTAATGTTTTCAATTGTGTCACGGTGTAATTCTTTATGTATATTTACAATGACTAAATACCTGCATTGTGTATATGATCACGACCGCAAGTTCGTTTAGAATACAAGGCAAACAAATCGCAGCAGAAAACTTGGAGCATTCATATCACAAAAGCCTGTCTCTGAGTAGCTGTTTTGTTTTTCGAAAGCGGCACGTTACCTAGTTATTTGCCACTGCCATGCATTGGATCGCGTTGGAATGTACACGTTTTTATTGTTTTTTTTTTATTATTACTGAATTATTTTATTTTGACTGTCATAAAATATTTCATTTCTAATAGGTTTAATGAGTAATTTTTTGGTATGCGTGTTTTAGTCCATAAGGTCTTGTAACTCCTATGTACTGTTAATAACTCGATATTTATCTGCGAGTTGAGGAAACGGCTGAAAAATAATGTTGATTCCATGATCTGTGCCATGACCAACATAAGCTGAGCTACCTCCTTTTGTTCTTTCTACCAATTTAATTTGTATTTAATTAATTTTTTATTTGTGGTATTATTCTGCTAATATTGATTTAAGTGTTATACGTAAACATCAGTCAAAAAAGGCAATAAACTATTATTATTGCATTATTCACCAATAACATTACTTTTTAACTTTATTTCATATAAATGTAAAATATATATTTTTTTACTTTAGTGGTGTTGCCTCTTAATTGATATATAAGTTCCTTTGACAAAGTGTGAAAGTTTTTTTTTCATATGTAATGCGCATGCTTTAAGACCCCAAGGTCTCAATTATGGGTCAAGCTAACGACAAAATTTTACAAAATCCATCTTCCCGCATTTATATTGCACCAAACTTAACCCTAGCAAATCTGTCTCAAGTAATCTGCGATCTGAGTTCCCCGTAAAGCCTCCCCCGCTCAAGGCGTAATGAGGCCGCCTCTAACCCCTGGGCGAGTGTTAATAAAACACGTCCGGGAAAGCCGCTTGAAAAATTAAATGTGATTTGCCAGTGTTTAATGGGGCCATCATTTGTTACCGGTTACAAAGTGTTAGAGATATTTGAGTTAAGCCCACTTTATGATTAACCATGCTGAACATCATCAGGGTATTGACAATGAAACATGAAACTTTTAAAAACCATGACAGGATGCGATGATAGTAGGCGTATGCAAAAACGATGAAATTAATAATATTCTATTCTATGATTGCATTTATATCTAATCAATTAAAATTTTCACGTTAGGAGATAGATAATATTCTTATAAAACTGTACAACAAATTTATATTACTGGACCTTGTGTACAGATTTCACATCGCAGGTAAAGGTTTGTGTGCAACTGTATTAAAATTACTAATTAAAACACCCATGACTCAAAAAGTGTTTGAATGTCCACTTCTTGCAATGACGACAGACGTCTTGCTTCCAGAAGTTAACTTCCACAAGGGAAATCACCAAGAGGGAAGACTGGGCGCAAGGCCGACACAGTGATCCCTTAAATGACGGGAGTCTGGTGTGGTTCACCGATGGCTCAAAAATGGGGGCTAACGTAGGATGTGGCATATATGGGGGCAGACCCAGGGTTAGCAAAAGCATAAATCTGGGAAAGTATGCCACTATATTCCAGGCGGAAGTCTGTGTCATAATTGAATGTATACAAGCGAACCGCCAACGAAACTACGTAAACCAAAAAATCGTAATTAATTCAGACAGCCAGGCAGCTTTACTAGCAGTAAACAAGAACACCCTTAAATCAAAGCTAGTAAAAGACTGTGTGAAAAAACTCAATGACCTGGGAGAAAAGAACAAAATCACTCTCAAATGGGTGCCAGGTCATTCTGGAATAACCGGCAATGAGAAGGCCGATGAACTAGCCAGGGCTGGGGCTCAAGGAATACAGTTCGGCCCAGAGCCTATCTGTGGTATCTCAAAGAATCAGGCCATGCAATACCTGAAAACTCGCCTTCTTAACGAGGCGAAAGCAGACTGGCACAGTACGTCCGGGATGACAAACTCAAAAGCACTAATTGAACCATACTCTCGCAAACGCACTGACGAGCTATTAAAGCTTAACAGGAGTAACTTGAGCGTGATGGTTAGGGCTTTGACCGGTCACTGCAAGTTAATTAGACACCTTCACAACATGAAACTTAAGGACACTGACACATGCAGAGTCTGCGAACAAGAGTGTGAAACACCAATACACCTCTTGTGCTACTGTGAACCGCTGATTCACAAAAGAAACAGACACCTGGGGAAACACATCCTTGACCCAGATGAAATAAAAACAATCCGAACTGGGAACATCCTATCTTTCTTGGTCAGTGCCCAGTTAAGGGAGCTACTGCAGGGCCTACATAGAACCTACATAGGAAGCTGGTCACAATAGATCTTCATAGGTCGCAGTGATGCACATCAGCCCCGACTTACATGAAATAACCAATAACCCATGACTCACATTGATGTTTTAAAACACTTTCAACACAGGAGAGATGCATTAATAATTATTCTGTCATATGCCATATAGGTATAAATAAATAATAAATAAATATTTCTTACATTCACACCGATCAACCTAGCCCAAAGCAAGCTCTATAAGGCTTCTGTTACAGGATCTGGGGTAACAGATAGAGTTACATATATTATATGTATATAAATATATTTGATAGCAATGTATATTAACAACCATGAATAAGGTACAAACGCTCGCATTCATCACACATACATCTGCCCCTAACGGAATTCAAACCCAGGAGCTCAGTCGATCACGAAGAGCGGCAAAATATGAATACGAACTCATTCTGACACAAAAAGAAACATTGGTACGAATTCTCCAAGTTGGTGAATATTATCATTAAGTATTTTGCGATTTTGTAGGTTATTTATGTTTCTGTTTATATATAACTAGCTGACCCGTGCCCACTTCGTTGGGCATAATATTAATAATCCCCGAAGCGAGCACGAACGCGAACCGAATTAAACCCGAAGCCATCGCTGCTTTGGCCTTCACACTTATGACGATGAGTTTACTTGTTTTCATAGATTCATAATTTTTCGTAATATATGACTAATAAATATGACCTAATGATTTATTAATTTAAATTATTTTTTTATTAATTAATTAATTTTTTATTAATATAAAAAATTAAATTGTCTATGCTAATGTTAAAAAATATACTTTTTGTAATTTAAATATAAAAGTTAGACATACGCTGTCGTTGACTTTTTTGTAGGCATTTTCAAGCTCCACATTTTTTCTCTAGAACTCAAAAATATATCTTTCATAGTTAAGGCAGCGTTCGCAAGAAACGCTTTCATTCGACCGGTTTTTCTCCGATTCACTTTGCAGAACGGGCTACCACATAAAAGCCTTTTTATTTTTCGGTTTTTTATATAACCTATGACACTCAGCAATAATGTGGCTTTCTATTGGTGAAAGAATTTTTAAAATCGGTTCAGTAGATCCCGAGATTACCCTTTACAATTTAACAAATATACAAATATACAAACACACAAACTTTACTTCTTTATAATATTAGTATAGAAGTATAGATATTGTAAGAAGATCCACGCTATTATTAAGAGAATGACGTAACTTTTTACAAAACACTATGCTTAAGGCTCTGACTTAATTTATGCAAAACCTTTAAATAATCTGTAGCAAAAAGAAATCATCTAATATTTAATAGAAAGCTATAGAGGGTAATTTGAAAAACATGTGGTCACTCGTCGACTAGTAAATGAGAAGTCAAGTCACTGTCACTCGAACGCTACATAGCACACGTAGCGCCATCTGTTTTTCGTCAGCGATAACACGCAAAATGTCGGACTGGGTCAATAGTTTCATACGCCTTCATACGTAGTCATATTTTTTTCGTATCTTCTACAATATATAATATTGGATATATAAAGGATAGAATCTAAGAAGCAACCTACATTTCCATGAATCCAACGTCTGATATTAACATGAGTAATACGAACCAATGGAAAATAATATGTTAGGAACAAACAATGAAAATAGAATTATGTCAGACATCAAAGTCGTTCCGAATCACCTAGACGACATAAAATATATGAAAATAGTTTTTCATGTTATATAGTTTTGTCTGATTCTCTAAGGTCTTATTGGGTCACGTGATGTGAACAAATACATTATTGAATAGTTCTTATATTAGGGTTAGTCTATCGACAAGAACCGTTATTTGCCCCAAATATTATCTACGTCAATTCGTTATCTAAAATAGTATTAACGTGTGCCGTGTCATTTTCTGCTCTGACGGCTTGAGTTATGGGATCTAGGGTAACGGATAGACATATATATATATATATATATATATATATATATATATATATAATATATATATATATATATATATAATAGAAATATATATACAGTGCAACCTTAATATAACGTACCTCAATATAACGACTTCCTCGATATAACAAATTCTTCGAAATCCCCTTGAATTGTTCATAAGAGTCAATATAAATTATACCTTTACATTAGGAACACTTTTTGCGAACAACCTCTTTATAAAGAATTTTCAACTACCTATCAAGAAAAAGTATACATTTCTCTAATTGACTAATTTTGTCAACCCAAAACCTTTATATAAAGTTTCCACCAATATATAACTCTTAATCTTATAGTATGTGATTCATGTCGCGACATGTTTCGACACACTTTTCTTCGTAAAACAATCATTGTTGTTTGATGGAAAATAATGTTACACACTTCTGTTCACCACTATTGGTTGGACTCATGTTAAAATATTTTAGGAACGTAAAAGGTGTTCCTTATCGGTCGCAGAAAAGCAAAACATCATTAATTATGTTGACAAAAATCCTATGACGAAAAAATTTGACATCATTTATTAGTCAAAGTTGTTCACTATATCACCTCAACATAAACCTCAGTTCAATGAATAACTTGATATAACTAATATTTTTTTGTTCCCCTCTGATTTCTTATATCGAGGTTGCACTGTACAAGTTACAAATGCTCGTATTTATCCCACAAACATCTGCCCCCACCGTGATTCGAACCCGGCACCGGCGAGACACCTTGAAACCGGTGTACTAACCATATACATGTATATGTGTGTGTGTGTGTGTTTAAGAATAGAATACTATAAAAAATTATTAAGACGGAGAAAAATGAAACGTCGCGTATTGGAATCAAGAAGCTGTAATATATTTTTTTTATGTTTAGTTATGGACACCCTGTCCCTTTCTACCTCGTACTGTCTATTATCATTACAGTATTTATCTCAATCACAAATTAATTCAAAGATAAGTTATGCTTGTACTTTTGGCGTGTACATGTAAAGTAGAACATAGAGTTGTACCAACAAAAGCCAATTAAAAGCTTGAACGATGGGAAGCTTTTCGAACTTACTTTGCATAAAGTGTAACTTTAACGTTTATTTATATTTCTTGTTACTGAGTTGAATAAGGTTCATAGCTACAATTATCTTCAATAGCGCAGCAATTTATTGATGACTGCACTATCTATCTGTCAATGTAAATCAAATATGAGAGTAAAAGAGTTACATAATAAAGATGTATTTGGTGAACTGCATTAGGATTTTAACACAAAAATAGAAAGAATAGCAATAAATTTTGGGGGTTCTCTATACTTACAACTGAAACCTAATTTGTTTTTTTTTATCAAATCCTTACCTATAATAGGTCTTTAAAAATTATGTTGAGATTTCTAATATCATTTCTTACTGAGTAGTTTGCGTGAGGGACAACTCCAAACTGGTAAGATGTGTGTCCCCTGTGACTTATAAAATAAAGAATGTTAAATTAAAAATATATGATTACCATAAAAACTTCAACTGAAAATTAATTTTGAACGAGATCATAAATCGTAAATGTTAGTTGCTGCTACGAAACCCTTCATGGGCGAGTTCGACTCTCACTTGGCCGGAATTTTTGCTAATATTTTGGATACATAATAACAATTTTCATGTAATATATACTTGTATATGTACACCATTCACATTATTCGTACTAGGTAATCTATACATATAATAAGACAGTAAAAATATTTTGTCTGTACATTTAGTATTTTTGACTGAAATGGATAGAGGGGCACTTAAATAGATTATTAGAAAGCAAAAAAAATTTTTTTGGAATTTTTTGTCTGTCTGTCTGTCTGTCTGTATGTTTGTTCACGTTTATCTCCGAAAGTACTGAACCGATTTGCTTGAAACTTTCACTATTTGCTTTGTTTTAACTCAGAATAATATCTAAACTTTGTTTCATCAAAATCGGTTCATTAAAAAAAAAGTTATCGTCATTTTAATGAACTCAAGGCATGATAATATTGCGAATTATAATGTACACCATTCTTACATAAGTTACACGGGAAATTTAAAATCTAAAGACAATTCATCATCATGATACAATACATACATAAGATAACGTCTTTATCCCCTGCGGGGTAGACAGAGCCACAGGTTATAAGACCCAAAGGCCACGTTTAGCATGTTCGTGGGCAGTGAGATGGAACAGGGAACCAAAATACGATGAAACGAAACCAGTACCTCAAGGAATTGCTTTATACCAAAAATATTTTAATCGGTAAAATCGTATATTAATATGATTTGTGTATCAATAACATTCAACTCGAAATTTACGCAGACGAAGTCGCGGGCAACAGCTAGTTTATATATAAGAAAATAAGTTCATATGCATAATTTTTACCGCCACTTCACAAATATGGCGAACATGAGATTAGTAATTGAATAACAACAACAAACTACGACGTCGAAGCAAGAAATGATAAAGAAATTCTTTAAAAAATATGAATACATTGAGAAAATGTGGTTCAAGGAACGCATTACTCTTCAAAAGGAACACAGCCAAAGTTCAACTACAGCGAGCGAGCCGAAATAAAAAGATGGACGAACGCGGCCAAATTAAATAAAATATTAACCATAAAAACTTCGTCTCCGTAAGAGCCAATTTAAAATATAAGCGACACCGATGATGAAGTACGCCGAACCTAATTAATTTGGTGGGATAAGCTATATTAATGGCGTCGAGATGAGTTTCCTCTTAATATTTAAAACGACAAACAATGCTAGGATAATGCCGGCCGGAAAAGACATTAGGGATAAATCGGTTTCTCTATAACAGTGTATTACTAAAATACTCTACATTATTCTCTATATCATGCTCTACATTATACTCTATATATTACTTTTTCTTTACACTTTACAAGATAAAGGTGGTTTGTAATATTGACAATTCTTAATTCAAATTTATTTTCAATTCATTACATTGTTACATATAGACTTTATATCTAACAATATAATGTAATTACATAATATGCTTTACTTTAATCTATACTAATATTATAAAGAAGTAAAGTTGTGTGTTTGTAAATTGTAAAGGGTAATCTCGGGGTCTACTGAACCGATTTTAAATTTTTTTCACCAATAGAAAGACACAATGTTGCTGAGTGTCATAGGTTATATTAAAATCCGAAAAATAAAAAGGCTTTTACGTGGTAGTCCGTTTTGCAAAGTAAATGGGTGAAGAAACGTGTAGCGTACGGAGCGCGATGGCTTCGGGTCTAATTCGGTTCGCGTTCGTGCTCGCTTCGGGGATATTAGTATTATGCCCAACGAAGTGGGCACGGTTTAGCTAGTATAAATATAAATAACGGCAGCACAATTTGATTTTTAGTAGTTGCAAGTTAATTTTAATACATTGGGACTTCTTAATGTACCATATTTTATTTTACTAAATCGAAAGCAATGTTTGTAGTGGATAAAATTAGGACACTTTTTTTGAATTATGACAATAATAAAATTGATAGTTCTTTGTTAATTCTTGATTAAAACTGTGTAAATCTAAAGCGAGCATGGCCTAGCTCATATTAGGCTTGTAATGCTGTGTGAGCTGGCATCGCAATGTGAGACCGTACGCCCCAAAATGGCAAGGACCGCAACGGGGATTTTAGTGGGTAGACCTGCATTTCTCTTCGACAAAACGCCGCATACAACACAAGCAAGGCTTAGTTCCTTTTGTCCCCACACAATTCGGTTAAGTATTAAATACAGGATATTTCAGGAATGGCGAGAAATAATTATTAATGGGCATGTAACTTAGGCTTAGATGAAACTTAGGTGCTAGTCTAAGATTTAAAACCCTAATACATTCCACTTCAACTAGCTAGAATCTCGAAATTATGTCCGGGTACAAATTGATGTAGAGTAATCCCCTTAGCTTAGTTAGCAAGCCCCTTAAGTAAAAATACATTGTTTTTTTGTTTTCTTTTATAAATTACCCGCCTGGCTTCGCACGGGTGCAATGCTACTGTTATATTAACTACTAGCTTTTGCCCGCGACTTCGTTCGCGTGGACTTCAGGTTCGTCCCGTCTAGTCTAGTAATAAGTAAGAAATACGGTAACTAAGCACTGTTCGCCTGGCACCGCTGCCGGTATTTATCACCGAAACGGTATTTATCGCCGAAATTGCTATGACTCTGCATTTTAAATCTGTGATATCTTCGAAAATATTTATTTAATTTACATGCTGTAAAAAGCCATGTTGATCTTTATTAAATGCACAATGTATTTAAGATACTTAATTGGATAAGGATTAATACTGTATTGCTTAAAATCGCTTCGTAAATAAGCCATTATTTCTCGTACAAAGTAAAGGATAAAAAATGGTTATTGTGGGTTATTCCTAAGAGATAAACATATACCATCACGGACTTTTTTGTAGACCTTTTTAAGTTGTACAATACTGTAGTAAATTGTTTTGATCTATCTTGTAGAATTCAGTCAGCGTTTGCAATGTAAGCGCAAAAAATGTGTTTTTTTTACGACCTCACATTAGAAACCTCAAAAATTGTAGCCTATGTGTTATTCTGATGTATAAGCTATATTGTGGTAAAGTTTCATTCAAATCCATTCAGTAGTTTTTACGTGAAAGAGTAACAAACATCCATACATCCCTACTTACAAACTTTCGCCTTTATAATAGTAGTAAGATAAACTTTTCTCTGCAATCACTCTATCTATTAAAAATCCGTTGCGTAGTTTTAAAGATTTAAGCATACATAAGGATATAGATAGGGATAGAGAATGTGACTTTAGGGATAGATAATCTTTTATACTATGTAGTGATTTTACTTGTTTTTATTTTTACATATTTCTTGTTATTCTATATATTTATATGACTTACTTATTCTACTGTGAATTACGCGGCAAAATTTAAACGAATCTCTATTTTTATTTTTAATATTTCCTTTGGGTCCTCCAAATTGTTGCCCCCACCATCTATAACAAGATAAAAGAGCAGAGCTAGAACGGTAAAAAGTTCGCGCAAATTAGTACCGGATAAAAAGTAATCCTTCTTTTTTGGTGGACGTCAAGTCTTACTAACGACTCAGGCCGTTGCGGAATTTACAAACAACAATGTACGCGGGTATGGTGCAATTTGCAAGCCGCAGCGAGAGAGATACCCAAATGCGAAAAAATTCAAAATTGTTCCTAGTTAGTTTGTTATGGGTACATTAAATATGTAATAAAATGATGTATTTAGTGGCTCCATTTCCGATCTTGCTCCCAACGCTTCTTCAAAGCCGCAGAGCAACACCCCAATCCGCTCATGAGAAAGGCAGTAAGACACTTGGACTTCCTGCGCCTTTTCGAGCACTTTTGGGCCCCTTTTATGGGTCTGCGCTGCATCGCCCCTCTCCTGTGGGGCGCTCCCCCTTACGATTTGTCTATATGGTTATTAGAACTTAGACACGGGCTGAGTTTAGTCGGTTATATTTAGTGGCTCTATGACTTGGACACTGATCTTACTCGGAAGATCGATATTCAATACCAAAAGTAACAATCTGTGTTTTGATTTAAAAATTTCATTGTACCATCCACGCAACTTGACCAACTAGATTGAGTTAGGTCTAAACTAGTTATAGTCTATTATCCTGTCCAATTACGGCGCCCATCCTCTATTTAAATCTACTTTTAGTACTTCCCTGGTCCGAGGTTGCCTGGAAGAGATTGCTGTTTAGCAATAAGGTCACCTTTTGTACATTTGATATTTGTTGTTTCCTTTTTTGCCTATGTTCTTATTTTTCGTATATAATAAAAAGTTATGGTATGTTATGATAAACGTATTATCGGCAATCAATAACTTTACATAAGATGTAATTGTCAAGATAAAATGTGCGTGGGAATCTTCAAGAAACGCTTCAGCTTATACCTCAGACTGAACATGCCTCAAGTCTGCTTCAATATTGCTCGCAACTCTCATTTCCACTTGGAAAAAACGCTGACCAAAGTCGCAGTTCCGGCTCTAAGTAATGCTGCGACAATCAGAACAAACTGTTATATCGATAAAACACCGACATTTCTTGCCTTCAGCGTTTTATTTATTAAACAAAATGAAAAAGTTCCAGACATTTTCTTTATTCTGACTGCAGACTGCTTACTCAGAAAAATTGCTTTGGACATTTTAATAAAATTATTATCAGGCCCTTCGCTTTGAAGTTGAATATAAACGAATTGAGATTTCGTTATTCAAAGTTAGATGCCACTGGCATTTGTGCCATTGGAATTATAGATATTTCATAATAACTTTACCCTCTTTCTTTTTTATCAATTTTTAGCGTTCAATACTCTATGCTGAAGAAAGTATGGATAAATTCGTTGTTGTTGACTTATATAGTATGTTGAAATTAATATTAAATAGTCAGACCCTTAACCCTATGCCGCTTTATATAATCACGGTCACCGCTTTCCTTCCTATCCGTTGATATCGTAAGAGTAGCTTACAGAATATTAATGGATTTTTACCCCTACAAAAAGCCTGCATAATAGGAAAACCCCATTCGTGTTAACACTAGGATTTAATTTAAAGGAGTTCTCATGGAAGCTGTAGATTTATTGCGAATCTCAAAGGAACCATTTACTACTGATATCTCTTACCATCAGGTGTGCAGTTTGAATATTTATCGATAAAATGTTATAACAAAAAGAAGTACACAACCCTAATGTAATTATAAAAAAAGAACTAAATGGTGCCTGCGACTTCGTCTGCGCAGGACTAGTTTCGAGTAGCTTATATTAGCGTGGTATACTATCTTATGGATTGGCGAGCTACGGACGTACGTTCAAAACATATTTAGACAAAATTAAATCTTTACAAATCAGATTCATGAAACTATTGGTCGATAAAAAAACGAAAATAAGATGTAAAGAGAACACATACGAACAACTTTTCTTAGAATGTAAAATGCTACCAGTCCATCAGAAGGTAGTGTTACTCCGGGCCATAGAGCAGTTTTGTAATGACGAATTTAAAAATGTAGTTAGTAATCTGAGGTTGGTAAGAAATAGAAATATTGCTAAGCTTATAGTACCTAGTTTTACAAATTATTATGGTCAAAGATGTAGGAAATATTTAGTGCCAAAAATATATAATGATCTACCTGACCTAGTACGCAAAAGTGTTACGAAAAAACAATTTAAAAGAAATTAAAGTAATGTTCTTCTTGCTAAAGTAAGAAATACAATACAGTAGTTCTTTAGTAAGTACTCGTAGATAATATAATAATTTAATTCATTAGTATGTAAGTCTAGTGTTTTATGTTTAGTCGCGTTTTGATTAAAGTTTTTAATTAAAATGGAGTTTCGTCTGCCAACAAACCGCATTGTGCTTTGGCAGAAGTATTGTAATAGTATATAAGGCTTTAATATTGATATAAATATATAAATAAAAAAAAACATCTTTATAAGTTGTAGCCTGTGTATGTAAAGTTCCATTAAAATCCATTCAGTAGATTTTATGTGAGAGAGTAACAAACATCCATACTTACAAACTGTTTATAATATTAGTAGGATTTTTTCATGTTAATTAAATATTTTTTATATTTATTTAATTTACCTTTTAAATTAAATTTATCAATCTTAACTGTTTTTTAATGGATAGGGCAGCAAACGAGCAAACGGATCACCTGATGGTAAGCGATAACCGTTGCCCATGGACATAAATATTTGACGACCTCCATAGTGGAGTGGAACACCGGTTTCAAGGTGTCGCCATCTCTGAGGTCCCGGGTTCGAATCCCGGTGGGGGCAGATGTTTGTGTGATGAATGCGAGCATTTGTACCTTAGTCATGGTTGTTGATATATATTTCAATAAAAATTATTTATATATGTATAATATATGTATGTCTATCCGTTACCCTAGATCCCATAGCACAAGCCTTATTGAGCTTAGTTTGGGCTAGGCTAATTGGTGTAAGTGTAACAAATATTTATTTATTTATTTATTTATTTATAACAAATACACCACCAGAGGAGTCACAGATGCTTTGCCGGCCTTTTAAGTGGGAATATGCTCCAGCAGGTTCCAACATACAGGCTTCAAAAAACTAGAGGTTCGTTCTTAGGGAAATGTGTAACTTTTTATAACACACTTCCAGAAAATATTACTGCTCTACCGTTTCATGAATTTAAAGCACATATTAAAAATACTCTTATGAAAAAAGGTCTTACAAGGTCAATGATTTCTCGAATAATAAAAATGCTTGGATGTAGTTTTTACGATATTGCAGCTGATTCAAAGAAAATTACAAGAATTTTGGACTCGCTGGAGTCCTGATTATATCATAACTTTACAAATGCGTAATAAATGGAGTTATAACTTACCAAGTTTGCGAGTTAACGATGTAGTGCTTTTAAAAGATGAACAAATGCCTGCTGCACGTTGGTTCATTGGAAGGATATTGATAATTCCTCCAGGTAAAGATGGTAAGGTTGGGGTTGTGTCAGTAAGAATACCTGGGGGTAAAACGTTAAAGAGACCTATTACAAAAATATGTCCCCTACCAATCGAATAGCTAGCCCGGAATATGTTAGGAACTCTTTGTATTGTATTGTCTATTGTCACTAAAGTCAAAGTAGTTTAGAAAAATGTATTAAGTTGTCACAAAATATAATGTTTTGATTCACACACAATTGGTGGTTTAATTAATTTTAACCGACACAAATATGCAATTACACTATTAATGACATCCTGAATAATTAAAAATGCTTGGATGTAAATTTTGCGATATATAATTTTAATGATTCTACAATAAATGATATTTTTGTTTTATATACATACCAGATTTGCTTAATGCAATATGACTCTTGTGACGGAAATATACATTTGTTAGTTGTTTTAACTTGTATCAGAGGTTGGATTCAGACTGTGTATCTGAAGCCAGCTTCTAGCTGACGACTCTGTAATGATACA
Organism: Scirpophaga incertulas; assembly: GCA_036419045.1. Taxonomy (NCBI): domain Eukaryota; kingdom Metazoa; phylum Arthropoda; class Insecta; order Lepidoptera; family Crambidae; genus Scirpophaga; species Scirpophaga incertulas. Next base: position 3,205,859 of record CM071639.1, on the reverse strand, counting down.
GGGAGAAAAAAAAAATCCCTTGCTGGTTTTCTTGCTGGTTCTTTCCAGTACAAGGTCTCCCGCCGTAGACTTGTGAACCAATGACGTAGCATCTTTGACATTCAAAAGTGATTGTAAAATCCTATCTATACTAATATTATAAAGCTAACGAGTTTGTTTGTTTGTTTTTTTGAACGTGCTAATCTCTGGAACTCCTGTTTCGAATTGAAAAATTCTTTTTTTATTGAATAGCCCATTTATCGAGGAAGGCTTTAGGCTACATGACATCACGTTGCGACTAATAGGAGCGAAGAAATAATGGAAAATGTGGAAAAAACGGGGAAAATTATTCATCTTTGAGGGCTTCCGTTGCGTGCGTTGCGAAAACGGTTGTAGATACCAAAAAAATATGTATGATTAAATTATTCCTCTTAAAATGATCTAAAAATATGTCCACGACAGTATATGTCTATCTTATAATGTTAACACACTAGAATCGTTTATATGGTAATCAAATTTGGATATGTCGCGTTGTCAAGATCGGATACAGCTGAGGTGGTTGTTAGCAAAAATAAATATGATGCTCAAAATAACTATTCCACGCGGACGAAGTCGCTGGCACAGCTAGTTTGAAGAATAAATTTTTGATTTTGATTGACTTTGATTTTGCTCTTTTTTTGAAAGTTTCGATATCGCGTCGGTTCGGAAACACTGCAGGCGACAATTAACTGTTCATATTATTGTTCCAGTGTTCAAATCCCAGACATCCCTGTCGACAGACTCCGGCCTGTGCACAGAGAGGGGCTTACGACGAACGCACATAGAGCTGATCAAGTCTCCAGGGAAGAGAATTGGTCTTAAGCTGGCAGGTTAGTTACGGTAGCTTAACATGGACTACATCCGTACACCACAGGGAATATTAGAGTATTTTCAAAGGTTATGTACGGGTTGTAATTCCAGAAATCATTTGCTTGAGTTTATAGATATATGTAAAAACAAGTCGCCATTCATGTAAGAAATAAACAAGTAAGAATTTTATCAATATTAATCGACGATCGTGGATTTAAACCACAGATTTTCAGATTAGAAAGATTGCGTTAAGTTTAAAGCGCCATTGAAACTCCGAACAGGTGTTTTTATTTTTAACTACAATAAATTACTTCCATTTAACCAAATAAGTCCTCACGTCTCAACCCGATAAAAGACAGGGTACTCAGAAAACCTGTTTGTATCAAATTATTTCTCAATTAGGATCCATGAGAACGCTTCCCGGAATCGATCAAGTAAACAAAACTAAATATTTATGTGCTATTTCCATTTTCATAGTTCGCTCTAACGATTCATGAATACATCCGCGGTTTCTTTCACCCGGGCTTGTATTCAGGAACTGATTTGCATATTTATTGGGTGCGGGGGACAGATGCTGTGTCTAATCGATATTGGCTAACTTTCGTTATTAAGTGTACCAAATTTTCCAGGCCGCGCATAAATAATGTACTTTAAATGTTAATTATTCAATATGAATTTTGATCGCGCTGACCTTCGTCCATCCGGGCGCCCAAAAGTCATGTTTCACCGAAGCAAATTTATTTAAGGTAACTTGTAAGCGGGTTAAAGAGAAGCTTCAACTACTATATAGAACTTAAGTTCTATTGAATAATTAATGAGAGTGAAACCGAAATAAATTATGACTTAATTAATCCCGTTAATGTTATGTATCGTGTATAAAAGCGGAGTTTCGATAGGATAAACAGTGGAATTTGTGAAAATAATCTTTAAGTTATTTATCACGATGTCAATACAGAAAAGATACAGGATTACAGATTAGATTTTTATTACTAAATATGGCGGTTACTTAGCTTTTATCTAGTAAAAGTAACTAGGACGTAACCTTCCGTCATATTACACCAAATGGAGGCTGTTTGGAGGTAGATTGAAGCTTTCATATATTAAATAATATATATTTTATAAATTAACTGGCGACCAGCCCCGGCTTCCCATAGGTGTGATGCTTATGTAAAAATACCAACTACAAAATGTCCTTATACACATCGTTCACAGCTTTTTTGTCATTAGACAATACAAACAGAAACCATAAGTTGACATATTTGCCTGCTCCAACTCCAACTTTAAAGTCCGTGTCTTAAATATATTAAAATCTCAAAACGAACCAGACAAACATTAACACTCGATATGAAGATTTGTTTATTTGTGTGTATATGTTTATGTATGTATATATGTATGTATATGTTTGTATTGTATTTTATATATTATCTTTGCTGTGTGTTTGAAGGAGTGTGTCTGTGTAATTTATTTTCTAAAATGAATGTGTTTCTTTAATTTATGTATAACTTTAATACTTGTGTAACTTTCATTTATGTAATAGGCAGAGACTGTTCTTATGAAGTTATTTTAAATTCAAACATCCGTTGTTGCTACTTACGAATGGTTTTGTGTAAGGAAACCTTTAATTGGCCTTGGTATTGGCATATACTGTAGAAAATATAGTCTGTATATCGCTGTATGGTTTCTGTACGGTTTATACGTACATACCTAACTCAATACGTTGACGCGTCGTGCGTCATCATTGTGGTGTCAAATTATATTATTACTCGTATTATTGTAAGCAGTGCACTTAGCAACACGTACTCGTTAACACGCTTCCATTTGTACTTAACCAACATAATAAAGGTGTTCAAACAACACACTCTTTTGGAACTCTACAAACATCCCCTTGGAATCCAACAGTCTCTTAAAAGAATAAAATAAAAAAAAACCTCTAAATTTCTCTCTAAGCCTCTAAGTTTCTCTTATATATTATGCATGTATTTATTACACTATACTACATATAAACCTTCTTTAAAATTCACTCAATTTATTCAAAAAAGCCGTATCATAATACGTTGCGTAGTTTTAAAGATCTAAACATACATAGCGACAGACAGACGACGGATAGCGACTTTATTTTATACTATGTAGTGATTACATTGCTTCTGATTTCAGGTTGTGGGTCATTTAATAGACGATGTTACAATTGATTAATAAAAGAAATAAATATTTTAATAAAAATGTAAATTCAGTTGTACATCGGATTTATCAACCAATATTGGCGCTCAACGAGGGACGCTCTATTTCCAAATATCAAAATCAAAATAATCTTTATTCAACATAGTTGGGAGGGCCTTCTCGAGAAGAACAGGCAAGAAACTCTGAAGGTCTATTTTTTATCTCCTCTTTTCAATGTTAATAATTATAATAATATAATATAAAAATACAATATAGTATAAGATACAATCATACCTAATACGATTACAGTCGTATGTATGTTTACATACACATATAAAAATAATACAATATTATAAATAATGTTGTTACCAAACATGGCTCTATGAATAGTGTCCCTATTCCCAAATAGTGTGACCATTTAGATAGTCACTTACTTTATAATCCATTCCAATGCATATCCTCCTTCATAGATTTTTAATTAGAATAATTAGAAATTCCTGTACTTTTCAGCTGTAATAATATTGACTTTCACGCGGATTCTGAGTGAATTTCGCACTAATGTAATTAGGTCACTGAAGATCCTCGCCATTAAGGACTCGCTTGGTTCGCTTCTCGCTTTTTTGGTATCGCTTCTGGGGGTGTATTTTCTTATAGCATAGGGCAGCAAACGAGCCAACGGTTCACCTGGTGGTAAGCGATAATCGGTAGCAACACCAGAGGAGTCACAGATGCGTTGCCGGCCTTCTAAAAGGGAAAAAGGGGGGAAGGGAGGGTTGGGCCTCCGGTACCGTCACTCATTCGGCGAAACACAGCGCAAGCGCTATTTTTCGCGGGTTTTCTGTGAGGCCGTGGTATCACTCCGGTCGAGCCGGCCCAATTCGCGCCGAAGCATGGCTCTCCCACGGTAAAAATGCGGTAAAATGTGTAGCAAAATGTTTGTATATTTCAATAGTATTATTTTATTTTAAATCGCTGTTGCTATCGACTATATCTATATTAGTCTTAAGATTAAAATTTTAAGATTGTGAGTTTATAACTCTTTAAATAGAAAACGGGTATGTATTGTTGAAATAAATCATTAAAGATTCCTTCTATTTTATATCCAAATCTTTACTTAAATCAAAATACTAAATAGTTATGAAATAATATTACATTAGTGGTTGTTGCATTTTATTGATTTATAATTAAAAATAATGAAAATTATGATTAATTGACTCGCCTGGGAGTTAAAAGGCTGAATAGTTAAAACACCGTTAAAGAGACCGGTGTGAAGTTAGCAGCCAAAAGTAGCAGCCACTGTATAACCCGACCAATTTAAAATGTCGATTTTAAAACATAAATTTAATTCTAAGATTTTGCGTCTAGAATGCTAATTAATATAGACGACATCAAATTTATGAAGATATCCAGGGGATAGATTAACTAAATCGCCCAGCAGCCACTTCTATGTCTTGAAAATGCTCCGTATTATTTGCAAATTATAAAGTTGGATGTTAGAAAATTTCTAGCACAAAAACAAAGCCGCGTACCACTTTGGGACCTATTAGGTATTGAAGGCATATTCCTGTTCTATTAGAAAACATTCAACTTAAGAAGATATCTAGGGGATAGGTTAGCTAAATCACCCAGCAGCCACTTCTATGTCTTGAAAATGTTCCGTATTATATGCAAATTATAAAGTTGGATGTTAGAAAATTTCTAGCTCAAAAACAAAGGCGCGTACCACTTAAGTATCTATTAGATATTGTAGGTATATTCCTGTTCTATCAAAAGACATCAAACTGATGAAGATATCTAGGGGATAGATTAGCTAAATCGCCCAGCAGCCACTTCTACGTCTTGAAAATGTTCCGTATTATTTGCAAATTATAAAGTTGGATGTTAGAAAATTCTAGCTCAAAAACAAAGACGCGTACCACTTTGGACCTATTAGGTATTGAAGGCATATTCCGGTTCTATTAGAAAACATTCAACTTAAGAAGATATCTAGGGGATAGATTAGCTAAATCGCCAGCAGCCACTTCTATGTCTTGAAAATGTTCCGTATTATTTGCAAATTATAAAGTTGGATGTTAGAAAATTTCTAGCTCAAAAACAAAGCCGCGTACCACTTTACGACCTATTAGGTATTGAAGGCATATTCCTGTTCTATTAGAAGACATTCAATTTAAGAAGATATCTAGGGGATAGATTAGCTAAATCTACGAGCAGCCACTTCTATGTGTTGAAAATGTTCCGTATTATTTGCAATGTATAAAGTTGGATTTTATAAAATTTCTACTTCAAAAACAAAGCCGCGCGTACCACTTAATCATCTATTAGATATTGTAGGTATATTTCTGTTCTAATCAAAAAACATCAAATTTATGAAGATATCTAGGGGATAGATTAGCTAAATCGCCCAGCAGCCACTTCTATGTCTTGAAAATGTTCCGTATTATTTGCAAATTATAAAGTTGGATGTTAGAAAATTTCTAGCTCAAAAACAAAGACGCGTACCACTTTGGGACCTATTAGGTATTGAAGGCATATTCCTGTTCTATTAGAAAACATTCAACTTCAGAAGATATCTAGGGGATAGATTAGCTAAATCGCCCAGCAGCCACTTCTATGTCTTGAAAATGTTCCGTATTATTTGCAAATTATAAAGTTGGATGTTAGAAAATTTCTAGCTCAAAAACAGAGCCGCGGACCACTTTAGGACCTATTAGGTATTGTAGGTATATTCCTGTTCTATCAAAAGAACATCAAATTGATGAAGATATCTAGGGGATAGATTAGCTAAATCGCCCAGCAGCCACTTCTATGTCTTGAAAATGTTCCGTATTATTTGCAAATTATAAGTTGGATGTTAGAAAATTTCTAGCTCAAAAACAAAGCCGCGTACCACTTGGGACCTATTAGGTATTGAAGGCATATTCCTGTTCTATTAGAAAACATTCAATTTAAGAAGATATCTAGGGGATAGATTAGCTAAATCTACGAGCAGCCACTTCTATGTGTTGAAAATGTTCCGTATTATTTGCAATGTATTAAGTTGGATTTAGAAAATTTCTACTTCAAAAACAAAGCCGCGTACCACTTAAGCATCTATTAGATATTGTAGTTATATTTCTGTTCTATCAAAAAACATCAAACTGATGAAGATATCTAGGGGATAGATTAGCTAAATCGCCCAGCAGCCACTTCTATGTCTTGAAAATGTTCCGTATTATTTGCAAATTATAAAGTTGGATGTTAGAAAATTTCTAGCTCAAAAACAAAGCCGCGTACCACTTTGGGACCTATTAGGTATTGAAGGCATATTCCTGTTCTATTAGAAAACATTCAATTTAAGAAGATATCTAGGGGATAGATTAGCTAAATCTACGAGCAGCCACTTCTATGTGTTGAAAATGTTCCGTATTATTTGCAATGTATTAAGTTGGATTTTAGAAAATTTCTACTTCAAAAACAAAGCCGCGTACCACTTAAGCATCTATTAGATATTGTAGGTATATTTCTGTTCTATCAAAAAACATCAAACTGATGAAGATATCTAGGGGAGAGATTAGCTAAATCGCCCAGCAGCCACTTCTATGTCTTGAAAATGTTCCGTATTATTTGCAAATTATAAAGTTGGATGTTAGAAAATTTCTAGCACAAAAACAAAGCCGCGTACCACTTTGGGACCTATTAGGTATTGAAGGCATATTCCTGTTCTATTAGAAAACATTCAACTTAAGAAGATATCTAGGGGATAGGTTAGCTAAATCACCCAGCAGCCACTTCTATGTCTTGAAAATGTTCCGTATTATATGCAAATTATAAAGTTGGATGTTAGAAAATTTCTAGCTCAAAAACAAAGGCGCGTACCACTTAAGTATCTATTAGATATTGTAGTATATTCCTGTTCTATCAAAAGACATCAAACTGATGAAGATATCTAGGGGATAGATTAGCTAAATCGCCAGCACCTTTCTACGTCTTGAAAATGTTCCGTATTATTTGCAAATTATAAAGTTGGATGTTAGAAAATTTCTAGCTCAAAAACAAAGACGCGTACCACTTTGGGACCTATTAGGTATTGAAGGCATATTCCTGTTCTATTAGAAAAATTCAATTTAAGAAGATATCTAGGGGATAGATTAGCTAAATCTACGAGCAGCCACTTCTATGGTTGAAATGTTCCGTATTATTTGCAATGTATTAAGTTGGATTTTAGAAAATTTCTACTTCAAAAACAAAGCCGCCCGTACCACTTAAGCATCTATTAGATATTGTAGGTATATTTCTGTTCTATCAAAAAACATCAAACTGATGAAGATATCTAGGGGAGAGATTAGCTAAATCGCCCAGAAGCCACTTCTATGTCTTGAAAATGTTCCGTATTATTTGCAAATTATAAAGTTGGATGTTAGAAAATTTCTAGCTCAAAAACAAAGCCGCGTACCACTTTACGACCTATTAGGTATTGAAGGCATATTCCTGTTCTATTAGAAAACATTCAATTTAAGAAGATATCTAGGGGATAGATTAGCTAAATCTACGAGCAGCCACTTCTATGTGTTGAAAATGTTCCGTATTATTTGCAATGTATTAAGTTGGATGTTAGAAAATTTCTAGCTCAAAAACAGAGCCGCGTACCACTTTAGGACCTATTAGGTATTGAAGGCATATTCCGGTTCTATTAGAAAACATTCAACTTAAGAAGATATCTAGGGGATAGATTAGCTAAATCGCCCAGCAGCCACTTCTATGTCTTGAAAATGTTCCGTATTATTTGCAAATTATAAAGTTGGATGTTAGAAAATTTCTAGCTCAAAAACAAAGACGCGTACCACTTTGGGACCTATTAGGTATTGAAGGCATATTCCTGTTCTATTAGAAAACATTCAACTTCAGAAGATATCTAGGGGATAGATTAGCTAAATCGCCCAGCAGCCACTTCTATGTCTTGAAAATGTTCCGTATTATTTGCAAATTATAAAGTTGGATGTTAGAAAATTTCTAGCTCAAAAACAGAGCCGCGTACCACTTTAGGACCTATTAGGTATTGTAGGTATATTCCTGTTCTATCAAAAGACATCAAACTGATGAAGATATCTAGGGGAGAGATTAGCTAAATCGCCCAGCAGCCACTTCTATGTCTTGAAAATGTTCCGTATTATTTGCAAATTATAAAGTTGGATGTTAGAAAATTTCTAGCTCAAAAACAAAGCCGCGTACCACTTTGGACCTATTAGGTATTGAAGCATATTCCTGTTCTATTAGAAAACTTCAACTTAAGAAGATATCTAGGGGATAGGTTAGCAAAATCAACGAGCAGCCACTTCTATGTGTTGAAAATGTTCCTATTATTTGCAAATTAAAAGTTGGATTTTAGAAAATTTCTAGCTCAAAAACAAAGGCGCGTAACACTTAAGTATCTATTAGATATTGTAGGTATATTCCTGTTCTATCAAAAGACATCAAACTGATGAAGATATCTATGAAATAGATTAGCTAAATCGCCCAGCAGCCACTTCTATGTCTTGAAAATGTTCCGTATTATTTGCAAATTATAAAGTTGGATGTTAGAAAATTTCTAGCTCAAAAACAAAGCCTCGTACCACTTTGGGACCTATTAGGTATTAAAGGCATATTCCTGTTCTATTAGAAAACATTCAATTTAAGAAGATATCTAGGGGATAGGTTAGCAAAATCAACGAGCAGCCACTTCTATGTGTTGAAAATGTTCCGTATTATTTGCAAATTATAAAGTTGGTTTAGAAAATTTCTAGCTCAAAAACAAAGGCGTACCACTTAAGTATCTATTATATATTGTAGGTAAATTCCTGTTCTATCAAAAGACATCAAACTGATGAAGATATCTAGGGGATAGGTTAGCTAAATCACCCCAAGCCACTTCTATGTCTTGAAAATGTTCCGTATTATTTGCAAATTATAAAGTTGGATTTAGAAAATTTCTAGCTCAAAAACAAAGCCGCGTACCACTTTGGGACCTATTAGGTATTGAAGGCATATTCCTGTTCTATTAGAAAACATTCAACTTAAGAAGATATCTAGGGGATAGGTTAGCAAAATCAACGAGCAGCCACTTCTATGTGTTGAAAATGTTCCCTATTATTTGCAAATTAAAAAATTGGATTTTAGAAAATTTCTAGCTCAAAAACAAAGGCGCGTAACACTTAAGTATCTATTAGTATTGTAGTATTATTCCTGTTCTATCAAAAGACATCAAACTGATGAAGATATCTAGGGGATAGATTAGCAAAATCGCCCAGCAGCCACTTCTATGTCTTGAAAATGTTCCGTTTATTTGCAAATTATAAAGTTGGATGTTAGAAAATTTCTAGCTGAAAAACAAAGCCGCGTACCACTTTGGACCTATTAGGTATTGAAGGCATATTCCTGTTCTATTAGAAAACATTCAATTTAAGAAGATATCTAGGGGATAAGTTAGCTAAATCACCCAGCAGCCACTTCTATGTCTTGAAAATGTTCCGTATTATTTGCAAATTATAAAGTTGGATGTTAGAAAATTTCTAGCTCAAAAACAAAGCCGCGTACCACTTTGGGACCTATTAGGTATTGAAGGCATATTCCTGTTATTAGAAAACATTCAATTTAAGAAGATATCTAAGGAGAGAATAGCTAAATCGCCCAGCAGCCACTTCTATGTCTTGAAAATGTTCCGTATTATTTGCAAATTATAAAGTTGATGTTAGAAAATTTCTAGCTCAAAAACAGAGCCGCGTACCACTTTGGGACCTATTATTTGAAGGGCATATTCCTGTTCTATTTAAAAACATTCAATTTAAGAAGATATTTAGGGGATAGATTAGCTAAATCGCCCAGCAGCCACTTCTATGTCTTGAAAATGTTCGTATTATTAAAAAAGTATAAAGTTGGATGTTAGAAATTACTAGCTCAAAAACAAAGCGCGTACCACTTGGGACCTATTAAGTATTGAAGGCATATTCCTGTTCATAAGAAGACATTCAATTTAGGAAGATATCTAGGGGATAGGTTAGGTAAATCAACGAGCAGCCACTTCTATGTGTTGAAAATGTTCCGTATTATTTGCAATGTAAAGTTGGATTTTTTTAAAATTTCTACTTCAAAAACAAAGCCGCGTACCACTTAACGATCTATTAGATATTGTAGGTATATTTCTGTTTTATCAAAAAACATCAAATTTATGAAGATATCTAGTGGATAGATTAGCTAAATCGCCCAGCAGCCACTTCTATGTCTTGAAAATGTTCCGTATTATTTGCAAATTATAAAGTTGGATGTTAGAAAATTTCTAGCTCAAAAATAAAGCCGCGTACCACTTTAAGACCTATTAGAAATTGAAGGCATATTCCTGTTCTATCAGACGACATCCAAGTTGAAAAGATATCCAGGGGATAGATTAGCTAAATCACCCAGCGCCACTTCTATGTCTTGAAAATGTTCCGTATTATTTGCAATGTATTAAGTTGGATTTTAGAAAATTTCTAGCTCAAAAATAAAGGCGCGTACCACTTTGGGACCTATTAGGTATTGAAGGCATTTTCCTGTTTTATCAGACGACATCCAATTGAAAAAGATATCCAGGGGATAGATTAGCTAAATCACCGAGCAGCCACTTCTATGTCTTGAAAATGTTCCCTATTATTTGCAATGTATAAAGTTGGATTTTAGAAAATTTCTAGCTCAAAAACAAAGCCGCGTACCACTTTGGGACCTATTAGGTATTGAAGGCATATTCCTGTTCTATTAGAAAACATTCAATGTAAGAAGATATCTAGGGGATAGATTAGCTAAATCGCCCGGCAGCCACTTCTATGTGTTGAAAATGTTCCCTATTATTTGCAAATTATAAAGTTGGATGTTAGAAAATTTCTAGCTCAAAAATAAAGCCGCGTACCACTTTGGGACCTTTTTTTTTTTTTTTTGTTTCCCTGAGGAAAATGCATTAAATTGCATACCCCGGCTGTGGCGAGCCGGGGTTATGTGGGGCTCTCCTCCCCAGAAGGGGGAGGCCTACCCACTAAAACCTCAGGGATGGCCTTCCTCAGGCTTGTAGGGAGCCCCCGGGAACAGAAAGCTTCTTTCGGGAACCCCCAGCCTCCGCTCCCCCGTCGACACAGGGGAGCCCTCCTCGGGGGAGCTTACTACCTCCCCGGTCTCCTCCACCGACGACGCCCCGGCCACGGAAGGTGCGTGGTCCATCCCGGGTCGCCGTAACAGTCGCGACTTACTCGTGCCCGCCGGCGACCCGCGGCGGCGCCGCAGCTGTGGTACCGAGCCCGGCGCCGCCTTCTTCGAGCGGGATCGGCCATCTCCCGACCCCGCTCGGCGGCCTCCTTCTGGAGCATCACTGCGTCACAGAAGGAGGCCACAGCCCTCCAACCTCCCTCGTCCGCCAGCATTGCCGCAATCAATGCTGGCGGAGACAGATCTCGCCCGATCTCTGCGACCAAGACTCGGCGTTCGGAGGCCCACCACTTTGGGACCTATTAAGTATTGAAGGCATATTCCTGTTCTATTAGAAAACATTCAACTTAAGAAGATATCTAGGGGATAGGTTAGCTAAATCAACGAGCAGCCACTTCTATGTGTTGAAAATGTTCCCTATTATTTGCAATGTATAAAGTTGGATTTTAGAAAATTTCTAGCTCAAAAACAAAGGCGCGTAACACTTAAGTATCTATTAGATATTGTAGGTATATTCCTGTTCTATCAAAAGACATCAAACTGATGAAGATATCTATGAAATAGATTAGCTAAATCGCCCAGCAGCCACTTCTATGTCTTGAAAATGTTCCGTATTATTTAGCGATTTAGCTAATCTATCCCCTAGATATCTTCTTAAATTGAATGTTTTCTAATAGAACAGGAATATGCCTTCAATACCTAATAGGTCTTAAAGTGGTACGCGGCTCTGTTTTTGAGCTAGAAAGTTTCTAACATCCAACTTTATAATTTGCAAATAATACGGAACATTTTCAAGACATAGAAGTGGCTGCTGGGTGATTTAGCTAACCTATCCCCTAGATATCTTCTTAAATTGAATGTCTTCTTATAAACAGGAATATGCCTTCAATACCTAATAGGTCCCAAAGTGGTACGCGGCTCTGTTTTTGAGCTAGAAATTTTCTAACATCCAACTTTATAATTTGCAAATAATACGGAACATTTTCAAGACATAGAAGTGGCTGCTGGGCGATTTAGCTAATCTATCCCCTAGATATCTTCTTAAATTGAATGTTTTCTAATAGAACAGGAATATGCCTTCAATACCTAATAGGTCCCAAAGTGGTACGCGGCTTTGTTTTTGAGCTAGAAATTTTCTAACATCCAACTTTATAATTTGCATATAATACGGAACATTTTCAAGACATAGAAGTGGCTGCTGGGTGATTTAGCTAACCTATCCCTAGATATCTTCTTAAATTGAATGTTTTCTAATAGAACAGGAATATGCCTTCAATACCTAATAGGTCCCAAAGTGGTACGCGGCTTTGTTTTTGAGCTAGAAATTTTCTAACATCCAACTTTATAATTTGCAAATAATACGGAACATTTTCAAGACATAGAAGTGGCTGCTGGGCGATTTAGCTAATCTATCCCCTAGATATCTTCATCAGTTTGATGTCTTTTGATAGAACAGGAATACACCTACAATATCTAATAGATCCTTAAGTGGTACGCGCCTTTGTTTTTGAGCTACAAATTTTCTAAAATCCAACTTTATAATTTGCAAATAATAGGGAACATTTTCAACACATAGAAGTGGCTGCCGGGCGATTTAGCTAATCTATCCCCTAGATATCTTCTTACATTGAATGTTTTCTAATAGAACAGGAATATGCCTTCAATACCTAATAGGTCCCAAAGTGGTACGCGGCTTTGTTTTTGAGCTAGAAATTTTCTAACATCCAACTTTATAATTTACAAATAATACGGAACATTTTCAAGACATAGAAGTGGCTGCTGGGTGATTTAGCTAACCTATCCCTAGATATCTTCTTAAATTGAATGTCTTCTTATAGAACAGGAATATGCCTTCAATACCTAATAGGTCCCGAAGTGGTACGCGGCTCTGTTTTTGAGCTAGAAATTTTCTAACATCCAACTTTATAATTTGCAAATAATACGGAACATTTTCAAGACATAGAAGTGACTGCTGGGCGATTTAGCTAATCTATCCCTGGATATCTTCATAAATTTGATGTCGTCGATATTAATTAGCATTCTAGACGCAAAATCTTAGAATTAATATATATGTTTAAAATCGACATTTTAAATTGGTCGAGTTATACAGTGGCTGCTACTTTTGGCTGCTAACTTCACACCGGTGTTAAAGAGGCGCGTTTGAGTCCTGCTTGAATCGAATATTTTGATAGTATTTTTAATATTTATTAATTTATTTTGAATATTTTAATAAAGCATCACGTTCATTTTTTCATATTTACTCTATAGATTATCATGATTTCTTATTGTTGATGTTTCTTAACTTTTTTGATGGCATGACATATTGGTAGCTGCGATCACGGATTCCAAGTATTTAAAATGTATGCACGTATTCTTATTGAACACAGTCACATAAATTGAAGAGTAGTTTAAAATAGATACTATATTATTATTATGTTATTCCATAATAATAATATAGTACCTATTTTATAACTAGATTATGTTATTCCAATATAACATAACCCTACAATTGATTGAAAGTTTAAAAACATATTAATAAGAACTAAAAAGTACTCGTAGGTCGAATTGGAATTTGCACTTATATGATACAAGTGACTAACCACAGCTAAGCAACGGGTGAGGAGTAAAAAAACTTAGATTTGAAACTTCATGTGTCAAAGGTTTAGTATGTTTCAAATCTAGAAGTCAGCATTAGAACTAATTTCTGCAATCAAAATTATAATACTTACCTCAAACAGAAACACAAAGTAAGTATGTGCTCAAAGTCCACGCAGACATACTCTCACACACACTCCATGAACACCCTTTCATCAAACATTAAGCGAGCGACTGCATGCTCATACCTCAATGTTCACTGAAAACGCCATGTGATAAGAGTGACCCTTATCATAAAACTTATTAGACTTGAAACAGGACGCGGAAATAATATATGGTAATTGCGCCGCAAGCTTTGATTATGATTTATGGTGCAAAAACTTTGCTCCGTTTGTTCCCACCTCCACAAAAGATTTCGCGCGAAAATATTTGGCAGAGTGGGGGGTACGTGCGGCAATCCATTAAGCAAAACTTACCATTTTTCAAAAGTGATTAATGCGTCTTGTATTCGTGTTGTCCGCTTTTGAAATTAAAAGAAGATTCCCAGTTCGAATGGGAGAGGTGGGGAGTTTCGAGATGTTTTTGATTCACCGTCATAACACATCATAAATGTCAGTGGGTCCCACTTTACTTCCTACTTTGCGTCCCCTCTTTTCAGAAATGACGGCCATTAGGACAAAAAAGTTTCGAGTGGCATGTATGTATATTCTACATATACACATACTCACAAGAAAACATACAACTCATACAAGACAGACCACCAATTTCATAAAGTATGAAAGGCGCTAGAAATTTGCAGCGCAAAACTTATCTTTGAGGAGAACCTTGAGATAAAGCGGATGTCTAGCAATCTCTCGGTGATCAATTCAGCCGAGATGATAAGTGATGAAGTCAATAGTCAGTGACAGAACATTCATATCGTGAACATAAGATGAGATATCATAGAAATCAAATAGAATTGTCAATAAGTTACTTACCGATCGATGCAAAACTGATAAAGAATTAACAACATTATTCAGATGTAATAAATCAGAATTTATTAGTAAACAACTAACTATATTTCTTAACAAACAAAGCCTCGCTGTAACATACCGTGGTCGCTATAGTGACCTATAGTCTATTAGATTCCTGTGACACTAAGAGCAAAGTTGAAATCTCTATACACAGGATAGGTTACGTTGCTAATTTAATAAGTTATTTATTTATTTCACTATAATATATAATATATACTTATACATTAATCAATACTTCCACACTAGGCTGTGCCTGTCAAATGTCTCAATAAATAAACAAACAAAAATGAAAACAAAAATAAATTAAATACAACAATATTGATCGGCTTCTACGCAACGGGAAAAAACAGGAAAAATCTTTGAGACTTAATTCTGGTAATGAACGAGCAAGTTACATGTTGACAAATTTGTACGGAATCCTCGTTGCTCGAGTTTGACTCGCATTTGACTGGTTTCTTTTTGCAAATTCACAGACATTCTACCAAGGAAGTTACTGCTGTACTATTAAATTACTGTTTAGCCAACGCAGGACCGTTTGGTCCTATTTACAATACTTATATTAACATTGCGTATATCTTAATCAAATCAAAATCAACTTTATTCAAATATGACTTTATAGAAAACTCTTTTGAATCTTCCAAATTTTTTTCCTACCACCCATTCAGGACGTATTTTTTAGCTGATAAGAAGAATGGGCGCAAGAAACTTATCAGCTTTATCAAAAGTAATAGCAACATTTACAATAAATTATGTCGTTATCATACAACGTACATATGTGTTTACAATTTATACGGGAAAACAAATATTTACACTTTAGAATGTATCCTCAAATCAACACCAAGCATTGGCATCATTTAAATAATCATTGACTTTGTAATAGCCCTTACTCATTAGTGTCTTTTTAACATGTACCTTGAACTTATGAAGAGGCAATTCAGCTACACTATGTGGAATCTTGTTATAAAAATTAATACATTTGCCCATAAAGGAACCTCTAGTTTTATGTAGCCTGTGTGTTATTCTGATGCATACACTATATTATTGTAAAGTTTAATTAAACTCCATTTAGTAGTTTGTACGTAAACGACTAACAAACATCCGTCCATACAAACTTTCGCGTTTATAATATTACATACATACATACATACATATATATCACGCCTTGTTATTATAATATTTGTAGGGATAAATGCTTGTAACTTACTGTGTATTTTATGTAGACAGCATTGTGTGTAAGTCAATAAACTTTTGTCGATTATACAGGAGGGGTGCTCTTTTGAAATTCAAACGAGCTTTTGCGGTTCATACATTTGGAATAGATTATCGACAGATGACTAGCGACGGATGGCGGTTAAATTTAAATGTATTTTTCATCTGAGTGAATAACCTTTGCGTTTCGTTTTTTTCGTTGAACCGGGCCGTTTGGGACGAACGCATCTGTCTCAGTTCAAAGCTTTGATATGTCGTGATGACAGTGACGCCGTGTATCATATGAATATCGCTACATTATTTTTACAGGTTTGTATGTATAAGAACATCCGTTAAATAGTGAAATACTGTTATTTTTGAGGCTTCTAATGTTATATCGTAAATAATTACATTTTATTCGCTTACAATTCAAATGATTATATACAAAGTTCATAGTTTTTCTGTAGTGTATTTACTATCAGCATTCACGACGCCGGGGCCTGTCGCTAGTAGAGAATATATTGGTTTGATATTTTCGATTTAAGGGCAACGTAACCATACATTAACGCTTACATTTCTTTTAAGTGCAATAAGCTAAATGACTTGCAATATAAAGCTTCTAAGTTTAAAAAAATTACACTTCCCAATAAAATGGTAAAAAAGTAGTAAATATAAAAAAATAAAAAAAAACTTTTTAAAAAAACACGCTTTTATTAAAAAGACTAAAAACCGATCTAAAAACTTGAAAATTAAAATAAAGTCACGCTTTTAGAAAATTTGGGTACATATCAAGAAAAAATTCTGATGACAAAAAGAAATGTAACTCAAAAATTTGTCTATAAAATTTAGCAAATTAGTCCAAGAACTCAATGACTATAAAAGCGTGGGGTGTTCAAAATTAAACATTACTCATTTAATGGTCTTAACATTTACACCCCACGCTTTTATAGTTTATTTTTATTTTCAAGTTTTTAGATCGGTTTTTAGTCTTTTTAATAAAAGCGTGTTTTTTAAAAAGTATTTTTAAATTTTTTTTTATTTACTACTTTTTAGATCAAATGTTTTTTAGTCTTTATAACAAACAAAAGTTTTTTCAAACGTTTTTTAGTCTTTGCGTAAAAAGCGTGTTTTTTAAAAAGTTTTTTTTAATTTTTTTTTATTTACTACTTTTTAGTCTCGTGATTATTATAACAAACATAAAGAAATGTACATAATTGTTCAGAAAATGTAGTATTAGAATTAAACATATGCATTATATCAAATTCTATCTGTTTGCTTCATTGAACCAATTCTCATATTAAAAAGTTTTTAATTTATTACAACATAATTATGTATTTTTATGATTCGAAAATGGTTGAATATTGTATTGTCATCTAGAATACACATGTAAAAAAATTGAGCTCGATTGGAGCAGTAGAAGTGGTCGAAAAATCGATTACAAGATTTGATCATGACAAACAAACAAACAAACAAACGGACAGAGTAAGTCAATAAAAAGCGTGTAATAAAAAACCGGCCAAGTGCGAGTCGGACTCGCCCATGAGGAGTTCTGTAGCAGCAAGTAAAATTTATGAATTATGATGCAATAATTACTAGATCTCGTTCAAACCAATTCTCGGTGGAATTTATTTTTTTTGTTTTATCATTTTCTTATTTTAGAAGTTACAGAGACACAAACACACACATTTTACCACTCTGAAAGTGAACGTAAACTATACAGTAGATTAAAAAAAATATTTGGAAGTTGATATATCATTTTCCAAGATCCATCTATAGATATCCAACTCATAGGTTTGATGAAAAGTTTCGAGTTTCTCTATTTTTGTGTGGAAATCTTAATGCGGTTCACAGAATACCATGTTTCGACAGTATAGTTCTTAAGTGGCTGTGACATACAAACGAACAGACAGACAGACATGACGAATCTATAAGGGTACCGTCGTTTGCCATTTGGCTGCAGAGCTCTAAAAATACCAAAGTGAATTACATAACACTACTTTTGAAAACAATTTCAATAGAATTCCAAGAAAAGTTCAGTCCAATTTTGTAATTTCAATCTCTCAAATACTGTCTAGACTGTCAAACCCCAAACAAATTTAACATAACAAAATTGCTTGGATGTACATTAATATTTATTGTTAATTCCGTAAGGTATGCTTTGGACCTTACTTTGTTAATGTTTTCTTAATGAAACCGCCAAAAGCAACATTTAGTATATCTATTACTTTCAAGTGTCTTGGACGTGAAAGGTTGCGGAAATAGTTCCCCGAGGCGAACATGCCTTATCTTTGCATTCGGCCTATCTTATCTGTCCGTGTCGCTTACAGTCGATTCCGTATCCGCTTCTAAAGACATTTTGTATAAATAGAACGTTTTTTTTGTAATATATAATAATAATAATAATATATTGTTTATTTTTCTCTCACACAGTTATAATGTATAATATTGAAAAATCTAGAATGTACACTGCAGGTTGACATTAACATGTGAGAGAGACTGATGGTGTCTGTACTAGGAGACAGACAGACAGACAGATTACCAGCCTCTCCCGCCTCGGAGCAGGCGGAGACAAGTAAGTAGCATGCGGTCATGGTACAGGTAAGTCATGTTGCAAAGTGCACTTTGCACATAGCCCACCCCACCGTCGTACATTTATATCTACTTAGTAGGCGTGCGAATATTTAAGCGAGCATGTGTGTGTGTGTGTGTGCGCGCGTGTGTGTGTGTGTGTGTATGTGTGTGCGCGCGTGTGGGTGTGTTTGATGTATTATGTATAGATGTATTATGTATAGATTGACGGAACTACGAGATTGTTGGATATAAGTTATATCCCAACTAATATTATAAATGCGAAAGTGTGTTTGTTTGTTTGTTTGTTTATTTGTTTGTTTGTTTGTTTGTTTGTTACCTCTTCACGCTTAAACTACTGGACCGATTTCAAAAATTCTTTCACCTTTGGAAAGCTACATTCTCTCCGAGTAACATAGGCTACTTTTTATCCCGGAAAAATCGTCAGATCCCACGGGATGCGCAATAAAGGCTTCGCTCAAAAACTACTGCACAGATTTTTATGCGGTTTTCATCAATAGATAGAGTGATTCTTGAGGAGTTTTGCGGCATTTTTTATCTCGGAAAAACGGATAGTCCCACGGGAAGCGCGATAAAATCTTCGCACCATAAACCGACTTCCGCGTATATGTAGCCGTGGGCAAAAGCTATGACCCTTAACCCTCTATACACCCAATCCCGAAATCCACGCGGGCGAAGCCGCGGGCAGAAAGCTAGTAGGTATATATTTACGTTTTACAATAAATACAGATAATGTTTACAGAAATGCAAGATATTTAATGTACGAGTACTTAGTTAGGACAGAACCTTCAGCAGGTTCTCCGTTTCATCATAGCTAAGGGATTTTAACCAAGCTGTAGTAACCTTTTTGCAGCAACACTTTATCATAGGATAAATTGCTAACTTTTCGTTTATTTTGTTATAAAGATAGCTTCCTAAGAACCCAAAGAATCTTTTGGAAAACACGGTGGAGGGATGGAAGTGGCCTGAACATACGTTGTGTTTTAAGAGATGATTTCGATAAACAAATCAGCTGACAATGGTTAATATAAACGGTTACCACCGAGCAAATTTATAGTTTCGTTATACAGTCATGTCCAATGGATCCTTGTGGCATGTTTTGTCCTGACGTCTCAAAATAACGGATGTTACAATTCCGCACAAGAAATATTGGAGCGAATTTGACTTGAGTAAATATATAACAATAACCTGGAAATCTTTATTAATATTATAAATACAAATGTAAATCTGAGCTTCGCGAATGCTGGGATATTTAAGGCATAACATGAAGAGGTTTCAGACGGCTCATATAAAAATTATTCTTTATAATGCCCTTTTTTTGCGAGGGGAAATATTCCTTACGCATCGTGCTGGCAAGGCGCGGCCGTGTGTGGGCTCTCCGGTCTGAGAGGAGCGGCCTACCCACTAAAAGGTCTAGAGGTAGACTCTGTACCAGGGTCGTCTGCATGGGTACCTCCGTCTTACCTATTTCCGCCGCCAAACAGCAGGGTTCGCTTTGCTGTGTTCCGGCGTGAAGGGTAAGATAGGCAGTGAAATTACTGGGTACTGTGACTTTACATCTTATGTCACAAGTTGGCAACGTACACTGTGGTTCTTATGAGGTTTGCAGATTTGCTGCGAATCTCGTGGGAACCACATGTACTATAGGCGACTGTTACCACTTACCATCAGGTGGGCAGCCTGCTTGTTTGTCAACTTTAGCAATAAAAAAAAAAAAAAATAATAAAACCCCCTGGTGTTCTTTGGGCCCATATCGGGGCACATGTGGTGGGGTGCGCTTTCGCGATTCTACCGCCACAGATTCTTTATAATGCCCTAGTTGGCACTAATCTCGAGTATGGAATCCCTTCGATAGTGTTACATCACAAAGACTGGAGTCTATTTAACGCTCTTTTACAAGATACGAGTATCTTGCGTTCGCGGTCTCGGGAGTATGTCACCGATGTTCATATGATGATCGTCTGTCTTATTTTCATCTTGAGTCACTGAAGACCTGTCGGACAAGATACGACTTGGTGTTTTTATATAAAATACTCAACGGAATTACTGATAGTAGTGATATCCTAAACCTGGTCTCTTTGGTGGTACTGTGTCGATGTCCAAGTTATCCTTCGCGAAGACTTCTATATGCCATATTGTAGAACCAACTTGGGCTTAAGTTCCCTAATAGTTTCTATATGTAGAAGCTACAAGGAGAAACAGTCAAATTGCGATGTCGATTTATTTTTTGACGCATTGGTTTCTTATAAACGAAAACTAAGTAATTAATAGGAAATTAGTAATAATAGGAATATATAATTAAGTAAGGAATGGATGAAGTGTTTGATTTCAGGGTAGTTTTTCTCAGTTAGTTTCTCTTTCAATATAAATGTTACATACAACAAGCTTAATTGACAATGTCGTGTACATTTCTAATTGTCATATAACATACTTCTGTTAAGTGATAGTATAATTATAATACTTATGATGTTAATGTATACCTAAATAAATAAATAAAGTTCTATCTGTCTGATTGTTTCGCTTCATCACAAAACATCTGAACTCACGAAATTAATAAAATTTTATGTAATCAATTTTCCTCATGCCTTTTAATTTTTCTCAGATTTACCCACAGGAAAAATATTCCTATATCTCTCTTCGGGTCTTAAACTACATATGTATAGCAACTTTCATCAAAAATGGTTTAGTAGTTTGTGAGCTTATTGTAACTATACTTTCATGCCTTATTTTCGCCTCCTTTAGGGTAAAGATTTAAGAACTTTGAATGTCGTAATTATTAATATCTATACAAAAGCCTAAAATTATGCTGACTTTCATCCCCTTTTTTTTGTTCCGCTGAGGAAAATGTATAGAATTGCATACCCCGAGAATCGGTGGTTATGTGGGGCTCTCCACCCCAGAAGGAGAAGGCCTACCCACTAAAAACCTCAGTGATCTCCTTCACTACACCTGGGCGCGAGCACTCGATCCCGAAGAAGAGCTGCATCGCGGACTGATGAGGCCATGGAAACCCTTGCGGACATTACCACAACCCCGTCGGTGTATGGTGACAAGCGCCTACTCCACGCCACCACGAGGGTGGCCGCCGGATACCTCCGGCTATCCACCGATTCAAAATGAGTCCCCTGTGTGACAACCACCACCTCTTAAAGAAGAAGAGGGGCTTCGCCCGTCCGCTACTGGCCGCTAGAAGCGGCTCGCGGCCTGCCGGGTGGCCGGCCATCCACCGCCTTCTTTCTGGAGGCCCCGCCAGTTTTTGTTCGCGCCGGCCGAAGCCGAAACGTCCCCCGAAACGTTCTACTATCCGCAACCCGGGGACGCGTCCGATGACAGATCTGGCAACAGCACACGGATGACTTTCATCCCTCACTCATCCCCTCACAGCTCTTTTTCGTATTTAAATTAAAAGCCTACGTCCATTCTCAGGATTTTCTTTAAATGGGTTTAGTAGATTTTGCGAGAAAGCGCGAAAGACAGGCAGAGTAATTTTCACATTTAAAGTATGAATTTAAAATTTCAAACCTAGTTTTTACCGATCCAATAAATATCTTTATCCACACACCCCGTTATAGTCGTGGGAGTATTGTTTCGGCATTTAATGGTATCATAATAAAAACGGCCGCGAAATACTGCCATGTTGGTAGGTATACTAACCCTTTACAAAATGTAACTAGATTTTCGGACAAGCGACATTTTTTTATACAGATAAGAGGGAGAAAAAGGAAAATAGGATGGTAAAGAGATCTTCTTTATTGTTAAAAATATGGTTTCAAAGATAACAACATCTATTAGCCGCTTCATACACACCCACACGAATCGAAAACGAGCAATCAAGGCAAACCAGATGATAAGGACTTCATTATTTGCCTTCAATAGCCACGGCCAGCAACAATCTCAACATTATAGTCTTGAAGGAGCTATTAAAATCTGAACCTTAAAACGTTGGACCGAAACACATAATCTAATGTCGCGATCGCTCGGTTGGTTGGCGAAATTGCAGGAAAACCAACTTGCCAAGATTACAGTGGCTAAAACAGATTTATTGAACGCAACGGGGGCGAAGCTACGTGCGGAAGCCATAAAGGCTGTATTGATGTTTTCTTTTGTCGGCTATGATAGATTTGTTCGGGGGTAATACACACGTCAACAGCTTGCCACCGACCATGATATATCCGTTGTGTAGGACAGTGTTTTAAATAGAGCAGAATATGTTACTATCATATTTTGTGCAGGGATTTGATCGGAAAAATATTCAAAGGAGATGGCTACGGGCAATTACCCTTGCAATGTAATGTGTACTAAAGTGGTTAGACACTCTGATCGAAAACGTTGTCGAAAATCTTCTCTCAGCTTTTGTACATAACGAAGTCGTTTATTCAAACTGTTATTTTCTATATGATCAAGATCAGTCACGTCACCAGATGGCAGTGGCTGTAAGAAATGTGCTGGTGTTAGTGGCTCGAGGGAGAACGTGTTGTCGTCTTCGATATAAGTAAGCGGACGTCCATTCATCGTGGCCTCACAGTCGCA
Organism: Scirpophaga incertulas; assembly: GCA_036419045.1. NCBI lineage: Eukaryota > Metazoa > Arthropoda > Insecta > Lepidoptera > Crambidae > Scirpophaga > Scirpophaga incertulas. Next base: position 3,182,772 of record CM071639.1, on the reverse strand, counting down.
CATGATGGTTTCCAACTCTACGTATGTGACTGTGGATCGCCCGAGTATTCTTTTTAGTAAGTCCTTCAAAATCCTGATTAATGTCTCCAATATCCACCCCACCATACTGCCGTTGGAACGTTAAGTCTCCACGTAATACAGTGTATAGTAGAGAAACGATTAATTTCGTCCCAGTCAAGCATTGATAATATTTTTTTTGTGCCAACGAAATTAATGCCATTGTCACTAATAATGACTTTCACTCTGCCTCTACGTGCAATAAAATGACGTAACGTCATAATAAAACCTTCGGTGGATAGTGACTGTATTATTTCGAAATGTACTGTGCGGTAAACCGCACATATGTACAGTACTACCCAGCATTTACCTCCTCCACGTAGATACAGAGGCCCCATTAAATCAACGCCTGTAACTTCAAACGCTGCAGAGCATTGTGTGCGCTCGACAGGAAGTGGTGCTGTAGGCGTACATACCGGTTGGGCTCTATAGCGTTTACAAACATTGCATTTGACGATAACAGATTTTAGCAAACGTCTTGCGCCTATTATCCAATATTTGGAGCGTAAGTCTGACATTATTGTGTTAAGGCCCGCGCGTGCTGACGTTGCGCGTGGCATTGCTCTGCTAGTAGGCGAGCGAACGGACTCGTTGCAGGTATCACAGTGGGAAACTTCGTGCTTTCTGGAACGTTGGTAAGTAATAATTTTGTTTTTACTTTTTTCAGTAAAATACGTAATACCTTGTATCTTTTTCTCTATATAATCTTTATTTTCTGTTTGTATCATTCTAATTACTCTCATCTCACCTTCTTCGTACTCCTCGCAACTTAGTTCTCCTCTCAGTTTAGATGATGGATGTAAATCTAAGCATCCAGGCAACCATGCGAATGATCTTGTGTTTTTTGTTATGTGTTATTCATTAGTTATAAGTATTATTGTATTATAAGACACTAAATAAAGATTTTTTCTTTCTTTCTTTCTTTCTTTCTTTCTTTCTTTCTATCTTTGAGTATTTTGAAAAATATAAAAGGTTGTAAGTCATACCTTCAGCGGGAAACATGCACGTATTAGTAGTCTTTATCAGCTCACATTCTGCTTGTATCTCGTCTACAGAGGAGAGTTGGGCCACTTTTCAGGCGTTTAATTTTCAAGTCGTTCTGAATTTCGTCATCCCAGTCTAACTTACAACGCCATGTTTCCTGAAGGATTAATCTGGGTACTAAAGTTACTGGTGAGGCAAAACCGATAGGGTCATATATTTTTTGTACTAAAGATAACAAGTTTCTCTTGGTAATCTTACCTAACTCACATGTTGGTGGTATTCCACTCAAATGACAACCGAGTTGATCTTCTACAGTATACCAGTCAAGACCTAACACCGAAATGACATCATTTTTAGGTTTATCAGGTAGAGGGGATATTACCCACTGAGTGAGATGAAATTTCGCCTTGCCCATGACTTCTATGGCTTCGGTGTGGAACTTATGTACAGCTTCTGCAGTATCCAAGCTAACTAGGCAGTTGTCTACATAGAACGAGTTGGCTAAAAGAGTAGCCGTGTCACTTAAACCACCTGTCACCTGATTTAGGTAGTTCTGAATTGTGGCCTAAAGTATAAAGGGACAACATGTTAAGCCAAACACCACTCTACAATGACGATAACAAGTAATCTTACCTTCATCATCCCACCATAAAAATCGCAACATATCTCTATCCTCTGGTGAGACCGGTATCAGTAGAAAAGCCTTTGTGATATACGCAGTAAGGCCTATCGCTCTTTGTCGAAACCCATTTAACAATTTCGGAATTTGATCGAGCAGATTGACTCCTTTGTTTAGGCATAAATTTAATGATTTGCCATTTTTATCTTTTGCCGACGCATTTAATACTGGTCTTATACGCGTCGTGACACTGTTGTCCCTAATAACAGGATGGTGTGACAGGTAGTGTGCTGATTCGTGATCTACATGTGGGTCTGGTACGATTTCGATTATGCCTAAAGCATGCCATTCATGGAAAACCTTATTATACCCTTCGTCTATGTTATTACGACGTAATTTTTTCGTTACAAACTCAAGTTGACGAAAGGCTAAATCATAGTTATTTAATAACTCGTCGTAACCTACCTTCCATGGAAGATTCACTTCAAACAGTCCTTCTTTGTTAACAGTCACACTTTCTTCAAATGCTGCCAACACCTCTTCTTCAGACTGATGTTTGGTCTTGGTTTCTACTGGGTCACGGACGCCAAACGTTTCCAAAGACTAAAAAATTGATAAATCTGAAGAGCAAAACATAACACTATTAGAGCAAAACATAATACATATATTAGTGGTTGCTTGTAAGTAAGTACTTGGTGGACTATTTACTTTACCTTGGAGCGTCCAACCAAGCTTTGTATTAATTGCAACCAAAGATTCGTGCAATTTGACCATTTCACCTGTTAAAACCAACCCAGAAAAATCAGCACCTGTGTCATCGGATTTGTTGTCGTCTGATAGTGTGATATTATGTGTGGCTAGTAGCTGTAGTAAGGTCAGTAGACGTGTGTTTCGGAATGTCACGACAGATACATTGTTGTCCTAGAACATTGAGTTGAAAAGAAAAAATAATATTTACATTCATTATTTCAATATTATAAAGATTGTATTGATCTGAATTTAATTTTACACCGCCAAATAAAGAATGAGATACTCTTTCGCTACCTAAAGGTGAAATTCCTAGTTTTCGTACTATAGCGCGGACCCTCATTTGTTTATCGCTGTTGCAGATAATAACCGTAACAGTTTGTAGTAATGTAGTGCTTAGGTTCGTCCTAGGCGCTGCACTAAAGTTAGCTGCTGTAATCAGAGTATCAGCACGCGCAGTAGAGGCATTCGATGAGCTGTGGGAAGTATTTTTGTTAAGATGCTGTTGTTTATTTCCAGAGCAGAAAACTACCGAATGGCGTAGGCCACATACAATACATTTGATGTTTGCTCTACATATCTTTGCATAGTGTCCCGGTCGAAAGCATATGCTACATACTCTCTTCTTTTTCAAGTGGTCGCGCCGCTCGTCTATGGTCATCTTATTAACTTTAAAGCATTCTACGCTACTATGAGTATCTTTATTACACCATAAGCATACCAACGATTTCTTAGGAGTGCCGGTAAGTAAGCAGCTAGCAGTTGGCTCTAGCTTCTGAATTATTATCTCTACCCGAAAAAGTTCTTTTTGCTAGTATCACCCGCTGTTCACTTTCTACCTCTCTCCTAAGAAAAGTTAGTAGCTCGGAGAGTTCGATGGTAATGTTCGTGCTATCTTTTTTCCTCCTTTCTCATATCTGTAACATATCTTGGGGTAGAGCGAATTCAATTATGGGCAAAGCATCTGCTTTGCCGGCCTTTTAAATGCCATAGGGTGTCAATGGGCAGTGGTTATCGCTTACAATCAGGTGATCCGTTTGCTCGTTTGCTGCCCTATCCTGTAAAAAATATAGATACTTATTACATATAACAAAGAAGTGACACAAAATTTCTAGTCGTAATGCGGGCTAGTTTCGGTGTGTGATTATCTGATGACAAGACCACCGATTTTCAGGCGTCACCCAAAGATAAAACGAGGGCACAATTAACCAAACAAACTAAAATAACTATTTGTGTGTGTGCACATGTATATAGTATTTAAATAAAATTATTTTGTACTATAAATGATTCCTATTGATTCACGCTTATATGCTTTTTAGCTAATAGTCATAAAATTGACTATTAGAAAAACAACTACGTTACACAGTAACTTCCGATGTTCTCTACATCGGAAGTTACGGCAGCGCTGAGATGTAGAGTCAAATGTTGACGTAACAACTGCCTCTAATATTGAGTCCTTTACTCACTTTTAAACGTTAAACGCTGGCTTATATCAAAATATATTCCATGGAAATAATGGATGCTAAAATAAGCCAAACGTGGCCCCATAAATGTGATTTATCACCCCAAATGTCTGTTTGATCAGAAGCTTCAGTTTTGCTCGCTTGCTCGCCTTGTAATGTTTTGCTAAGTAAAACCATACAAGGATAACATACATTGCATTATATATTTTTGAAATTCAATTCTAGATCGCTCTTTAATGTTTCCATGTAAATATTTAGGTTTTAAATAGCTTAAAAAGTACTATAGGAATTCGTACATATAAACAGCATTGATTTTCATTTTTTTTTAAATGTTATAGAGAACCAAACGGGCAAACGGATCACCTGATAGTTTAAGCGATTACCACCGCCCATAGACACCCTTATCACCAGGGGGTTACAGAAGCGTTGCCAGCCTTTTAAATGGGACTACGCCCTTTTATTAATAGTTCGGATATCGCGGTAACTTTACTCGAGAATCACTTTAATTATCACCTAATATTGATTTCGTTTCTGTTAAGGATAATACAATAACTACTGACCTGAAATATTACTAATATTATAAATGCGATTGTAACTCTGTCTGTCACGCTAACGCAGCAAACTGTATAAGCGATTAAAGTGAAATTTTGTACACAGTAAATCTAAAACTTGAGAAAGAATATACACTTATTTTAAAAGCCAAAATTAACAAGTTAAGGTAAGCAGCACAATGGTAAAATTAGCATCTCGAGGTGAATGTCTGTTTTGCTATTATATGCTATTATTATAACTTCACTTGAAATGTTTAATATTCCATCGCCAGCGACTTTAAAAATGAAAACAAAGTGAACAGAACAAATCGTTCCTCGCCCGGAGAAAGTTAGAAGCCGGCATTGACAGAATTAAGATGCTTTAAGACTACTCTCTAATCCCACAAAGATATTTTATTAAAGAAAGCATACTACAACATCAATGAATTCCTGCATGTTACATTTTAGTTGTGTTACGCATACGGCACCCCGTCTATATTTTGACTAATTTTTGACAATTATTTTACATTTTTTTAAAGATCTTAAGCCTGGCGTTTACCTCGCCCAACGTATCGCTCTGGTGGTGTAGAGATAATGCCGGCAGTATAATGGGATTCATGCCGCAAGCTGACTTGCTAAGAGGGGATTTTCTTTTTATAACTGGGGTTTCGTTTTTTTTATGGATAAGTTTAGAATTTTATATCTCTTAATATTTTACGATTAGTTTAATTTTAGTTTGTAGACATAGAATTTAGTGAAATGTGTTAATTATTAAAATGAGTTCATTTTATTGTCTTTGTTTAATCATGACATTCCACTTTTTAGACTGTTATATACATATCTATATATATATAAAAATGAAACCCGTTTCGCGTTGTCACGGCATCACGTGTGAACGGCTGAACCGATTTCGATAATTCTTTTTTTTAATGTTTGTGGAAGTCCAAGGATGGTTCTTACGGAAAAAAATATTAAGAAAATCTCTCAGAAATATTGAAAAGTATACATTTAATTTTGCATATTTTAAAAAACGCGCGTTACGAATGTCAATTTTTTTTTTATACGAATGTCAACGTCATTCACAGCCATAGACTATATTAAAAGTTACACGTTGACTCAGTTTTAAGCAAACTTAGTCGATTCTCATATGCTCTGCGAGAACTCCGAAAATGTACAAATGAGGAGTGTGCACTTGCGGCATATCATGGCCACGCAGCAGCCTGGATACGGTATGGCATTGTACTTTGGGGTAATTCCACAGACACACCCGCAGTGTCGATACTACAAAAGCGTTGCATGCGAATTATAGCTCTGGCAGGACGGAGAGACTCCTGCAGGTTGCTATTTGCTAAATACCGCATCCTTACAGTAACAGGCGTTTATATTTTTGAATTATGTAGATTCATAAGAAATCATGCTCACTATTTTCAAAGAGTTTCTGATAAGCCTAGTCGTTACACATCCCGACGGGAAAATAATATAGTTGCACCCCCAGTAAACCTAAATTTATATAAAAATGGCGCCTATTATATGGCAATTAAGATTTATAACCATTTGCCGGAAAGCTTAAAGGTCCTCCAAGGTAGAGAATTTGAAAAATCTTTAAAGACGTTTTTGCTAAATAAGACATTTTATAATCTAAAAGAATATTTTGACAGTAAATTAAGATGAAATTTAATAAAATTGATTATTTAGGTATAAGACATAATGACAAATTAATACAATTTTTATCTAATATGACATGGGAATTTATTATAAATAATGTAATACAATTTATCATTGTATAAAAGAGAAATTTGACAGTAAAATATAATAATTTAGTAGTATATGACATGGCAACAGAGTTAATTATAAATAATGTAATACAATTTATCAATGTACCTATAATTTACCTAATTACAATGTTGTTTTTTGTGTAACATAGTTTATAGATGATGAAATGCATGTTTTGATATAATGTAGATATTATTTTGCTAAACTCTAGATTTGTAAATTTTCACAATGCCTTGAAAAGGTAAATTTGTAAGATAAATGTATGTCAAGCAAAGAGTGAATAAACGAATATGAATATGAATATGAATATGAAAAGGCGGTACGAAGTTCGCCGGGTCAGCTAGTAATTGATATTTTTGTTATATAATTCTGATAATTAATTTGTATTTTGACTTATGGTTGTGTTTGTATTTCGATCTGTGTGTTATTTTGTTTAATCAAGTCATTTCATTTTTGACATATTGTTATTTTATTGTGTAGTATGAATTCTTAAACATATATTTGTGACTTACCTATCCAATTTATTATGTTTATTATAATTTGTATTCTAGCATGTAAGCGTGTTGGCTGTGTAACGGCTGTAAGTTTATGTTGTGGTTTAATAAATAAATAAATAATTATATTTATTTGATTTCACTAGTAAATTCAATGAATTAAATATAATGTAATTGACAGTTAAAATGTATTGTAACGCAAATATTTGAATTTGAATGTTTGAATTTAAATATTGTTTTATGTACCATGTAATATCAATTATATAATAATTAATTACCTAATTAATACCATAATATATAATTCAAATGGCAAGTCGAATATATTTTTAAGGGTACACTTTTTTATATTTTTATGTTGTAATTTGTGTGGAGGATGATTCAATAACTTTATGACAATGTCCTTCTTTTAATTGCTGTCAAATTTTTCCGTGCTCTCTCTTCACTTTGACTTGTTTCGTTACATCACATTTATTTGTCCTTTCATTTGTTTGTTTATTTTTTCTTGGGTTTGTAATTTATTAAGAGTTAATGTATGAAGTGCGATTTTGTATGGAGATTTCAAAGAATTTGGCTTATTCCACACTAACGTTTTGTGTATTTATTTAATAAATAATGGAGTAAGCTTTACGAAATTTTCACACACACGTTAATTAAGTAACAACAAAGTTTTGAAGCAAAGAAAATTAGTGGTCATAAAGTTATAACTAGTAATGTGAAAAAATCGCAAAAAGTAACTGCTGTTATTTTACGTCAGAATTCTGTAGTAAAGTTAACTCACTGATTCTCCCTTGATTGGGGATTACATTGTAACCAAACTCGTAGGAGTCATGAGGCATGTTAACGCTCGTATTCGTTTGTTGCTTTCATGTTGTACATTTTCTTGTTATTTCACGTTTTTTTAAAGCATGAATGAACCAAATTGAGTCAAACTGTAAATTGCTGGAAACAACCAACTTAAAGACAATATATAACAAGCAGTGATCGCAAATGTTCTACAACAGTGTTTATCAACATTGCTATCTATCCTAGAGAGTAGTCCAGCTCCGCACCCTCCAAATTAAATTATTGTTAGGCTAATTACCCTATATTGGCGATGCACAACATTAGCGCGTGAGATTTAGTGCGCAGTTATTGCGTTGGATCGACCGCAAGGTCTATGCTGTTCGGTGGCGAAACGCTATGGACGCTTTTGTTATTTATTGTTAGTGCTTGGCTAATGATACATTAAAAATCCATCGTATGTTTAAAATCATTGGGTTTTATTCAGAAAGAGTTCGCTGCAACGCTTCCAGGGGTCGACTCTCGCGCGTGTGTATCGAATTCTACGTTTTTCTCGAGCAAATGACAGCTCGGCCAATATGAACGGACATGGCGAGATCGGCGATTGTTTAAAGGAAGGCTATGTTAATGTCTAGAGTTACTATAAAGTTTAGTTTATATTTTATGTTCCTTTCTTGTTTTTTTATCTTTATATTATATTAGCGACTCGGTAAGTGCTGCGCTACGTATAAAGTGAAATAATAAAAAAAAACATCAAATTCATTTATACATTCAAACAAAAATCTAATATTTTATTAATTGCTAGCTATTTTAAAATTTAATCCAATCCATTTTTGCTGACAGTTTGCTTTAAACGAAGCATGTCCAAAATAAAATGACTGCATGAATGATACAACAATATGCTTGTACAATCCTAACCTAAACAAATCAAGCTCACAAAATTTTACTAAGAAAATATTCGACGTGAAAGCTGTTTCTCGAGCGATAGTCGCAACTGAAAATCAAAATCGAAATTAACTTTATTCAAATATGACTTTATAGAAATCTCTTATGAACCCATTCAGGACGTATTTTTAGCTGATAAGAACAATGGGCGCAAGAAACTTACCAGCTTTATCAAAAGTAATAACAACATTTACAATAAATTATGTCGTTATCATACAATGTACATTACTAGAAGGGGTTAATTATAGAAAATATAAAACCTTCGCATTTTATTTGTATTTACATTCTAAAACCTTGTTGTTAAAATGTTGTAAGCAGCTCACGCCTTTCAGGAGAGGTTTCACGCCTCCATAATCTAGGCAGCTAGGTTACTCAAAAGCTGTTATTTATCTGACACCGACTTGCTAAAATCAAGCTTAAGGAAATAGAAATAAAACGTTTATTTAACCCGGTGTGAATGAGGTGAAAAATTGTTACACCAGCTATGATGTGGGTATGATATACCCAAAATTTTGATGTAAAATTTGTGATACTATGATCGTGTAATTAGCATTAATGCTTATTTAATAGTAACTATTCAACAAGATGAGTAAATAAAATACGAACATTAAGTTAAGCAGCATTATTTTTATTGAAATAACAAAATATCTAAATTATTTTCGAAAAATACAAATTTAGGCAATTAATTTCTTTTGCCATAAAAATCTAACGAAATTCCAACTTTGGTAAATCAATATAACAATAGTGTCTTCTAATTATTATAAATAAAAAAGGAACTGAAAAGTCTTGTGAGATCATGTAATAGAGCACCAAAATTACACCTACAAATCAACACAATTCCGTACCCCAGCCGCGGGTACGCATGTGTATTTGCCGTCGCCGCCGGTGCAACACTAAACTCGATACTGTACCTCACCCCTTGCATCTTTACCTCCAGCTACTGAAACAACAGGACTTGCATGGCAACAGTAACATTAAAATATCTGCGTTAAGAAACTTTTCGGGTATGCCATACCCAACCTCACTCACGCCGGGTTAAATATTCTGTAGGGGTCTGGACATATTTGTTTCTTCAGTTCCTAGGTGGTTCCAACTATGGGCAAGACAAATGTCGAATGGACTTTTGAAATGATATATTTATAAATAGCAGCGTATGTGTTGTCCTGACGTATAAGTTACATTATTGTGAGGTTTCATTGAAATCCATTCAGCAACATTGTGCTAATTATTCTTATTGATACTCTATGTTTAGTTCAATCACAGGGCGACATTTTGGTTTATCTAATCGTCTTTGTTTACGAGTAATTTTGTTACTATCGTAGTTGATTCTTTTAATTTAAAATTAACTAAGAGATAATCGATCTTCGGTATAATCGGTTAGCTTTTAGTTTTCAGAGTGTATAATTACATTATAACGTGACTTAAGGTATGTCTGTGTAATTATATAATTATTTTTATTTATTTATTTATTAATGACTTACAATAACACATTACATAATACAAAGTCCCACAAAACTGTACATACACTTTGACTATGGGATCGATTCAGTCTTACAAATATCAAATACTAGCTTCCGCCCGCGGCTTCGCCCGCGTGAAATTAGTTTTTGTTGATCCTGGTCCCTTACGTCTAAGGTACCAAGATTCATGGTCACACTGGAAAAAATTTTAAAATGGTAGAACAGACGATTTTTTGTTTCTTATGAAGTGATATTGACGAACTTGCATACTAACTTTCAACCCTTATTTCACCCCTTAGCTGGTCGAAATTTCAAAAATGCTAGAACAATTGTTTAATGATTTCTTATCAAGTGCTTAAATATAAAGTTTCATGGTTTTATCTTATAAAATTATAAGAAATCCCATACAAAACTATCAAATTCGCAATATTATCATGCCTTGAGTTCATTAAAATGACGATAACTTTTTTTTTATGAATCGATTTTGATGAAACAAAGTTTAGATATTATTCTGAGTTAAAACAAAGCAAATAGTGAAAGTTTCAAGCAAATCGGTTCAGTACTTTCGGAGATAAACGTGAACAAACATACAGACAGACAGACAGACAAAAAAATTCCAAAAAATTTTTTTTGCTTTCTAATAATCTATTTAAGTGCCCCTCTATCCATTTCAGTCAAAAATACTAAATGTACAGACAAAATATTTTTACTGTCTTATTATATGTATAGATGAAGTGCCGAAATTGTTACATTTAATATAATAGAATTATATAGGCAAGAGGTAGAACATCTATTGGAGAGAATCAATAATTTATACAATATTGTCCAACAGATAGTTTCTCAACTTATTTTTAAACTTAAGTTTATGGGTCTCCTGTCTGATGTCCACCGGCATGGTATTCAGCACGTAGGGTAGACGCTTTTTTGATAGTTCTATCCCCGTAATAATTGGTGATTCTAGGTACTTCGTACCTACCAGCGGACACAGATCTAGTCGAGTATTGATGCTGCACCCGACACAAGCCATGCTCCTGATTGGCATGGTTGTTAACTGCAAATAAATATTTATGTTTTAAACCTGCTGGAAGTATTTTACAAATTTAAAAAAAGTTTATTATAATTACCTTTGCATTTTACTTTAGTTTTATTACCAACAAGTAATTTTAAAAATCTAATTTGAAGTGCTTCTAATTATTAATATAACTTTTAATGTTAGCCCATAAGAATCAAGAGCATAACCTATAATTGAGCCGACCAGTGACATATACAAACACTTAAGGGTACTTTTAGGTACTTTGTAACTTAAATAATTAAGTCTAAATAGAAACCAAAGTATAAAGTATAATTGTGTAATATCTACATATACTTGTTCTATTATATATATATGACGGCGTCGATGAGTGGTTAATGCTTTCCTTCGGATTCATGGCGTTGGTCTCCTGCTAATAGGTCACCCTCGGTCGTCGCTAGTCACAGAAGAAGTGATACCGGATGCTCGTGTAATTTGCCAACACAATTCCGCACGCGTTCAGTCACTCATTTGACTAAACTCATTTTCAATCATGTGATGTCCCGGTGTTCACTCACTTCCGGTACAATGACAATCAAATTAAGTCCTATTAACTACGAGTACAGCTAAAATAAAACGTCGACATATATATCTACATATTCTCGAGAAAATATATAAGAAAAATTGTCATATAAGTAATATTGTAATTTAAGTCGAGATAATAAAATACATTTGATGATGTCTGAGAATACTATGTTTTATAATTATTACTAGTTGGTACCCCGCGACTTCGTCTGCGCAACATAAATATTTATATGATAATATAATGTGATAATGTTAGTTATTTTCTACGAGACGTTAATATAAGCTACCCGAAATATTAATTCTGAGCAGACGAAGTCGCGGATATCAGCTAGTATCTTCATAAATTGTAGCCTATTTGCTAAGCTGAAAATCGGTGAAATCGTTCAAAATACGATTATAAACAAAATAAGAAAGTTCTCCATCCCTTCCCTTTCTGCAAAAAAAATTATTCAAGGTCGAAATAATGAAAAATTGTAGATCATAAAATTATCTACAAAAAATGTTTAGATACTTTTTAGGGTTCCGTACCTCAAAAGGAAAAAACGGAACCCTTATAGGATCACTTTGTTGTCCGTCTGTCCGTCCGTCTGTCAAGACCCTTTTTCTCAGGAACGCGTGGAGGTATGAAGCTGAAATTTATATCAATTACTCAGGTCTACTGTCCCTTGAAGCTGTGAAAAAATCAAACTTCTAAGCCAACGCAATCAAAAGATACAGCCGTTTATGCCGCAAATTTTCGACACCTGCAAGGGAATCAAAACCTACAGGGTGCTTCCCGTGAACTCAGAATCTTGAAATTTGGTACGAAGCAACGTCTTATAGTATAGATAAAGGAAAAATTACGAAAACTGTAAATTTTTAATTACATCACATAATATATATTTTTTTAATAATTTTAAACTTACTACCCATTTCCTCATAAACGCGTAGAGGTATTAAATTGAAATTCATACCAAATACTCAGGTCTATAATACCTTTAAGCTGTAACAAAATCAAACTTCTATGTCAACGCAATCAAAAGAAACAGCAATTTAAGCATTTTTGCAACATGCAAGTACTCGCAAGGGAATCAAAACCTAAAGGGTACTTCCAGTCGACCTAGAATCTTGAAATTTAGCATGAAGCAACATTTTATAGCACACATAAAGGAAAAATTCCGAAAACCTTAAATTTTTAGTTACATTACAAAATATATATTTTTTAATAAATATAAACTTATTACTTTTTTCCTCATGAACGCGTAGAGTAATGTTATGAATTTCATTTTGCAATAAAAATACCATAGTTATGACTCGATTGTCGTAATGAACGAACTTTGTAAACCTTGCAGGTTTGTACGGAACCCTCGGTGCGCGAGTCCGACTCGCACTTGTGTACTTAGCGCGTTTTTTTTAACGTGGTTTCCCCAATAGGCCTATTCCACGGGTCAGTTATGGTCCTGTTTAATTTGAAAATAGTGCAAAATAATGAAAAGCAGACTAGCAATACCGGGTCCTTAGAATTGATGACACCTTGAAACCACTAGATTAGACAGGTCATAAATTGTAGTCTACATGTTGTTATGATATATAAGATATTCACGAAAATCCATACAGTAGTTTTTACATGGAAAGGTAACAAACATATATATATATATATATACCTACAAACTTCCACGTCATATAATATTAATAAAATACATAATTATACAAACGCTATGAGAAGTTCGACTTTTTAATGCACCAGCAAATTCTTACATATTACAATTGTTGTCATAAAACCATGACACGCCATCTTGTAATGCTATACAAATACCTTCTCTAACACTTAGTACATTAGTATTAAAATTATTTATTTTAAACGCCGTCGAAACTAATGGTAATCCAAGCGTCGCATCTATTTGGGTACCTTAGGTTCAAGTTACTCTCCTTTGTCAGACGCCGTTCTGCTAAAAGTGGTTTAAACTATGAAGTTGTCGACAACAATTCGAAAATTAAACAGCAATTGGTATCCTTAGAGGGAACTTCGTGTTTACTTGATGATATCACGCGGAGAGATCTACTGCTGAAAGCGATTCATATTCAGTATAACTGTATTAATTTCTCAGTAGTAGATTATTTAATTGAAACAAAGAAATCAAAATTAAAAATCTTAAAATAAAATTTTTCCAATCACTTTTGCACGGTAATGCTACGTCATTGGTTCACAAGTCAACGGAAGGAAACTTTGTACTGGACAGAATCAACAAGAAAACCAGGGAAAGCTATTTATTTTGCTCCCTGTATTTTTACACAGTCGTTAATTACAAGTTGGCCTTAGATAAATAGTCTACACCCAACTTCCTTTACAAGTTTGAATAAGTACACGTTATATATATAAAAGTTATAGTTTTATTGTATTATTTACTATATAGTCTAGTTTTTTTTTATACCACGATGGTGCCACACAGGCCTTTTTTTTTTTTTTTTTGTTCCCCTGAGTAAAATGCATTAAATTGCATACCCGGCTGTGGCGAGCGGGGTTATGTGGGCTCTCCCTCCCAGAAGGGGGAGGCCTACCCACTAAAAACCTCAGGATGGCCTTCCTCAGGCATGTAGGGAGCCCCCGGGCACACAAAGGACACTTCCGGGAACCCCCAGCCTCCGCTCCCCTCTCTAGAGGGGAGCCCTCCTCTGGCAAACAGGCCTACGGCACGCCTGATGGTGAGCGATTACCGTAGCCTAATGGACACTTGCTCGTTGCCGACCCTTCAAAAACCTATTTACTCCCCTTTTGAAGAACCCCATACTGTAGCCCTGCGGGGAAACCTCGGCAGGGAGCTCGTTCCAGAAACGAAGTGTACGCGGGAGGAAATTCCTTTGGAACCGCACTGTGCTGGGACCATTTAGGCTCCAGTGTGTGGGCATGAACTCCCTATCGATGGCGAGCGGTGCGATGATAGAAAGTGGCCGTGGGCATCATGTCAAACAATTCTTCAGAACACAACCCATTATACAGGCGGTAGAACACACATAAGGAGGCAATGTCTCTCCTAAGACTTAGAGGCTCGATACCGCCTGTGAGTACGGGATCGTTGACGAGTCTCGCAGCGCGCTTTTGAACCGAGTCTAGGGGCCCAAGCTGGTAAATAGGTGCTCCCGCCCAGAGATAGCAGCAGTACTCCATATGGGGCCGGACTTGCGACTTATACAGTACAAGTCTTTGCCCCGGTGTGAAGTACCGCTTCGCCCTATTGAGCACACCGAGTTTTTTTGATACCAAGAGCTGATATGATGTTGGATGTTGATATTTATATAATACCCGCACATTACACACAATCGATATAAAAAATACGGAGCATTTCTAAAACAATAAATATAAACGAATTATGTAGAGTCGGGCACAGAGTCTACCTCTCCCAGAGAACTTAATCTGTTATTGCTGGAACAGTAACTCACGTCTTCTACATCGGATCTCATTACTGTAATAAAAACAGTAACACACACTTGCTGTCTTAATAGCTTATTTCATTTACTTGTTTTGTAAATGTGTTCCATTTAGAAAATTTGAGCTTCTGAATTTATTGCACAATAATAGCTTTATACAGGATAATAATTATTATTAGGAGCTTCATCCAACATAAGATTATAAATAATATACTGTGCTAAATGCTTACTAAGTAATAAAGATATAAAACGTGAAAAATATGAACTAAATAACATATTTTGGATTTCAATTTTATGATAAACTAGCTTTCTGCCCGCGGCTTCGCCCGCGTGGATTTCGGGATTGGGTGTATAGAGGGTTAAGGGTCATAGCTTTTGCCCACGGCTACATATACGCGGAAGTCGGTTTATGGTGCGAAGATTTTATCGCGCTTCCCGTGGGACTATCCGTTTTTTCGAGATAAAAAATGCCGCAAAACTCCTCAAGAATCACTCTATCTATTGATGAAAACCGCATAAAAATCTGTGCAGTAGTTTTTGAGCGAAGCCTTTATTGCGCATCCCGTGGGATCTGTCAATTTTTCCGGGATAAAAAAGTAGCCTATGTTACTCGGGAGAATGTAGCTTTCCAAAGGTGAAAGAATTTTTGAAATCGGTCCAGTAGTTTAAGCGTGAAGAGGTAACAAACAAACAAACAAACAAACAAACAAACAAATAAAAACAAACAAACAAACACACTTTCGCATTTATAATATTAGTTGAGATTCATATTTTTGAGTAATCGACTTTTCAAAATCGTATAGTACTAGCAAAAGTATTTTTAGGATAGATTCAAAAATCTTCAAGTTATCGTAGTAGCAATTATTTTTTTTAATAAAAGCTAATATTTGTTTAATATATAAATTTACTATTCTTTTTATTCTAAATAATATGTAATTATATATATATAATAACTTTTCAAAAAGATCTGGATAGATCTAATAAAATGTATAATCTAGTTAAATTTTAATGGAAACATTGTATAACCAGTTTTTAATTTTAACGGCTTTCAGCTCCCAATGTCTGTATAATAAGCATCATGTTTCGCAAAAAAAAAAATTGGAATTTTTAATATTCACTTGTCCTAAAACTCATGTTTTTTAAGCTTTTCTCCATAGCAAAATCATTTTGATATAGCTGTGTGCTTTTTCCGTTTGATTCGTAATTGAAACTGTATTATATATATATATTTTAGGTAAATATATCTATCAGACAAAAACTATATGTTGACGAAGTCAATATATAAAAATAAAGCAATCCATATCGCTGACCTAACATGCAAATATACTCGTATTATAGTTTTGTATTCTACCAAAATCCTTATTTTTTCTCTAGAAGCTTATTGCTCAGCCTTCAACAAACCCGTCGAATCGGAGGGCTCAGAGGCATTTGTTAGAATATTGCGTTGCTTTTACGTTATAATTTTCTTTCGTACATATTTTATATTGTATTTTATATGTTCCATGGGATAGCCTCGGCAAACTCAGTAGGATTGAAAAGTATATAAGAAAGTATATAAAAGTATTTTAAATGAACTATTTCACTTTAGTGATTACCTTGACAATAATAATTAAATAAAAAAAACCTGTATTTCTCGCAAAACAGTTGACAGAGAATGTTACATAGTTTGTTAGTAATTTAATTTTTAAAGCTTTGTTAGTATGTATTTAGAGATATATATATATATATATCTGAAATTTGCAGTTTGCATCCAGTTTGCTCCCGCTGTATGTTTTATTTCATCGTTCTATCTTTTACGAGTTTGAGCCAGACCGTCTATTGCTTTGGTGGTATTTCAAATTTTTGTATGACGAATTTTTTGTTTCCTTTTGATATTAAACATACTTCTTTCTATCCCACGTTGGCAAGTTATGATATTGACCCTAAAAATACTCAATTTTAATTAAAATATTAAAATTAGTACCAAAAGGTAAAGTCTGTTTCGTTGAACGCGATAATCTTAATAACTACTTGCTCCAATTGAAAAAAATAATACAATGTTGTCTATAAAAGATGTATAAAAGATTTTATTTAGTGGTGTGTATCTATCAAAAGCAAAGATTCAGTAGAAAAATATTTGACACTAATTAAAACTACTTTTTTCCATTACAAATTGAATAAATTATTTTTTGATTCTAAATATCGACAGCCCTACATCAAAGAACGAGAAAAGCTACGCAGCAATCTATTGAACGCCATTGTGTCTACAGCTAGATAGTATTTGTGGTAACAGCTGATTAGGGCTGTCATTCGAATGTTTTTGATCTCATTTTGAAATTAATTAACTCGGAAGGAGTGGTAAGGTTCTAGGACATCTTAGTATATCTAGTATATAAATTATTTGCCACCTAAATATTGTATATATTCTGTGTATATATATAATGAGCGCTAAAAAAATAGAAATAAAAGAAAGAAATTAAAATGTCAATATCAACCACGGACAAGCAGCCAGTAAGAGATATCTATTAATAGAACAAACTAAAATGATTACAAAATTAAATGTTGTGTCATTTTGTGATAATAAAATTTACAATTTATAACATGTACCAATAGGATTCATTCAATAGAACAATTTGTTTGTACTGAATTTCTGATACTTACTACTGCATTATCCTATCATGTAAACAATTATGAGCGTTGTTAGGAATTCTTTGTATTGTAATGTCAAAGTAGTTTAGAAAAGTATTATTTATGACACAAATATGCAAATACAGTAATAATAATAAGCGTATTATGTAATTTAATGAAATGAAATTAAAATCTATACATATAATAAGACAGTAAAAATATTTTGTCTGTACATTTAGTATTTTTGACTGAAATGGATAGAGGGGCACTTAAATAGATTATTAGAAAGCAAAAAAATTTTTTGGAATTTTTTGTCTGTCTGTCTGTCTGTCTGTCTGTATGTTTGTTCACGTTTATCTCCGAAAGTACTGAACCGATTTGCTTGAAACTTTCACTATTTGCTTTGTTTTAACTCAGAATAATATCTAAACTTTGTTTCATCAAAATCGGTTCATTAAAGAAAAAGTTATCGTCATTTTAATGAACTCAAGGCATGATAATATTGCGAATTATAATGTACACCATTCTTACATAAGTTACATGGGAAATTTAAAATCTAAAAACAATTCATCATCATGATACAATACATACATAAGATAACGTCTTTATCCCCTGCGGGGTAGACAGAGCCACAGTTATAAGACCCCAAAGGACACGTTTAGCATGTTCGTGGGCAGTGAGATGGAACAGGGAACCAAAATACGATGAAACGAAACCAGTTTTTATCAAAATAATATGATAAATGCGAAAGTTTGTTTGTTTATTTTACCTCTTCACGCTTAATCTATACATATGTATAATAGAACAGAAAAATATTTAAGTGTAAATCAGTTTCATTACGCATGTTAGTTTTTTTCATAAATCACTAGATATTTTAATCGGTAAAATCGTATATTAATATGATTTGTGTATCAATAACATTCAACTCAAAATTTACGCAGACGAAGTCGCGGGCAACAGCTAGTAAATAATAAGAACGAATTTAAAAACAAATACAGATATCGCTCACCTAGCAGTATAACGGCATATTTACAAAAAAAAGCGAAATTGAGTTTTAACGGCATAAGTGTTTAAAAGTGTGTAATATACAAAGCGGTAGAAGGACACGGTGTTAGTTTTCCTATTAAATAGAAAATATTAGACAGGAAACTAACACCGTTTTATCGCTTTGTTTTGTTATGCTAGGTGAGAGATATCATAGTAAATTTGGCTTTCATTACACGAAAGAATGCTATTAAAAATAGTGTCGACGCGTAGGCAACCGTCAGTATTTGTGCGTTATAATGCATTTAAGCTGTTTAACACAACCGCATAATCAAGGGAAGGCGTGGACAGATTTAAAGCGTCAATTAGCAACACAAGCGCGGACTAAATTAGTCCACGCGAGGGGAGTGAAAATAGTTCCATTGGTGAAGTGCCGATGTATTGTGGCTCCGTGACAGATGGTGTCGAATGACATATTCCTCGCCGAATTTGATACGAAGCACACAGTAAATTTCTCAATCATGGCAAATATACTCAGAGGGTTAACTGTAGTTCGGTTGTAGACATTAAAGATAAACGCCTTCACTCTCACATTTTACACGCGTACATCCATTTCGATAAGGTGTCAGAATGAAGTTTAGGGCTGTTTGTGATAGGCTTGTTTTAGATTACCTTAGAGATTTTTTGTGTCATGTTTTTCGGTTTTGGGTAGACCCCCTTTTTTTTTTTTGTTTCCCTGAGGAAAATGCATTAAATTGCATACCCCGGCTGTGGCGAGCCGGCGGTTATGTGGGGCTCTCCTCCCCAGAAGGGGAGCCCTACCCACTAAAAACCTCAGGGATGGCCTTCCTCAGGCATGTAGGGAGCCCCCGGGAACACCAAGCCACCTCCGGGAACCCCCAGCCTCTGCTCCCCTGCCTAGAGGGGAGCCCTCCTCAGGGGAGGCTACACTACCTCCCCCGGTCTCCTCCACTGACGACGCCCCCCGGCCACGGAAGGGGCGTGGTCCATCCCGGGTCGCCGTAGCAGTCGCGACTTCCTCGCGCCCGCCGGCGACCGCGGCGGCGCCGCAGCTGTGCTACCGAGCCCGGCGCCGCCTTCTTCGAGCGGGATCGGCCATCTCCCGACCCCGCTCGGCGGCCTCCTTCTGGAGCATCACTGCTTCACAGAAGGAGGCCACAGCCCTCCAACCTCCCTCGTCCGCCAGCATTGCCGCAATCAATGCCGGCGGAGACAGATCTCGCCCGATCTCTGCGACCAAGACTCGGCGCTCGGAGGCCCACGCGGGGCACTCCGCCAGCGTGTGCTGGGCCGAGTCGAGGTCGGATGCGCAGTGGTGGCAATGTGTCGATCCCTCCCGTCCTATTCGACACAGATACTCACCGAAGCAGCCGTGTTGGGTAGACCCCCTACTAACCTGTTATGGAATGCCTACATCCTACAACTTAGAAAATTTTACAAACATGTATAATATCTTTTTCACTTCATAGGCAGTTTTATAATTATTTTTATGTATTTATATTAGAAGATAGTATAATTTCCATTATCGTTGACCTCCTTTTTCATTTCATGAACCCTCAAAATTTTTGTTTCATTAACGTAGAGCCCTTGCAGGTCGTCATAGATCCCTAGATGTCGATATAGACCACTTTGGGAATCACTGCCTTAGAGTAAATAGAAGAAAAGTAAAAGTAAAAAATAATAATACAAGCTTTTTAAATGTACTCAAAAGAACAAAATAAACTTTTACATATAAAAGCAGCCTGGAAGAGATTGCCGCTTTGGCAATAAGGCCGCCTTTTGTACTATAGTAATTTAGATAGTATGTATAATACATGTGTAAATGTTGTTTTTTATTACAATAAAGTTATCATTCATTCATTCATTCATTCATTCATTCAAAGCTTGTCGCGAGATTTACTTATTTATAGAATACTTTTAACGTCTTTGCTTATATTAAAAAAAAAAAATATATTTTCCGACTAAAAAACCAAGCTTAGCAAACCATTTCATTGATATTGTAGGGGTGCATTATAAATAATTGGTCCTCCATCTTGGAAAAGTCTGCAATATTGGATTAAAAGTGACGTCACATTATTTATTGAGGTGTTCTTTGCAAGCCCTTTCATTTGATACCCATATTGTAGGGGTGCATTAAAAATAATTGATCCGCCATCTTGGTAACGCCGCCTTTGGATTTAGAATGACGTCACACACATAATCATGCATTGTCATCCGACTTACACGTGCATGCAAAATTTCAGCTCAATCGGAGACCGGGAAGTGGGTCAAATTAAGATTCCAAGATTTTCTTACATAGTTACAAGTGAAGCTAATATAAAAACTTGTAAAAACAGTAAAAATAAGCTAATTAGCTATCAGTTTGAATGTGGTTGTTAAAATATTACGTGTTATAAATAATAATAATACAGCTACGAAAAAATCTGTTGGTCGGGTTTTGATTCAAATTGGTTTCGGGGTGGTTGAAGACTCGAGGAAGATCATGAGATAATTGTTATCGCGGAAATTCATATGTTTCCGTTTGGAAAATAAAGTTTAGTACATTATCACAGTCGCAGTATAGTTATATGGTTATTCACCAGGCGTAGTAACATTAGCGCTATGTCGAAACGTAGGTCAGCGAACCCTAAGTTAATGACAAGTAAAGCTGACCTGTTCATTTTGAAGATATTGTTGTTGACTCGACAGAAAGTGTCAAGAGGCATGTTCCTTGTCGAACTTGGCGAACTTGTCACAAAGGTTTGCATCTGCAGTGACAGGTCGCTATTGTAAATTTTTTCGCTCGTCATTCCAATTTTCCCCTCAATATCTGATGTTTCACATCATCCCCGTCTCGCCCCACTCACTTCTGTTTGGATTCGCTAACTTTTATTATTGAATTTTGAAATTACATTTTTTTATGAAATATGCCTTGATGTTTCGCCCGTTTTTGCAATGTTTTGACGTTTATGCTAATTCTTTTGTTTTGTTTCTACGGCGCTCGTTAATGGGAGGCGTTTACTTTGCAGGTTCTATTGAATCCGTTTTATATAGGTTGTCTGTATATTTTGACTAAGTTCTCTATGATTTAATTAAGAAATAGACTATAATATTTGTGTCAAATCTCTACTTAACTATTACTCAAATTAGCCGTATTTCCAAATTCAATTTTATAATTGCTTAGCTTTGTAAGTCGGAGTTTCTTCAACAGAAGCTAGTTGTAAGCTTTGCTGTTCTTTACTTTTTTGACGCGAAACGTCTTTAAAATCGGGGCGAAACATACGGGTACCAGGTTTAAAAAGTGGACCGTAACGAAAAGGTCTATATCATCGTACCTTAATAATTAAAAAACTATTAGTCTTAGAAACAAAAATGTGGTGTGAATATTTCACTTATATAGTCAGCTCGCTATTGTGACATTGAGTTTTTTATTAAAATACTTAAAACACCGTCAATCTTGTTTTTTTTATTTCAATCTTTTACTTTAAAAGCGATTCCCTAACATAGACGTTTCACGTTAAAGCCAACGGCCGTGTGCCCCAGCACAGCCCCACCCGATTTTTTATTTTCATGTCCATTCAAATTATAGGCTCCATCCAAGCTGTAGGCTGAGTTTAGTCGGTACGACATTCCGGTCATGCCGCCTCGATCGATTTGGAATCCAACATAATCACCGTGGCAGTGGTATCCATAAGGAGTCTCGGCCTCTCCTCTCCAGAGGGAAAAATAATATATATATTTTGTCTCACTGGACTTTACTATTTGCCAATCTAACGGTATTATAGTAAAATCTATGCCTTACATCACGATTGTTCTACACAATCTTATGGAGTAAATGTGAAATATCTGGTTTTTTTTTATATAATATTAGCTTCTTTAATATAATACATTGATATTTCACCAGTAAACATTTAAAATTAAGTTTTACGATGTGCGGAAAATTCCTTAAGCCCAGATCGTAAGTTGATCCTAGCGTGGTTTTATAGAGTCCTGTTTATGGCTTTACCAGCTAAGATGTTTCGGGAAATGCCTAGTGCGCCGCACAAACAGCAACATCCCGCTTCGAAAACATATGATAACGATAAGCAGAAATGTTTGTAGCTTTGAGACAACACTTAACAAAATATAGTTATTTTCTTAAGTAGCCTATGTTCTAGATTGTACATCCATTGCTTCTATTAAAAGCAATGCAAATCAAATCAAATCAAATATTTATTCTTCAAATAGGATTTT
Organism: Scirpophaga incertulas; assembly: GCA_036419045.1. Lineage (NCBI taxonomy): Eukaryota > Metazoa > Arthropoda > Insecta > Lepidoptera > Crambidae > Scirpophaga > Scirpophaga incertulas. The sequence continues at coordinate 3,160,097 of CM071639.1, read as the reverse complement.
ACAATCACTTTTGAATGTCAAAGATGCTACGCCATTGGTTCACAAGTCTACGGCGGGAGACCTTGTACTGGAAAGAACCAGCAAGAAAACCAGCCCCCCTAGACAAAATGCATTTCTATTCTGTATTGAGTTGATTGTTGGCTCTTGGTGGAACTTATTATACATGTTGAATAAAACTCTTGTACTGTTCCACTACTTTTTAAAGAGTTTTATTCAACATGTAAAATGCATTTCTATTTGCGTTTTCTATAATAGATAACATAAAAAATGTATGGAACTGACATTTCCAGTAGATACGTCACGTGACTTGCTGATTCTATTTTCTACTGTCACGGTAGACACAGCCATTCTATCAGTAGACACACTTTGTCTAGCATTTTTCGATAGAAAACGCTTAGTCTATTATAATAGTAGAAATAGAATAGAAAAGACGCGCGTGCTTTTTGTCTAGGGCTACAGCAAGGACAATTTTTTTTTCTCCATTATCATTACAGAGTCGTCAGTTGGAAGCCGGCTTCAGATGCACAGTCTGAACCCAACCTCCGATACAAGTTAAAGCAACTAACAAATATATATTTCCGTCACAAGAGTCATATCGCATTAAACAAATCTGATATATATAATATATATATATATATATATATATATATATATATATATATATCGGTACAAAACACAAATATTATTTATTATAGAATCATTAAAAACTTTAAAGTAGTAATATTTTCTGGAAGTGTGTTTTAAAAAGTTACACATTTACCTAAGAATTTTGAAGCCTGTATGTTGGAACAGTAACCTGTTTGTCGTAGACTACTTGCTGCACATTATCTACACTAATATTATAAAGAGGAAAGATTTGTTTGTTTGTAATGAATAGGCTCCCAAACTACTGGACCGATTTCAAAAATTCTTTCACCTTTGGAAAGCTACAATATCCCCGTGTAACATAGGCTACTTTTTATCCCGGCAAAATCGACAGATCCCACGGGATGCGCAATAAAGGCTTCGCTCAAAAACTACTACACAGATTTTCATTCATCAATAGATAGAGTGATTCTTGAGCAAGGTTTTGCGGTATTTTTTATCTCGGAAAAACGGATAGTACCACGGGAAGCGCGATAAAACCTTCGCGCCATAAACCGACTTCCGCGCATATGTAGCCGTGGGCAAAAGCTATGACCCTTAACCCTCTATAGACCCAATCCGAAATCCACGCAGGCGAAGCTGCGGGTAGAAAGCTAGTCATATTATAAATATGTAATATGGGCGTACATATATAGAGAATAGAATAGAATAGATATAGAGAAAATACGACAGTTTGTAAAAATTGTACTCTAATAACTTTTTGTTTGAATAGGCTCAGAAACTACTGAACCGATTTTGATGGAAGTTGATTTGATGGAAGTTGATTGAGTATAATATATAAATATATAAATATACTAAAATCTACTATTTTAAAAATATATATTTGTTAGAAGATATACTAAAATATATATAACTCTTTTATGATATACGAGTAATATGTTCTACAAGTTATGAAAATTATTGTGCCAGAAAGTGATTTGAGCTTTTGTCTGGTACCAATTAAAAAAAAACCAATTAAAAAAGTTATATTATTAGGTAATTTGTTAAATATAGTGTAATTAATAAATAGTTATATCTTACATCCCACTCTCCTTCGTAGAACCAAGAAAATCTACTCATAAACATGAGAAAATCCAGCGAACATATAACATATATCTTGGCTAGGGCATGCCAAATCGCGTTTCCTGAGAGTAGATTTGTCAGGAATTGTGGCGTTGTGCTTTTTGCTGTGTAATAGCTTTTTTATTAGGGAGCCGGCTTTACGATCATATTTACCGCCGAGATTAGCCGAGAAACAAATGCTCTCGCCCTTTTTTTAGATTATCAAGCGGGTTGGATCCAAGCTCTCATATTTGTTGCATGACGTAATTCTGTCGTGTAAAATGGACCACGAAGTTATATTATCTTCACAAGGAAACCTTAGATTAACTACATCTACGCCTATTTTCTATATTGTCTTAGTAATTTTCTTGTTCTGTTATTTTCGTGCCTGATGTCACTACTGTGGCAAGCAGAATACCAGTGCAGCAGACCATGCCTGCTGCTTATGCTGCAGCGGTACATATCATTATTTTATTGTTTTGTTTTGTTATTGTTGTTCGTATCGTTGTGTGGTTCATCAATATATGTATTTCTTTCTTTCTTTCTATTTTAAGGGTTGTAAACGATTGTGTTTTTGACTGCATCTCTGTGTACAATTTGATACTCAACTAGCTATCGAAGTGAAATAAGCAACAACGATTGAGCTAAGCAATTGGATGTACCTACCGACAGACATTTATGATACCACGTTTCTGTAAGCTTTTAGGGTCTCTATGACTAATAGTATTTTTTTTCAACTGGCAAGACATAGAGCAAAGTTTTCCATTTCAGAAATGTCCAGAATTTGCCCTTCCAAGATTATTGTTAGTTAGTGAAATATGTGACAATGAAAATGATAGTGAAAATAGGTCAGATAATAATAATGTAAATATAACCACAGATAGTTTTAAGACTTTGCAATGTTTCCTTGGTAATAAGGAATATTTTAAGTTTGTATATAATTATGTATTAGATTCATTAAAAAAACTGTAAATTTATACTTAGCTTCTTCTTGTATAAAGAAGAAAACAGTCTTAGATTGCAATTTTGTTACGTAGTGTAAGTTTATATTTATTGTTATTTTACCCCTATGTAAGATGCTTTTAAATTGTAATTAGTTTTGAATTGTTAATTTATCTAAAATATTAATGTAAAATTAATTATATTGTAAGATTGACACAAAAGGGCTTGCACCCAGTGTCGTTAAAGAAAAAAAAAAGCTTTACAGTTCAGGTGTGCTAGAACTGTGGATACAATGTCATCCTAAATGGCATATGGTTGGGAAAAAGCTCCGACATTTCAAGATGGCGGCAGTACTAGCGCTTAACCAGTCACATTTTCCATTGATATACAAGAAAGCATATACCAAAATTTTGTTCTTAGTATAATTTTATAGATATCGAAACATCGTAAGCCCCGGAAATTATATGGCGCTTACGCGTTTCTTTGAAAATTATCGAAGTCATACAGAGGAAAGTGTTAGGTATACTTTCTCCTGAGGAGTTACTCTTATTCTCAGCCATAAAGCCAAGGCTTAAGGTTGAGTATAGTTAGTATGTCATGACGGTATCTCTCCTGATAGAAAATAAAAATAAAGTGTACGGATTACAGTACAGGTGGAAAATAATCTATATTTTGCGAAAGTGTTTTAATGTTTGTTAGCTATCAAATCAAATTTCTAAACCTAAACATAGAAAAAAAACGTATTAATCATATTTCATAAAAATAAATTTTAATAATAGTGTGCGTAATTCATGAGTATATCATACGTGGTGTGCTGTCCTGTTTCTATTTGCATATAAGGGTGAGTAATAGACAAAATAAAACAATATATATATTCCACGCCGCAAGCACAGCAGGGCTCCGTTCGTCGAGAAGTGACTAGCCGGTGTGAGTTTTTTTTTTTCCTCAGAAGAGGAGGCTGAGAATCCATCATGGCCCTAAGGGCCCTACGGCTTGAATGGAAGGGTGCGACCTCCTTACTTAAATACGTCACACGTATGTAGAGCCCGCCAGCGACTGCCTTTTTCAAATTAACGCAGGCGGCGTGACGACTAGCTTAGCTTTTTGCACTAGAACACTCGTCTTGAATTGGGCGTCCTCGCTCGTCGCCTTGGCGGGCGCGGGCAGACGAGGTTTTGTTGCTTCGCACTCAAAAAGACCTCTCACCTCGTAAATCTGCAAAGATATTTTTTGTGTTAACCTTTGGACACTAAAATAACATCGAATTGGAGATTCACATAGAACTGTGTGCAAACGATCTGAGAAACGATTGTTATGTATAACAGAACGGTGTTTATTTTTCCGTCGCGATCACGTTAAAGTTAGCGTGACTTGTATTACTGAGAGGAAAAGGTAAAAAAACCAAAGGATATGTAGTTATAATCTAAGGAGGACTCTGAGATTGGTTTATCAAACTCCAATAGTTTTTCACCTGGATTGGTTCCAAATACGATGTGTCCGAACGATTTTTAATCAGTCGCCCAAATCTCACATCGAACAAGCTCTGACAGGAGATATCCGAGACACAGCGTACACAATATTGAGACAATAATCACAGTCAACCTTTCCACGACGTCGCCTCGCGTAACACCCTCATCGTTCACCCTGAACAAGTTGCTCGAATGAAACATCTCGATTCGAATGTGGCCGGCCGCGACCGATTAAAATAATCGAATTCCGAATCGGTTCGATTATTTCCGCCCTCGTGTGCCGGCCGAGGGTCTGACTTGGCGAAATTGTGGTGAAGTTTGACTCGCCAGTTTCAGCTTCTGATTTAGTGTGACGCTCAAAGTTTAAAATTTAGTTTTGCAAGATAGTTCGATCTTAAACGGCTTAGATTCGATTTTGCAGCGGCCTCTAGATTCAAAATCCTATGTTCAATATATCATAATTTACATGTGCTTTATATTTATGAAAAGGAAAAATAGAAACTGTGTTATCGAAAGTTACACATTTCTCCATAAATGAACATTTAGTATTTTTAAGACTGAATGTTGAAACGATTTATTTATTTTTGTTTCTCGAGTTGAAATGGTGATTTTATACATGGATTATGTATGATATGGTTACTTTATACGATGTATGGTTTATCCCGTCAATTAAGTTTAATGTTGACTTTCCTTTACTCATAAGGGGGCGTCCATAAACTACGTGATATTTTTAAGGGGGGGGGGGGAGGGTCGTCATATCTCATCTAATCTTACGTTAGAGAGAGAAGAGTTCTCGGCAAATATCACGCAATTTTTTTTCTGGTTAATACAAAAGAAAAAAACTATTTTAGTCCATTTAATCCGGATTGTACATGCTTAAGATTTAATTTTAAGAGTAACCGTAATACGATTAAGATCATTCACTAATTCATTCGAAAGAAAATAATTTACGTTATATGTACATCTACTGACTGTTAAACCAACATATTTGTTTTATACCAAATAGCTCAATTTAATCTGATTATACGATACTCTGTTGCCCGACCTTTGTTTTCGTAGCACTGTCAGCCGAACGCGCGACTCTATGAACGAGAGCGTACGAGCTGAGTGGCAGCGAAATCATATGGATATTTTGGTTCCAACAGTCTCTCTTGAGACCGCGCGTGATTCTCCATGGACTGAATTAGAGTAGATATTATTTTTTTTTATCACAATAGTCACGATTTTAGTATTCTATTATAAATACATTTTAATAACTCTCAGCAATATCGATTACTAGTCTTAACTAGTCGTAAATAAAATAACTTTCTTTAAAACGAATTTTCTTTTTATAATATCAATAACACGTTTACGTTAGGCACTTTGAAAAATCTTACGTCAGATTAAGGTATGGGGAGGGTTAAATAAAATCTTACGACATCTCACCAGGGGGCAGGGAAGGACAGAAAAATTAAAAAAAAAACACCTCACGTAATTTATGGATGCCCCCTAAGTTGCCTGACCGCGATTGCCGCCTGGCAATAGGGCCCCTTTTTTTGGTTGTATACAATAAAGCTGTCATTGATTAATTTAGTAAACAAATCTCTTTTTTTGTGTCTATAAGTTTTTAACATTGAGAATTCTAGTTTTATTTATACTATACTAGTAAGGGAACAGGTGTAATGAATTTTTGTTGCGAATTCGAGAATTCAGCCATCTATGATAATTTCAAGTGAATAGCTATCACGGTTCATACAATACAGCCTGGTGACAGATAGACCAACGCACAAACAACGAACGTTTAGTAATGTTGTCCCTTTTCACCCTTTGAGTACAGAGCCTTAGCAAAAAGCTATATAAATCGCCAAGGTGTGGTCTATTTACTATGTATGCTATCTCTTTATAGCACCACAAACTTTTGTATGCGAAGTGCTAAAATGAAGCTTTCTCAGTTAAAATGAAGATCACGTATATTCGAAATTCTGACATTTATACGGTGCTTCCACGGCAGAGGAAAACATCGTGAGGAAAACCGAATATACGCTGGCGAAGTAACTCAAAGGCGTATGGGAAGTTCATTTATCCGCATTCACTAAAATCTATTTTGCTATAGACACCTTTGGGGTTTTTTTATATACGAGTATAACAACGTCTAGAATAAAACTTAATATAAGTTTTTAGCTTCATTCTTGCGAATTTACAATAGCTATTAGTAATTCCGATAATCAATGCGATGAAATATTAATCAATTTTGCTTGAAATGGATATTAATAATTTTCATTATTCTTGATTATTTTTAAATTAATAAATTATATAAAATAGCTACTAATATTGTTAAATATGCTCAGAACTTTAAGGCCTTATATATATTCTTTCTTGAAACACTTAAAAATGCCAAATATATTTGCGCATTCTTAACACTGTAGTAACCGCTACTTTAGTTTGATTTTATTTACCTATTTAAAGTTTATCTACATATGTTGGTGTACAAAGGCGAACTTAATGCCGTACGCATTTTATACCAGTCATTAATGAATTTATTCTTCAAACTATGCCGGGATACAAAAAGATATATGTGTAAAGATACATATAGAATTATTTAAAGATCTCAATACATTAATAATATATATAGATATAATATACTACTGCATATTAGCCTTATATTTTATTGCCTAAGACTTCCCTCGAGGAAAAGTTTGCGTAATTTATTTTTAAGACTAAGCCTGCTTTGGGAGTGTTTCACTACTTGAGGGATGCATTCCATATTAGAATGGACTGAACAAAAAAAAATTGTGTATTGTATCAGAATGTTTAGATTTAGGCTGGGGTCAACATAATGAATGTACCCAGGAATTTAACTGGGTAATAAATTAAAGAACTGCAGACATCTCAACGCAGTATTGCTGTCAACTCTTGGTCGAGCCGGCCCCGGGACACATGGTGGTCGAATCGCGAGAGCGCACCCCGCCGTGTGCCCTGTATGGGCCCAGAGAACTCGGGGGGGTTTTAGTGGGTAGGCCGGTCTTCTTGACCGGAGAGCCCCACACACGGCCGCGTCTTGCTAGCGCGGTGTCAGGGTGCACAAGATCGCATTTCCCCCTTCAAAAAAAAAAAAGGTTATTTACATTAATATGGTGTACAATTTAGTTAGTTATTATGTTATATACAGGCTTAAGTGATGATTGTAATCTGCCAATGTAACATTGAAAAATAAACAAATTCTAAGTTAAAAACAAGAGCTATTGAGAAACTAAGAATTTTAATTTTTTTATTAGATTGTTATTTAAGGTCTTTACCTCAAATTTGTTTAGTAAACACGGGTCGCAGATTCAATTCCGGCATGGGACAGATATTTTATAAGACCTACGAAATATTGTAGATCCAGCAGTACTATACCTGCGCTTGTTACTTTTGAAGATACATCAACACATTTGCGGCGCTGCCGCGGATTGCACAAAAACGCTACATACTAAAAACACTGCAATTGTGACGTCATAATTAAATAAACTCACCTAATTTATATGAGCATATAAACAAAATTCAAAATAAATTTGTTATTTGTACGTTTATATGTATACTTTCTATGGCTCAGAGGCTGGAGAGTGTTGGCCTGAAGATCAGCAGATCCAAAACTGAATATCTGTACTGTGATTTCGGCGGTCTTTCCAGTCCTGTACCCGTGTCTTTAGATGGCGCTATACTTCCTACCTGCTCAGATTTCAAGTACCTCGGTTCCCTCATTCAGGACGACGGCGAAATAGACAGAGCTGTGCAGCATAGGATTAATGCAGGGTGGATGAAATGGCGACAGGTCACAGCTACAACGTGCGATTCCCGAATGCCAATAAGGCTGAAGGGGAAAATTTACAAATCGATCATCCGACCTGTCGTCATGTATGGAAGTGAATGCTGGGCCGTCAAGAAGAAGGATGAAAATAGATTGCATACAAATGAAATGAGAATGTTACGATGGATGTGTGGTGTGACAAGGATGGATAAGATAAGGAATGAGTACATAAGAGGAAGCCTGAAAGTAGCGCCAGTGGTAGAAAAAGTGAGAGGAAGTAGATTAGCATGGTTTGGACATGTGATGCGGAGGGATGAAAGTCATGTCACAAAGCGAATGTTGAATATGAAAGTGGAGGGATACACGGGCAGAGGAAGGCCAAATAAAAGATGGATCGATTGTGTGAAGAATGATATAAGAATGAAAGGAGCAAGCATGGAAATGACGGCTGATAGAGAGGAATGGAAGGAAAAGATCTACTGCGCCGACCCCAGATAATGGGAAATGGGCAAGAGGATGATGATATGTATACTTTCTATATAAAAAAAAATGTTACATTTAATGTGAGAATGCTAGAATTACGTAAAATATTAATGTCTTTTTTTAATCTAAAAACAATGTTAATAAGAAATTTAACTGACATTTCTATTTAACATACTTTCATGATATATTAATTGCTCAAATTAGATAACTATAGTATAGAAACAGCCATATTCAGTTGAAGTCATCGATGATTTATGACTATTTGCGTCAGGCAGGCAAGGCAGCTAAGATCTCGTGCTTTCCACAAACATACTCAAAGTAGAGCGAGAGTACCAAAAAATGTAACAAATTAAATAATTATGCTATTACAGATCGCCAACGTTGTATCACAATTCAATGCTTAAGCAAACATTGCTACGAAATTAACGTAAAGAGTTAAAGCCGGATCCGTGTGAGCGGTGAAATATTTATCCGGGGAGCAGTTAGTGGAAGATGAAATTAGGCTCCCGGTCTAACGAATTTGTTAAATTGAGCGAATTAGCGTACCCCTCAATTTGCCGGGTAACGCCCGAACCTTGATTCCCAAAACTAAATTTTGATCAATACTGTACACGTGGAAACAATTTGCAGTATTAAGTTCCTTCGACAGTAAAAACTATGATAGTAAGTAATAAGTAGATAAAATAAATTGACAGAATTGAGTATTTAACTTTTATTATTATTTTATTTATTGTCTTATCAACGTTATCGATATGTCAATTTGGCTATAGTGATAATAGAAAAGAAAGAAAAAACATTTATTGACTCGCACAGATATACAACATTACAAATAATAAAATACAATAAATAGTTTAAAATAAAATATAGACATGTGCCAAGCCAAAAGGTTCCTACCTCAGCATGTGCTTTGCGCCATATATGATGCCGCAAAGCGCTGATATTCTGACAGGGCCTTACCATTTGTGACGTACGGGAAACAATAAATAATACACAGTTATATATTAATTGATGAATATACATTATTAATATTATATATAACTTAAAATAGACATACATAACTTATAATAAACATGATAAAAGTATATGATAGTACTATAAAAATTAAAAATAAAATTATATATAAATGTGATATTTTGGTGGTAGTAGTGGCGTTAGGACCATCATATACGTGCCTGTGTTTGCGTCCAGAGTCGTTTCGAATATTTAATCTGTGGTGCCATTTCATAGTGTATTCCAATCACAGAGTACTTTTTGATTCCAATTCACTTATTTTGTGCTAAAATAGTACATAATCGAATTTTAATCTATTTCGTATTTTCGTCAAAAATTAAAAATGGTTCCTTTGTCTTTGTGCACGAGAGAGAGAGAGAGTAATAATATCCTGCATTTCGAACTGTTTCGAGAATAAAATTCAGAACTATATTATTATTTCAAAAGTGCGAAACAACCATTCTGCGAAAGACCTCTAAACACGTTTTTCAGATACTTTCTTGTCAGGTAACCCGTTTAGCTCAGCACTGTCTCTCTGTTTTCTGAATTCAGGGTTTTCCGGCTGTCCCGAAGGACACACTCAAATTAGACAGAGAACCCTCAAGAAAAACTGCGCCGGAAAAATATTTGACTGAGCGCTTTGGTACGTTATGACTTGTGGAAGTTGCCGTTGTGTTTCGCTGCGAGTAATTTGGAAATTTTGTCCGGGTTGTAATATTCGCCTTCGCGATTAGGTTTCTGAATGTTGTTTGTTAAAACTGAGATTGTTTTATTTTCCTCTTGTTCTTGTAAACATTTGTATTGCCATCTATAACATAAGTGTGTATGGATTTGCAAATATTAATTAGATAGATAGATAAGCGTTTATTATTTTCTGCAAAATACACATAGACATCTAGTAAAAGACATTCTATTATTGTTCAAATATGTCAATATGTAAGGTTATGTCGGACACGAATGCTTGAAGCAAGTGAAAGAATTTGAGTATCTGAAATCTGTGTTTACACGAGATGGTATGAGTCTGACATTGAATGAAGTGTAATGGCAGGAAACATTGTGAATGGGGCTATAAAAAAGGCGCGATCTGGTTGTGCATGGAGGCGTGCTGGTCCCTATGCTTATGTAAGGGAGTGAATGATGGCTGTGGCAAAAGAAGGATAAAACAAGATTAATGCAATGCAAATGGGGATTCCCTTTACCCATTCGGTTGGAATAAATAACAATAAAGGATTAATTTAGTAATTATGTACAAAGGGAAATGTGCGGTGTGAAAAAAGTGTCAAAAAATGAGAAGCTAATTCAAATGGCTTCAACACGCAGAAAAGAAAGGACGAAAGACAACTGACAACATAAATTTATAAGGCAAATATAAATAGACCAGTTACTAGGAGATGACGTAGACAAAACACACTGGGATATACTGAAGGAAGATCCGATCAATTGATGTTTGGATGGTACCAAGTGGGATTTTGCGATCTCTGCCTACCTCACGGGAAAGAGGCGTCAGTATACATTTATGTATGTACTGTTCAACCGATTTTGATGTTCGATATAGGTCAATCCTGAGTCATTTTTGTAACGCATAAATATATATTTGCGAATCTGACAAAAACGGTTGTTTAAGATTAGGACATTATAAACATAATTAGGACGGAGAAAAATGAAAAGACGCATATTGGAATCAAATCAGGAACTTATAATAATGTTCAATTCCGTTTATCCATACAATTTTTTAATGAAATATCGCCCTGATACTCCGTTCTTGTGTTGAGTTTTGATGATTATCGATCTCTTACCAGGTCCCGGTCTAAGGTTAGTTGTTGGGCCACCACCTGCGTACACGCCGTCCAGGTGTGTTGCAGGAACTTATCTCGTCCTGAGATATTGGGTTGATGATGATTGAAACCACTTGATAATTTTTCTTTACACCGATTGCCTTTAATTACTGACTTAACAACCTTTTATGATGATAAAATGAAATTATTACTAATTACAGCTTGACAAGTTAAGAGCCCGATGCCATGAAATTTTGTTATATTTTTTAGTTGGCGCTAGCGTCGTGTGCGCCCTTTTTTTAAAGTCACAGATGATAGACCCTAGTTGGAATGAAGTGAAGCGCTGCAAGGTTTGAATTAAAATATACAAGACAATTTTAAATATTGAGACATGTTCGTTTTGCGTGAACAATTTTTAAATGACATGTCGTGAGATATTGTTCGCGTGATAACATTAGACGTTTCAACATGCCCGAGGGCTTTGTCTTCAACAGAAACTAAATCGATTCTGAAGTGTTTTGTTCACTAGCAATAGTATAGTTAGTAATAATATAGTATAGTTTGAGATTCGCGGAAGGACAAATGATAATGTTGGGCAATATTTCGTACCAGCAAATAATCCTGCATCTCAGAATCATAGATAATATTTTTTTTTTATAAAACGGCACAATTATAATTAGAGATCGGATAATCGGATGCATATTTACCTAAAGTTAATTTTTAGCTCACAAATTATGGAAGCGGCTTTTTAAAATGCATTTTGTTAAATAAAAATCCCGGGATAATACGGGACTGCAAATTTAACGTAGTGATATTGATTGAAAATTACTAAATTAGCACGTGGTATTTTTTAAGCTCATATTACCGATTAGTTTTGCATTACCAAAATGTTCTACAGTACCGGAATTCCGGGATTTTTATTTATGGAAATAAAATAAAAAGACAGTTCCATACTTTATCAAAAACTAAATTAGGTAAATAAATAAACATCCGGCTATCCAATTCCGCAATCCCGGGATTTTTATTTAACAAAACAATAAAAAGCCGTTTCCATACTTTGTCTTAAACTAACTTTAGGTAAATATGCATCCGATTATCCGATCTCTAATTATAATATAAGCAATAAAAATACACATCAATGGATCCATAAATTTCCCAGTAACCTATGAACTCGAGCACACGGGGAACAAGTTATTTGAATGGCAAGGAACTTGGCACTTAGCTGCTTTGGATCTGGGACGTTTTCACATTTAAAGTTTTCAATGTTACAGAGCGACTCGCGAACACATAAGTTGGCCTCAGCGTTAAATTACAGAAGTTTTTTTTTTCAGTTGACACTAAAGCTTTTCTGCGGGAGTTTTTTTTATGAGTTTCGTTCGACGGAAACTTCTGAGTAAATTTTGAACTGACTAAAAAGTTACGTGGCAACAAAAATCGCGATGTTAAGGTACAGTAATTTCGTTTTGTTTTGATCTGTATTTTTATTTTTTACAAGTGAAACAGAACGATCAATCCTTGCGATCATTAAGGCAGATATATTTCACGTTTCAATGTAGTGTACCCGCACGAATACATAGATTTGATCTAATCAAACATACATAATGTTTTATATAAATGTTGTACATAAACGTGTTGTTTAAGTTTCAAATGTAGTTACAGTACTAGAATTGTAAGTTTCATCCTTTGTTCTTTTGTTGAAAATAATGTCAATGCATGAGAATCACTTTGTAGCCGGCTTAACAATTATAGTGTAAGGCTTAAAAAGAATAATAAAAGGCTACGTTTTGTACTACAAGAACTAATACTGGTATGATGAACTATGTGTACCTGAAGCCTTTTTTTTTTTTTGTTTCCCTGAGGAAAATGCATTAAATTGCATACCCCGGCTGTGGCGAACCGGCGGTTATGTGGGGCTCTCCTCCTCAGAAGGGGGAGGCCTACCCACTAAAAACCTCAGGGATGGCACAGAAGGTGGCCACAGCCCTTCAACCTCCCTCATCCGCCAGCATTGCCGCAATCAATGCCGACGGATGTGTACCTTAAGCCTTAACTCTTGCCTCTTAAGAACGCACTCAAAGAGGCAAGAACACCGAGGGGTTTTAGAGGGTAGGCCTGGCACTCTTACCAGGGGAGGGAGGGGACACACACACCCGTCGCTAACGGACGGTACAGTGCGATTTCAATCCCGTCAATAAAAAACTTTACATAATAATAATTTCTATCAGTTTTAATCATTTTAGGATGTATGTCAATAATTTTTCGAGTCAATACTCAACAAATTTAATGAAATAAGATCGTTAAACAGTTGGCGAGACTTTTGTCGCAGCGATCGAGTGATCCGCTAATTAAATAAAATAAATAAATATTTTCCTAGCCCAATGTAAGCTCTGAAGGCTTGTGTCATGGGCCTAGATCCCATGACACAAGCCTTCAGAACTTAGTAACGGATAGATACATATCTTAATATATATATTTCTTGTGTGCGTGTGTATGTGACTGAACTCCTCCTAAACGACTGGACCAATTTTGATGAAATTTTTTGTGTGTATTCCAGGGGGCTTGAGGATGGTTTAGATTCACAATACGGTCATATAGATATTGTTTTTCAGCTAAATTATTTATTTAAAAACATTTGAGACAACGTGAGACAACGTGACATTTGAGACATTTGACATTTGAGACATTTGACAGGACAACGTCTGTTGGGCCAGCTAGTATAAATATATATATTAACAACCATGACTATGGTACAAATACTCGCATTCATCACACAAATATCTGCCCCCACTAAGATTCGAACCCGGGACCTTAGAGATAGCGACACCTTCAAACCGGTGTACTAACCACTTAACTACGGTTACACAAGATAATAAAAAAAGTAAAAATAAAACATAATTATTTTATTGGTCTACTAAGCAACGGATGATTTGGGCGCTATAGTCGCCATACGCCGACGGGGTCGTGCTAGTTGCCCGCAAAGGTTCCCATGGTCTCGTCAGGGCGCGATGCAGCTCTCCTTCGGGGCTCTTGCGTCCAGGCGTAGCGGGGGAGATCGGTGAGGTTTTTAGGGTTTCCCGTCAATACTGGCCGGTCCCACTTTGGTGAACCGTGCCTACTTCTAGCGCTTATGCCCTCTCCATGGGGCAGTGCTAACCGTACCTCTCCTGAGGTGCGGCCCTCGTCAATAAAGCCAGTAGGGTCATTAGGACCAAAGGCTTAGGCTGAGTTTAGTCGGTAGGTCTGGTGGGTCGAGCCGCCTCGATTCACCAGGAGTCCGACATAATCAACGCATCCCTGCTTGCCTGTTGCGTTGGTATCCATGATGGATTCTCAGCCTCCTCTCCTGAGGAAAAAAAAAAAAGGTTTTTAGGGGAAGAAATAATTTAAAGTGTTTTTTGAATGACAATTTTGATGTGTGTTTTTTAAATAAATAAGTTTTTTCACCCAAGTCACTGACAAATTCCAATATTCCATGCCTAATAAAATGTTGAGTGCAAAAGTATAAGGGTAGTACGAAAAATTTATCGATTACCGTATTCAGACAGTTATATTGCGCAATTCGCTAGTACTCACTACTCAATGTCTGCCCGAGTGTGTGATTAATCGCGTGTGCGAAAAATGTAAGAGGCGTTACCTTTGGAATGTCTCGCCATCTATAAAGGCAATGTCACATTGTCTGACACATATTTGTTGCGGATAGCCAACAAATCTATACTATATACTATAATATTATAAAGAGGAAAAATTTGTTTGTTTGTTTGTTTGTAATGAATAGGCTCCGAAACTACTGAACCGATTTCAAAAATTCTTTCACCTTTGGAAAGCTACATTATCCCCGAGTAACATAGGCAACTTTTTATCCCGGAAAATCGACAGATCCCACGGGATGCGCAATAAAGGCTTCGCTCAAAAACTACTGTACAGATTTTCATGCGGTTTTCATCAATAGATAGAGTGATTCTTGAGCAAGGTTTTGCGGTATTTTTTATCTCGGAAAATCGGATAGTCCCACGGGAAGCCCGATAAAATCTTCGCGCCATAAACAGACCTCCGCGCATATGTAGCCGTGAGCAAAAGCTATGACCCTTAACCCTCTATAGACCCAATCCCGAAATCCACGCAGGCGAAGCCGCGGGCAGAAAGCTAGTTATGGATAAAACAATGTAAACTACGATTTTTAATTCGAGTCAGTAAAATGACAAGTGCAACTGTCACTGATACAAAAAAGGGTGACCCACTACAACCCACTACAATAGTGATGTTCGGCAATCAATAGATTTAGACATTTAGTCATGCTTTATTTTATTAGGTATCAAAGCGTTTTTTTATTGTAAATATGTAATACATACCATATTAAATAATATGATTTGTGACGCATGACACTGGAAATGTCATTTTACTGACTCGATTTAAAAATCGAACTTTAGTGTAAGATATAAGGTGTATTACTCAAAACACATTCCTTTTTAAATGATTCTTTATTTTTTGATACTTCTCCGTCAAGCAACATAACTATTAACTTATTAGTGAAAGTAAAGATAATTTATCTTATTGTATAGTAACGATATAATTTATTGTAAATGTTGTTATTTACTTTAGATAAAGCTGATAAGTTTTTTGCGCCCATTCTTCTTATCAGCCAAAAAATTTGACGATTCAAAAGAGCTTTCTATAAAATCATATTTGAATAAAGTTAAGTTTGATTTGATTTAATAAATCAGCCGTCAGGCTTCACATTTGCATTACGAAAATCTTTCCTATTACAAAAAGTATATTTTTTTTATTTTCTATGTCATAGATTGGATCGTTAAGACTGTTTATCAAGGAGCAATGACACTAAAGGGTAGGTGATAATTATTTTTGTTCTATATGCGTGTAGATACACCGGCATCTTTGCGGTAATGTCGCTATAGACATTCCACTATGTTTTTAGTAACGTAATAAATCATGACTTAAGCGTGATTATAATTATAACTAGATATCGGATAATCGGATGCATATTTACCTAAAGTTAATTTTTGACTCACAAATTATGGAAGCGGCTTTTTAAAATACATTTTGTTAAATAAAAATCCCGGGAAAATACCGGACTGCAAATTTAACGTATTGATATTGTTTGAAAATTACTAAATTAGCACGTGGTATTTATTTTCAAAAGACCGAGACTCCGGGTTTATTTATACAACTATGCATACGTATTTACATGAAGTTTAGTTTCAGTTCCCCGTGCGATTTATGAATGTACGATTTATTACATGAAGAGTGTTATACGAAAGTAGTGAGCTAGTGTGACTAAAACAATAATCAATCAAATAATTTAATAAAAAAACAGAAAAGGTGAAAAATTTTATTTAACAAAACAATAAAAAGCCGTTTCCATACTTTGTCTTAAACTAACTTTAGGTAAATATGCATCCGATTATCCGATCTCTAATTATAACTTTTCTTTCATTTTTTCTTACATTTACATTAAATAAGCACAAAAAGTAAGCACTGTAAGGCTTGTGGTATGGAATCTAAGGTAACTGATAGATGTACACATTTTCTTTCCCGATTTTATTTGGGGTCGGCGCATGTCTCTCTCTTCCACTCTCCTCTAGATGTGCACATGTAATACATATATAAATATTTTTGATATAAATATATATTACCAGATCTGACTGTTCAGGGCTGTTAACAAACAGGCTGAAGTGACATTCATCACAAAATACCTCAGACATGGCGAGATCTTGAAACCGGTCTACCTTTTTTTGTTACGCTGAGCAAAAATGCATTAAATTGCATGGCTGCAGAAAGCCAGTGGTTATGTGGGGCTCTCCTCCCCAGAAGGGAGGCCTACCCACTAAAAACGTCAGCGATGACCGTCCTCAGGCGTTGTAGGGGGCCCTCAGGATCGAGTGTCGCATCTGAGGACCCCCGGACTTTGCTCCCCTGGGTGCGCTAGGGGAGCCCTTGTCGGGAAGGAGTGCTCTTGTCGCCTCCCCCCTCCAACCTCGAAACCGGTGTACCTACCACTCGGCTGCAGTGATCGTCATAATTTATAGGGAAAATATAAATAAAATAACCTATTGGTTATTGCGTTGACATGCATACGTTCTATAAAGAAAAATTAATGTAAAACGAGTGTAAAGCAAGTACGCTCACTAATCTTGCAGCTTGTGTGTGCGTAATACGAATTCCACTCCACACTGTGTCACAATTCAACCGAAAGAACAAAAGGGGATATAAATTTGCACTAATACTGGCTCGTCCATCTTTGTTCTCCGAGTCACGGGTATTAATATATTGGGAGAGGTCATTACAGCTCTATGCTTTCAGATCATATGTTTTCAAGACATATTGAGGGTAGAAAAGTTTTCTAGGCGCCTTTGTGAGGATAATTTTTGAAGAGTAATCATTTTTTTTCGTTAAATTATTACAGTCGTTCATAGTTGGAAAGTTATTAATAGGATATATTATATAGTTCTTAAAAGTTTTGTGTATCAAGTCGTATGAAACAAAACTTTTTAAGAGTGATTAAAGGTAGGACAGGTTTGAAATTACTTGTTTATAGTACCACAGTACCAAAAAATGTAATAACTTTACTGTGGTTTTTAGGGGTTGTATCTAACAGGAATCAAATGTACTATAAGGAACTGTAACCACTTATTAATGACCTCCGTAGTCGAGTGGTTGATATACCGGTTTCAAGGGTGAGATCCCGGGTTCCGGACCCGAATATCTGCCGTCTTTACGGGCCGGGTCAACCTGGCCACGTCCCCTAACGCCTCGCCGTACTTGGCCGCCAGGACATCCGCCTGCTGGGGTGACGTCTCCTTTGGGAGCTCTATAATTCGAGCCCCCGTTATCATGGTAGATTTATCCTATGTACTTGACACTTGTCGTTATATTTTGGACAATTCACAAAATTGCTTTATAAATTGTTGCCTATGTGTTAATAAAATTAATAAGCCATATTACTGTAAAGTTTTATTATTCATTTAGAAGTTTTTACCTTTAGAGAAACAAACATCTATTCATACTTACAAATTTTCGTGTTTATAATTTTATTAGGCAACCATCTGTGCATGGACTGCGCGGAGACCAGCTAGGATGACATAAAAAAAAACTTGTTCTATTATTAGAATATTTCTTCCAGGAGACGACACTGACATATACCTACATGATCTGTTGTAATCACAGCACAGGTTCGATCCTGTAATGTACTACTTTTTTTTCAATGTTTGCTGTAACATTTGATTGGTCACTTTTTTACTTAATGCCTTTTTTTCTAAGAGGGGAGGCTGAGAATTTTAATAAGAAATATTATGAAGGTAATGTTAGTTATAGCGAAAAGAATCATGAAATCAAAGTAGCTACGCGTCATCGCAGTTATTTGTTTTACAAGCCTCAATTTATAAACATTCATAGCGAATCTCCAAAATATACATAGCTAAAAAATACATAGCGAATCACAATATATACATAGCCAAAAAATACATAGAGAATCACAAAATGTACATGGTTAAAAAGTTCATAGCGAATCACAAAATATACTTAGCTAAAAAATACATAGCGAATCACAAAAGATACATGGTCAAAAAATTCATAGCGAATCACAAAATATACATAGCCAAAAACTACATAGCGAATCACAAAACATGCATAGCCAAAAAATACAAAGCGAATCACAAAATATATGTACATAGCCAAAAAACACATAGCGAATTACAAAATATATGTACATAGCCAAAAACACATAGCGAATCACAAAATATAGATAGCCAAAAAATACATAGCGAATCACAAAATATATGTACATAGCCAAAAACACATAGCGAATCACAAAATATAGATAGCCAAAAAATACATAGCGAATCACAAAATATACATAGCCAACAAATACATAGCCAATCAAAACAAACTTGTCACATTAACCCTTACAGACCAGCGTTTAAACTATAAAGAAACTTCGTTATTTGGATCTTTTTCAGATTTTCTGCCGCCATCTTGGCAAAGTCATATTATTATATCGACAATCATATTAAACTGAGCCCATCATTTCCTACGTACATTGTGAGGATCACAATTGTATTATACTGGGCCTTACATTTCGTATATATAATTGTCACAATTATATCATATCAGGCTTTATCTTTTATGATTTTCTGAGATAATGAATGATATGAACATGGAAATAACAAAAAATATTAGTTTCATACTAGTTTTAAATTAATTATTAAAAACAATCAACAAACATCTTTAATGAGATCAATTTTCTAATAATAAGTATTAATTAAACACAGTCTTTGTTGTGAATTTCAATAATAACAATTTCTGTCTTTGATAACATTTTCAAGCAATGTATTTAATAATTTATCATGTCAAACCGTTACAATAATCGCCTATTCAATGCTTCCATTATAAAAAATCACCACGGCGCCGGCGGCGAGAATTACCTTATATCGAGAATTTATCACATCTTGCAATGAATTGAAATCTGTTACTGCTACATAATAATTTATAATATATAATAACTGGTAATTTATATGATGGATATTAAGGAATTGTGATTGATAAATTATAAACTTCTATTATATATTTGCATACATATTTCGCTTACGACGAAACATAAGCTGAGTATATGATACAAAGGAGTATGCCCATTCGTAGTATCACCTTTACTCGTCCTTGTGCCTTAACCAAACTAATACAAAAAAATAAGTAACAATTATTAACAAAACTCTGCAATATACCAAGCCGAAACTTCGCCGGATATAATTCTACATAATAATTAGTAATTATTTCACTTCCATTTCATTCGCCGTGTATTTTTATTGATGATATTCTAATTTCATTGATAAATAGTCTCTTCGGCATTGCCATATATTAACGATCGGATCGATTGGTCAAAAATATATTCGATACATTCTACTTTCCTCTCGTGAAAGGGTAAAAGGAATACCAAAACAATTAATTTTCTTTAGTCTTTTTTCTGCTTTCTCTAATATTTTAGTCATTATTCAGCTATTTGTAACGAAGACGAATTCGCAAATTAGATAATTAATCCAGCCGTTTTTGAATTTATTTTATGTAAAACAAAGATGTTTTTTTATGTAACTATATAGAATATGCATTACTAGTATTACAAAACTAAGATTCCAATCTGTGATCTGTCTATACATAAATATGCATGGTTTTACATAGGTACTCATCAAGCTGATCTCAGAAATAATAGCTTGTATGTACGAGTACATCATGTTGCATAGAGGTAGCGTAATGAAAAACTGATAATGCGCAATTGTTTAGGAATCACAATAGATAGGTCGAGTGTATGTTGATCAATATCTGCTACTTTATAATTTATAACCAATTTAATTTAGTAATATTAACATTAAGTCATTTAATAAATTTAAATTAAACGTGCGATTTATTATAATCGAGTAATAATTTTCACAGTGGTGAAAATTATTATTTTCATCACTGTCTACTATACTAAATACCTAACATTTGTAGATTTCACAAAGCAAAGTATTTAAGCAAAAGCATAAGAATATTCTGCTTTAAGAGTTCCTTTATACAGATAGCTAATATCAATGTTGCTAAAACAATTATTTTTAAATTAATTAATTATTTTATATGAATTATTGGATAGGTGTAATATTTATTGGATAAGATAGACTTGATCATTTTATAGTTTTAATCTTCTACAATTAAATAGGTATTATCAAAAATGATGATAAGAGAAATTCGTAATTTGAAAGTCTTTGGTGTTTAATTTCTATTTTACCTATCGAAATAGAGTCAAATAGTTTTTAATAATTGAATATATAGTTAAAAATCTACAATATATCATAAAAATCATTATGGTACAAAATCATTTTTGACGATACTAAAGTCCATACTACAATGGGCATTCTCCTTTGTATTCTCGATGAACATCATTGCGTTCTATATCTATTCGAATTATTAGAAACCTAACATAAAAGCTAAAAATATGTATTTTTCATGTATCTAACAATTTTATTGCTGACTAGCTTGTGCCTGCGACTTCGTCTACGCAGGACACTTACTGTCATATTTTGGACAATTTAAAAAGTTTAACCTACATGTTATTCTGATTTATAATCTATATTAATGTAAAATTTCATTAAAATCCATTCAGTAGTTTTTTTATGCGAAAGAGTAACAAACATACATCCATAGTTACAAACTTTCGCGCTTATAGTCGTAATATTTTTTTTTTGGATATAAATAAAGAAGCCCAAGTTTCTCTTAAATACATCAGCTAATAAACCTGCCAATAAAAGCCCCGTCAAAATCCGTTCAACCATTTCAGAGATTAGCCGAAACAAAAAGACAGACAGACAAATGACACTCTAATTGTATTTATATGTATGAGCATTATGTCGAGTTAGTAGCCTATTTAACATTCGACCTTGACTCGGCCCAGCACACGCTGGCGGAGTGCCCCGCGTGGGCCTCCGAGCGCCGAGTCTTGGTCGCAGAGATTGGGCGAGATCTGTCTCCGCCGGCATTAATTGCGGCAATGCTGGCGGACGAGGGACGTTGGAGGGCTGTGGCCTCCTTCTGTGAAGCAGTGATGCTCCAGAAGGAGGCCGCCGAGCGGGGTCGGGAGATGGCCTATCCCGCTCGAAGAAGGCGGCGCCGGGCTCGGTAGCACAGCTGCGGCGCCGCCGCGGGTCGCCGGCGGGCGCGAGGAAGTCGCGACTGCTACGGCGACCCGGGATGGACCACGCCCCTTCCGTGGCCGAGGGGCGTCGCCGGTGGAGGAGACCGGGGGAGATAGTAGCCTCCCCCGAGGAGGGCTCCCCTCTAGGCAGGGGAGCGGAGGCTGGGGGTTCCCGGAAGTGGCTTGATGTTCCCGGGGACTCCCTACACGCCTGAGGAAGGCCATCCCTGAGGTTTTTGTGGGTAGGCCTCCCCCTTCTGGGGAGGAGAGCCCCACATAACCGCCGGCTGGCCGCAGCCGGGGTATGCATTTTAATGCATTTTCCTCAGGGAAACAAAAAAAAAGCCTATTTAACATTACACATGGATTCATCCACTACCTGTACATATGTGTGTGTGTGTGTGTTTGTATATTTTTTCATGTGTGCTTTTAATGTTTAACCTCTTGTATTTTTTGTGTGTATAGTACAATGTAAATATACGTGTGTGTGTCTCAATAAATCTATTTCATTCATATTATTAATCTAATTATTTACGCAATATTCTGGCAAACAAAATTATATTTATATTTCTTGTTCTATTCATATATATCATCAATATATTAGTTATAAGTGCTAGTTCCCACTTTGATTCAAGCGGTCAATATCACCCCAACGAACGCCGCCGGGGTTATGAACCGGCGCAGACGGACCGAATTTAATTACTATAATTTCAAAGCTAAAGGAGACACTTTCTGTAATAAGGCCATCGCTGAAACTTTGATCTCTATATTTACAATATTTAAATGCTATATTGCTTTGTGAAGCATTTCATTTAATGTGTTGTTTATTGTAGCTGTAACTGTCATTGAACACTGCATTAGAACTTACAAATAGTTGGTTATCTTACCACAAGTTAATATATTGTATCTTTAATAATTCTTAGATTTTTTAGTTGAATCCGAATTTGATTTTAGAAAACGAACCTACGTTTTCTGAAATCAAATTCGGATAAAATCTCTGCAGTTAGAAAGGGATAGCACTATTCTGCTCACATAGCGCCATGCTTTTCTTAGTCTATCTAAGCTGAGATTTAAATTTGAGTCTTATTTAGAAATTTTTATATACTGATCCACTTTGCATGGACATACTTTCACGAGATTTTTAGTGAATAGACCACACAAAAATACCGGACGGAAAAAGACTTCCGCTAACCAAATTATGAAATTATCAGCCTATCCACAACATAATTGATTAACTAATATGTGAAATATTCCCTTGAGTTTCTTCGTAAATATATGCATGTTCTTTCTGGTTTGTTCCTTTATAATGAAAGTCGAGAAAGATATATACAAAGCAAATTCCAAATATGGACCCCAAGACAAAGTATCATTTAGGTTCGTTTCGTAATCGAAATCGTTTCTATATCTGACGACAATGTATGAAAATGGTTCCATATTGCGAATACAATGAAACTCGAATGTCATGCATATAATATTGAGTTCCTTATGCAACAAGAGCTCTTTTTATAGCTTTATACTGACGACCATCAGACGGCTCACGTGATGGTAAGTAGTTACAGTTTTTAGTACGTGTGGTTCTCAGTGTACCCCGCTTATTAATCTAGAACACAGCAATGCGACCATTACTACTTTGAGAGCTGCTGCTTGTAGTAATCTAGGTAAGCTGGTGGTACATTAGGGGACCCATATCCATAAATAATCCATAAATTACGTTACACGGTAAGAGGGAGAAGAAGGTTGACGAAATGTGACATTGTGTGACAAGGGGGTGGGAGAGGTCTTAAATTTCGTGACGTCACATTTCGAAATCTATTATAAGCTAACTGTTAAAACACAAACTTTAAATTATTACTAATAGTATGAAAAGTGCTTTAAATATACATTTTTTATGTAAAGTCGGTATATTTTCATAAATAAATAAATAGTATCTTCTATCTATTAATAGGGTTACTCCTGAAAGGTACTATTTTTCTAGTTGATTATAGTAGGTGATTTTGAAAAATATAATATGAAAATCATGAAATGACCATATACTTATTTAATATAAGTAATCGTTTTTTGTTTTGTTAATTGATTTGATGTTAATTTTATTAAAATGGAAATAATACTGATTTCGAAACCGCTTTTATTATTCAATAATTTCTAAATGTAAATTTTCAAAATATGTCACGTCACACTAGGGGAGGAGTCTAAAAATTACAGCGAAAAGTTGAAAAATTAGGAAATTCGTGTGACGTAATTTATGGATGTCCCCTAGCTGACTGGGAATTTCCTCAGGTGATATATAGCATAGTACTAACAATTACATCCATTTGATTGTTCAGGCATTATTAAGATGATAATAATCGATCGATAATGTGCGTTAAGGAAATATAAATTAAAATCATAATTCGGAGAAACGAATATAGTTGGTGATTGTTCCAAGAGAAATTCATTATCCTGAGTACATATTGACACAATGTTCGCTTTTCGCAAAAACTCAATACATTTGGGATAATAATATTTTCTTTCATAATACTGTTGTTTGTTTGGACGAGTAGATAGTACGCTTGGGAATTAATACGTTATTCTGAATTCAAATCCGGTATGATTATCATATTATTATTTTTAGGTTATAATGTTTCATTCATGTTAATCTAAACAACGGTTCAGACGGAATTTAGCATTATGCTTATTGAATTTAGCATTATGATTATTTAATTTAGCATTATGATTATTTAATTTAGAATTATGATTATTTAATTTAGCATTATGATTATTTAATTTAGAATTATGATTATTTAATTTAGCATTATGATTATTTAATTTAGAATTATGATTAATGAATAAGTTGGAAACTTACATTATGATACATTAAACGTTTTGAAATTTGTTACCAAAACAGTTTTACCACGTGGTTAAGAAACTTATGCTCTTCTTCAAGTTATCGTACCGGTTTCAAGTTGTCGCTATTTCTGAGGTGCTGGATTCGAATCCTGGTGGGGGCAGATGTTTGCGTGATGAATGCGAGCATTTCTACTTTAGTCATGATTGTTATTATATATTTCTATCACAAAATATGTAAAATATATGTATGTCTATCCGTTACCCTAGATCGCATAGCACAAGCCTTACAGCCTTATTTTGGGCTAGACTAATTGGTATAAGTATAACAAATATTTATTTATTGCTATTATTTATAATTGGCGATAAGCGGATGAAATACAAAATAATCAACTAGAATATACAAAATTTAATGTGTTTTTCGATTGTCGAAATTTATATTGTTAAATAACCAGTAAGCACGATTTGGGTATCGTCATGCCGTCGGTCCTGCCGCAGTTGAAATGTTTGAAGTTCGATATCTTCAGTAGTTGCAAGTGGATAGCTCTTCATTTTCTTTAAACACTCGGGATGTTTCTTCACAACCCACACGAGGCCAATAATAATAGCTGCTACTAATAATAAGTATGTAATTACATACTGTTGTATGTCATGGAGTTGATCTTTGACATCAAACAATAAACATCTATGTAACAGTGCTCCAAGGAAATATTTTTATTACTACCGTTTAATTCGCAAGAAAATTAGTGAATAATATAAATTACTATTAAGCTGAGTGCAGTGCATAAGAATAAAATGTGTGCCTGCATTATTGGCTTAGCAATGAATCGTGTTTTGTTTGTTTTTGTTGTTTGTTTTTGATGTCATGTGCCTTGTATAATTGTATTGTTTGTAGGCGTTGCCAGAATACCAGCGCCACTGTGGCATATGCTGAGACTATAGCCTAATTGGGCTAATTTTAAACACAAGTATATGTGTGTAAGAAGATCCACGCTATTATTAACTAAATGCTTAAGGCTGGGACTTAATTTATACCAAGAAGTTTAACTAATATTTAATCAAAAGATATCGAAGGTAATTTGGAAAACACGTGTTCACTCGTCGACTTATAAACGAGAAGTGAGGTTGCCACGCCATGAAGCCGCCGAGCTCGAAAGCGCTCGGATAAGTTCGGTGGCTGTCGCTCGAACGCTACATAGCACATGTAGCGCCATCTGTTTTTCATCAGCGATAACATCCGGCCGTCCTGCTCTCGCGTTCGTCCTCGGACCGCGTAGTAGTCTAATGCAGGAGCTGAGAACAGAATACACAGTATTTTACCATTAGTGATATCTGGTATTGCATCGAATTTAGTTTGATAGTTTCTCAATGATCTTTAGCACATATCCAAATCTTCCGCTAAAGCATTAGATCCTGGTTGTTATCGTTATTCCATCGACGGCCAACGACAACAACCAAATGGTTTAAACCGAATGATTTTCAGGATCGACTCGGTCGTGTATCACCATGTATATTACAGCAGTGTTCACAACGGATTTCTGCTACGTATACGATCTTTCAGCTCCACCAAAGCATGGATATGTTCTAAGCGAATGCATTAGACTCTGTCACTTTATAGCAATAATTTATTGTATTTTATTTTGTGAAAAATAACAGAGTTGTATAGAAGGTTAGTAATTTTGCAAGAACAGATATGTCAAATTGTTTTTTTTTTGTGATTGTACGTACCCATATTTCTTTTACCTTAATCGATAACATCCGGTGTATCCGAGTCGGAAATGCGAATCCATGGTTTCATATTTTCGACGCATGAGACCCCATTATAACGTTTGGTGCTCCTGTCGGCTCCTCTCATATCCTCCACTTTATACCGATCGTGCCCCAGTATCTCCGTTATTTGGAAAGGCCCTTTATAGAGGGGCATTAATTTTGTGCTTTGACCCTCATTTGAAATACTTGGTATTTTGATTACCACCAGATCTCCCACATTATATTTTCGCGCTTCTTTTCTCTTTAAATCAAAGGCTGCTTTTTGTCTTTCGGCATTCTTTTGTATATTATCGTCAACCGTTTTTCTAAGAGTCGTAAGATCAATTGTGATCTCAGTATCATCGTCAATTACTGCATCATTATTCATACGAATACGATACCCAAAAAAGACCTCACTGGGAACTGCAGTAGTGGTTTTATTTATCGTGCTGTTAATACCCTGCTGAATATTTGTAATATGTTGATCCCATTTGTTGTAGTCTGTATTTGCACCCATAGTACGCAAAGCTTCCAATATTGTTAAATTATAGCGTTCCACCTGACCGTTTGATCGCGGCATAGCAGTAGCTATAACATGAGCTCTTATATTTCGTTCCATACAAAATGTAGTAAATGCATTCGATGTAAATGCACTTCCAGCATCACTAATTAACCGTTTAGGATTACCAAATATCTTAAATATTTTATTAAGCTCATTAATAACACTTTTAGATTTTGTATTTCTAACTGCCGAAATGAATACAAATTTTGTAAATGAATCAACTATAACGAGCAAATATGAATTCATCTGTGTAGTTTTGACAAAAGGTCCCAAGTGGTCAAGATGTAATGTATGAAATGGTCTAGCGTATTTAGGAATTGGATGCAATTTCCCGGGTTTTTTACCGTGAATATTTTTGTAATATATACAATTTAAGCAATTTTTAATATATTTAGTAACAGTATTTTTTAAGTGAGGAAACCAAAATTTCGATCGAATTCTCCCAATAGTTTTATCAACCGAAAAATGGCCTAAATCATCATGATTTGCTCTTATTATTTGCCAAATGCATTTTTTTGGTACTAACCAGCGCCTACCATATTCCGTTCTACGATAGACTTTATTCCCAAGTAGCTCGTATTGACTAAATATTTGTTTATTAGCTTCGGCCTCTCCTGATGACAATATGTCCCTAATACTACATATACTTGGATCCTGAAGTTGCACCGATAATAGCCAATCCCCTTCCGTTATAGACATGACATCCTTGATTATTGTTATGTCATTGTCTATAACTGGATTTCGACTTAGCGCATCGACATGTTGCATTTGATTACCTGATCTATGATTTATGTCAAAACTAAATTCTTGAATTTGTAATACCCACCTACCAATACGGGGGATTATTTCTTTTTTTTTTAAAGCATATCTGACTGCATTACAGTCTGTAATAATGGTAAAATCAACTCCGAGTAAATAGTGGCGAAATTTCTGTAAGGCAACTATAACGGCTAGGAGTTCTAATTCGAAAGAGTGGAACTTTTTTTCATCATTACTGGTTTGACGGCTATAAAAATGTACTGGTTGTTCCCCGTCTTTTGTAACTTGAGTTAATATGGCTCCGATACCGTCACGACTAGCATCAGTAAATAATCGAATCGGCAACTACGGATCAAAAATCTGTAAAACCGCATTCTGTATGAGTGCCCTTTTGACGCCTATTACAGCTTCTTCTTGCTGAGGACCCCATTCCCAAATCGCATCCTTTTTTAAGAGTTTTGTTAATGGACTACATATAACTGCGCAATTTTTTATAAACTTTCGAAAATAGTTTATCAGTCCCAAAAATTGGCGGAGCTGATGAACTGTTTTTGGAATAGGAAATTCCTTAATGGCTTTAAGTTTTTTATTACTAGGCTGAACACCAATATTCGAAATATCGTACCCTAGAAAGGTAACATGGTTTTGAAAAAAGGAACATTTGTCTAAATTAACAGTTAATTGATTATTTTGAAGAATTTGTAGTACCTTTTCCAAACACGCAACGTTCTCCTCAAGAGATTTGGTAGCTATCAGCAAATCGTCCATATAACAAAGAACCTTACCAAAACGCAAAGATCCTAAGACAGTATTCATCAATTTTTGAAACACAGACGGCCCATTACATAACCCAAAGGGCATTCTCAAAAATTCGAAGTGTCCATCTGGTGTGATGAATGCAGTCTTCGGAATTGCCTCAGATTTAATGGGAATCTGATAGTACCCACTTTTCAAATCAAGACTTGTAAAATATGTACAACCCTTTAATCTGTCAACTAAGTCTTCGATCATAGGCATCGGATATTTCTCTTTTATAGTTATTTTATTCAATTGACGGTAGTCAACGCATAGTCTTTTTGCTCCAGATGATTTGTCTACAAGTAATGCAGGGCTTGCATACGGTGAATTACTATGTCTAATAATATTATTTTTCAGCAAATCATCAATAATATCCCGAGTCATTTGTTTTTCAGATTCAGACATTCGATATGGTCTACAACATATCGGCTTGTTGGAGATTAATTCGATATCAAGTTCTACGCGATTAGTTTTACCTACTGTAGACAAATCATCTGAAAAGCATCGGGGGTATTTCGACAAAATCTTGTCTAATAATTCACTATATTCTACCGGATATTTACATTTCGCCTTAACATTTATTTCCAATATACTCATAGTTCCGGAATTTTGAAAAGTAAGTGTGTTGCCGACTCTTACATACATTATACTATTATCTTCGGTGAAATTACGACCTACTAATATATCACACCCGGTTAACCAATCAATGACATACAGAACTGTTATTAGTTCAACAGTGTCGACTTTCAAACTGACAGCAACAGCTTTAGACACCTGAGTCGAAGTGCTATGATTAAAACCTACCAAATTGATTAGTGTGCTTAAATCAAATGTCAGTAAATTATATCTTTCAACTAATTTCCATGTTATTAAAGAACAATCGCTACCCATGTCAAAAAAAGCCTCGATCTCGAGATCATTTATCAATACCTTTTTAAAGAATTTTTGTTTCCTATCATGCTCGTTAATCATTTTAACTTCAAAATTTTCAATTTTCGGTTTCGGTTTTGATTTACAAGCTTTCTCTAAATGTCCACGCTTACTACAAAAAGAACAAGTAATCTCTTCCTTTAAACTACAATTATTTCGTCTATGGCCTAGCTCACCACAACGATAACATGATATGTTTGACTGCGATACATTATTCGCATTGATATTAGGTTGTTCGGTTTTTGAGTCTAGTTTAATATGTTCATTCATCTGCCCGTGTGGACCGTGTCGTGAAGAAGGCTTTAACGGCATACAGTTTTTTAATTGCGACGTTCTTTCAACAACCGTATAGGTTTTACCGTGCAAAAATGACGCTAAAACATCACAATGTGGGAAATTGCCAGCTTCGGCTGCTGTGATTATATTTGAGTCACCAATTGAGCCGACTATAATTGAAACTACATCACGATCTTTGAACTTTAACTGCAATCTATCAATTTTGCCTTTTTGTTGGAAATAGAATTCATAGAGAGATTGGTTATGTGCTGGTTTTGTCTCAATAAGTTGTTTTAATAAAGTATACATATTACGTTTTATTTGGAAGGTAGATGACAACCTATCACGCCAATGCTTCCAGCGCCACGTGGTCCAGGTAGTTTCATTTTTTTGGAGACTATCTAACCACGTTTTGGCGGTGTTACGCAATTTTTGTAATCCCTGATATTTTATCATACTATCTGACCAACCAAATGAATGAGCATTTGCTTCAAGCACATTAATCCACATATCAATATCATCAACTAACGGATCAAATTCGGAATAACAGACGATAAAACCACATTCTGACTCACGGTTGGCGTTTCTCTGCGCTTTTTATGTATTTTCTTACGATGTCTAGCCTGTCTGCTGCTGCTTGAATCGGAGCTTGAGCTACGCGATGCCGTTGAGTCAGTCGAACTTGATGATGAAGACTGCACTCTTCTTCGTTTGCGCTTATGGGCTTGTTTTCGCGGCATGCTGTAAACAGGTGCTGAAATCCCACTTCTGATGTAAGAAGATCCACGCTATTATTAACTAAATGCTTAAGGCTGGGACTTAATTTATACCAAGAAGTTTAACTAATATTTAATCAAAAGATATCGAAGGTAATTTGGAAAACACGTGTTCACTCGTCGACTTATAAACGAGAAGTGAGGTTGCCACGCCATGAAGCCGCCGAGCTCGAAAGCGCTCGGATAAGTTCGGTGGCTGTCGCTCGAACGCTACATAGCACATGTAGCGCCATCTGTTTTTCATCAGCGATAACATGTGTAACTTGTATATGTATTGTTAGGACCAATAAACGTTTTTCTTTCTTTCTTTCATGCGCTGATATGATGGACGACGCTGATATGAAAGTGTTCTTCCCGCTCCCTTTGCTTGGCAATCTTTATAGCGATTATTTTTGATTCACGTGCTGTAGACTGGATCCATCCATACAGTTACTTATATTGTTATATAAGTTATACTGTTATGTATATTGTGTTTAAAAGTCTCGTGAGACAACCTGATTTCACCTGAAACTCAATGACACATGCGATGTCGGGCCAACGTAGTTGAATAGTACGTAGTTTTTAAGGTACGTCTCTCTACACGAGGATTTTAATCCTGTGTCGCAGGTGCAATCACAAACATTTTTGTAAGTCATACAAAATATCTGTTTCCGCGACCTCATTGTCGTTATTAAGTTAGTAAAAACTTGAGTCTTAAGACATAAATGAGCTTCCTATGTGTCTTAAAACTTTTTGTTAATCTCATCACGGATAGCCTTTTCACAATTGATCGAAGCCTCCTAACTTCTTCCGTCTCTTACATCATACAGAGGTTGAAAAAGAGCGCACAACTAATATGAGAGCTGGGAATACGCCCCTCACTGACAACTGATATATTGCACCCGATATTATATATAGTGTAGCGTAATAGTTGCGATCCGCTGAATGAGTCGACGAGTAGGTCTGATTCACAGGAGTCGGTCCTATTTTATATATTATATATATGGGAATACTAGCTTTTGCCCGCGACTTCGTTCGCGTGGACTTCAGGTTCGTCCCGTCTACTCTAGTAATAAGTAAGAAATACGGTAACTAAGCACTGCAGAGCCCTAATCATAGGCCTATAGGTAGCTACTGCAGTGCTTCGTAAATAAGCCGTAATTTCTCGTACAAAGTAAAGGATAAAAAATGGTTATTGTGGGTTATTCATAAGAGATAAACATATACCATCACGGACTTTTTTGTAGACCTTTTTAAGTTGTACAATACTGTAGTAAATTGTTTTGATCTATCTTGTAGGATTCAGTCAGCGTTTGCAATGTAAGCGCAAAAAATGTGTTTTTTTTACGACCTCACATTAGAAACCTCAAAAATTGTAGCCTATGTGTTATTCTGATGTATAAGCTATATTGTGGTAAAGTTTCATTCAAATCCATTCAGTAGTTTTTACGTGAAGGAGTAACAAACATCCATACATCCATACTTACAAACTTTCGCCTTAATAATAGTAGTAGGATTACTGTTCTTGCGCGAGCCTCTTCTTGTTTTCAAACAGTAATTGTTAATTTATTACATCAACCAAAGCCAAAGACGATAATGATTCTTTTATAGTCCTTTGTCTGACTTTGCACTTGGTGACCAATTTCGAATAGATAGACCAATATTTTATTTGGTTTACAGATATATATCATTATTCTAACACATAAATATAATTAATCTAAATCTATTTCATAAATTGTTATTATAATAATACCATAAAATAAACTTAATGAAACTTAATTATAAATAAATAATCTGGCCCAAATCGCCGTCAATCGGCAACGTGCCCAGAAGGCTGGCAGTATTACCACGTAGTAAGAAGATAAAAAAGAAAATAGAACGAAACAAACAGATCATAGCTCAGTGCCAATATTTGTTCAAGAGCAGCACCACCTCGATACTTAGTTCTAGTGTTTTATATGTATTGTTTGTTGAGAAAAAAGGGTTTATTCGCATACATATTTATGTCTATAATATATAATATTATAGACATAAACAATTTAGTAACAAGAACAAATAAAAAAAGAATTAATAAGTGTTTATTTAACTTAAAGGGAAGACAGCAAGGAGTAGGAGCAGAGAATAATAATGATGAACTAACAGAACGCAGCACCGCACCGCCGAGATCTGGCAAAATTGACTCGCGCGCAACACTTAAAACTATTTTTTTTTAATTTAAATCCATTCTCTACAGACTTGTGGTCCGTGTCATTGACATGTTTTATTTTATTTACTTATGGATCATAATCTTAATATATATATTTCTTGTGTGCGTGTGTATGTGACTGAACTCCTCCTAAACGACTGGACCAATTTGATGAAATTTTTTGTGTGTATTCCAGGGGGCTTGAGGATAGTTTAGATTCACAATACGGTCATATAGATATTGTTTTTCAGCTAAATTATTTATTTAAAAACATTTGAGACAACGTGAGACAACGTGACATTTGAGACATTTGACATTTGAGACATTTGACAGGACAACGTCTGTTGGGCCAGCTAGTATTTAATAATAATGACTAATCTTCGCTTTTATTCTAGAGTGAGTTACGCAGCTGAAAATAAAGTTGTATATGACAATAACATAAAATATAGAAAAAAATCTTAACATACGACGTTACCTATTTATTTAAATCTATATTATCAGAGGTATAATCCCTAATCAGTTGGGTCAATGCAACAGCTGAGTGTAGTGGTCAACTGTCACTTAACAGTGGTCATTGTCATCTAGCCAAGCTTTTTGCTGTCAGTTTGGTCAAACTATATACTTTAAAAAGTTAAAAAAGACTACTTAGAAGCACTGAAAATCGTAACTCCACCAGTTTTCCTGTTATAACCTTAAGTACACACAAAAAAATATAGTTTTTCTGGCGCTCCTATTAGAGTTTTCTTAATGGGGTTCATTAACAAAATGAGAATTACGTACTGTAGTACATAGTAATATAAGTAGAAAATACATAAAGTAAGTGTAGTTTATACTTAGTAGATTATCTATGTATGTTTGATCTGCAAAATCCTCTGTTTTTGCTCAAATAAGAACATCGTGACTCTAACCTCGCCATCTCTCCCCCTCTAAGCCTGAGGTGTTATATTGTCTTCGAATAATACGCAATACCTCACTCCTGTGATAAATGGCGCCGCATTCGCACGATAACGTCCGTAATGCTCTCTCGGTTTTTTTTTGGAATCGTATGAATATCGAGCATTAATCGGTCTCATTTGGTACGAACGTTTTTCGAGTAATTTGTTGAGTAATCGAGTTATTTGTTATATTGTGATTCATTGAATCGATATTTATGTGACATATAAACGTACTCGTATATATATTTTAATAAGGAAGTATATTATGATTTTGTATGTTCACTATAATAGCTTGTACTGCTAATTCGTGAATTTTGATATGAGTACAGCAGAGGATATAATATTATATGCTATAAATGTTTATTTTCTTCCTGTAAATTCAACTTTCGAGCCTGATTGTACATTGATAGGGCAATCAAATTTTCGACATACCCAACGCATTATATAATAAAAAACATAGTGAATCATTTAATATTAGAAACAATTAATGTCTTATTATATCGTTCCTCATATAATTCGAATATGGCATAATTCTTCATCATCTTTAATGAGTTTAATAAAAGCTATCACCACAATGAGCCACCTTTTGAGCTTGTTAGCGTTTCGACAAGGTGGTGTTCGTTGCCCATCTTATTAAGATGTAACAGCACAGATAAAATTAAGTAAGTCCTCAAAGAAAATCTTACCATATCTACCGCACGCTGTTATTCGCCAGTAAAAAAGTACTATACGATTACATGCAATAAGAAACAAACACACCTAAGCCCGTTTTATTACAGCGAAAGAGACCGTATCTTATAGTATCTCGTATAGGCATCATAAAAAGAGAACGGCCTGTATTCTAAACATTTTGATGGTCCCTATTCGGAGTTATACCTCCAAGAATCATAATTATGAGGATTTGGAACAATAGCTATATTATTTTGATATATAATTTATTTTAACAGTGAAGATAGACCTTAGCTATTAATGATGCTGAATAATTGTATATTGCTTCTTTCATATAAATTGTCAGTTTGTGCTAAAACAAAGCATTACTCTATGCGATAGAATAATATTTTCCTACTTTCATTTTGCTATGGTTTGCGATAAGTATTTGACGTATAGTAAACTAAAGAAGTCATGTAAGTTTATCATTTACCCGAAAGGCAAGAGGAGCTATCATAAGACCTTAACTTCTATTTATAAAATATATTTTTTTAAAGTCTAGTTTGACAATGAAACTCACGACGATAGCGATTGGCCATTTGTCTGAGCTTATGACGTTGTTCTCCTATTGCGTATTGACCTTAAATTCTTGCAATATTTTTTTTTGTCAGTAAGATTCACGAGGATTGTGATTGTATAATTTACTTGAGTCGCAGAGTATAAACTATCTCAACATCTTTAGATCTTAGTTCCTTGTAATAAATGTTATTTTTAAAGTGGCTCTCATCATTATATCCTCTAGACGGTAGTCTCTTTATAAAATTTTAATAAAAAAAAGACTTGTTCAAATTATCATTAAAATATTGCAACGTGTCGTTCGTTATAAAGTATGGTTCGCAAAAGGAACGAATCGTAATCAGTCACTGCCCGATGACATCCTTTGATGTACTGTCTTTCCGACGCTTAATGTCATCTTTTGACATCCTCTCTCAACTTTGTCACTTGACAACTTTACTCGTACAGTTGGCTGGCTCAAAAATAAACTTTATTGTATTCGCTTAAGGGAGGAGCGCGCGAAACAAGGACGTCGTGTGATTGTTAGCGTGGAACGTAAATCGTTGCAATTCTAATGAGGGCTGTCGCGGTGTGACGATGTCTACTTTTTGATTTGTTTGAAAGCAATATAGACTTTGATGTTGCATACTGCGTTCGGGGCGCACGTTTAATGTGTCATGCTGAATGAAATATACATCAAAACGATCTTAATTTAAATGTGACTCAGTGCAAGCGTCGTAACTTTATTAATTTTGGCAATACTTTCTTGACTATTTATCACAACAACTTCTAGAAATATATAACTTAAATTCGTCCTCCAGTCGTCTGTCTTTAATGAGCGGCGTCGGGCGTCCTTAATGAGCGGGATCGAGCGTCGGGCAGTGTGCCCCATACCCGGGAATTCATACGACCAACAACGAATTATCGACGACTTGCATTCCGGGTCTGTTCTCGTGGGCCTGTCACTGTCCAATCGAGTAGACGGCGTCTTCAGACAGCAGTGGCCGCTGGAGAGGTCTGACTTATTACGTGGAGCAGCGGGGATCGAAGGGGCCAAGAGATTGTACCCGCAGAGAAATACGACATTCAAAATTTGTAAAAAAACCTTAATGAGGGTAAAAATAGGAAATGAAAGTTTTTGTTTGAATGCTCCCTGACAATAACTGAATCGATTTTGATATAAGTTGATAATATTGCGCATGAAATATTGTCGACCCTAGTGGGATTCAAACCTGCGTCCGCAGCAAGCCTATTGATTATTGTGACTTAGCGTCATAATTTGTTTAACATTGTATTTATCATATTAGGCATGAAAGTATGAAATTACTATTTTCACTAAATTTGTGTGTTCCCGTACTAATCTTTCCTTTTTTTATTATTATTTATTTAATAACCTGTTTTCCTTATTTATTTAATAACCAACAGAGCAAACTTTACGAAATTTTTACACACACGTTAATAGACATTAAACTAAGTAATAACATAGTTTTAAAATTAAGTAATTTAATTGTCATGAAGTAATAAATTGTCGTAAAACAACAGCGATATGAGATATTTTTAGTTTGAAATATCCTAGTGCGGAGATTTAATTGATTTAACCAAAGCTGACACTTTAGGGTTAAAAAGTAATGCAAAAATATATATTTTGTATGATTTAAATAAAATAAAAAAAAACGCAATTTCATTGTTACGGGACACATGGCGGTTGAATCGCAAGAGCGCACCCCGCCATGTGCCCCGTATGGGCCCAGAGAACTCGGGGGGGTTTAGTGGGTAGGCCGGTCCTCTTGACCGGAGAGCCCCACACACGGCCGCATCTTGCCAGCGCGGTGTCATGGCGCACAAGGTCGCATTTCCACTCCTCAAAAAAAAAAAACGTTAAGGCTTTTATTTATAGCATTAAATGTGTCAAAACAAGTTCTATTAATGTTTATATCTATAAAACTATTTAGAACTTTTTAGAGTATACATCTCCCCAAGATCCAATTATATTATTGAGCATCCTAGTGGAACCGATTTATTACATCAAAAAGTTAATAGCGAGCCAGGTCATGCTTGAAATCATTCGATTGAAAAGCGTAAGTATTTTTCCACAAAAGGAATCTATTACATTTCTATTCAATAAAAATATTCTCTAGTCTTTGATATAAACGCGATAAGTATTAAACGACCCCGTAACGCACTGAGCCTCGTTACACTAGGGCTGTTTCCATGGTATCCGTTATTCCTGACGTTGGTAAAAGGTACCACAGCTAAATGGTTCCGTTTTTTAGCGGATATGTTCATCGTTTTATTAAGTTCAATTTATCAATATTGAATTAATATATATATAGTTAAAATGTTTGAATATATAATATCTTACGATGTGGCGTGGCAAGATCTCAGAATAAAATGTAATGTAAAGGTTATTATAAAGTAAGTGACTATCTAAATGATCACACTATTTGGGAATAGGGACACTATTCATAGAACCATGTTCGGTAACAACATTATTTATAATATTGTATTATTTTTATATGTGTATGTAAACATACATACGACTGTAATCGTATTAGGTATGATTGTATCTTATACTATATTGTATTTTTATATTATATTATTATAATTATTATCATTGTAAAGAGGAGATAAAAAATAGACCTTCAGAGTTTCTTGCCTGTTCTTCTCGAGAAGGCTCTCCCAATTTCCGAACAGGTGTCGAGTCAATTTTTTTATTTTTTTCTTTTTTCCTTATTCGTACGTACGGACAAGGTTTTTGTTTTTTTTTTAAGCTTTGTTTTTTTTTGTTTTGTCTGTTGACGTCAATAAGTGCCTGTAAAGGTCTATGTTGAATAAAGATTATTTTGATTTTTGATTTGATTTGAAATGTGTCTGACAGTGAATATCCTGTCTAATGGCGATGGATGGCATATGAGTAGTTGAAAGCTTCGATGGCTGTCTCTTAACGGTAAATCATAGGACTTCAAGGTACACATTTCAACTACGGAAACAATTTTACGTCAAGGTCAACGTTTATTATGCAGCTGTGTTAATATATTATATGCTCGCATGCCTTGTGAGATACCACTGCAACAAAATTTCTTTACATAAACACCGCAAGAGAACTTTTATGTCGCTTGTAATAGTGGCGAGTTTAGTAAAGCAAATGTAATCTAAGGTGCTGCATACATACCATTTTTTACGCCTAAATTGGCAATTACTTTCGTATTTATTTAAAATATTTTTTGACGATCCTCACGAGAAGCATGAAATATGCCCAGGGTACTCCGCAGACAAGTGCCGCAGAGAGTAAGTCGCACTCCATACCAGTCAGGGCGGTTTGACTGGTTTGACCTACCTAAAGCCTTAGCCTTGAGCTATTGATGTTTTGGCACAAGAGAAGGCACAATCAGTGCTCTCCTATAAACAGGTCATATGCTGTAGAAGAGGCAGTACACCAAAGGGGCCTACTAATGGCGATGCAGAAGATAGTCATGAAAAGGTCAGGGAGAATGTGGCGGCGCAGATGCCACCGCTAGTCCGCTAGTTGATTGATCGGATGGGTCAGCAAGGAAGTGCCTAAGTCTAAGGTGACTATGGAAAATAGGTCGTGATGGGATTGATAGGATTTGTACAAAAATAAATTAGCATTTAACTACCGGCCGTTGCACAGAGAGGTATTTGACCCAAAAAGCTGGCCAAAATCACTTTTTTTTAAATTAGTGCTACCCCTTCAAAGCAATTTTTTTTTTTAAATTAGTATAACCTCTCCATACAATAACAATAAAGACAAAGCTCTAGCGCCGCCCAACACGACGTAAGCTCAGTCGGAAGTTACCGTTCTGTTAAAGTGTACGTGTGATTGTTCGATGCGCTCAGATTTTAGTGTTCTAAAATATCTCCTATCTCGTGATTGAACGATTTTGTGTTGGTTTTCATTATGGATTCTGATTAACCAGGTATGTATTATATTTAGTACATAATTTCAACAGCTAATTTATTATATTATTTTAATTATATCCATAAGATGTAACCACGAAAAAAAACTCGTATAAAAACACATTTTGAGAAATCAAAGGACTTTTTAATAAGTTTCTCATCATTTCTAAGTCAAAATGTCTATTGTATGTTGTAAAGTAGACCTTATAGGATGTAATTAAAAACAAAACAGCCGCCCGAATACGCCCGCCTATTTTTCGTGATTTTTTTTCTGTAAACATATAAACTCTTACTTAACGAAATTTTACTTATATTTTATGTATTTTTGTTATAGGATCGTCTGGAGTGAAGTTTTTGTCTCGAAATGACTTGTTCGATATAATGGAACGCTCAAACACCTCAATTTTTAACGAAAAGTTGAATTTTATGGAAAAAGGACTGATCAATCAGTATGATGAAAATGATCAAAATATTGCTAATATTAAACAAAAATTGTCAGTTATAAAACATCAATTTAAACAAAAATGGACAGCTGCTCGCAAAACAAAGGCCAGAAACCAATGCGGAGTGGCTCAAAGGATACAAATGGAATATGCGCCTTACTGCTGAGGAGAAACAAATAGTCGAGAACAGAAAAAAAGACATCCAAGATAAGTTCCGCGAGCAACTTGGTCTATTAGTGGATATACCAAATGCAAACTTTGGCAACACCAATGATGGGAACACGAGTAGACGCTTTTTCGTTAACTATAACATATCTGCAGCAATTACCGGAATAAACTTAAATTTAATTTACAGATTTAAAATTATTTTAGACACATTGTGCTGTGGTTTAAAGATAAACATAGAGAAATTTGAAAATTATTGTCAAGAAACGGCTAAATTGTACGTTTCTTTATATAATTTTTACCCTATATCTCCGACCTTGCATAAAATATTGCGCCATGGGGCTGAAGTAATAACGGAAGCCATTCTTCCAATAAGACAATTGTCTGAAGAAGCTGCAGAAGCACGCAACAAACATATTAGAATGTTCAGACACAACTACACCAGAAAGTTTTCCCGGGTAGCTTGCAACGCAGATGTTTTAAACAGGCTCCTCTTAACCTCTGACCCTGTCCTGAGGAAGAATAAAAAAAAATACAATTTTCAGCTGATCTTGTAAATTTATTAGTAGAAAGTGACATTTCAAATGTAAGTTTTGAAGATGAAAATGAAGAATAAATGATTGTATATATTACGTATGCCTTTTTTTTACCTTATTCAAGCAAAACCTTAAATAAAACATTGTTAGGCAGCCATTAAAAGTGTAAAATATTTTTGGCCAGCTTTTTGGGTCAAATACCTCTCTGTGCGTTGTCGCAAAGCGCAAGAAAGCATGTACGCAGCGTTGATTCGCCCACTATTTGTACCGACGATTTAGTGAAGATTGCAGTATTGCGCTGGAAGCGCTAGTTTCTAGCCCAGCGCAAGACTGATAAATATGGACATACTATGAACATTACTGGGCATCAGATTGAAAGAAATTAATAAATTTACATAACATTAATGTATTCTCCGAAATGCTATTCTCGTATTTGTATAAATATATTTGCCGCGGATATGTACTTACATACGAGTGTATAAATTTATATAACCAGCGTCTTCAACTTGCCGTGACGTCAAGCCGAACACTGAGCATTCTCCAAGCAAATCGAATATTTCAAATGCCTTTTACTTTGTTAAGCGAAATTAGATTTTATTCACTATTAATAACTAAGTATTTAATTTAAACTGAAAAATGTATAGGGATATATACATTTTTCAGTTTAAATTAAATATTAATACTATAAACGCAAAAGTTTGTATATAGATATACTCTTTCATGTACATTACACAATAATATAGCTTATACAAACACAGGCTACAATTTGTAAAGATTTACGCCACGCTAATATAAGAAAATCGAAATATTAATCCTGCGCAGACGAAGTTGCGAGCGCGAGATATTGTTTTATACAGTTAATTGGCAATTGGCAAGTATCAAATGTAATTGACGTGTTACAAAATAACCTAATGAAGTTTATCCTTACTAATATTATAAATCGGAAAGTGAGTTTGTTTGTTTGTTTGTTCCGCTTTCACGCCGTAATTACTGAACCGTTTGCTTTGAAATTTTGCAGACGTAAAGATAAAAGTCCGGATTAAATAATAGGCTACTTTTTATCCCGGAAAAATCGACAGGTCCCACGGGATGCGCAATAAAGGCTTCGCTCAAAAACTACTGCACAGATTTCATGCGGTTTTCATCAATAGATAGAGTGATTCTTGAGCAAGGTTTTGCGGTATTTTTTATCTCGGAAAAACGGATAGTCCCACAGGAAGCGCGATAAAAGCTTCGCGCTATAAACCGACTTCCGCGCATATGTAGTCGTGGGCAAAAGCTGTGATCCTTAACCCTTTATAGACCCAATCCCGAAATCCAGGCGGGCGAAGCCGCGGCCAGAAAGCTAGTAATTTTGTATTAAGATCTTTCTAACATGCACATTATCAATCCAACGAATAAAGCAAAAACGGATGCAAAATAATTGAGCATCGTCCAACTCCAATTTACGCCTTCGAGACGTCTTCAGAACAATGAAACTTTGCACTCAACACTTGTAATGGAATCTGCAAATTACGACATCTTGGCTCGTCATTGTTCCCTTGTTTGTGTCTACCACTCGTCGGTTTTACGAAACATCCACTTTGATCAATAACCTCTTTGGGAAAAACTGAGTTGGCGAGACACGTCCGCGGCTTAGCTTCGAGAGTGCTTCACTGCTGACGTCAACCTGCGAGTCTTGAGGAGAGCTCGTTTGGCGTCAAAGCCGCGCCGTCAGCGTTTGCGGTCCAGTGCTCAGCCACTCCATGACGTCATCCGCGTCGAAGCGAGGGCTGCCGCGAACCCAGTTTCGGAATCCAGGGTATACACGTTTGATTTGTGACAGGATTGTATCGCTTGCGGCTTTTAGCCGATTGGTCGGGAACTGGAGCGAAATGTTTCTAGCTAGCAAATTCAATAACTAACGAATCGTTTAAGTTAATTAATAACATAACGTTGTTTGTTACAGGTAAGCTTAAGAAGTTTGCATAACAGAGATACTGCAGTGACAGGTACATTTTATTTTTATTTCTACGTGAACGTGGAGTTAATAATTTATTACAAAAATAGTTGATAAGAAATATAAATAAGTCATATTCTATAACATAATAAATAGCCTTCAATAAATAAACTTACCAACACTAAATTTCGAAATAAAAATGCTGAAGGAATTCAGTTAACACTTTCAAATGAACGAATTCAATTAAGTTATGTATATTTATTCAATTAGTATATTTATTAAAATAGGATAATTCAGACGAAAATTATTCCCAAATTAATTAATAGTATTAACGAACGTGTGGACACTCCTCGGAGACGTCTTGTAAGAAGCCTGGCGTCAGCTAACAAGCGAAGAGTCCGTTCAGGGCTCTTCAGGCCCGGCCGCTCGAACGCCCTCGAGCAGGCGCGAAGCCTATTTTAGGTATTGGAATAAGGTCGGCAACGTCGTTAGGGTTAGGGCACATCACGCCGACT
Source organism: Scirpophaga incertulas (assembly GCA_036419045.1). NCBI lineage: Eukaryota > Metazoa > Arthropoda > Insecta > Lepidoptera > Crambidae > Scirpophaga > Scirpophaga incertulas. Next base: position 3,117,823 of record CM071639.1, on the reverse strand, counting down.
CGACGCCAATTCCACTCCTGAATAAAGCCTTGAAGCTTTATTCAACAAACACTTAAGACGTCAAATAGAAATCACTCTTACTCAATCCTCGCATCAATGCTCGTATTGATAGAATGAATGACATAGACACATTCGAATATATAATTGCGGTAAATTCCGTTTATGCCGAAGTGTGCGTTTTAATTCTAATAGTAAAAAGAAATGATCTCGTGTTTTTAAAAAGATTTAGTTTGGCTTATAAATTATGATGCGTGTGGGATAAAAAATATCGTGCAAATGACTACAGTTGATGAGCTACTTGTCTGATAGAAAAGACATGATGACATATGGCACATTATGGTACAGTGTGACGTCAGATGTTTGACTTCAGCGTTTCAATATTTCCATTATTTGGTCATTATAAGTACTGCGATTTTGTGCAATGGCGGATTTAGGAAATACACATTATCTTTTTACTTCGTTTCGTGGATGAGTTAAACATGAATGTGATGTGATATCACTCTACTATATTTAAAAAAAGGACATAAATAAAAATATATTTATGTCAACAGAACAAATAGAACAGTCAGGAGGTTCTGACCTATATGTATTATAGTTCTGAAAGTTGTCCCAATTTTCTCACACGTGGTAGAGTTAATTTGGCCTGCCTAATGATAGGCAGTCACCGTACCTTACGGATGCCTGCAACATCAGAGGTATCACTCGTCAAAAACCTATTTACTGTTTGCTTGAAGAATTCCATACTATATCCCCCCTGGGAAAACTTAGGTAAATCAAATCAAGTCAAAATTTTTAAATTAGCAGATTTAACTTTATTCAAATAAGACTTTTTAGAAAGCTCTTTTGAATCGTCCAATTTTTTTTTCCCACCAGGTCATATTTTTTAGCTGATAAGAAGAATGGGCGCGAGAAGCTTATCAGATTTATCAAAAGCAATTACAACATTTACAATAAATTATATCGTTACCATACAACGTAGATGTGTTTACAATTTATACGGAACTAGCTTTCTGCCCGCGGCTTCGCCCGCGTGGATTTCGGGATTGGGTGTATAGAGGGTTAAGGGTCATAGCTTTTGCCCACGGCTACATATACGCGGAAGTCGGTTTATGGTGCGAAGATTTTATCGCGCTTCCCGTGGGACTATCCGTTTTTCCGAGATAAAAAAATGCCGCAAAACTCCTCAAGAATCACTCTATCTATTGATGAAAACCGCATAAAAATCTGTGCAGTAGTTTTTGAGCGAAGCCTTTATTGCGCATCCCGTGGGATCTCTCGATTTTTCCGGGATAAAAAGTAGCCTATGTTACTCGGGGAGAATGTAGCTTTCCAAAGGTGAAAGAATTTTTGAAATCGGTCCAGTAGTTTAAGCGTGAAGAGGTAACAAACAAACAAACAAACACACATTCGCATTTATAATATTAGTTGGGATAACCAATATTTACACTTTAGAATGTAATGAAAATGTAATGTCTTCAAATCACTGCCAAGCATTGGCCTCTTTTAAATGAGCATCGACTTTGGCAGCGAGTTTATTCTACAATAGGAGCATGCGCGGGAAACTTTCTTCTGAAACTGCTAAATTATTTGTGTTCAATAGGTATCTGCAAAGGTCTACAAACATTAAAAAAAGACATAAGAGATGTTTCAATCTCATATAGAGACTGAAGCATCGCTGTATGCACTGAAAATAAGAATAATAATTATGATCTTTATTTCCTCACACATAAGGTATAGGATATTTAGAACAAGGAGGCTATATGATAATGTTTTAACAACTAAACACTATTGTTAGAGTCTGGAGTCTGGAAAAGGATAAACCTGCTCCACAAATCTCCAGGCTATTTTATTACAAAATTAATGGAATTATAGTGAGCAATCAACAACAACAAATTAAAAGATAATAATAAAAAATAGCAAAAGTAAAACTGCATGGTTAATAAATAGATAAACTGTATCGAATATAAATACAGCGACGACTGTGGTACATAAATAACGTGACATAACGGTATATTTGAATGAAATACATTAGCGATTAAAGGCTTGCTCCAAGAAGGATTCAGATTCATTATAACTAAGGTTTCTAAGCCATTGAATTATAGTACGCTTGGCTTCGAAATTTGATAGATGATAGACATTCAAGAAACAGTTGACTTTGAGAAAACAAAAAACTTACTAGTATGTTGCAGATTAAAAGTAACTGCAGACACGTTTAATCACCTAATTAATTGCCAATTTTTATCGAATAAAGAATAAGTTGAACTGAATTCGACACATTGCCGTAATGTACGCACACCTTTGCAGACGCGCCGCTCCTTGGATTAGTTTGATAGATTCACAGTGGCATAGAAGCTTTTACTAAAATTAATTGTCACAGCTCATTCTCCAGTCTAGTGTTATTTTAAATTACATTGTCAAGTTTGGATAGTGCTTTCGTGCCTGAAGCTTATTTGGTTTCAAAGTATTCAATTTGTTCGTTAATTTATTTCACTGTCTTATGCGAATAGTAACAAGGAAATTTTTAATTTAGATGCTTTACATACTTTAAAAAGTACACGGTTCCAGATTAAAAGACTTCTTTATCTAAATTAATATATGAGCTTTCTTTATATCTTGTTGAATATATATCTAAAAATTTCAGCATCATCATTATCTCACTATCACTTCAGCAGTGAGACGCCCACTGCTGGACATAATCTTAACTTCTTTCTAATAAAAGATATTATAATTTAAAGTTCATTTTGTCAAGGAAACAAACATGTTTCTTATAGGTACCTTTTTTTTTTGTTCCCCTGAGGAAAATGCATTAAATTGCATATCCCGGCTGTGGCGAGCCGGCGGTTATGTGAGGCTCTCCTCCCCAGAAGGGGGAGGCCTACCCAGTAAAAACCTCAGGGACGGCCTTCCTCAGGCATGTAGGGAGCCCCCGGGAACACCAAGCGACTTCCGGGAACCCCCAACCTCCGCTCCCCTGCCAATACAGGGGAGCCCTCCTCAGGGGAGACTACAGTATCTCCCCGATCTCCGCCACCGACGAAGGGGCGTGGTCCCTCCCGGGTTGCCGTATCCGCGGGCACGATTCCCCGCACCCGCCGGCGACCCGCGGCGTCGCCGCAGCTGTGCTACCGAGCCCGGCGCCGCCCCCTTCGAGCGGGATCGGCCATCTCCCGAACCCACTCGGCGGCCTCCTTCTGGAACATCACTGCTTCACAGAAGGAGCCATTAGATCCCATATCACAACCTTCTAGTGCTTACTATGGGCTAGGGTAAATGTTATGTGTAAAAAATTGAAAAAAAAATTCATCCCCCAATAAACGCTTCTGCTCTGCTAGCATCCAGCTCTTTCTGCGATCTTCAGGAAATTGGTCTACTTTCTAAGTTGCCTACAGGCATATACTTCCGAGCATATGCTTGCCACTCGAACAATTTTTCACCTCAGCGAATATCAGTCATAATAGCCACGTGCCTTGCCCACTACTTAAAGTTCACAATCCTTCAGGCTATATCGGTGACCTTGGTTTTTCTACGGATTACATTATTTTCGAAGCAGTGCCTCTAGGTCAAACCTAGGCTCAAAACCTAGCCATTAACAACGGATCTTATGAGCAGGGGCAAGGTAACACACAAAGGGCAATGGAGATATAAATAGTTAATAAAGAAAGAAATCCCATAAATTAATTTTAGGTTTTAACTCCAGTAGTTCAGATTCTTCAGTCGCAGTCACTTGAGTCACCTAAATCACCAGTGTTATAAGGCCCTATGGTGAAGGTCGTAGAAAGCTGATGGATACTAGCAATGCAAGAGATCCTTGGAGTAAGTTGTGTTCAACAGTGGGTGTCTTTCCGTTGATATAATGACTTTTTAGTACACCGTTTGCAATGACGGACTGTAGCGAGCAATGTCATCTAAATACGCAATTACGACGGAAATTAAGCAGGCCTTTTTTTTTTTTTTTTTTTTTTTTTTTTTTTCCCCTGAGGAAAATGCATTAAATTGCATACCCCGGCTGTGGCGAGCCGGGGTTATGTGGGGCTCTCCTCCCCAGAAGGGGGAGGCCTACCCACTAAAAACCTCAGGGATGGCCTTCCTCAGGCATGTAGGGAGCCCCCGGGCACACAAAGGCCACTTCCGGGAACCCCCAGCCTCCGCTCCCCTCTCTAGAGGGGAGCCCTCCTCAGGGGAAGCTACCACTTCCCCCGGTCCCCTCCACCGACGACGCCCCCCGGCCACGGAAGGGGCGTGGTCCATCCCGGGTCGCCGTCGCGGTCGCGACTTCCTCGCGCCCGCCGGCGACCCGCGGCGGCGCCGCAGCTGTGCTACCGAGCCCGGCGCCACCTCCTTCGAGCGGGATCGGCCATCTCCCGACCCCGCTCGGCGGCCTCCTTCTGGAGCATTACTGCTTCACAGAAGGAGGCCACAGCCCTCCAACCTCCCTCGTCCGCCAGCATTGCCGCAATCAATGCGGCGGAGACATATCTCGCCCGACCTCTGCGACCAAGACTCGGCGCTCGGAGGCCCACGCGGGGCACTCCGCCAGCGTGTGCTGGGCCGAGTCGAGGTCGGATGCGCAGTGATGACAATGTGTCGATCCCTCCCGTCCTATTCGACACAGATACTCACGAAGCAGCCGTGCCCGGTGAGTATCTGAGTCAATCGGTAGGTGACCTCCTCCTTCCCGTTGAGCCAAGCTTCGAGGTGCGGAGTACGGCACCGACGGCCCGCTGGCGCGCGCAGATCCGTAATTCGAGCTGCGCACGCCAGGCCGCCACAATCCGTCGGTGCCACTCCCGCTTAGGCACTTCGTGCGCGGGTTCCAGGGCGCTCCCCCCATCGCCCCCCCGGTCGACACGCCGCGACGCATACGTCGCCGCGTACATGTCGGCCAGGATGTCGAATGGGGGGGAAGGCCTATGTTGGATCACAGTTAAGGATATTTCTACATATATCTTAGAAACCTCAAAAGATTATTTTCTGTCTATTTAATATATATAATAAATCAAAATTATACTTATTAATTATAAAAATTAGATCGTCTATCTATTTATCTACCACAGAAAACTTCAGAGAAACCGACGGCGTCGTACTATGAAAGCAAACTGCACACCAGTTTAAAAAGTCGCAAACTAACTATAAATGTGTTACAAACGTCCTATAACGCAACTCCTGGAAGCAAAACGAACGAATAGGGAAACACACTTAACAGATCGCAAATGGCGAAAGTTCGGGTTAGTGCAAACTATTTTGCCCTGACTTTATTTCGTTTAAGCGAGATATATTGTTGTGCTGCTATTTCTTCAGAGTTAGTTGAGCAGAGCTGTATCATTAGGAAAACTCTTGCTGACAATCATAAGTCTTCGTTGCAGATAGCTTAAACTTTAACATAGCTCATATCCGTCCCAATCGCGAGGTCTACACTAACTGGTTATTTAAAGGTGTTTAAGTGTTTCATCACGTTGACTCAGTGCTGATGAGTTGACTTCACACATGCACATTTAAATTTCTTCGCAGGTGTATGCAGATTACTTCACGATGTTTTTCTTCACTGTTAGAGCGTAGAGTAAATATTGAATTTGTAAAACATTGCAGGGACCGACGCGAATACCGACGTTCGCCGACGATTTTGATACATTTACAAATCATTTATTTTACGCCAGAGTATCTACAGAAACTGTTTAAAGCTAAATTGTGCTCACTGCAGTCGTTTGTGCATACTGCAGCTAATTGATTTGGTAAAACTTTGGTTGGTTGGAGTTTCAACTTTCAAAGCTTCTTTTCATTTTCATTCAAATCTTAGAACAACCCGCTTATAGTTTTTTTAATACGATATATATTTTAGAGTCGTTAAGTCTAGAATACTAACCATTCGTTAAAATGACGACGTGTTAGTACTTTCAACAAACTATGGATATGGGTACAAAAACCACCTGATGGTGTCAATTACTAGGTCACTAAGGCGATGGCGGTAGAATCGCGAAAGCGCACCCCGCCATGTGATCCCGCATGAGCCTAGAGAACTTAGGAGGGTTGCAGGGGGTAGGCCGGTCCTCTCAGACCGGAGAGCCCCACACACGCCGCGCCTAGCCAGCGCGGTGTCAAGGTGCATAAGGTGCATTTCCCCTCTAAAAAAAGGTAATTAAGGCAAGGCAAAGTGCTAGAATAAATCAATCTAATTTTGTATTTATTGAAATATATTTCTTTCATTTATTTTATAATATTGGCTAATGAGCAAATTATCTATCTGATGGAATTTTCTGATCTTGCAAGAAATCTGCGATCCCATATGAACTAAAATAACCATTACATCCCCTTCCAGATGTAAAGTCATAATAATAGAAGCACCATTACTATGTCCAAGCAGATAACCTTGGCACAATCTCTACTGGTGAAAAAACACAATTACTTGATAAATAACTTACTAAAGTTATTTATCAAGTGATTGTGTTTTTAATTTACTAAGGATCTTCCATCTTTAGATAGCGATCTAAAATGTATAAGTCTTTACAAAGAAAACGACATCGCAAGTGGGACGCCTCAGCTCGATTCATTGCCCCAGGCATCAGGTCACCCTTTGAGACTAAAAACATCTCAATATTCATAACCATAGTGAGTATATCACCTTGAGATGTGTCCACACGAATGTTTGTAAGAATCATGGCTATTTATTTATTTTTATTTATTTATTAACACTTTATGTACAATGTGTACAAAGGACTTAATGCCTATGGCATTTTCTAACAGTCAACCTTTTATTAGGCTATATTTAGGTCTAAAATAATTTATTGTTGATTCAAAATTTCATTGAGTGAAACTAATACTTGATATCGATGCTACTATACATATTGCATATAATCTTTATTCAATCTATATTCAGTAATAAATCTTTATTCAACGGACCTTTATTATTGACTAATTATCCTATATAGGCACTTATTGACGACAAAATAAATAAAATTTAAGTACATTCAGAACTTAAGAGCTACATAACATTGTATGCGGATATGTCACGGGAAAAAAATAAAGTTACTTTATATATTCGGAAATTGGGAGAAAAGCAAAACACGTACTAGAATTTTTCATACATATACCAATAGTCTTTAAAACCACCGGCAATGGCCATCCCAACCCACCAAAGGATTTACAAAAACCCAGCTTTGCGCTTAGCACAAAATTAAATTTACCAGTTATCTGCACGCAAAAATAAACGTTTACCAACCTGCCACGGTTCAAACGAGATTAGTTTTAATGACGTTAATTATAATTACCGTTAGTGAAATCATACTGTCCCTATTAAAAGTTGCCAGTGCGAATGCCGAGGGCCGCATGCGAGTAAAATATTATTCAAATATCCACCTGAAAATCCTGGGGCGAATTAATTCGATCATGCTCAGATTTAAGTTGGGAATTAAATTTAACGTTCTTGGACATGAAGTGGGGAGGCAAAAATAAGGGTATCATCTTTAACCGCGAAACGATTCTGTCGCTACCAAAAGGCATACAACTGGGTATTCGACCTTTTTGGAGTTTCTCTTAGAGTTTTCCTTTTTAGAGATTTTTACAGTACCTAAAAATGAAAATTGTTGGATCACGTTGGTCCATTTTTTGTTGTTGATAAACAAGCAAACTGCTGTAATTAGTTACAGTCGCTTATCGTACGTGTTGTTTCCTCCAAAAAAATTACAGAGTACGTTACCAACATGTGACATAAGATGTAAAGTCACAATTACGGTTCTACCTAAGCTATAGAGCCGTTGTGGCCAAGGCTCTGGCTGTGTTGTCGGTTAGTCATCCCGAACCAGCCCCCTCGATCTGTCTAGAGTCCAAAACAATCACCGAGTCACTTGGTTGCTGTGATATCCATGACGATTCTCAGTCTCATCTCTCCAGGGGGATAAAATATTCCCAGTACCCAGTAATTTTACTGCCTTGCTGACCCTTATTATTATTACCCTTATGGCCGTTTTCACCAACTTTGTCTTTAGCTTAGGCGACTCCTAAGAGACATGCTGTCTCACTCTTTTCAGTTAATATAAAAAGTGACAGCATGTCACTTAGGAGTCACCTAAGCTAAAACAAGGTTGGTGAAAACGGCCATTAGATAGATAAGACGGAGGTACCCAGGCAGACGACTCAGGTACATATAGTCTCCTTCCGGTAAAGTTCATCATTAAGGTTCTTTGTACCTTAGCTGGGGCAGAGAACGATCACAGTGAGTCTCCATTCCGCACGGTCTTGAGCTTTGCATTTTATTTTACTCCAGGTTTATCCAATGGCTTTCGCCTCGAAAATGACAATCCGCCGCCAGGTCTGTTTTGAACGACCACGTCTGCGCTTTCCTTGGGGATTCCAGTCTAGGGCTTGCCTCGGTATGTGGGATCCCTTCGGAGAGTGTGGTCTAACCAACTCCATTTACGGCATTTGATCTGCTGGTCGATCCAGACTTTATCACAACGTTCCCAAAGCCGCTCGTTGGGAATTTTTTCGAGCAGTAAATACCCAAGATACTGCAAAAACATTACCGCAATAATTTAAGAAATAAGAAAACATTTTTTTTAAATATGCTTGAATATTTATTTTTATTAGTACACATTTTTAAAAACTTATGAAAATTGGAGTTACTTTTGAGACTACTATTTTTATTTTCCGTAAATATAATTTCTCGTTCTATAGTGTATAACTAACAAGACAGGTCTCTGTGTAACTATCTTTAGAATAAACTAAAATCAAGACGACACGAACACATATAAATCATAATAAAATCGCAACCAATGAATTTGTTTCACAGTAGCACACTTATTGGTCACACACTGGGTTATAAGTTGCCGCTTCCTTGTTGACGGACTGACATCAAAGCTAGTCGCGGACGGTCAATGGTCACCTTTCAAAAATAACTGAGTGTGACTTAGGCCTGTGCACACGCCACATTGACGTTAGTAGTAACTTTTGAATTATTTTATTTTTTAGTTAGGATAGAACAATTTTAAAAAACAATTTAAAAAAAATCAAGATATCCAAAGCTTTTTTTATTTATTTTTTTAGGGGGGAAATGCATTATGCACCTTGACACATGACACATATGCTCCGGGGCTGGCTCGACCTAAGTCTGGTCGAGCCGACGTCAAATGAGGGACTGTCCGATTTTCCTGGGCAATCCCCCAGACGGAGAGACATCATCACGGCGTGCGCGGTAGCCAGACGCGCACGCAGCCTCGCGGTAGGGAAAATTAACAACCAAAAGTTTTTAGAGAGAAAAAAAATATATATATATATTGATTTGGTAGAGAATGGTTACATTTGTTTTTAATCTATTTGTTCCAATGTTGAAAGCGTCAACGTGCAAATATTTTGGATGTACCTATCGTATTATATCGTTAAAGTTAGTTCATTATCAAACATTACATTTTTCATTCATTAACACAAAATTTTTAAGATATTATCAATTCGATGAAATACAATATAATTTAATTAATTAAATGCAACTTTCAATTGAATGTCATAGTAATTTCAATTAAATACATTTTTATAGAACTACTAATTAATATAGAAAAGATAAAAAAAAATCATTATATAAGCAATAGTAATATCGTTAGAAACTCTTTGCTATCAGATGGGTATTCTCTAAGACTGTAATATCTTCTGTCACCTAATATAAAAGAAAGAAAGAAAAATATTTATTGACGACACACAGTACAAAATAAACTTAAATAAAAAACATTCAAAAAGTATAATGTGTCGCCAAATAGGCCCCAACCTCAGCACAAAGTTACAGCGACAAAGAGACTGCCACCGCAACGCTGATATTCTGGAGGAGCCTAATAGGCGAGTAACGGACAAACAATATTCAATATATGAGGAAAAGAAACAATAAAAATAACATAAAAAACAATAATATCATGAACGGAGAATTTCAGACCGCACGCAAGAAATCACAGAATATATTTTAAAAAAAAACACTTTTTAGTTTGTGATCGTGACCGCGTTAGTTGCTAACATATGGTCAAGAATAAATGTTATTTAAAAAATATTAATAATATATAGTTGCTAATATTATCTAAAACTTATGTCGTATATCTAAATCTTGCAAATAATACAGAACAATGCAGTGCCTTCCAAAGAATATGATTACATTCCATTTATATTAACTTCCAGCAAGCAGAACATACGTACATATAATAATGATGTAATGCATTTCTAACTACTATATTTTAGCTTTGTTATGTTATTTGGTAATTGTTGAGAATCATTTACGTTGTTGATAAAAAAGAATTTTAATATGGCCATACACGAAATGTAAATTTTGATCACTTAATATGATTTTTTTTTTCCCACGGGGGAGGGTAGTGAATCCTCATAGGGGGCGCGCCACCACAGTGGTCGCTATTGACAACCCCCTGGTGCTCGGACGACCTCGCACCGGATACCACCCGCAACCGGTCTACGGCGGATGGTTATGTTGGACTCCAGCAGAAGGCCAGCCTACCAACTAAACACTACCTACAGCCTTTGGTCGGGCGGAAGGCCTGGGACCCTATCGGCTTGAACTAACGCTCCCGCCCTCCAGAACGGGGCGGTGCACAACTTAATATGATAGTTTTAGCGGTTAGTTGGGGCATAGCGAAAGCCTTCGATTAGGTATAGCACAAAACCCTGCTTTCAAAGTGTCCTTTTCGCGGTCTTCCTAAATAAAATACGCTTATGGATTTAGTTTTTTAAGCAGACAGAATCATAAAGATCGTAGTCGATGGTAATTTCTCCGACTTAATGTCGGTTTACCTCAAGGTAGTATGACCTGTTCTTTCTACAGCAATCGGCGAAACTCAACCTTATGCGAGCAACAGGTAATATTTTTAATACGAAATTAAAAAATCTTCCTCGAAAGCCAAAACAGACTTCTATCTCAAATTAAGACTCCTTTTTAATCATGTATGTATGTTCATCTTAAAAAACAACGTATATTATATCTCCTCATTTTGTGAGCCCTACTTCAAAAGCCGCTTGGTGTAACTCAATAGATCTTTCTTTCAATAGTTCTCATTTTTAAGTAGGGCCTCCCCAATACCAAAAACGTCCTCTACATCATAATAAATATGACAAGTACTCGAATTATGAACTACCAGGATATTTCAAATGCGATTGACCCTTTGGTGTTGTGTAAACGCTACTGCATCATGTAATTGGAATCTCTTTATTTCACTATCAGTTATTACCACACGTGTCGTTGTATCTTCAAAAGTAATAGTCGCAAGAATAATATTTATCACTTAATAGTATTTTAGTACTTTTAATATACATAAAATAAAATAAAAATATTATAAAAGTACTATGGAAAAGGACATATTTCGTCAGTTTTCAAATAGCATTAAATCAATAGAATTTGCTATATCCTAATTAAGTGCATATTAATTTGAACCTTGAAATCTAATTTTACCTTGATAGATAACTGACCTTGTGCAAGCAAAACTCGACTTTAATCTCGTTAAAATGTGTATCCTTTCGTACAATGTTTCTAACAAACACCTCAACTCGTCTGTAAAATAGCTGAACTGAATGTTTAATTTTAAAATGATTCCAAAGTTTCCAAAACGTGTCGTTATTCAGCTGAATAGATTGACTGATTTATTAAACTAGTTAAAACTACTTCGCTTCGGATGAAATATTCAAAGAATCCTTTTATATCTGAATATCTGGCTAGTTAATTAAATACTCTTTGAGGGTGATTATAGTGCGAAGTTTATACATAATATAATAAAATCATTTCTCACAGTAATCGTAGCAAATATACCTTTATTTTCTTAAAGTCAAGAATTAAACTTCTCAAACTAAGTGACACTTAACTAATTTAATTGGAGAATATTATTTCTTAATAATTGAGTAATGAATGAGTTAATGATAAGAATGCTTACAAAACAAATATTTATATAAGTGTAATCTTAAACCGTCTGTAACACGATAGAGATAGCAATCTCTTAAGAGATATACCTCTCTCTCTTATACCAGGCGATATCTTAAGAGAAAAAGATTCTTTAATATAAATATTATTGATACGATAAAAATAATTCGTTATTTGTCAATGTATCAACTGTAAATACATCTTTAAAATATGTTATAATATTTAAATACTAAATAATTTAATTTTACTATTTCTTTTTATTAATTTGTATTTAATTTTCGTCGTGCCTATTGAGATGTATGCAGCAATAGTGTTCTGCAGACTTCTCGTCTTGATTGTCTCATACAAAAATCTTGGATTTTAAATTTAAATTTTAATTTAGATCATTTTTTCACTAACATTACCTCACTTATTACTAATAAAAATATGGATACATATTCTTAAATTATTTATTATTATAATAAAAGATCGGATGCCTTATTTGTTGCGGAAACTGCAAAAGCGTTATATATAGTTGTGTGTAGTATGTTACAACAGAATATGTCGGCTGACTGAACTGTGACAATAGGCTTGTATCCACTATGACAAATCTGATGCGTTAGGTTGCATAACTATTAAGATGATCATTTAATTATGAAAAAACAAAGTTTTATAAAATAATAACTTTTGATTATTTATATTTTTATAAAATAAAATTGCACAAAATAAGCCATAAGTCACGTGACAGCAAACACCAATTAAAAAGTGTTACGTCACGCCGGGCGAATCGTCAAAGTCAAAATGTCATTCCCAAGTGTCTTGTGGAAGTGCGAAAAAGAATGGGCATCATTCCTTCTCGCGAGTGTCAGCCACTTTTTACGTATCTGCTGATTGTGTGGCACGTATATAAATATATTTTTTGGTGTTTTTATACTTGTGCTTGTACACTGGGGCACTATGCAGTACTTGTAATACGATGAATCCATTTTTTATTAAAATAACTTCACACATACCGAATATTCCGATACTAAAACAGCTGTTTTTTGCACGGCGTGACGTCATTCAAGACGCCATGACAGTCATGAGCGTTTTTGATGACTAATGTCAAATATTTAATTAAATGCAAAATTATTCTTTTAAATAAGCATTTTTTTTTCAAAAATAATAATTATTTTGTATAGAATAGGCATCAAGGTATATTAGTATCTAACTACTGAAATTTAGGCAACAAGCCTATTAACTAGTACCATATTATGACAAATAAATAGATTATTATTATAATATTAGAAACAAAATATCTAGCTAAATATGAAGATTCGTGTTTATCCTTGATATACAACTGTAAGTTATGTATATAACAGTACGGTGACAGTTAGAAAGAAACTGTTATTATCGCAGGATAATAATCATACCTTTTCCGAAATCGTAAATTTCTCGTCAAACGTCACTATCTGTCGATCGCCGTCACTGATCTGCATCTGTGCTGGTTTCACGAGAAAAGAATCATCAAATTGGCACGTTGTTTAAATTGATGAAAATACTTTATGATTGCAGATATCTAACGAAAGTAACTTAACCGAAATATTGAATTATCTTTTCCAGTATTGATTTCGCACAGATTCACCTGCACACCAGCATGAAGATCTGCAGTTATTCTTGGTGCTAAAAGTAATTAGTTTTGTACAGATTTAGAGTTTAATGTGCATGTTGTCAACCGGACGGCCGGTAACGACTTCCTCAGTTAATTTATGTCTGGTGCATGATAAAATATGGCTATGAACTTTATGCGCCAACGTGCATTCGTTGGTAGCTACCCATTATTTACCGGTAATGGTTTACGTGTTCCTGCATTAGATATTATACATATTATGCGTTGGAAATATTCTGTGTAAACACATGTAACACTTTTGTCGATGGGGGGCGCATGTACATGAGCCCCCCATCGACAATTTTGCGCCACCAATTTACCATACATTTCTAGATGTTTTTTTTTTTTTTTCTTTTATGAATATAGCAAAGGCTTATTTTGAGAGTTGCAAACCGCTCCGTCGAGAGATTCAACCTTATTTCACTGTAAAGGAAAATTTGTTAAACACATAATATACTGATCAAAGACACGTTTAATTTTGTGTTTTCTTAAACTTACTTGCTATGAATGACCATGGTATGGTTTCTTAATAGGTTTTATTTAGTTATCATTAATAAGGAGGTGCACCTTCCGACCTGTGTTTATTTTGTTGTTGTTGTTTCTTTTTTTTTGCATACACAGTAATTTTCAGAATAGCTAAATAGTTTAGAGGGCATGCATGCATTAGGGTATAGGTGTTGTGTAGGACATTATCGCAATGTTCTTGGTTGATTGTTTCAAATAGTAAATATGTATTATTTTTCAGTATCATCTCTTTTCGCCAAGTTTCAAAATGAATGATGTTTATGAAATTGTTGTACGACTGTCGAGGGCGACAGACGAATTCTCTACGCGAATTCTATCGTGGTTGGGGGGATACTGTAACACTTTTTTTTCACTGATTTTAAGTACTATTAAAGACACTTTTTTTATTCATATTGATTAAAATCACTTTTACAATTGTATCTTGCATTGGTTATGTTTACGTCGAATTGTTACTTTGACATTGACAGTTCTATAGTGTGGGCCGCTTATCATGATCCTAACACCATTATCTATGGGCAAATTGGGCAACCAAATCTAGCCAAGCGTCGTCTACAAAGATAGGTTCTTTATTAATAATACTGAAACATCACTCCGGAATTCATAGATTAAAAACAGTGTCGTGGATTAATAACTGCCCACAGATTATATACCGGATACTAATTAACAACAAATTATTTGCACTGCCGATTACAAAAATATCGTTTAGGATTAAACTTAAATTTAGGAAGATCAATTCTTCCTTTCCTTTATTTGTGGCGGATCGACATAGTTTCCACACCAACCTAGTTCCATTTAATAACAAACATCACATACTATACATCGTCTATATAGTCTTTGCCTCATCGGTGGTAAGCAATCTGTAATGGTATACTAATCTGTGACTTGGAGATCTGAAATCTGGGAATTGGGAATCGATCTATTGTAAAAATCTCACGCATATTTCGTGATATAAAAATCGTATAAAAGTTACTGAAAGTGGTGTCAGGATCACAAATTTCAGGAGTATTTTATTTCCCATAAAATTATCCACATCTGTTGGAACATAATTAAATTGAGTTGCCACCCGGCACTTGAGAAAAAAAATAATAAACTAAAATATTTACATATTGAAAGCCCGATAAAAAGGTCAGTAATTGTTGCATTTATCTCTTTAATTCTTTAATCTCTTTAATTTCAATTTGTTCCCAATAGTAATGATTTTCACAAATAATTATTGATATTTGTTTTGAGCGGGTAGGCTTAACCACCCATACAAAATCATGCTGAAATTAGTTGCTCAGCTGCTAATCTCATGTATTTGAGGTAATTGGTGTTTGTATTTAATCATAATAATATAAATAATGTAAATTCTTGTTCTTTTAAAATGTAAATGTACCATAATTTGATGAATGTTCAATAGATCATGTTTGATATTTTTCTTTGTAACCTAGTTGTCAGATTTAATTGTATGAAGAACAATAATGTATATGGGTTCCTTCTGAACCGCATAGACCACCCACAGTGAGTCCATGACTATGATAATGTAGCATTTTTATGATATGTAACAGGGCAAAAAGGTACCGGGAGGTTGTTATACCCGGCCCTACAAATTTATGTAAGGAAAATATATAAAATACAAAATCCTTGAAGAGAATTATATAAACCTTAAGGAGAATAACTAACTGCAATCTATTAAAAGAAGAGTGTCTGGACCCAGCCTCAAGGAAGGTATTCAGTACTAACCACCGGGGGATGGGAATTTAGCATTAGAATACATATTATTTCTTAGATTTTAGAATTACCATAATAAATAGTTTATTTCAATACCCTAATCAACTATTGTTGTTAAATATCCTTGCCGAGATCGATCAAACAGCACCAGAACCAACCTGCCCTTGTGTCTACTCATTAAAATTTGTTATTTATGTACTTAACATAATAAAGTTATTTATTTTTTGGTAATTTTTAATTTAGTTGTCACAAAAAATATACATTTATAGTGTTAAAGTTTTAAATATACCTTTATAGTGTTAAAGTTGATAATTAAATCAGTCACTTTGTTATTTTGTATTATTTGTGTTTCCTTTATAAATCTAGTTGGTGAGTAAGAGTAATATTACATTACACACATATATATATATATGTCTTAGGGTGGATGCCAAAATCTGTGATTTTATCAGCGTGAGTTAAGGATCACAAGTCTTATTAATGCATATGTAATATGAGAACTCTAAAGATGCTGTTCTGTCATAAAATTTGAGCTGAGTGTTCCTTAAATCGAACACCCAACTAACGTTCCGATCCTGAATGAACTCCGTATCAAAGAGAGGATGCGAATACGATTTCTCGCATGTTCCGTAAGAATATGTAGGTATGTAGGATATTCACAATCACCTTTGCACGTCAAAGATGTGCTGTGCCATTGGTTCGCAAGTCTACGGCGGTTTCAAAATCTTACGTGATCATAATCAAATAGATTATGAGTGGATTTAGCAGGAATTCATTCCTGTAACTATTTTGTTAGAGTATGCTAGCGTTCAAAAGCTCCATAATCAAGCGACCCACTTTGAAAGACTTCAAATAAATCATCGACAAAAAGCAATACAAAGTATAAAGTTTATCATGCATCCACTAACGAGTAGCCAACTTCGATAAGCTTTGTGCTTTCATAATCTTGGTACAGTGCACAGAAAAGTTGTGGTGGCTTATCCTACTAATATTATAAACGCGAAAGCTTAAATGGATGGATGTTTGTTCCTTTTTCACGTAAAAACTACTAAATGGATTTTAATGAAACTTTACAATAATATAACTTAAACATCAGAATAACACATAGGCTACAAAAATATAAACTTATAATGCCTAATTTCTAATATGTCTAATTTGAAAATATCACATAGGCTACAAACATATAAACTAATAATGCTAAATTTCCAATTTGTCTAATTTGAAAATAACACAAGCTATAAAAATATAAACTAATAATGGCTAATTTCCAATTTGTCTAATTTGTAAATAACACTTAGGCTACAAAAATATAAACTAATAATGCCTAATTTCCAATTTGTCTAATTTGAAAATAACACATAGGCTATAAAAATATAAACTAATAATGTTTAATTTCCAATTTGTCTAATTTGAAAATAACACAGGCTACAAAATTATAAACTAATAATGTCTAATTTCCAATTTGTCTAATTTGAAAATGCGAAAATTTCGGTAATGTCAAGTTAGTCTAAGAGTTAACTTATTCTAAATACGTAGGTTTGAATTAGAATATACAATTTATCAAGTTTCCTCCCTCTACATATAGAATTATTAAAAAATATGTTTTTTAGCACAGTTTTAATACGAAAATTGCCATGCATCTGCAAACTGTACATGGCGCCATTCAAAAGGCCCCTTTAGAAGTGTAGGCGAGCTTCTGGCGTTAATATATACATATTTGACACGTAAGTTGATTCCTATAGTCATTATAAACTTGACGTGTGCGGAAGAAAGCTCGACTTGGTTTCAGTTCAAAAAACTTCGCTCAATCAATCTATACGAAGCGGTAAAAGTGTTTATTTCTTAATACAATACTGTTGTGAGTTGTAGCATTGAAAGTTACTTTATAAAAATAGTTAAATACTAGCTTTCCGCCCGCGGCTTCGCCCGCGTTATATTCGAATTTCCCACAGGAAGGATATGTTTTCCGTCGGTAAAATTATCTTATTTCCTTCCCTGGGTCCTCGGGTTTTACGATTGGTATATACGGGGTATACTATCTGTGTATAAAATTTTATTTAAATCGGTTCAGTGGTTTTTACAATACTGCCATACAACCTTTCACCCCCTCCTTTCAACCCTTTACAGCCCTTTTCTGCTTTAAAAGGTAGCCTCTGTCCTGTCTCAGTCTCTAGACTATCTGTGTACCAAATTTCATTTAAATCGGTTCAGTAGTTTTAACAATTTTTCCATACAACCTAGCATCTCTTCTTTCAACCTTTTACAACCTGTTTTGAATGAAAAAGTAGCCTATGTCCTTTCTCAGGTTCTAGACTATCTGTGTACAAAATTTCATTTAAATCGGTTCAGTAGTTTTGGCGTGAAAGTGGAACAGACAGACAGACAGACAGAGTTACTTTCGCATTTATAATATTAGTATGGATAAACAACTTGTGAGTATCAATTAAGAGTTAACATAATAGGAAAACAATAGAGATTGTCATGTATTTCTGAGACAAGAGTCTCATCCACAATACACATTTATGGAGTGCAGAAGCGTAGTCGAACAGCGGCAAAACTTTTTCGCTCCAATATCCCTACCGGAAGCATGCTGAAGACTCAGGAGGCTTCTGGCATTAAGGGAAGACCTGGGATGATTGGAGTAAGAGAGCAATAAACCAGCATAGACGTACAACAGCTCAATCATGAGGCTAAGTGCGGGCAAAAACTCAGCTTAACTAACTATCGCTGGTTAACATACCCTATAGTTATTTACAAGCGAAAAAAAACTCAGCTGAACTAACCGAAAAATTATGAAATGATGAGGCGTGTGTTTAGATTCACTAAGAAATATGTAGGTTTTATTATATAAATTATATTTGCCATTCCAGCTAATAAATGTCTCTTTTTCTAACCATAAACCTTTATCTGTCAATGTTTTACCATGCAGGTATCCGAGTAATTCTGTCGTTCTTTAACTAAAAGGACTTTAGCCCTCAAATGGTCAAATTGGATTTTTTTATTGAAATTGAATGAGCAGAAGATTTTCTTTCATTTCATCTAAGAATCATTTTTTAATATTAAATAATTCGTGAGTTATAGGAACTTTTTTAATCGTTTATTTTTTTAAATTTTAATGACTCCCTATCTTAAAAGCGAATTACCCACACTTCTACACTAAAAATACGTTAAACTACCTTAACTGCTTGATGTATTAGTTATATTTTAGATTTCTTCATCAATAAAATTACGTTTTACGATTATTCTTGATCCACAGCTCTAACCATCGTACCTTTTAAGTAGTGACATTCCCCGCATTTTTAGCCGTTTTCTCTAGAACATTGTTTTTGGTTTAGCGTACTTTTAGTTAGAGGCAGAATGCAGGATGGTAGAATTAATAATATCCCCAGCTAATAATTCACAAATCACTGAAAAGAAACGTCACGTGAAAATGGGGGAAATAAATTTACATTAATATTTAACACTCCCACGTCTAACAGAAAGCGTTTTCACGTTTCACACGAACGTATATAATGTTAGGGGAGCAAATACATAATGAGTGTAGTGCACAAGCAATGTGAGAGATGATTGGGCAAAATAATACGTGCTTGGTACTGTTTGAATTACTCACGTTCTGTTCCCTTGGTGCTGTATTTATTTTTATCCCGTCGCACGATTGAAATACTGATGTTGCTTGACAGGAAGACAAGCGGAAGGCTACATTTGTTTAGAGCGAGAACAGGAAATGGAGGTGGAAAAAATGATTGTGTAATACGAATATTTTTCGTGCGATTCATTGTTTATGTTTCAAGAGAATTTAGAGTTTGTTATGGTACTGTTATGTTGTCCCGTCACGTCAGCGTAGGATTAGTATTTCAAATACAGACTAAAAAACCCTCGCTCGTTGAAATAAACAAATTTACACGGGTACCTGTTTTTGGTAATTTGTATCCTTTTGTGGCTTAAGGGTAGTCATACTCTCATTAAAATCTCTTCGGCAGTGTCGTGTGAGGCGGGTCGTTACGTTCCCTAAAACATGGTTGAGCGAAGCGATGGCTGGTTCATGCGTCATGCTCGTGAACGGGTGCTGCCAGCGGAGATGAGTCTGCTCTTTGCTATACTGGGTACTACTCGTATTTATTATAATTTTAATTTAACTTTAATATATTCTTTTAAAACTGTATGACACGGCATTCCTAATATAGGCATGTTTTCAAAATAAATTCTTACTAATTATATTATGTAATGGAAAGTGACTTCATGAATTATCAATATTGAAGTCATTTTCCAAATTGACGACTCTATATATATTTAAATACAGGGAAAAAAAACAGCCCTTGCTGAGTTTCTTGCCGGTTCTTCTCAGTACAAGGTCTCCCGCCGTAGATTTGCGAACCGATGGCGTAGCTTTTCGACATTCACAAGTGTTTGTAACAGCCCAGACTGAATAAATGATTTTGAATTTGAATTTGAATTTTGAATTTGAATTTGGATTTGAATTTGAAATAGCTTATATTAGGGTGACGTAATTTAAAAAAAATGGTAGCTTAAGTGTTATCTCTATATTTGTAAGCTCTTATAATATTCAGCAGAGTGTGGATAATAGAGATAGATGAAATAGTTTGTAGAAATAAATTTAATACAATTTTACACAACTGACAGTCAACAACATACATATATGTAACGTATTAACAAATTTGACTTAGATCATAAAGTCAGTAGACACCAACATAAGCCATGTTATAGTAAGATTTCAGTAAAATCCATTAAACACTTTACGTGAAGGAGTAAGAAATATTTATCTATACAAACTTTCATGCTTTTAATATAAGTAGGCATGGATACTACTGGAACAGGCGCTAAATTGGATGAAACTTTGTGAACTGATAGTCTGGAGAAACGATATAAACATTGTTTATGCGGAAAAAACATATAATGATTTGAAATATGGGATGAGAGTATGTACAGAAAGTACGTAATTTTTAAAGCTAGAAGCTAAAAACTTGCTTTTAAAATTTTTATTACATGTAAATATATACGCTATATAAAATTTGTAAAAATTTTAACCTAAAGGAGCGTTTTAATTTGAACAGGTTCACAAACTAGTTAAACGATTTTAATGAAAATTGATATAGGAATAGTTTGAGAACTGGAGAAGGAAATAAGAACATTTCTACCACGGAAAGATATTTTTTTCGCAGAAAAGCTTGATAAAACAGCTGGCTGTCAATTGATGCAATTTATAATGAGGGTGGTTGGAGAAACTTATTTAGTAGTATTAGTCTTTGAGTAGTTCCAAGTTAATTTATCATAACTTACAAAATATTAGGTTCTAGGAAATGTTTGTCGAAAAATTTGGAACAAAAATGTTTTGTATTAATTTTCCTTATTTAAGTTTAATTTTCATTTACAATATTATCGCCGTCAGTACTAATGACAGTGCTCCATCAATTAGGAAGGTCGCTGATAACTCTGGTTCAAAACTCTGAAAGTTTAGAATTAAAAAAATTAGTTAGTAGTAGTAAAAAGTTTTATTATTATTCATATTGTAAGGTTCATTATTTGTATTTAAAATTGTTTATTCAAACTGGCAACACTGAAAGAATACGAACCGTGAGTTAGTAATGAGTGGCGAGGAAGGGCATTCGACATCGGGCAGCGGAGCCGAGTGGTCGTGCTCTAGGAAAGTGTAGTAAGTGTTAAGTCTGTTGTGCGAAATACAATTAAGTTAAAGAAATAAACGAGTATTAATTCAGATAACGGAGTTTTACTACAAATCAGAAGTGGTAAGTACATGCTCACATTATTTTATCTATGAAGATGAAATAACTTTATTTGTTTAATGTTGCGTTACATTGTTCAAGTTTGGTGTACACATAATAGTTCCGGCATGCAAATTGTCAGTAATATTGAATTGTATTCAGATAGATGGAATTATAACTATAATAGATTTTCAGAGATGTCAATTTATAGAATGAAATTAAATAATACACAGCAGGCACCGTCATTCCGTGTGCACTGATAATAGCTATAACAAAGATAAGTTATACTCTCGTGGTCAATCTTAATGATTCTTATTCATCTTCTTATGGCTTCAAGATAATTACGCATTAAGCCAATTTCAAATGAAATTATTTTATTGAATTTGAAAACGTACGGTAGAATGTCATAAAAATGGATTAGCATGACACGTGGGTTGTACAGTACAACAAAGTAATTTTGTGAACCTAAAAATGGTTGAGAACCTATTAGTTTCCCTGAAATAGCAGTTTTCAAATACCCACATTTATTTTATTTTACACTTCCATTTTTGTCTCTTCCCTTCTTCGTTGTATGATAAAATAATAAATACCTACGCATATCAATACTTTTCGTGATTATTAAAACTATAAATATATAAGCAGATATATATGGCAGGTATATAAGTACATAGTAATCCAAGACATTGCCTTGCTGGTAGTGTTTTATGATATCTTTCTCGAGTGATTTATTGCGATTTATTTCGACCTTCATTTTTTTCCTTCTTTTCTCTCTTAGAAGGTCAAGGTCACATTAGAGGTCAAAATTAGTTAGATTGAAACCAGTGTGGGGTATTTAAAAGGGGGCTGAAATTTTCATTTATTTTGCACTCCGATGCATAGTTTCTGAGATATTTCACGATTTCCATTTTACCTATCACTCACTACTGCTTATTTTCCGAACTATTACTAACCACACTTGGTTTGTGAGTCATAGATAATGGAGCAAAGCGAGAACTGGGTCAACCGTCATCTGCAAACGCCTGAGCGTGCTACATCGCGACGCAGCGGACGCGACGAAGGCAGACGAAGTCGGATTCGGCTACGCGGTGAGGCGAAGGGCTACCGCCGCAGTCGTCCGCGTTACCGGAGCCGCAGCTCCACTCGTCGCAGTCAGCGCAGTCGGAGTATCCAGGATAAGGAGCGTGAGTTAGAACGAGAACGCGAGAGAGTTAAACGGTTAGAGCAGGAAATTAAAATACAGCGAAGTCTCTTAAGCTCTTACGCGGAACCCCGTGACCGTTCACGACACAGTGTACGTGCAGCTCCACGAGATTCGCACAAACAACAACCTTCTACAAAGGATAAAGAAAGTGGTCAGCGGCGCCACCCCGTCATAATAACGAGGAACCAGTTCTCCGTTCTGTTAGGCGGTCGGCTAGTCCAGTATTTTCTGCGAGAGACATAATTGATATTATAACTTCTATGAAACCATCTCAGCCATTAACGGCTGCACAAGGATCAAATAATTTAAACCACAAAAACATACTACACTATATTGTATTTTTATATTATATTATTATAATTATTAACATTGAAAAGAGGAGATAAAAAAATAGACCTTCAGAGTTTCTTGCCTGTTCTTCTCGAGAAGGCTCTCCCAATTTCCGAACAGGTGTCGAGTCAATATATTTTTTCTTTTTTTTTTTCCTTATTCGTACGTGCGGACAAGGTTTTTTTGTTTTTTTTTTCCTGTTTTGTTTGTTGACGTCAATAAGTGCCTGTAAAGGTCTATGTTGAATAAATATTATTTTGATTTGATTTTGATGGATGGATTGTTTGTATCGTACAAACATACTTGCCTAGCTGCCTCGACTTTCATTAAAGTATCCAAGCAGATGAACCTGGTATGAGGGCGTGAACTCTATCTTATTTAACTGGTCGGAATGGCAGGAGAAGCTGATGACAGCTTTTCCATGTGAACAGAACTTTGGCCAAACCCTGGAGGACATGCTAAAACGTAGAAGTAAGTTTAACGAGCCGATCGAAGTTTATTTTTATGAGAAGATGGCATTATTAAACTGGTGTGACGTAATTGGAAAGCGAGCGGTCGATTGCGTTATTCATGGTTTGAGCGATAGAACATTAAAAACCAGTGCCCTGGCACTGCGTTGTACGCACCCTGACCAACTGTTACAATTTCTCGTTAGTAACAAAGATATAGCACAAGCCGCCCCTAATCTTGATCGCACTACTAGTTATAAGAATAGGTTTGTACACAATTCTAGACCATATAATGGTAATAATACAGATTCTAAGAAGCCTCACACTGTTACAATCAATCCTGGCTTATTTTGCTACAACTGCAACGAGCGTGATCGTATATAAGACTTCTGAGTATTTGGAATTCCATAGTGTTGACAACGAATTACCTTTCTACGGTTCCCAATTAAAGGACGTCCAAAATATTAAAGTTATAGTAACCTTCTTTATCAATTTATGTGGGCCAGCCACTATAAACTGTATAACTGAGCCAAAAATAAATGGTAATATAATAATAAGTTGCAAGGTTATAGGCAGTCCTGTAAATCAGTACATAACCTATGGCGGCGTTTACTCAGTGAATAGTGGTATGGTAAAAATCAGTGTCGCCCCTATCTCCTACAGGCTTCTATTGAGTATGGGTGTCACATTATGTCGGGGTACACATATACGCATAGTAAACCGTATCGTTTCTTCAGGCTCGAACGTTACCGCGTCCGATCTTCGAGAAATCGATAACAGGATGGTTCGTATGGGTGATAGCGCGGATGAACATGATAGGCAAAAATTATTAGATATTTTACATAAATATAAACACTGTTTTTTTTCTTCATTAAAGGAATTAGGGTGTACGAACGTGACTGAAATGTCAATCGAGCTGGACACTAAAAAGCCAGTCGTGTATCGCCCTTATCGTTTATCGCATAAGGAACGTGAGCAAGTTCGCACCATGGTAGGCGAAATGCTGGATGCCGGAATCATCAGGGAATCGGTGTCTGAATATGCGAGTCCGATAATTTTAGTGAGGAAGAATGACGGCAAGTTCCGAATGTGTGTTGACTATCGGCTTCTAAATTCACTAACCGCTAAGGAACGACACCCGATGCCAGTGATTGAGGACGAGATTGCTCGCTTGTCTGGACAGGCGTACTTTATCACACTCGATTTGGCGTCTGGTTACTACCAAGTACCTATATCGGAAGCATCCAAACATTTAACAGCTTTTGTAACGCCGGATGGACAGTACGAGTTTAATCGTATGCCATTCGGCCTTGCTAATTCACCTGCCGTATTCCAGCGGATGATGCACAAAGTTTTAGGATCAGCACGATATTCAGAAGCCACTGTTTATATAGATGATTTGTTAATATACGGAAAGAATAAGGAACAATGTTTGAGCCGTTTTGAAAATGTTTTGAAACTCCTAGACAAAGCAAATTTGACCCTAAACTTATCGAAGTGTGAATTTTTGACTACTAAAGTAGACTACCTGGGCTATGAAGTTAGCGCCGCTGGCATAAGGCCAGGTGGCAAGAAAATCACTTGTGTCATTGATTTCCCACGTCCGCCCAACCAGCACGCATTGCGACAGTTTCTGGGTCTTGTCGGATATTTCCGCAAGTTTATTAGAAATTTTGCACAAGTGTCTCATCCTCTCAACAAGTTGTTGAAGAAGGATGTGCAGTGGTGCTGGATGGACGAACAAGAGAAAGCATTCCAAGAGCTCAAGGACAGGTTAGTACATAGACCCATATTGGCTATATATGATCCTAATGCGGAGACAGAACTTCACACTGATGCCAGTAAAATAGGCATCGGTGGAATTCTACTCCAGAAGCCCTATACCGACGCCACATTTCGCCCTATCGCTTTCTATAGTCGACAGACAACGCCCGAGGAAAAGCACTTTCACGCTTACGAATTAGAAACCCTGGCGGTGATCTGTTCTCTCAAAAAGTTTCGCGTGTATCTTCTTGGACAGAATTTTAAGGTAATAACGGATTGTAGTGCATTACGCAGTACTTTTGTTAAACGCGACATAATACCGCGAGTTACACGATGGTGGCTGCTAATGCAAGAACTTCACTGTACAATAGAATATAGAGCTGGTTCTAAAATGTACCATGTGGATGCTTTGTCACGTAATGCCATTCAAGATAGTGAAACTGCCGATGCATTGCAACAATATCCCACAGTAATGTCCATTAGCAATGGTGATTGGCTTCAGACCTTACAGTTAGGAGACTCTGAATTGTCCAGAATTAGAGATATACTTTTGCTAAAAACTGACGCTGAAGGTCTAAAGTACATTAAAGACAACTACGTCCACAAATAACCA
Organism: Scirpophaga incertulas; assembly: GCA_036419045.1. Lineage (NCBI taxonomy): Eukaryota > Metazoa > Arthropoda > Insecta > Lepidoptera > Crambidae > Scirpophaga > Scirpophaga incertulas. The sequence continues at coordinate 3,091,979 of CM071639.1, read as the reverse complement.
GTTATACAAAATAGTTGACGGTGAAGATACTAATTTACGCTGGGTTGTCCCGAAGGGTGCGAGGTGGCAGTTATGTCGTTTCAACCACGATGACATTGGGCATTTCGGTGTGGAGAAGACCGTCGATCGAATTAAGAAAACATATTGGTTCCCAAAAATGTCTAAATTTATAAAAAAGTACGTTCAGGCATGCGTCCAGTGCGCTTACGCAAAGAAAAGTACTCAGAGTGAGCGCGAAGGACTTTTACATACTATAGAAAAAATCGACGTTCCTTTCCACACGGTCCACATAGACCATCTCGGTCCCTTCGTGAAATCCAAACGCGGAAATACTCACCTATTAGTAATTGTAGAAGCATTCACAAAGTTTATCTTTGTAAAACCGGTACGAAATACGAACACTCAGAATTCCATACGCGCACTGGAAGAGGTGTTCTTCACGTTCAGATTCCCTGATCGTATCATTAGTGACCGCGGGCCATGCTTCACATCCCATGCGTTTAAAAGATTTTGTTTGAGTAAGGGCATCAAACATGTTTTGAATGCGGTGTCTTGCCCACGCTCTAATGGTCAAGTTGAGCGATATAACCGTTCAATATTGGCCTCTTTAACTGCTCTAAACTTAAATGATGATGAAAAGTCATGGGACGAGAAAATTGACACGGTACAGTGGGGCTTAAACAACACCAAACAAAAGACCACTGGGAGGACCCCTGCGGAAGTAATGTTTGGAACTTCCATGAATGCAGAAATCAATCCAAAATTTAATGAAATTAGGCGTAACACATGTGAGGATAATAATGTTATAACGATGAGGCAGGACGTTAGGGATAGAATACAGCAGGAGCAAATAAAACAGAAGGAAAACTACGATAAAAATAGGAGGCCAGCTCGCTCGTACCAGGAAGGCGATTTAGTAAAAATCACGAAAGTAGCTTTCAGTAATGAAGGTAAAAGCACGAAGCTTTTACCATCATACATAGGTCCGTATAGAGTTATTAGGGTATTAGGAAATGACCGATATAAGCTGGCGTCCGTAAACGGACTAACGGGTACCAAAAGGAAACGCAAACGACCGTTGCGGCTGACCGAATGTTGCCCTGGGTTCATCTGGTTGCTCTTGAGGTTCATAGTGATTCAAATGATGAAATTATAAATGATTCTGCTTCTGAAATCGATGATTAATAATTTATTCTTCTGAGAAGTTGTAAATTGGTCCAAGTTGTACATGTACACGAAGAACTATGTATTATTGCTATAATTATTATGGAAATAAAAATTGATAATGACAGCTGGAGACCGTTAAATTTTCGAATGGATAACAATACCCTTTTTATGTTAATAATTGTTATTTATAATATTGATTGCGGTACAGCTCCTGCTAGAATTGGATGGGTTAGCAGGAACTGATATACGTTTGCGAGAATTGGATGGGTTCGCAAATGTTTGGGTTAATTTTGTCGTAAGAATTGGATGGGTTTACGACAGATAAACTTATGCCTTAAATTTAACCTTACTAGAATGGATGGGTTAGTAAGGATTGAATTTATGGCGTTACCCAGCAGTCCCTGCTAGAATGGATGGGTTAGCAGGAACTGGGAGAGTTTACTGAATTTTTGTGTTGAAAGTGTTTAATGCCTTACTAGAATTGGATGGGTTTACGACAGATAAACTTATGCCTTAAATTTAACTTACTAGAATGGATGGGTTAGTAAGGATTGAATTTATGGCGTTACCCAGCAGTCCCTGCTAGAATGGATGGGTTAGCAGGAACTGGGAGAGTTTACTGAATTTTTGTGTTGAAAGTGTTTAATGCAAATTACGAGAGTTATAAAGAGTTGCAAAATGCTACTCGTGTTCTCAATGTATGCCTATTATATGAATTTACACATATTTTTGATTTAGAAAAAAAAATATTGTTTATAGGAAACATAGTTTATAATATGAGACTTTGAAAATATTGTTTATTTACCAAAACTTTCTGCTCAATTAATTACTGCATTACCTAACTAATGTATAACAAATGATTTTTTTTTTTTTTTCTCTTTTCTTCTCTCTTTACTATGATAATTGTACATAGTTCTTATTGTTATGAATGCTCTTCCTTGCCGAGTGTAAGGTTTGTGCTCGTCTCCTGGTTGCGTGTATGAGGACATACACGAGGTCAGGATGGACGAGTGTAAGGTTCATTATTTGTATTTAAAATTGTTTATTCAAACTGGCAACACTGAAAGAATACGAACCGTGAGTTAGTAATGAGTGGCGAGGAAGGGCATTCGACATCGGGCAGCGGAGCCGAGTGGTCGTGCTCTAGGAAAGTGTAGTAAGTGTTAAGTCTGTTGTGCGAAATACAATTAAGTTAAAGAAATAAACGAGTATTAATTCAGATAACGGAGTTTTACTACAATATATTTAATAAATTATCTTAAATTTAAGTTTTTTACAATATAAATATATAAAATAAATATAAATACTATAAAAAACTTAAACCTAGTATGCCGCCGGTGGCGAGGCAAAGCCCAAACAAACCGGTGGTTATTATTATTAATATTATAAGTATGTTATAGGTATATATAACATACCAAAATTAGATGAGCATACGAGTATTCATATGTTCATGTAATTTTGGTCATTATTTTCTCAAAGATATGGTATATTCTTGTATAGTATTAAAATGTCCATAATAGTCTCTATTTCTTCCCAAATTTCAGGAACATGCGTATGTTCCTGAAAATAAACAAAACAGCGCTTACGATGTACGGTGACTGTCCGTCCAGAATACGATTACACTCTCCTGAATCCTTCTGCTTAATTAACTATTTCTTTTCTGAAAACTGATGCTACTTTTACAATCTGAATACAATCAAAATAATCGAGTTGTGGAAAAGAGGAGCGTGTGTAATCAATAGGTTGATGTATTAGAAGTTAATCCGGACTAGCCCTTGGCCTTATTACCCTAACTTGTTTCGGGTAAGCTCGAGCCCTTCGGTTGGGGAGTAGATGAGCCTCGATGATGATGATTAAACGATCTTTTTCAACAACTAAATTCTGTTGATTGAAACGAAAAACCTTGTCATGATATTAATAGCCTAAACTATTTTATTACCAACTTAACCTCTAAAATACTGACGATTAAATGGAGTGTTCATTAAGTTTTCGCGTCAAGTAGAATATCAAATTTAGGCTTTCTCATTATTTAAGTTGACGCTTTGTCGAGGCGTCTGGGATTGGCAGCCCTTTGATCACACTTGTTCCGTTCGAAGGGTGCTAAAGAGTTTAGTGCCTATCTTAGGTCTATTTACGTCGCTCGTCACGACCAACTCTGCCACAGACTATAAATTAATTCGTCACTGACGTGAACATCAATATTGAACGAAACATAGAGTGCGAAATATTTAAATATAGAGATAATATCTACGTATCAGTCTAATCTAGGCACTAAAAATGAATTATTGATTAAATAAATAAATAAAAGAATCGGGAAGTCCTGACTTGATTTTCTGTACTAATCTGTTTTACGTTTTCTCAAATTTTCTTTTATATGATACTCCTACAGTGACAGAAAATTGCGTGAAACAAGCTACATATATTAAAAAGATATTGTTAGTCAATCAAACAATTCACTCTGGGCAAGTCTGGTTGATTAAGGCCTAATCGCTAAACATAGATAGGGTATACTTATGCCCCTCGATGTAGACGTTATGAACTTTGACAATCTTATTCTGTCTGTGTGTCAGCTAATACAGTCTTAAATTGAATTCAGGTATAAAAGCACACATTCAAATCACGATTATGATAAGAACTGACAAAATTATATAGTTTACCAAAATAATGTCTCTAACAGGTGCCCAACCGTTAGCAAAAAGCCTTGCCTTACGAGTATATTAAGTACATGATGCAATGTTAATTATATGACAAATGTCTCAATTTCCCATTGTACAGAATTTTGAAAGTTACAAGATAAATTGAATTTTCAACCAGATACAGATTTATAAAAACAAATCCATGAAAAAAGAATCATGTAAACTAGGACAAGAAAAATGACATCATGTTCTGTTTATTGTATTTTGTATAAATAAATAAATATTCCTTGCACTAACACCAATTAACCTAGCCCAAAGTAAGTTTTGAACGGACGCGCATACATACATACGACGACCTCCATAGTCGAGTGGATAGTACACCGGTTTCAAGATGTCGCCATCTCTAAGGTCCCGGGTTCGAATCCAGGTGGGGGCAGATATTTGTGTGATGAAAGCCAGCATTTGTACCTTAGTCAAGGTTGTTGATATATATTTCAATAAAAATTATTTATATATGTATAATATATGTATGTCTATCCGTTACCCTAGATCCCATAGCACAAGCCTTACAGAGCCTAGCCCAAAGCTAGGCTAATTGGTGTAAGTGTAACCAATATTTATTATTTATATATAAATATTTTTGAAAGCAATAACAAATAAATAAATAAATAAAGAATGTTCAAAGTTGTGTGTAAGGGTTTTTTTTACTCTTGCTGAACGGACGTGCAACATTGCGCCAAAAACTAAGTAAATATATACCTACTTTACAGCACGACAACTGAAAAATATTTTATGAAAAAACTAATTTATAATTAAGCACCGCATTCCTGTCACCAATAGTAACAACCCTACCAAACGCCATCAAAAACTAAGCCGATTTGAAAAATGATATGACGCGCCGGCCGCCATCTTGAGTCGAAAAAAATCCCTTTGCCTCATTCTATAGAAAAGAAAAATCAAGTTTATCCACTTCTAACATCAAAATACCGAAAACAACCTGTAAATACCCTAAAACACCCCTGATCAGTCAGTCAGCAGTGGTAATCGAGCTTTATGTAAGATATATATATGAGAACATTTTTTTTTTGTAAAATAGCATATAAATAAAAAATTACAATTTATATATCAATTACTGTAAGAACGAACTTGTTATACTGAAACACAAACCCGGACGCCACACCTCAGAATGCAATTGAAATATGCCGAACCGCGCACGCGGCAAAAACGAACGTGCGAACGAACTCTTACTGTATTCAGCGTGAAATTAAAACGCGTCGAAAAAAGAGCACAACGCTGTAATTCAATCGCTACTGCACTTTTAGTTCGATTTATTTACCGACCGAAGCGAAATATTGAATGCGATGCGAGTCGGACTATATTGCTCTCTTCTGGAACAGCATCTCTCTCAGAACTCATCTCTTTTGGAACCATCAGAGCCATTAGACAAAGATATCTAACGAAAATATATGGAAATGATTCCAAATTAAGGAATCACTCCCGTATATTTTGCTCCAATTTTAATTCGTTCTAAATTTAAAATAGACAAGGTCAAGGTTAAATATAAAATTTACAGTGCGAACATATTGTTATTATTGCGTCTGCTTTTGCATACATGTGTTCGAACTCTCGAGTGGACGGATAACGGCGCAGACGCAGCGCTTGCTTTTTTTTTAACAGATGTGGCAATGTTGTTGTTTATTTTGCATAACAGAAACTCTTCAGTGATTTAGACCTTTGTTGGTAATTTCTTGGAAATACTTTCACGAGTATAATTGCTATATATGATCCGCTATAAGGAAACTCTTAGTCTCTACCAAACCAAACTCTACAACATCACAGGTGTTGTCAAACTCTACCATAACACAAATGTTGCTCAGCTCTACTATAACACAGATGTTGCCAAACTCTACCATATCAAAGGTGTTGCCAAATTTTACCATAATAAAGATGTTGCTAAATTCTACCATAACATAGATGTTGCCAAGCTCTACAATAACACAGATGTTGGCAAACTCTACCATAACACAGATGTTGCCAAGCTCTGGTATAACACAGATGTTGCCAAGTCTACCATAACATAGATGTTGCCAAGCTCTACAATAACACAGATGTTGGCAAACTCTACTATAATACAGATATTGCAAAACTCTACCATAACACAGATGTTGCCAAACTTTACCATAACAAAGGTGTTGCCGAATTTCACCATAATAAAGCTGTTGCCAAATTCTACCCTAACACAGATGTTGCCAAACTCTACCATAACAAAAATGTTGCCAAGCTCTACCATATCACAAATGTTGCCAAGCTCTGGTATAACACAGATGTTGCCAAACTCTACTATAACACAGATGTTGCCAAACTCTACCATAACACAGATGTTGCCAAACTCTACTATAATACAGATATTTCAAAACTCTACCATAACACAGATGTTACCAAAGTAATGCTTAAAAATAGCCTCACGCAAGTTAAAGTCCCAACACATAAAAAGTACTACGACACAACGCCGTGACGTGACACGGTACGTAAACATGCAACATTTTATCGGCGTAATGTGAAATTCTACGTCACGTATCTTTAAATTCCACGTCACAAGCATCGTGACGACCCAGAATGTGCGTGCATGAGGGAAACAAACCGACGTATTCAGCATCTTTGTATTTGTTTTTATTAAATCATTGTTTTGAAAACGAAATGTAAGAAGAAAGTTATAGAACTACACATACAAAAAAATTATTTTAAAAAATTAAACCTATTTCAAAATTGTACGCAACTAACTTACCTACGTATCTTTAGAAAGAATATAAAAGAACCAAAAAGTAAAAAATATATACGATAACTTCTGTCTTAAATAATCGTTGGTATATCAAAGTATATCAAATAACTTTGATATACCAACTAGGTATTTTTTGAAGTCGGTGCGCGGGGAGGGATAACGTGTTAAATATTAAAAAATGGCCTAATTCAAAAAGCACGCAATCGATTTCGATGAAACTTGTAGTGTCCCTAAGTTGAACAATACCCAGTCAAACAAACAAAGAAATACTTAGATCGGACTTGTATTTCCGGAGATATTCGAACACAAACATACATACACTTTTGAAATTTGGCTGATTTGTTGAGACACTGATATAGACTAACATATACGAAAACTGGGCAGTTCTGGAAATATTACGTACATACGAGTTGAATTGATAACCTCCTTTTTTATGAAGTCGGATAAAAAGAAAATCTAAGAAACTTTTTTTTTTCAATATTCTTTTTAAGCAATTCGCCATAATGGTAGCCGTAACTGTAAAGTAATTATCATGCATCAACATTATTTTTAGCAGAGGAATAAAGGAGGAAACTTACAATTCTTGTTCTCTAACATAATTAATTCTACAAATTATATTAGTCAATTATTCAACATTTTCTTATTATAGAATTTTGTCATTATATTTGTCATGGCGAGTACTTCTTCCACAGCCCGGGTGCTACTCAGCAGGATTTCCTGTCGTGTAGTGAGACGCTATAATGCTCTCGTTCATTCAAAATGGCGAAATACCTCAGCTTAGTTTCTTCCATTTACAGCCAGATCGATAGCATGAATAATCAGTGTCGACAAATTGTAAACAAGTAGGTAGTTTAAAACTTAAGTACAGGTGGTAGTTTGTATCAAATTATAGAATTATTTAACAATAAATTAAATTTGGTTAACTATCTAATTTTGTTTTAAAGTTTAGCTTTAAAGTTTAGCTTCTTAGGTACCTTATTTTGTTCTACGCATGAAAGAGATCTTAATTGTTAATTTCATAAAAAAAGACCATAGGTTTTTTTTCTAATCATAAAGCCTACTTAAGTTACAAACCTAGGTAGGTATGTAACCTTTAAGTAGTTTTTACGTGAACGAGTAACAAATATCCATTCTCACAAAGTTTCGCGTTTAAAATGTTAGGGATAAGGCCCTGTAAAGTAAGAAATCAATGTTATATTGCATAACAACTGCCCTAGAATAATACCGAGAACTAAATTTATCACACAACTGCGTGTGTATCATTTATACAAAAGACAGTGGAAATATTCGCAGAATAGTCGGAGCAGTATGAAGTTATAACTTGTTGCGCTGCGATTGCAATTCTACTGAAGTCTGTACTTTTCGGATCTCATTGTATTGTGTCGCGAGGTATTGGCAAGCTGGCGTTTAGGGTTGTCGACGAACTTCAGATAGGTTTCGTGTTTAATAAGCAATCACACGATTATATTTATAGTGAGAGACACATTTTTCTATATCCTGTTTGGTTCACATACTTATAATTTAGTTTAGATTTGCGACCCGCCCCGGCTTCGCACGGGTGCAATGAAAAAATGGTTATGGTAGGTTATCCCTAAGAGATAGACATATACCATCGTGGACTTTTGTAAGTTGTACAATACTGTAGTACATCATTTTGACCAATCTCGTAGGGTTTGGCCAGCGTTTGCAAAATAAGCGCAAAAAAGTGAGTTGATTTACGACATCACATTAGAAATCTCAAAAATTTACTGTGTTTCACTACTACATTGTGCTTGTTTTATACATATAACCCTTCCTCTTGAATATACCTATTTATTAAAGAAAACCGCATTAAAATCCGTTGCGTAGTTTTAAAGATTTTAGCATACATAGCTACATACATACATACAGACACCGGGAAGCGACTTTGTTTTATACTGTACCTAACTAGCGACCCGCCCCGGCTTCGCACGGGTGCAGTGAAAAAATGGTTATGGTGGGTTATCCCTAAGAGATAGACATATACCATCGCGGACTTTTTTGTGGACTTTTGTAAGTTGTACAATACTGTAGTACATTATTTTGGTCTATCTCGTAGGGTTCAGCCAGCGTTTGCAATATAAGCGCAAAAAAACGTGCTTATTTACGACATCACATTAGAAACCTTTAAATTTATCAGTGTTTCTCTACTATATTATGCATTTATTATACATACAAACCTTCCTTAAGAATTACTCTATCTATTAAAAAAACCGCGTCAAAATCCGTTGCGTAGTTTTAAAGATCTAAGCATACATACGGACATACAGCGAAAGCGACTTTGTTTTATACTATGTATTGATGATGTAATGACTAGATGGTGCCTGCGACTTCGTCTGTGCGGGATTAGTATTCCGAGTAGCTTATAATAGCGTTGCGTAGAAAAGAACTGAAATTAAGACATTAAAACTACCACATAAATATTTTTGTGGTCTCATTTGAAAAATATAACAGCCTAGCGATATAGGGATGTCACAGTCGCACTATAATAACAATATTGTCAAGACAATGTTTTGTAAATAGTAGCATATATTATTCTGATGTTTCATTAAAATACATTTGGTAGTTTTTATGTTACAACTTTCACATTTATTATATTAATAGGGATGACGCATATTCGTATATGTGAAGATATTTAAAAGAAATATCGTTTTTTTAATTTTTTTTATACTTTTAGAAAATCTACATTACTTGACTTCACAATTAGGCAATTGGATTATAAAATTATCCGTATTTAGCTGTACGGCGCTAACCTAATTTAGAGTTTGCGTGAAATGTTACTAATAGGGAGAGATCGCAAGGGCTGACGACTCTTAACCTTACCCACCTACGATAGGCTTATTGACTCTACTCCATTCTTAATAACCCTAACAGATAGAAAGAAAGACATACATTTATTGATGGATCACAGAACGATACGAACAACAATAACAAAACAACAATACAATAATGATATGTACCGCTGCATGATACCATAACTATGGCAAGTTCAGTATAAGCAGCAGGCATGGTCTGCTGCACTGGTATTCTACTTGCCACAGTAGTGACATCAGGCACGAAAACAACAGAACAAGAAAATTACTAACACAACTGCCATTTTCAATACCTATGTACACCTCATAATAAGACAGAACATCCAGTCATGACAAATCCGTCATGACAAATCCGTCATGAAAAATCGTATTTATTATAATTTTAATTTAACTTTAATAGTATATTCTTTTAAAACTGTATGAAACGGCATTCCTAATATAGGCATGTTTTCAAATTATATTTTTATTAATTATATTATGTAATGGAAAGTGACTTCATGAATTATGAACATTGAAGTCATTTTCCAAATTGACGACTCTGTATCTATTTAATACAGGGATAGAAAAAACAGCCCTTGCTGAGTTTCTTGCCGGTTCTTCTCAGTACAAGGTCTCCCGCCGTAGATTTGCGAAACGATGGCGTAGCTTTTCGACATTCACAAGTGCTTGTAACAGCCCAGACTGAATAAATGATTTTGAATTTGAATTTGAATTTGAATCCATAATGGTTCCGTGTTCTACCATTCGGCTACGGAACCGTAAAAAGTTACATAGAGGATATTTTACACTGTGATAATCAAATGATATAAATTATCGCACATTTTACAAAGTATCTCACAGCCCTAGCTTAGCAAACTGTCACAAGTGGTCTGTTCAGCGTTGCTTCTACATTAATTACAGCTGGGGCGATGCTAGTGTTTTCATTTCAGCCAACCAAGGATCTCTTTTAAATCTTCCGTCTTTTTTCCTCCTTTTAATTATACAAATTGAGTAAACAGACGCACTGACTGCTTTGTGTAAGCCTGAAGTGAGGATTAATTCATATTAAAATAAAAATATAAGTAATGAATAGATGAAGGACACAGGATGTGTTTCCTTGCTGTAATAATATTTTTTAAGTAACAAACTTCAGTCTTTCTGTGTAGAGTCACTGTGTTAATATTAATAAAATCAATATTTCTGTGGATGCCTTTTTTTTCGAAAACCAATTATTCCCAAAGAGATTACCCCCAGGCGGATATGGGTGCGCTCACCACGAGCCATCTTACGGCGCAGGTCACTCCTAGAGCGGTCATAGAAGACGGGTTGCTTAGGACCTACTTTTACCGCCCAACCATTGACGCTGGCGGGGAGCGACGTCAGGATTGTTTTCCTGCTCCCTTGCCCTTACCAACTATTATTTTCAAATACTCCCAACCATAAGACAAAAGCTACGGAACACGAGTTTGTAAAATAATTTGAAATTAAAAAATAATGGAATAATACAGAGGCAAGTACATTATGTTATTAAATCTCTTATAAGGTATTTTAGCACGTTATTTATCGCAGTACACGAGTTATATCAGAAACAAGCATAAAACACAGCTTAGTAGCAACAAAAATGAATGCCGCCCTAAAGATAACATCTCAACACTTGGCGCGTACAATACATTCGAGTGGAAAAATATATAAAAAAAAGTTATGCCGCATAAATAGAAGGCAACTCTTGGGTAATATTATGATATTATGTTATTGGCGCCTTGCCAATAGGAAACCCGTTGCACGCTTGCGATGGTCTTTGGGACTTAATGCTGAATTCTTACGATCTGTAAAACGCTACTAAAGCTCGCGGTGACAAAAAAAAGGAAACGCGAATAAGTAGACTTTGTCATTATAATAATGTTCTTTATATCTATTATCCGACTAAGCAAAATAATTATAACCTTTTGAAATATATTATTTCCTTAATTAACACGATCCCGATTTTTTTTGTAGTATAGAACGTGTGATTATAAATCTTTCATATAAACAACAAAAACAATGTTAGTTACATCACCTATAACACAAGAATGGTTGATTCAATTTCAATGATCACCTTTTTCATCATCGTAGCTGAAAACACGTTTATAACTTTCTTGATTTGAAATAACGTCGACATAATTAATTATATTTATATCGAGAAGAGATCTATAATTTTTAAACAATAACTATGGGCTCATGCATATATTAGAAAATCATCATAAATAACATATATATATATAATATTTTTTTTGGAATTCTACCATCTTCAGTTGACGGCCCTTGTTATTCAGGCAACATATCAACAAAAAGTTTTTTTATTCCATCGCATTTCCATATAAGCCTTCTTGACTTGACACGACTCTGATTTATGTATGTATTAAAAGCATAAGTTAAGTTTCACTAAAATATATCCAGAATCATCTAGTTATTTTATAATTGCAGCATTTGGAGCTATCCATATCCATCAAAATTCTTTATGCTATTTTCAAATTAATATCAAAACACATAGAATTTAGTTTTAGTTAGAAGAAAATATAATTTCGTGGTGGGCTGATGACCTGGTTTATATTTATTCGTTGTAAATATTAATGAATGTCAAGGATTTTTAATTTTTAATTTCAATGATTTTTTAAAAATGTTTTTCTACCCCACTTTTCATTCCCAATGTTAAATAATCTTGTCCGATAAGTATCCTGCTCCAAACGCTTGCCGAAGTTTGGAATATCCATCACACATCTGAGCCGGCTGATCAATGACCTTTCAATTGAACTTTCTTTTTTTATAGGATAGGGCAGCAAACAAGCAAACGGATCACCTGATGGTAAGCGATAACCGCTGCCTATAGACACCTGCAACACAGAGGAGTCACAAGATGCGTTGCCGGCCTTTAAACTGTTTGTACCAATGTCAACTTATACCGTAGATCAGGGTTTCCCAACCTTTATTTCACTGAGCCTCCCCAATTCAAAAATAATATTCTCATGCCCCCTTAAGTTTAAAAACATTAAAAACACATTTTTTTTTACAACTAAATTATTTCTTTGAATTAAAATTAAAATACAGATATTTGTAGATATTTATGTTTTAAGAATAAGAGAAGATATATGTATCTACACTTGAAAACCATTAATTACTTTCACTTTAGGTAAATATCCTAGTTTTATTTTAATTATTAAATACTAGCTTTCTGCCCGCGGCTTCGCCCGCGTGGATTTCGGGATTGGGTGTATAGAGGGTTAAGGGTCATAGCTTTTGCCCACGGCTACATATACGCGGAAGTCGGTTTATGGTGCGAAGATTTTATCGCGCTTCCCGTGGGACTATCCGTTTTTCCGAGATAAAAAATGCCGCAAAACTCCTCAAGAATCACTCTATCTATTGATGAAAACCGCATAAAAATCTGTGCAGTAGTTTTTGAGCGAAGCCTTTATTGCGCATCCCGTGGGATCTGTCGATTTTTCCGGGATAAAAAGTAGCCTATGTTACTCGGGGAGAATGTAGCTTTCCAAAGGTGAAAGAATTTTTGAAATCGGTCCAGTAGTTTAAGCGTGAAGAGGTAACAAACAAACAAACAAACAAACAAATAAACAAACAAACAAACACACTTTCGCATTTATAATATTAGTTGGGACTAATGAGATACTTGAGCTTGCATCTTCTGTACCAGTATGTCGATTCTGGGTTCAGTCTTTGCTAGAGCGCTTAAGTACTCGATTACGCCCCCCCTGGTATTCCACTACGCCCCCCAAGGGGGGCATGCCCCCCTCGTTGGGAACTCCTGCCGTAGATCGTGTCTCGTACCGGACATCTCAATCATTGTTACGGTCCTAGCTCACACGCCGATAGAAGATTAAATGGTAGCACCAAATTTTGTCTCGATGCGATCAACCATAGTTGACTGTTTAGATCCAACGAAGTCTACGGGACGTTCCCTACTAGTACATCCGATCAGATCAAACTTTGACAGTATCAAGAGTGTACAAGAAAGTACAAGAATGGACAAAGCTTCTTATAATCAGAGGCTAAGTAAATATAGATGACAATTGAAAAGAGTTACAAAATGTATGTTAATTGACAGATGCAATTAAAAACTAGACTGGGTGCAAATCGCTGCACCGCCCCTCTACTGAGGGGCGGTCGCCCTCACGATTTGCCTATATGGTTTCTAGAACCTAGGCCAGGCTGAGTTTAGTCGGTAGGTCACGTGGCCGGACCGTTCCGGTCGCGTGGAGTCCGACATAACCTCCGTGACACTTGCCGTTGCGGGGGTATCCTGGGTACGTTTCGTGCTCCTTGTGAGGATTCTCAGCCTTCCTCTCCTGAGGAAAAAAAAAGGGTGCTAAATAAACTGTATGTCATACACATCACAGCTCATATACGAGGGGCACGAGCCTTTTTTTTTGCGAGGGGAAATGCTCTTTATGCACCGTGACACCGCGCTGGCTAGGCGCGGCCGTATCTCCGGTCTGCGAGGACCGGCCTATCCTTTAAAACCCCTCGGTGTTCTCTGAGCCCATATCGGGGTGCGTGTGGCGGGGTGCGCTTACGCGATTCTACCGCCACAGCGCCCATGGGCCGGCTTGACCTATAGATAGTCGAGTCACCGCCAAGTGGGAGGATTGTCCGAGAACACTTGGACAATCCCCTAGGTAGCGAGGCACTGATCCTAGTACGGATTAGTGAACTACATACACGCTTGAACTGGTTGACTATTCGGCAGCGTAGATATCTAAGAACATTGAGTGCTTTATACACTATCGTCAATGGCCAAGTTATTTAAGTCCCCACTTCCAATTTCTAAGTGCTTCTCACGATAGATCCCTGCGGTCATCATCTGGCTTGCTTCTAAAATTTCCATCTCACCATACTGAAATAATTCACGCTTCATTTTTTGTACAATCAATTCATCTCTGGAATGCTTTGCCTATCGATATTAAAACATCAACTAGCAGAACTATAGTTTCAAAAATAAGTTGCGAAAACATATTCATCAGAATAATATACTCTAAAGACTTGTTGCATATTTGTCGGTTTATTTATTTATTACTAAAGATATATTTCTAACTATTTCGGGATATAATTTTATGTATTAGTATATTATATATGATATCTATGTATTAGGATTTTATATTTATATATATGGATGATTTAGAAATAGTCATTTCACTGGTACATCTACCACCTTGCTTTCTGCACCATCTAAAGGTTGGCTGTTAGAGAATGCCTCAGGCATTAAGTCCGCCACTGTACACATTGTACATGAAGTATAAAATAAATAAATAAATAAATAAATACACCTTTTATCTCGGTTGTCTCACGATGTTTCGAGATCGTCGTTATAATGTTAACATAGAAAAACAACAAACTGCAACTCGCTTAACAAACAGAAAATACTGAACACATTGCAAGTTCAAAATTTAATTGTCCATATAAAATCTATGCAATGTTCTTCGAGCAGCGGTCACCAAGCTCAATTGCTCGGAAAGGCCAGCTCCCTGGAAACATCCGAATGTGATCGTTAATTACATTAGTTGCCCGTTGTTAGAAAGAATCACTGTATAGATATAAATAGTTACGGCATTTTGGTCTTTCATTGGTTTATTTCAGACCTTAGTTTTACCTGGCTCTATTTATTTTTTAACTGAGAATTAAGATTTAGATTCATAAATAGATTTAGATATTACATTTAAAAAAATAGCTTATATGAATTTTACATAAACATTCTAATAAAAGACGTTCATAATGTACAGATTTTTTTAAAACTCCAATCTAAAAATCTAAGATGACAGCGGTTTATTGGAGACACAGAAATTCGGAATTATTCTTCAGAAACTAAATATCTTATTAATAATGCTTATATCTAAATTACGGTTTTGAAACGCATCATAATAATTTCTTTCTGTTAAGGCGTTAGTGAAACTAATCTTTACTTTGTTACTTTTTACAAACCTACAAAATATCGAATTACATGAAAATGGAATAGATTTACACCTCGTTCTGTAAACAGTTTGCGAAAACACGTACCCTCGCGACGAAGTCATACATAAAAGGAGAATATATAAAGGGTTGTGGGGTTAACGGCTGTTACCCAACAAATGTTTGCGCTAAATATTGTTTTTAATGGCGTAACACAAATGAAGATGACCAAACGAGTTGTTTTCAGCCGGTGGTTAGAATTATCGTCGACGTAGGTTTCAGGTCAATGTCAATGTTAGGGGAGAACATAATTTCTTGTTCAAAGGTATTAGGAATATTTGTTAGTACGAATAATTCTGTTTTATTAAATACTTTCAATCAATAACTGTGTAAAATATATTTTACTAATATTATAAACACGAAAGTATGTAATGTATGTGTGTGTGTGTATGTGTATGTATATATATATACTAGCTGACCCGCGCCCACTTCGTTGGGCATAATATTAATAATCCCCGAAGCGAGCACGAAAGCGAACTGAATTAAACCCGAAGCCATCGCGCGCCGTCCGCTGATGATGATGATGATGATGATGATGACACTCAACAATAATGTGGCTTTCTATTGGTGAAAGAATTTTTAAAATCGATGATGATGATGATGATGATGATGATGATGATGATGATGATGATGACACTCAACAATAATGTGGCTTTCTATTGGTGAAAGAATTTTTAAAATCGATGATGATGATGATGATGATGATGATGATGACACTCCGCAATAATGTGGCTTTCTATTGGTGAAAGAATTTTTAAAATCGGTTCAGTAGATCCCGAGATTACCCCTTACAATTTAACAAACACACAAACTTTACTTCTTTATAATATTAGTATAGATATAATATAGTATATATATATATATATGTACTGACAAAACACTGGTCACTGTCGACTCTTTGTTATTACGCTTAATATTATTAGGCTTAAAAATTGTTGATCTGTGTAACATTATTGTTCGATTTTTTGTAATCAGGCTTAAGAAAATTGTACGAATACCTACATATACTCGTATGATTTGTAACATTGTTCTCGCTTCACGTTAACGCGAAAGCATAGTTGGTACTACAGTAAACCCGAGAGGTTTTAGTAGTACCATTGTAAGAATTGTAAGAAAAAAATGTAAAAAAAAATATATGTATGGATGTTAGTTACTCTTTCACGTAAAAAACTAGTGAATGAATTTTAATTAAACTTTACAATAATGTATGTAGTTTATATAACTACATAGTATAAAACAAAGTCGCTATCCGCCGTCTGTCTATGTATGTCTGTCCCTATGTATGCTTAGATCTTTAAAACTACGCAACGGATTTTGATGCTGTTTTCTTATATAGATAGAGTGATTCTTAAGAAAAGTTTATATGTATAATACATGCATAATATAGTAGAGGAACACTGATAAATTTAGAGGTTTCTAATGGGATGTCGTAAATAATTACATATTCTCTGCTTACATCGCAAACGCAGGCTGAACCCTACGAGGTTTACCAAAATAATGTACTGAACAACGTTCACAGTTATTCTGTAGAGTGTTTAGTATCAGAATTAGTCGCTAGTATCAAAATAATAAAATCAAAATCAAAATAATCTTTATTCAACATAGACCTTTACAGGCACTTATTGACGTCAACAAACAAAACAAAAAAAAGCTTAAAAAAAAAAACAAAAACCTTGTCCGTACGTACGAATAAAGAAAAAAAAATTGACTCGACACCTGTTCGGAAATTGGGAGAGCCTTCTCGAGAAGAACAGGCAAGAAACTCTGAAGGTCTATTTTTTATCTCCTCTTTTCAATGTTAACAATCACAATAATACAATACAAAAATACAATATAGTACAAGATACAATCACACCTAACACGATAACAGTCGTATGTATGTTTACATACACATATAAAATAATACAATATTATAAATAATGTTGTTACCAAACATGGCTCCATGAATAGTGTCCCTATTCCCAAACAGTGTGATCATTAAGATAGTCACTTACTTTATAATAACCTTTACTCATGAGTGTCTTTTTGATATGGTTTTTAAATTTATATAAAGACAAATCAATGACACCTTGCGGAAGTTTGTTAAACATAGATATACATTTCCCCAAGAACGAACAGCTAGTTTTATGAAGTCTGAACATTGGAACGGCAAGTTTATTTTTGTTTCTAGTATTCACATTATGTAGATCACTGTTTTTTATTGAATTTATTATAGTTTCTATATACAAAAACTAAATTATCATATATATATTGACTAGCTAAAGTTAAAATATTAATTTCTTTGAACAATTCTTTTAGGGATTCTCTAGCCCGTAAACAGTAAATAGCACGAATCGCTCTTTTTTGTAAAAGGAAAATACTTTCAATGTTAGCCGCTGATCCCCATAGCAGCAGTCCATAGGACATAACACTATGAAAGTAGCTGAAATAAACAATTCTTGCCGTTTCAACATTAGTTAAAAGTCTAATCTTTTTTACTGCGTACGCCGCTGAACTAAGTTTGATTGCCAAAGTTTCAATATGTGGATCCCACTGTAGTCGTGAATCTAACGTAATGCCTAAGAATTTAGTATTATTTACATCACCATTCATAGTCAATGACATCACCATTCATATTTAAACTAGTATCAACCTGCCTTACATTGGGCAAAGAGAATTTGATACATTTTGTTTTCTTAGAATTTAAAGACAAATTATTAGTTGTGAACCAATACAGAACTCTCGAGAGAGCACTATTTACATCGTCATAATATTCCTTTTGTCTATCAACTTTGAATAGTAAAGAAGTATCATCTGCCAACAATACTGTCTCACACGATTCTTTAATGTAGTAAGGAAGGTCATTTATATATATTAGAAACAGTAGAGGACCCAATATTGATCCCTGGGGAACCCCCATAGTTATAGGCGAGCTAGCAGATTCTGATCTATTAATAACGACAGTTATTCTGTAGAGTATTTAGTGTCAGAATTGCACTCGTGCGAAGCTGGGGCGGGTCGCTAGTATCAAAATAATACAAAGGTGACAATTTATAAAGATATAAGCCACGCTAATATAAGCTATTTGAAATACTAACCCTGCGCAGACTAAGCTTAGCTAAGCTTAAGTACTTAAAGAATTTGTCATATTAATCACAGCGAATGAACGAAACGAAAGAACAACAAAAAGTACAAAAACATACATACACGCTATTTTACTATTTATAAGATCATTGATGTCGCTTTTTACCCAGATAATGTAAAATAAAAAAAAAACTGTATCTACAAATTATTTATTATGTGAAGAATTAATTTTTGATAGCGCGGACCTTCTACTAACCACAGTTTTAAAGCGTTTAACTTTTAATATGTGATTCATAATCATGAGTGTTCTTGTCAGTTTTTATTTGTTGTTGTCAACTTGTTTTTGTTAATTTTTGTAAATATTGCCGTTAAATTTGTTTTTTTTTATATATTATAAAATAAAATAAAAAAATAAATATTTGTTACACTTACACCAATTAGCCTAGCCCAAACTAAGCTCTATAAAGCTTGTGCTAAGGGATCTAGGGTAACGGATAGACATACATATATTATACATATATAAATAATTTTTATTGAAATATATATCAACAACCATGACTAAGGTACAAATGCTCGCATTCATCACACAAACATCTGCCCCCACCGGGATTCGAATCCGGGACCTCAGAGATGGCGACACCTTGAAACCGGTGTATTATCCACTCGACTATGGAGGTCGTCAGTCATATTGTTCTGTATTACATTACATATATTTAAATACAGACCATTTTATAATTTACTCTCCCTTTAATTCATATATACAATAAAACCGTATTTCTTATGGACTGCTGTTTCTTGATTAAGTAGTATGTTGAAAAAAAAATATTTAAATAACATTTTTTTAAACGGCAACGTGCTATACAAAATGTTATATAAATTATGATTTGACATCTATATAATGTTGTATATATCAGGGGAAAATTTACATTTATTTATTCAGACTTTAACAGAGAAGTATAATTATAAAAATTAACATTTTACAATGACCGAACAAAATGAACCAACAATAAAAACGATTTTTTTTTTGGGTGCGGTATTGCCATGTTTTGATTAAATGTGACTACAACTGAAAATTCGCTTGCAAAATAGACCGGAAATTAATGCCTATTATTCAAAACGATAAAAATGCATTTCTCGATAACGTCAAGAGATATTGGCATTTGGTCATTTAAATTTTCAACTACTGAAATAATAACATTTAAGGGATACGGTCAGATATTTTGTTATAGCACAAAAACATCTGAGCGTAACTTCACGTTTTTTTTTACTTTTGCGTCGCTACCCATTTACATAGCTACCCATACGAATTAATATTGATATACTACGTTTATTTAAGGAAACGAATAAATGTAAACAAACCAGTTTTAGGGTTTTCACAACACAATTCAAAAAAACGTCAATTATCTTGTCGTTATCTTGTATTTGTAAAATGTTTTCATGACTGATCCATTATAATATTTTTTTTCTAAAACATACTACTACAAACACTTAAGAAACTTCCACATAAATGAATTTATAAAATAAAAACATAATTAATTTTACTTGATAACCCTATAATCATGATGACATAAGTGAAATTCAGATGTAATAAACATTTTCGGTTATTTATTTATTTTATTTATTTATTTCAGTAATCCAACAGCGTTACAATAAATATATGTCACAAATATTTTTATACATAGTAAGGCCAAAAACGGATTAGAAATTTAGATAATAATAATGACTTAAAGAGAACTACATTTCATACTACAATACTATATAAGTCGGTTCCTATATATTAATTAATTACAAAATAAAGTTATTTTCTAGGTGTGCATATGTGTGTTTTTCTGTGTGTGTGTGTGTGTGTGTGTGATTGTGTCTTATGTGCTTGTTTTGTGTGTATGCTTTCATCTTCGTATTACATGACTAAGGCTGACTTATAGCTTCAAGGTGATATTGTTTTATTTTATTTTTTAAAATATTTCGAGATAAATAAAAAAGGTCTAATTCTGAATATTGGCTGTTATAAGCTTGGGTAGCTCGGCTTAAGACAGAGTTTTTAGCGTACCTGGTGTGCGAGTGGGGAACGTGGAAGAGTGGAGTATGTCTAGACCGACGGGAAGGTACACATATTTTAATGTTTTCTAATAGTTCAGGGCTGTCTATTTTCCCTGATAGGATGTCATACAAAAGTACAATGTCATATTGTTTACGGCGAAGTGACAGTGGTTCTAAATTAAAATAAAAACATGCTTCTGAGTAAGATTCAAAACTTCTAAATGATTTAAAGCTGAGGAATTTTACAAACCTCTTTTGAATGGATTCCAATCTGTCTACGTAGATACTATAGCATGGAGACCATATACTGCAGGCATGTTCTAGTATGCTCCGCACATAGGCAAAGTATAAGACTTTGATGCAACTGATATCTTTAAAAAGCTGGCAAGCACGCTTTATAAATCCAAGTTGTTTGTATGCTTTGTCCACAATGAAATTAACATGATCAACTAACATCATCTTAGAATCCAGTTTAACACCTAAGTCTCTCACCGTATCCACCTTTTTGATGTCCATATTATTAATTGAATAAGTATTTAAGATTTTTTTAGTTTTGCGTGAGAAAGTTATGTGGAGACATTTACTTGTGTTTACTGTGATTCTATTGCGATTGTAGTAGTCAACGAGATTGTTCAGGTCATTTTGGATTTTTATGCAATCAGCGACAGAATTAACTTTGCAGTAGATTTTTTTGTCATCAGCGAACATAATAAATTTTGAAGAATCAAAGCAAGTACAGATGTCAAAAAGGTAAGCGTTATACAACAAGGGTCCGAGCAGTGACCCCTGTGGTACACCAGAATTGATGATTACATAATCACTTCGAGCACTTCCAATAACTACAGCTTGTCTCCTCTTCGCAATATAAGAGCTGAACCATCTATGTAGGTCCCCACGGATTCCTAGTGCGTGCAGCTTATGGAGCAAGATGACATGATCCACTTTGTCAAAGGCTTTTTGAAAATCTGTGTATATCACATCAACCTGGGCCCCCTGGTCCATGCTTCGAAAGATATAGTCAGTAAATAAAGCTAGGTTAGTTACCGTAGATCGCTTTTTCATGAAGCCGTGTTGTTCGTTTGGTATTTGTTTGTAAATGATAGTACTTATTGTATTGTGGATAACCTGTTCAAAAATCTTACTGAATATATTTAAAATTGAAATAGGACGGTAATTTTCAATACGTCTTCGTGAGTCGCTTTTGTGTACAGGTACTATCCTAGCTTCTTTCCAGATTTCTGGACAATCTCCAAATACATTAACTGAAAGCATAAATATTTTGTATAATGGTTTACTGAGGGAGTTCGCACAATTCTTTATGAAAAGTGCTGAGACGCCATCATTACCTGGTCCCTTATTAATATCTAACGATTGCATTATCTTTAAAACATCGTTTTCTGAAATATTTAGTTTATGTATCGTATCATTTGGTTCTGGATATGCAAGTAAATTACTGATATATGTCGATGCTGGTAGTTGAAATGTACTTTTAAAAAAATTATTAAATCCGTTGCATATTTCTTGTTCCGATGTATAAGTTTTATCTCCCAAGGTTAAAACACTAGGCAAATCCGAGCTATTACTACGTAATGATTTTATGTACGACCATAAATGTTTAGGATTTTTTTTAAGATGTAATTGCATAGAGTTAACATGTGCCTGTAAACATTTTTTCTATATTTTTTTTTGCCTGGATCTAAGCATGGAAAACTCAACATAGTCTCTTGGATTACCCCCCTTCTTCCAACGAGAATGTGCATTAAATTTTTCTCTGATAATATGTATAAGAGCTTTTGAATACCAAACAGTTATGTGTTGGTAAGATAAAATATTGTGTAAGTGCGTGCTTGATGCTGTTTTAAATGCACATTGACTTTGAAATATACAATGAAATTTAGAAACTGGAAATGTACTTGTAAAATGTTCACACCATATAAACACTCTGTAAGTATATATATAACACATAAATAAAAAGAAATAAAATCTCTCCGGTAGTGAATATAGTTCAGTGTTGAAATTCAAGTAATCTTTTGTAAGTCTCTTTTGGAACCTATCGTCACGACAGGAGATACTTCGTTTTTTCTTAAAAAAATATTGCAGTTTCGTACCCATATATATTTGTATGCTTTTTCTTTAGCCCGGGATTTAGCTGCGCTGAGAAGTTGTTTGTTTTCCGGGGTGAGGTGTTCGTTCACAAAGAATCTCTGTGCTGGGCCGCTGAGTCCTAGGTCTCTCGTGCTGATACCCTTAGATTTTCGGAGGCCTGCAATGATTTGGTCTTTCAACATCCTAGTCTGAAGCTTCACCACGATAGGTTTGGGACGGCCCCCTCCTCTATGCATTGGTTGAACACGATGTGCCGATTCAATATGTGTTGGTTGCAATGAAACCTCGGCAAATTTTGCAATTTTGATTACTAGGTCGATTGGTGACTCATTTGTCGTCTCAGGCAGACCGACGATCTCAAGATTGGACATCCTGGCCCACTGTTGCTGTTTGTTAATCTGGCCCTGTAGTTCGTCTATACGATTTTTATTTTCCGAGGACTGTTTTAGAAGGGTCTCAAAGCTTGTCTTGAGACTTTCGTGGTCGTTTTGTAACTTTGTATGCGAGAGTTCGAGCTGGTCATATTTTGCGAGCATGCCCTTTAATTCCTTGCGTATTTCTGTCATCAGTGAACCTTTCAACTCCTTGACGACATCTTTTTTCAGCAGGTTCAGTTTATCGTCCAGTAGGTTTTCTATTTGTGATAGAATGGTGGTGTTATCACTCATGGGTGTGGTGTGGCCCGCTGTTATAGACCCGAGCGTTGTTTCAATCCCGACGGTGTCCATGGAAGTCGTAGGTGTTTCTCTTATCACCGGAGGTGAGACAGGCAATGAGATAGCTACACCACCTTTTGGCACGTTTACTTGTAATGTCTCCTTGGCAGGCTTAAGAGTATCCCGTACAGGGGTGTTGCTATTGTCACCTTTACGTTGTCCCGCTACACAGCTAGGGCATTTCCACTGCGACCGCGATATTGTTGAGTCATGTGCATAGTTGACACATTCGGAGTGGTATAGACGCAAGCAATGTGTACATTTGATACGCTTTTGGGTAACTGTGATCGAGGCACGACAAGCTTCACACGATCCAGCCATATCTCCAGCAACAACAATGAAAATGAAAAAAATCTCTTGTAAACACTTTAACACCACAACAACAAAAAAAATTATTTATTTGCTAAGAGCGCGAACAAAAACACAACCGTTCTCTTTAATATCAGAGGGTAGATGCTGCTATAGTCGGCACTTTTATACTAATCTATCAACTGACCACATTTTTTTACGTAATCGCTTCAACTCAGCCACCTTTTTAAATCAGTAGCATATATTTGCATTTTAATCCGACCATGATCGAAAATTCTATGTTCCGTTTGTTGCAAATCATAAATACAAATCTTTTTTTATTTTCAATTTTTTACTAATGTTTCTGTGGCAACTATATAATTGATATTTATGTTATTAAGTAAAAATCACTAGTTTAAATTATTACTACATTATTTAAATAAAATTATTATAATTATATCTCACTTTATAAAGGAATGAATTACTGAACGGAGTAACGGAACGTAGAAAAACTATTTGGTCGTATTATGTTTGCAATATGGCCGTCATAATTAGTGGTCATAACCTACCTGCTTTCAAGTACTGTCGTGTTATTCCCTGTGTTTTCTCAAGTTTCGTTTTATTATTGTTACTTATTATTTTTTTGGTTAGTAAATTTTCCTTGTACACAAATATTACCAAGATGAATATGTTCAAATTATAAATGCATCCTACGGGGTAAGAACCATCAAATCCCTCTAGCCTGGTGAGACCTGACCTTATTCCTAAAGCTTGTGGTGGCCCAGGCAGGCTTCCTGAACTAGTGGTTGTGTGGTACTAGTGGTTTGCACCATCTTCGCAACGGTGGACATGTTGTTTTCCCGTGGTAAAAATCATATTATATTGTAATGTTCTTAAATGACATTATTGTATCTGGCCGCAATACATATGAACATATTAATAACAAAGTCTCCCATAGGAAAGAAATATTTTCCCGCGGTAAAATTTTTAATCTAGTGTATATTACCCAGCTTGAATGTATCTTTCCATTGGTGAAAGAATTTTTGAAATCGACTTAGTAGTTTTTGAGTTTATTGATTATAAAAATACAAATATTTCCTCGTTATAATTTTAGTGTAGATATACTAGCTTTCCACCCGCGGCTGCGCCAGTGTTATATTCAATTTTCCCATGGTAAAAAGTAGAATGTCTTTTCCCAGGTCTCACAATACGTACCTCTGAACCAAATTTCATCCAAATTGGTTCAGCGTGAAAAGGTAACAGACAGAAAAACAGACTTTCGCATTCATAATTTTATTAGGGATTATTAAACAGTTTGACTACGACAGTCAGTCGGAAATAAATTGTAAAATATTACTACGCTATAATATTAAACAGGTATCACAAATTCGAAAGCAATAAAACTGTATTATAATAGAAAAAGGTTATTAATATATGCCTGTCAGTGGTTGCTAGGCAACACTTTGTTGGTAAACATTCGTTCTCTTATTTGGCTCAACTATAGATAAGTTGTTTACTTAGACTCTTTATCACACATAAATGTAGCTACAAAAAGCAACTTAAAATACATACCCTGAAAGTCTGTCGCTGCGTAGCTGTTTTGTTTTTGTTTTAAATAATGCCAACTCCTTCTCAATTTTATTAATGGGTAATTGAATTGAATGGACTAAAATACACATACAATATGTGTGCACGACGGCACACTTCGCTGCTGGGGTTGGTGAAGGATTCCGAACGGTGCGGCCCGGCGGTTGTTGCAGGAAGAAATTAGGAAGCCAGTTTCTTGTGTTCAGTCGGCCAGCAGGGTCTTCAGGAGCTTTCTGTTCTGGTGGTGGACAGTCGTCTGCTTCAGTATCTGGTCCCCGTCGTAATCCGTACCGAGTCGTTTTTTTTTTTTTTCTCAGGAGAGGAGGCTGAGAATCCTCATGGATACCAACGCAACAGGCAAGCAGGAATGCGTTGATTATGTCGGACTCCTGGTGAATCGAGGCGGCTCGATCCAACAGACCTACCGACTAAACTCAGCCTAGCCTTGGCCCTAGTGGCCTTATGGCTTGAATGGAATGGTAGTACCGTGTCGGGGAAGTCCCTCAATTTATTCCCGAAAAAATCCCTACCAAAAAATACGATTTCGAGACCCCCCTGGCGAGGCTAAACCATACAGAAAGCACCTGTCGAATCCTTTTTGCCCTTTATTTATCCCTTTATTTGTACAATAAATGCTTATTTAATATATGTTCCCTTATTTTCATCCCTTTCATACATAGGTAATCTTATTTTCCCCTTTATTTTGCCGTATACTATTTTACTATATGTTTTATAGTTCTCGAGTTATACTCGATAATACGTCGGACAGGGTGATCATCCCTGTTTACGGCTTAATTTACCCCCCACAAATTACCTATAAGTCTTAAGTCCTCACCTTTTAGGGCATATGTTCGGAGTGTATATCCGATACTACATCTTTACTAGCGGCCACTGAGAATGCTCTGCGATATACATATATAGGCAGTTTTATATGCGTGCGATAGGACATTGATCCGACATTTTCATACATTTTACGATTTCTCAGTGGCTACCTGTTTACAATTTTATAATTTATTATGCCCTGGCTGTTTATAATATTGTTCATTTAACACATTAACATATAGTATGCCCAAATTCAATAACAGTTTTCATATATCTCACATACTTTTTCCAATAAACTCATATGTTTTTACACTTACGCTAATGTCTTTGTCTAAGGAATTTTAAGAATTCTAATCAATATATATACCTATCTTACATACTATATGTAGTCTTGTTGCTAAGGGAACCTATTCTATATCAATTATTCATTTCCTAAGCTAATACTTATCTTTAATTCCTTAACTACGCTTAGAACTATTCTTCGTATTATAACTATTTTATATGTAATCCTATATTATTCTCTTAATTAACTTATTCTATCCCGAACAAAATGTATTTTAGTCCATAAGTTAATACTTCTCCCTTCTATTCACAATCGATATCCATCTGAGTGTTATATTCAAAATTAATTTTGCAAGCAATCTCCAAGTACTAAAAGGTACATAAATATATCGTATAATATACGAGTACGTACAAAGGCTTTCAAGTCATTATCAAGAGCACAAGTGTGGACCGCACTTCATATTGAATATGGAATCAGTCTCCAAAATTTTCAATCTTAGAATCTTGAAATTGTTTCAACACACCCTGGAATCAGGTGCAATTTTCGTGAAAGTATGCATTTTAAGTACTGCTATTACCTTGCTTACTCATAACAGGCTTTAACAGAGCAATTTGCTGCAGATATTGCCAGCTATAATACTTTGGCTGTTTATGGGCTTAATACAAAGCCTTGGCTATATAGTTAGACGTGGGCTAAATAGGTTTTGTGGCTTCTACGGTTCATCTATATCACTGATTCCCAAAATTGTTTATATAGAGCCCTAGGGATCTATGGCAACCTGCAAGGGGTCTACGTCAGCGAAACAAAAATTTGGGGGTCCATGAAATAAAAATGGGGTCCACAAGAATGGATCTCAACATACACTGATAATACCTTTTTACTTACGTTATACTATTTTCTAATATAAGAAGAAAAGTGAAAAAAAATTATAAATGTTTGTAAAATTTTCTAAGTTGTAAGATGTAGGCATTCAATATCAGTAAGTAGGGAGTCTACTCGAAGCCGAAAAATATGGTAAAGGGTCTATGACACAAAAATGTTTAGAAACTTATGGTCTATGAATTCTATCAAAAACATTATCCCCTGGGTAGTACATAAAAGAATAAATAAACAAAATTTATTTATTTCAGGTCTAAATTAACAACAAATGTGTAACGATTTATATATAAATTTATACATACATACATACACTCACGCCTTTTTCCCATGGGGGTAGGCAGAGATTACGTCTTTCCACTTGCTACGGTCTTTACATATCTCTTTCGCTTCATCTACTTTCATAACATTCCTCATACATGCTCGACGATTGCGGGTACTTCTGACCTGGCCTTTTTTGAGGACACTTTCGATTTGTTCGAAATATGTTCGCCTAGGTCTTCCTCGTCCCGTATCTCCACTCACTCCAGCTTCATAAATCATTTTGGTCAGTCTACTTTCATCCATCCGTTCCACATGCCCAAACCACCCAAGCATCCCTTTCTCTATTCTTGTCACGATATCCTCTTGTCACGTAGCGGAAGGCTACGGAGCAAAATAGGTTAAGGATAATAAGTAAAAGATAAGAACAAGAGACTTATATATTAAAATAATTATTAAGATAACACGGCCGATAAAAAAAATAAATTAAAAATACAAGATAACAATAAAATGATAGAAAAGGGGAAAGAAAGGAAGGCGGTACCAGGATCTAAGTGGACCAAGTATCGGTAGGCTGGCAGTATTCAGCGGCAGGCTGGCAGGTATTCAGCAGCAGGCTGGTAGACACGCAGCAACAGGTTGGCAGGAGTGCAGCGGCGAGCTGGCAGGTATTCAACAGCAGGCTGGTAGGTTTCTTGCAGCAGGCTGATAGGTATGCCGCAGCAGGCTGGCCAGTACCCCGCAGCCGACAGGCAGGGATGCAGCAGCAGGCAGGGATGCAGTAGTAGGCAGATAGGCAGAGAACGTTGGAGGCTCGATGGGGTAGCAATAGTACATGCAGCCGAGTTTTCACAGTACTTGAAGACTTTTATCTTCACAGAGAGCTTCAGGTAGTATTGAAGGTTGTTTGTAGCTTCAGAAGTAGAAGTAGAATGTCCTCAAGAGACCCTGGACCGCCTTATATAATAGCCATATGGTGTTCGAAACTAAATACAAAAATTTAAAATTATGACATAAAATTCATAAAAAGGAGTCCAACATGGCATGAAAAATAATAAATATATTCAAATTTAGAAATTTGGAAGTATGTGACGTCACGTCGGACTGTTGTCATACGTTGTCAAATTCTAGAATGTTCCTAACAAAACAAGAGAAATCGTTGAAAAATAATAAAAATTATTAAGAAATTATAACAAATATACAGCAAAAAGTAAAGAGAAAAGTAAATTACAAGTATTCAGTACAATAAAAGTGTTAAAAGTGAAAGATATAAGCCAAAACAGTGCAATTTAGTGATACAACAAGATTACATAATATAAGTTGGTTTATAAGTGTTAAACATATTTGTAAACAGTTAAATTGAAAATAATATATTATTCCAAGGTAAAGTTGAGACATTCTTATTTGTAGTTACACCAAAGACTCATATTTGAACATTACATAGGTAGGTAGCAACAGAGAAGTCAATGATACATATAATTCAGTCTATAAAGTAATAAATATATCTGTCCATCTATTAGTTTTCTAGTAGATTATCATTTATAGCTAATAGCATATGCGTAGTCCTCAGCATACCAAACATAACACTTACAGTACTCCTACAGTACACATTACAGACAGAATACAACCCATTTGTACATACAGTAATACTATACGCGATTCCCAATGGAATCAACACAAAGTTGTGTTGGGCTTGGGTGTTAATAGATCACCTCTGTCCAGCTCGCTTAACACTAACGGCAGTGCTGTGGGGGAGTACCTCCAGTGTATCCTACATACAAGTTGGGTGTAGCGAGCACTTTCCTAGGGCAATCCATGCCGACTATCTAGAGGTGTTCAATATTCCTATACTTGAACTCTGTACATGCATGACACGATTAATTATAGAAATGCAGATGCGTAGATCGCATGAGCGTAGCCTGAAAACTAGCAGATGGGCAGATTTGCATTAAAAGATAACAATTTACTTATAATTTCGAGACCTGAGAAAATTCTAGAACATTCCGTTAGAAGATTAAAACTTTACATATAATTGCAAGTTCCGAGAAATTTCCAGAATGCAGAATATTCTAATAGTATAGACGTTACACTCTTTCAAACCACATTTCTTTCTAAGCACTTCATTATACAATCTGTCACTCAGTTTTACTCCTGCCATAGTCCGCAAAGCTCTCATTTCTACTGCATTTATTCTGCTTTCATGTCGTTTCTCCCATACCCAACGTTCACTTCCGTACATTAATGTTGGGACCAGCACGCTCTCATGCACTGCTAGTCGCGCCTTTTCTGATATTTTCTGACTACTCAGAAACGTATACATGGCCCCATTCACCATGTTACCAGCTTTCACTCGCTTCTCTATATCGTTATCACACCTTCCATCCCTTGTAAACATACATCCCAAATATACAAACTCTTCTACTTGTTCTACTTTTTTTCCTTCTATTATAATGTCACACAATGTCATATTTACGTCTCTTTCAAACACCAATACCTTGGTCTTACTTACGTTCACTTTCATTCCTTTATCATTTAAAGCGTCATTCATAACAGTTACCATCTCCTGCAACTCACTGGCCGATGATGCCAATATTACTTGGTCATCGGCGTATAGTAGGCATTTGACAAGTAACTCATTCATGCGTAAACCACATTCACTCTCTTTCAAATTCGACAGGCACTGATCCATGAATAGGTTAAACAGCCATGGAGATGCTACACATCTAAATAGATGAATAAATTTATAGATTACATAAAGTCAATTAATAATAATAACTATATTAATAGTTTCTGTGCATCTGGCCATAGTCTTCAGCTGCATTTTTTATGGTTCAGATAGAGATTAGACCCAATTGGTACGCTCCACGCACACTTTCATTAAATTTCGCTTGAATGGGCTCTACGCGTTGGATCTGTGTCCCCGCGCACGCTTTATAAAGGTGCGTGTATTATAAAGACGACGAAGGTGATATAAGCAACAAAAACGATACAATGTCAAGTGTTAAAGAATTATAAATAATAATATCCTTCTTTGAAGTTTGTTTGTTCTTGCAAGTACTGTTTTGTTGTGAATTTGGTTAAGATGTTTAAATTGTCTAAATGATCAAACTATATACAAATAGGAACAGTAGATAGAGCCGTCTTTGATAACAATATCATTTTATTAAAATACAGTACTATAATATATATTTAAAAAATCAAATTATCAGATTTGAATAAACTAGAAAAATAACGCATTAATTTAGCCTCTTCGGACCGCTTTAAGGCTTCACCGATTGTGGTAAAATTGTCCGTTTATATTTCAATAATTTTCTAGATGATTTACTATTTCTAAAATGTTGCGCAACAAGGAACCGCTTAAATAGTCCTGGGACTTGAAGGGATTTGAACCCTTGTGTATCGAGCCGGGAGGATTTCCCTCGGTATACTTGCCGCACAGCATCTCCGATTTATGTCCCACAGAAAGAAACCCTTTTCCGTTATCATCGTAAAAACATGTTAATCCTTTTTTTGCAAACTACCCTATTTCGGCTATATATAGTAGATTTATATACTATATATAAATAATAATAAGTAATAAATACATATTTTATACACTTACACCAATTAGTCTAGCCCAAAGTAAACTCTGTAAGGCTTATACTCGTATTATGGGATCTAGAGACTACCCTAGATCCCATAACGGATAGACATACATATATTACAATAATTTGGTAATAAAAATACAATTTAGTAGAAATATATTATAACAACCATGACTTAGCTACAAATGCTCGCATTCATCACACAAACATCTGCCCCAATCGGGACTCGATCCCACGACCTCACAGCTGGCGACACCTTGACACCTGTATCAAGTTCACCCTTCACCTACTTTTATTAACTATCTTGCAGCTAACTAACCGACTTCCAGGACTTAAAGGTTCTCAAATGGCAGACATATACTGACTACTATTAAAACAATGGTAGATGGGCAGACGATTTGGTGAAAATTTCAGGAAGGTGCTAGCAGCGCAGGACTGAAGTGGAGATTCTTGGTGGAGGCCTTTGTCCATTGCTGGACAAAGGCCATTTCAGCCAGGTCTATTGGCTGAAGCGATGATATTGAATAGTTTGTTCGAACCGGTGGGTTAAATGCCTTCTAAAAGTTGTCAGTATTTCCCCACAGCATGATGCAAGCGGGGAGATTTTTTTAACATACATTTTTTTTATAGACACTAACACATGACTCACCAAAATCAAAATTAACTTTATTCAAATATGACTTTATAGAAAGCTCTTTTGAATCGTACATTTTTTTCCCCTACCACCCATTCAGGACGTATTTTTTAGCTGATAAGAAGAATGGACGCAAGAAACTTCTCAGCTTTATCAAAAGTAATAACAACATTTACAATAAATTATGTCGTTATCATACAATGTACATATATGTGTATTTACAATTTATACTGGAAAACTAATATATACAATTTATAATGTAATATCTTCAAATCAACACCAAGCATTGGCATCATTTAAATATTCATTGACTTTGTAATAGCCCTTACTCATTAGCGTCTTTTTAACATGTACTTTGAACTTATGAAAAGGCAATTCAGCTATACTATGTGGAATCTTGTTATAAAAAATTATACTTTTGCCCACAATCGAACCTCTAGTTTTTTGTAGCCTGTACGTTGGAACGGTAAGTTTATTTTTTATTTCTTGTGTTTAAATTATGCATTTGGAAATTAGTATGAAATGTGTGACAATTTTTATACACATAAATCAAATTTTCATTAATATACCTAAGTTAATATATGGGTAATATATAGGTAAGTGAAATAAGTTAGATTGGCCCTTAAGGCCAAGGCTAAGGCTGAGTTTGGTCGGTAGGTCACGCTGGTCAGACCTCACAGGCCGGCGTGAAGTTCTACATATTCACAGTGACACTTGTCGCTGCAGTGGTATCGTGAGCACGTTTCGTGCTCCTTGGGAGAATTCTCAGCCTCTCTCTCGTGAGAGAAAAAAGGGGGTGTGGCTGTGTTATGGACACGGCCGTTTGTTGTACGTGAATACGTCTCGTAACGGGTAATAGTACGCAGCAAAATGGCCTTCAAATTGGCGGGGCTCCCCCTCCACCGCGCGCGATGTGTTACAGTCTTTACTGAGCGTAATAAATTCTTTAATCTTTTAGCTATCCAGTAGTGTAATTGGAATTTGGATGGGGATGATAGATATGTAGCTACAACACTAAACTGTATCCCCCGATTTTGTTATCATTCGATTTTTTGATTTGCGTCCCTGTGGAAGCAATTTTAAAGACGTATTCACGTCAAAAAATAAGTAGGATACATAATAATCTCCCTATCATAGATTAATCGATCAAGATGTACCAGTTAAATGCTTAATTTTAGTTTTTATTTAAAATTCTCCATATTATAATTGATTTTAATAACTTAGCTCAATGATACGTCATTGATTTATATAATTTCTAATATGAAAGGGAAAAGTATATCTGTATTGTACTTACAATATTTTTAAACATTAATTAATGAATTAACATTATTTGATTAATATTTTAGATGTGGTAGGTAAATAAATATTTTTTTTTAATTCGTTTTATGTCATTTCAAGTGGTTGTATAAGTTTAAAACAAATAATAATTTATGACTAGAAAGGTCTCTTGAAAGCATTCTCTATATACGATTTTGCTATAAGCCCTCCGCGCCAAATCTGTTCTTGGTACAAATACTCTTACAAAATTTGTCATTCCGAAAATAAATGAACAATCCAGCTCCCACCTGAGAACCACAATGGAACGTATATCGACGCCTACAAGGCTGTATTTATTTATAAAAATAATGACGTCGGAAAATTGTCACATCACTCACCCCAGTCGGCGGCTCTCAGCAGGTAGGTACTTTCATTTTTGTATTGCTTAATTATGATTGAACGCAGTGTCGAGCGAATACAGATAATAAAATCTATCATACCATTTTCATTGCCACACGACGCTTAGACTAAAAGCTTATGTCGCGTTTTTGTGTGTTCAATTTTCATTGTTGTGTTGTCATCGAAAATGTTTGGTCTGATTGAATTTATACTATCGAAGGTTAGGTGTTGATTTTTTCTGGGCTGGATAATTAATAAATAAAAAAAAAATATTTCTCACAGTTACACCATTTAGCCTAGCCCAATAAGAGCTCTGTAAGGTTCGTATTTTGGGATCTAGGGTAACGAATAGATATACATATATATATATATCCATACTAATATTATAAATGCGAAAGTAACTCTGTCTGTCTGTCTGTCTGTTCCACTTTCACGCCAAAACTACTGAACCGATTTAAATAAAATTTGGTACACAGATAGTCTAGAGCCTGAGAAAGGACATAGGCTACTTTTTCATGCAAAAAAGCTTGTAAAGGGTTGTAAAAGGTTGAAAGGAGGGATAATAGGTTGTATGGAAATATTGTTAAAACTACTGAACCAATTTAAATGAAATTTGGTACACAGATAGTCCAGAGCCCGAGAAAGGACACAAGCTACTTTTTTATACAAAAAAGGTTGTAAAGGGTTGTAAAAGGTTGAAAGGAGGGATAATAGGTTGTATGAAAATATTGTTAAAACCACTGAACCGATTTAAATAAAATTTTATACACAGATAGTATACCCCGTATATACCAATCGTAAAACCCGAGGACCCAAGGAAGGAAATAAGATAATTTTACCGACGGAAAACATATCCTTCCTGTGGGAAATTCGAATATAACGCGGGCGAAGCCGCGGGCGGAAAGCTAGTATATATATATATATATATATATATATAGAGAGAGAGAGAGAGAGAGAGATAGCATATTGATACTCGTGTGTTAGAGCGAAATGGAAATATTCATCATATTGTTTCATCCCAAGCCCCTGTCATAATGTTGCATGCCGATACGATAGTGTTCTTCTTTAGCATTGTTGCAACAGACATATTTTGGTCCCCAAGAGACGTTACTAATGGCCGTTTTCACCAACCTTGTCTTAGCTTAGGCGACTCCTAAGAGACATGCTGTCTCACTCTTTTCAGTTAATATAAAATGTGACAGCATGTCACTTAGGAGTCACCTAAGCTAAGACAAGGTTGGTGAAAACGGCCATAAATACCTCAATCAGCGTAGTGTCACAATCTGTTTAGGTTAGGTTCATTTGACGTACCATCTGGCGGAGAGTACGACATAACCTCGTGAGGCTCCCGAGCACGAAGTATGCGTAACTGCAATCCCCTTTAAAAAAAAAGACTCATTTGACGTTATAATAATTGAATTAATTTGACATATTACTCCTACTATCTTTGTATTATTGTCATTTATTGTATTATTATTTAGAATATTTTACTGTACTGGACATTGTTTTATACGTGGATTGTTACTCTTTGCACAATATATTTTATACTAGCGACCCGCCCCGGCTTCGCACGGGTGCAGTGAAAAAATGGTTATGGTGGGTTATCCCTAAGAGATAGACATATACCATCGCGGACTTTTTTGTGGATTTTTGTAAGTTGTACAATACTGTAGTACATTATTTTGGTCTATCTCGTAGGGTTCAGCCAGCGTTTGCAATATAAGCGCAAAAAAACGTGCTTATTTACGACATCACATTAGAAAGAAACCTTTAAATTTATCAGTGTTTCTCTACTATATTATGCATTTATTATACATACAAACCTTCCTTAAGAATCACTCTATCTATTAAAAAAAAAAACGCGTCAAAATCCGTTGCGTAGTTTTAAAGATATAAGCATACATACGGACATACAGCGAAAGCGACTTTGTTTTATACTATGTATTGATTAATATGGTCTATAATTGCCTAAAATCATTGAATTTTAATTTTAATTTCAAATAGAAATTGACAGATGCTCAGATTCTTTACTTGTCAAATGAACACCCTACTTAAAGCTTTATTTCCATCTTAAATAGTTTATATCTTCCATTTCTATAAATAGTTATTAATCTAAGGACTATCTTGTTAGCATCAGTATTTGGGAATGTCCATATCCTTCCGAAACTCAGAAATAAACAGCCCAAAACCCACCAACTGGTGATAGCTAACCAGAATAAGCGTTTAATTGAACAAAGTGCTAAAAAGATGAATTGTCTAGTTGTTTTTCTGCCGTGTTATTGATAGCTTTTGTTCAAACCTGCGGGGCTGCGCATGGAAATGTAGGTCAGCGCAGGTTTTAAGGGCTCATTAATTTACCTGCTTGAAAGTAATATAGGATTAGAGGTATGATTAATGATTAGCCTCCGGTAAAAGACATTTACTTCTGACTGGTCCGAGAAATGATGGCGCGAAAAAAAGATTTGCGGTGCCCATATATTTAATTTCTTTTTAGGTTTCATTTAGTACGTCTGAAATGGTATAAATTAAAACTGTAAAGTTAAGGTTTTTGAGAGATTTTGAGATTGGTTTGTATTGAATTATTTGAATTATTCCACAATAACAATATTATACAAAAATGTGTATTAATACAATACATTTAGCTAACAGAATAGCTAGTTAAAAAGTGATTATGTTGATATAAGCTTATCATGTAATAATTACATTTACAGACTCATGCTTATAATTAGTATGACCGGGAAAGATTTTATTATAATATCCATTCAATAGAAATTTAATCTTATAATTTATTAAGTATTTATATAGGTATAATAACTTTGAAATCCTTCGAAACAGCAATAAAATAATTTTGAGGGCAAAAAAATGTTTTCATTAAGTTACAAAATTAAAACTCGCATAATATAAGATAGTTTTTACAATTTATCAGTATAATGTATAATTTAAGTAAACAAATTTTTCAATTCATATTACACTGTCGGGTCAGACTTTAAAATTCAATAGTTTTTGTGGCTCTTAAATTCCAAAAGTTATAGTTAGATAGTTTTACATAGCAATGCAATAATTATAAAGCTTCATAAAGTTTATTTAATCTAACATTTTTTTTTATTTTTAATCTTATTTAGCCTTACTCTAATCTAACAATTAATAATACATATGTATCAAAATAATCATATACATATATGTTTTATTAAAGTAACAACAACTAGTCAGTTCTTACTAAATTCTCCGAACTGGTCAAACTGATGTTAGCCTTAATTTGCGTAGCTGTAGCTGTTTGCGCTATTGAATAATGCCGTTCAGTCATATACGATTCTCGCATGGCATCGATAGCAATCAAGTATTCATTTGTTATTGCTCAGACGTCGGATAACAAGCCTTAAGCTACAAGCAGAATGATTGCGTGTTAGTTGCTTCGAATATGGTGATAAAGTGAAATTCTGTTTGTGACTCCAGACACTTCTAGAATTTTCCAAGATCTTGCATATAGTTCTGATTGTTTTATATGAAAATCTGCTTATCTTTGTGTTTTTACGCTACGCTAGATGCGGTCTGTGTAAAACGCTGACCTGCTTTTCCATGGTTCTGCCATAGGGCAGATGGTCACTGCAGTTCCGCTTTTTTGTACTATATAGCATCGCTGATTCTTGCACCCGTAAGTCCGGCGGAAGCAGTCCCGACAGTGTCAGAACGGAGGTCAAGGTCACTGTTCTGTAGGTTTTGCAGATTTTTATGGCAAAGTTCTTCTGAACCGACTCGAGCTGTTTTTTAACTCTTACTGATTCCGTAGCCCCGTGCCGAAATTCAAATGTCTGTGTATGGTGAGACCGAACACTTTGACAGCTTGCACCAATTCAATACTCTGCCCGGACATCTTCACAATGGGTTTTTCTTTTTACCTCTTTTTGGTTTTCTGCGGACTCTTTGGTCCGCACTCTTTTTTGTTTGTGTTAGTCTTTTTTTTACATTTCCTTATATATTATTTATACTACAAGTAACATATCATTTGTCGATCAGGAGAAAGGTATTGTTCTCCGTTTTGGGGGACAGATGGTCTTGTCCCCCACAGTCATAGCCCCATATAACATAGATCTATGTTTATGTTCTAACTATTCCTTATTTATTTTATTTATTGTTTTATTTTTTTTTATTATTTTCATTTTGTTATCATTATTGTTATTATACATATGAGTATAATTATTTATGATTACAATTTTTTCACAAGTACAATAATGTTATTATTATTTTACAATTTTTACTGTTTCTTAATGTTTCAAACATTTTGACTATTTCTTAACATTTTAATTCTTTTTCCTATTTTATCTTATTATTATTATTGTTTGTCGCAGCTGTTCCTGTCATAAATTTTTTAAATTGTTATTTTTATAATTATGTACAATTTCCCATTCTACTCATTAGATATTATTTGAGTAAAGCCCGACTGAGGGCTTGTAGTGTCCTAGAAAATGTGCTTGTGGGACGAGTTTCGCAGACCTCCTCCTGTGCAACTTGTGGTCGCTCCACGTCTGACTCAAGTCTCTGGAGGAGTTACTTTTTGACTTTTTCGTCCCGATATTTTAGTGCCATTTTCAAGTTGTAATTAATAATGTCGCACGGAGTCGCCGCCTGTGCTTCGGATATAAATCGTACTAAGGCATCATCAGCACAGCGTCCGGTATAGTAGACACATGTGCTGGTGTGCCTTGGATGCTGTCGTAGATCTTATTAGGCTTTTGTGAGACTCGCACCACAACCACCGCCCCGCTCGTTAGACCCTGGGATTCGTGGATAGTTAGGGTCTTCAAACCCTCCAAGCTTCCATAACCCTGACTAATTAAGAGGGCTTTTTCGGCTTGGGTGTGGGTGAGATATAGGGTTATTACCCATGTTAGGTATTACCGAATCCCCCAATGCTATCCACGACAGGGACCTTGTACGGAGGTTTGACGAATATACGTCCCCGTAGATCGACCTGAGGGCGTAGGCTACGTCCAGCGGATTGCGGTGAGGATTGAATTCCTAGTTGGAGCTCGCGACTTCGTCTGCATAGGATTAGAATTTGGAGAAGCTTATGTTAACGCTACGCTAACAGAGGGGCGATCGCACTAATAAATCGCAAGCGAAACGCAACCGAACCGTTCGGCTTAACCAATCCGAACACCACAATATCACGTCATCTGTTCGATGACGTGATATTCTAGCTCTCGGATTGGTTGAGTGGAACGATTTGGTTTCATTTCAGCTGCGATTTGTTAGTGCGATTGCCCCCCAGTATAAATTGTAGCCTATGTGTTATTCTGACAAGCATCCGTACTTACAGACATTCGCTTTTATAAAATCCTAAGGCTATAATATTTTGTAAAACTACATAAAAACATTTTTACATCTTTTCTTTCTGCACCGCGCTCTCTCCTGCAGTCGATCCCACTTCGAGACGCAGGGTCATTATAACCAATGGCTTTAGGGTTTGGTCGGTGCAGAATAACCACCGTGCTTGGTTGCGGTGGTAGCCATGAGGGCCTCAGCCTTTTTTTTTGTCCTTCCTGAGGAAAATGCATTAAGTTGCATACCCCGGCTTTGGCGAGCCGGCGGTTATGTGGGGCTCTCCTCCCCAGAAGGGGGAGGAGAGCCCCTACCCACTAAAAACCTCATGGATGGCCTTCCTCAGGCATGTAGGGAGCCCCCGGGAACACCAAGCTACTTCCGGGAACCCCCAGCCTCCGCTACCCCGCCGATACAGGGGAGCCCTCCTCGGGGGAGGCTGCAATACCTCCCCCGATCTCCACCACCGACGACCCCCGGCCACGGATCCCGGGTCGCCGTACCCGCGGGCGCGATTTCCTCGCGCCCGCCGGCGACTCGCGGCGGCGACGCAGCTGACGCAGGATGTCGAATGGAGGGAGCGTCCCAGAACCGTCGCCGCCTCGTACGAGATTGTACGGTAGCCTCTTACGATCCGTATGGCCATTATCTGCTGCAGGCTCCGTAGTAAGAGCTCTGCAGCGGGGAGAGTGAGGTCAGCCTTTCCTCTCCTGAGGGAAAAAATAACACCTTTCCTTTCCGTACTTTAAGTCCACATTTCCATGTGTTCTGTTTCATGTCTTGGCTGGCCAATATTAAAGATAGCTAGAGAATATTAAATATATTCTTATAGACGTATAAAGTTAAATAGCTCTGTGTATTTTTTTTACTTCATTTTTTTTCTTAAACTGATCGCAGTTTATGTAATGCTGAATAATATTATTTTATTATGAAATAAGTAAAGTCCTATAAACTGTAATATTTCCAAATAACAAGCATTTCTTTAAAATGGGTCATACTAAACTGACCTAGCTTTAAGTTATCCCGATGTCGACATAAATCTTATCCTTGATCCCCTTTATAGTGGACTATTGGGAAATTAAAATGTACTCCCCATCCCTCCCTCAGTACCTATGCAAAACACTTCGCCAGGCAACCCCGAAAACGTAATATTATTTTATACGTACACAGAAAATATGAAATATATTTTGTAATTTTAGATAATAGAAGATAATTTTCAGATTTCCTTTTATCGACAAGTAAACAAGACGAAATTAATGTTTGATGGCAATATGATTCCAATTTGATTGCTACAAAACGAAATCACTGGCGGACATTACAAAGTAATGCTTAATGAACGGGATAAAGAGAAAAACACACATAATGATTTTGGTATGGATAATATACTTAACAGATGAAATAGATGATGTGGAAATGGTTTGTTAATTATTTCTTTATTTACTAAATATATTTAAAAGGTTTATCCTTTACCCACTTCCACTAAAGCTATCTATCTGAAATTTTGCATACGCTTTTAGTTTTAATGATAATGCAAGATTTTATAAACGCCACCATTTTGAATCCAATATGGAGAATGGTAAAATAGCGACGTATCTTTTTTATAATAACCCCATATGAGTATCAAATGAAAGTGTTTGAAAAGAGGAATACAAAAAATAGAAAAAGTACTAAAATGTCAAAAATAAAATATTAATGACTAAAATTTAAAAATAAGAAGGGTGCCCAAGATTTTGTTTATAGTCATAACTATACACAAATACCATGAATAAATATGTTAAACGTATATTTGTATATTATTTTAACTTCAATAAAACTCCCCTGGTTAGTAAGTACATTTTATTTTATAACTATCCTTAAATAAACGCTTTTTTTAATATTTTCATTATCAATTGTATTATTAAATTTAACTTTTGTAACAGTATTCAGAACTGTATAAAAATTTGATCATAATTAATCTTATTTATTTTCTTCTTCGCACAATTATTGACAACTAGCTTGTGCTCGTGACTTCGTCTGCTCAGGACACTTATCATCATTTTATTTTAAACAATTCACATAATATCTTTATAAATAACTTGTATATTATTGTAAAGTTTTATTAAAACCTATTTAGTATTTTTTTCGTAAAAGAGTAACCACCATAGAGTAACATCCATACTTAGAAACTTGCGCGTTGAGAATATTAGCAGGGAATTAATGAAGCGTTGACTGGGGTTGGTCTTTTAAGGGAACTCGACAGATGTTATGCAAATCCTCAAGTAGACCAGTGCACCTTGCCTAAATAGAATTAAGTATTTTGCATAATTAATTATTGTTAGAACAGAGAGTGGCGGAAGCTTATCGCGGCAACTTAAGTAAGTATTGAATATTTATTTAATTTAAAAATTGCTTTACTGCTTTTCTAAGTCGGGTCTTATTGATTTTGCACAAATGCCATTCAAATATCAGTCTTATTGCAAAGTAAAGCTTTACTTCCGTCGATGTAATATCTGACTATGGAGTTAGTTTATAAAGTTTTGTAAGATGTAGGAAGTAGGCATTCAGTATCAGGTGAGTCTACCCAAAATCAAAAACATGGCCATGGGTCTACGACACAAAAACGTTAGGAAACCTCTGATCTAATCCAAACTTACTCTTTCGGGGATAATTTAAATTTGTTAAGGAACAGCAAATAGCTACAAAAGCTCTTGTAATGTACAAATGTTTTGTACAATACATAAAAATAAAATTAAAGAAAAAAAAACCTTTTTAAAAACAAGCTTTTATTATTTGTTTATAAAATGAACTAAAAAGTTAAAAATAAAATGAACTAAAAAGAAAAATAAATTATTAACACTAAAACTTTTCACCATACATAATTATTCAATCTCGTCCCCCCTCTTTATCATAGTCCCCATTTATAAATAAAAGCGTGTTACATTTAATACAACACAAAATTTTCCTCAAGCTATCACAATTTATTAATATAGCTTATAGCTAGCTGGCGTTCGTACTTCGTCTGCACAGATGGTAGATGGTAATTTAACAATGCTTAGTAATATTATAAATCGGAAAGTGTGTTTGTTTGTTCCACTTTCATGCCGTAACTACTAAACCGATTGCTTCGAAATTTGCAGACGTAAAGACAAAAGTCCGGCTTAAATAATAGGCTACTTTTTATCCCGGAAAAATTGACAGATCGCACGGGATGTGCAATAAAAGCTTCGCTCAAAAACTACTGCACAGTTTTCATGCGGTTTTCATCAAGAGATAGAGTGATTCTTGAGCAAGGCTTTGCGGTATTTTTTATCTCGGAAAAACGGAT
The DNA here is from genome assembly GCA_036419045.1 of Scirpophaga incertulas. NCBI lineage: Eukaryota > Metazoa > Arthropoda > Insecta > Lepidoptera > Crambidae > Scirpophaga > Scirpophaga incertulas. Next base: position 3,050,051 of record CM071639.1, on the reverse strand, counting down.
ATACCCACGGGAAGCGCGATAAAACCTTCGCGCCATAAACCGACTTCCGCGCATATGTAGCCGTGGGCAAAAGCTATGACCTTTAACCCTCTATAGACCCAATCCCAAAGTCCACGCGGGCGAAGCCGCGGGCAGAAAGCTAGTATCTTTATAAATTGTACCTTTTGTGTTAATCTTATGTATAATCTATAGTTTTGTGAAGTTTGATTAAAACCCATTAAGTGGTTTTCGTGTGCCAGTGCCACCATCTGTGTAGATGAAATACAAATAATTTCATTAAAACAAAAAAAAAAATACATCAGTTTGCTAATAACAGTGATTCCCACACTAGACATGAAATCTGTATCGTGGGTGTCACAACCAGCGCGAATCGAATTAAAAAGTTCAAAGCTGAAGTGAGAACAAGACGTGCCTTCTTTTACTCGGTAAGTCTAATTCTTAAATATATACACTTATGCTAATAATATACACATAAACATACACGCACAAAACACAAGCATACACATACATATATATAAACACATATACACATACATACATACAGATACATCTATTCTCTCTCTATTTAATATATGACAAAATGCCCAGCTTCAATAATACCAATTTCATTTCTTTATTTATCTATACTAATATTATAAAGAGGAAAGATTTGTTTGTTTGTTTGTTTGTAATGAATAGGCTCCGAAACTACTGGACCGATTTCAAAAATTCTTTCACTTTTGGAAAGCTACATTATCCCCGAGTAACATTGCCTACTTTTTATCCCGGAAAAATTGACAGATCCCACGGGATGCGCATTAAAGGCTTCGCTCAAAAACTATTGCACAGATTTTCATGCGGTTTTCATCAACAGATACAGTGATTCTTGAGCAATGTTTTGCGGTATTTTTTATCTCGGAAAAACGGATAGTCCCACGGGAAACGCCATAAAATCTAAATATGTAGCCGTAGGCAAAAGCTATGACCCTTAACCCTCTATAGACCCAATCCCGAAATCCACGCAGGCGAAGCCGCGGGCAAAAAGCTAGTTTTTGAATACATTTACAATATTCATATCTTTTTAAACTCACTTTCATTATTTGGTGGTATTTTTTATTAAAGACTACTGAGATTCTCGATAAGGAGTCAAAGGCAGGACACTCAGCAAAACATTTTTTAGTTCTTTTGATGATTTAAATTTAATATCATACAACTCCTTTTTCATGAGTTTTGTTACAGAGTTATATACATGAAATCCAACAAAAGGGTTGAAGCGCTCAGCAATACTACTCGATACCAAGGGTAGCCTAATTTGATAGATTCGTTTGCTATATAACAATTCGGTTTGTGAAGACAATACTTTTTTATGAACAGATAATATATACAGAGTTGTGTTGAGTATGAGTAATTGTCTTACACTAAGTAATTTGCTTTCGCTGTAAAGTAAGTTAGTAGGGTATCTAAAAGCTTTCAAAGCATAACTTTAAGGAAATCGCGGGCACCACCTAGTTTTTTACATAAATCAGCAAAGCTCTTTTTTAAGCTAGCACATCAGGGTGATCTCTATCTGCCTGATTCACACCAAAACTATCCAGACGTCGAAAACGTCAGAATGTCAGTCCCCAACTTCGCCGCCATGAAAGATGCTTCTACTTCACTTCGCTAATACGACCCGGGATGAACACGTGGGATGGTTAAGACATTCAAAATGTAATCGCCCATCAAATTATAGAGGTTATTTATTAGGTTCGAGAAATAGTTTGAAATATATGACACATCCCTGCTCGTGTTGGTTTGGATAGGAATCGCAAAATCGGACAAAATAATTACGGCTTCTAAATTTACGATTCTACTCAAATACCTTAAATTGTAAATTTAAAGATCAGTCGTTATATCAAATTAATTCCACACCATGTGCTCCGAGTATTAGGATTTTGTAAAGCTTTAACGTTCATGTCTTTTACTGTCTGGTATCATGCATATTAATTTTATTGATTCTCAACTCTACGAGAGATAACACAAAATCCAATTTCATATCTAGGATTTATCTATATACCGCAATATTAGATGAAAACCGACAAAGCTAAAAGCGATAAAACCACAAAAGATGAACGCTTTGTTATTAATGCTGTGCGACTTCGCCACGGATAGATTTAATTAGAGCAACCACGTCCCTAACAAGCCTACAGGCTTTGTGCGGTGTTCCAGAAAGTCCTCAGTGTCCTGGACACTACTTTGTTCGCGCTAATAATATTAAGGATGCAGTGTTATAATAAGGTTTTAAAGGGAATAGTTTATTTATAGTTTCTGCGACATTTTTATCCTTCTTTGTAATATATTATAGTTGAATGAGTAGGTATGATTGCTTAAATGTGGAAAAGTTTTCTTTTTAAAAGTATCAGCCTTATTTATAAGACCTTCTATTCATTTAGGATTCTGTCGGTAAGAAGAATGAAATCTTTAAGTAATACATTCATATTATTGTCCATCTGTCTATCAAACCCGCTTTACAACATTTAGAGGTATGAAATTGAAATTAACGTCTGTTTGTATCCCCTTGAATCTGTAAAAAATTAAGCTTCTAACTCAACGAAATTTAAAGATACGGCCAATTTAGCCTTATTTTCTATATACCTAAAATCTTAAAAGTTTTCACGAGGAAAGGTCGCGTAACATAAGAAAAGGAAAAATTCAAATAGTTAAAATGTTGAATCGTCACAAAAACGAGATTAAAAACTATTTTGAAATTAGTAAACTGATATATTTGTATCGATATATAAGGAAAAGCGTTTTAACAATAATTTCAAGGCCTTCTTTATAGATTCCACAGCTTCACTCACGCACAAGAACAGACCATGATAAATTTTGACGTTTCACTAGCTTTTGATTGTTTATAAGAAACATAAATACTTAATACGTCATCGTCATAGTTATTAACTCTATTCATGGTCTATAATATGAAACAAATAGATGTTGATATGAAAGTACACGTTTCAATTCCTTATGAGGGCAGATGACTTTATCTATCTATGCCATCTTTAACTAAGCTTATCATCATAAAAACATTGCCAATAGCTTGAACCAAGTGTTGTGCTCCTATAACTAAAGGTTCCTTTTGTTTTGATTGAGGTATTATTATATTCAAGTGATGCTTTACTTCTATTTTACATTTCTCAATTGGCTTTCTAAATTCAATCTATCTGATCAAAACATTGATTATAATTGATTAATTAACCTTTTAATTCATTCGAATTATTAAGAAACACGTTACTGATTTCAATAAAGTTGATCCGAAGTTCTGGAAATGATTGCGCTTAAACTGCACTTTTTTTGACAAAGAGTAATTATCGCTGCAGAATAGTTTCAATGCTTTCTGTGTAAAGAGGTCATTAGCAATTAACAGGACTCGAGCATTGTCCTCCCGGGCGATTCCGTAAACGGATTATTGCTGCACCTGGAAGCTTGGACGCTGGGAACGGGAACGGTAACTCGATTACGGAAAACACGGGAGCTTACTTTACCGGCGCGCATTCAAAGAGCATTAAAGGGTCTGACACTACAGTCTTAAAGTGACTCTGAAATGAATATCTCTAACTTTTTGATATAAATCCATGATATTACTATATGAATCTTTGGTGCGGAGTATACTTGAATACTGTTCTTCTATCTGGTTTCCGATTTATAACGTTCATATTGATAGGATAGAGGCTGTACAAAGAAGATTTGTTCGAGCACTGTGTGTGAAACACGGCATGCGCGCGAAAAATTCGGGATTACTCTGATCGTCTCAAATATTACAAAATGTACTCACTAAGTAAGCGTAGGCGCATAAGTGACTTATGTATTCTGCGTCGGATGCCAACGGATCTTATGATAGCAATTTACTAATGGAGATCGGTCTGCGGGTGCCGAGTCGGTCTGTGCGCAAACAATATCTTTTTCACATTCCGTTTTCTAATAACAATGTATCACAAAATAATCCTGTTTATAGAATGTGCCAATACTATAATGAATTATGTTCCGACCTTGATATATTTGGTGACAGCGCCCATGTATTTAGACGGACGCTCTTCACAGGTTGTGCTTAATTGTGGTTTGTTGGTTGTAATTTATAATTGTATGCATTGTTTACTGTCAGTTTATTAATTTTTTTTTGAAGAATGCTGTGCACAATTGTAATTGGACAGCAGATTCACCTCCATTGTTCTAAGCATGTTTATTTATATGTTGTAATCTGTGGTCTGTTATTGTGCCTAATAAAATAAAATAAAAAATAAAAATAGTTAAATGGTGGCTCACCGCATTGACTTCACTTCTTAATTTAGTTTCACAGTCGTCTATGTAATATATTATCGCCAATACAAGTACTTAAGAGATTTGTACGTTAATACTATCCTTTAGTCTCCCTCAAGGGTCTCCATATCGATAGATCCTGCGCTGCATGCATCCAACGCATTCCTGAGACTTTCGCCACACATTGATTATCTTTGTGGGAGGCATGACAACACCGTGTGCCCAGCATATACTTGCCACTCATTTCCGCTTCAACGGATATATCCATTATTAATAACTTATAATTTAGTTATTAAACACGCTAAGATATAACAGAAGTATCTGGTAATGGTATGTACAAGTGTCGTCATAGGTTATCTCATTTTAATCTGTCAATAGCTTTAACTCCTCCCTATCCTAAGTAACGTAAAACCCTTTTTATGCGAGTGGGAATGCTCCTTATGCACCATGACACCGCGCTGGCAAGGCGCGGTGTCATGGTGCATGTGTGGAGCTCTCCGGTCTGAGAGGACCGGCCTAGCCATTAAAACCCCCCTTCTCTGGGCCCATACGGGGCACATGGCAGGATCCGCTTTCGCGACTGCACTCCTTAGCTTTCAGTTTGAAGCTTTCTGATTATATTTGTCTACTCCTACGTGTATAACACTCTCAGTCTTAAAAAAAGCAAGCTAAAATTACGATTCCACATACGACGTGCGCACAGCTAGTTTATAAATATAGTTCATCATAGATTTATTAAATGTATTATTAATTAATAATTGATGAGTTTTGTAATTTGGTTATTTAAGATTTTTTTTTGTTTTGCTACAAAATAATGTTGTGTCAGATATATCAATCAAATCAGACTAATACAAAAATTGTAAAATTTAAGCTTATGTATTTAACTGATGTCTGTCTGCCGGTGTCCAAATAAATAAATTAATACTTATTTCTGTCTCAGAACAGCATTGCTTCAAGGGTAAGATAGACAGTAAAATTACTAAACCTGTTACTTGTACTATATCTTTTACTTGTATTTCAAAAACCTCCAGCAATCTTATTTGCTTCTGTGCTGAGTCGTAAGTGAACACCGTCAGCAAAATAGTATAGATCGTGCATTTATCATAATTGATTTTTAACTCTCGAAAAATTTGAGGATAGTAGAGTTCTGAGCCATCATCACTCGTGATGATAAATGACATGTCGTCATCGATCCGAACATCGGCCGAAGACGGAAATATGATTAATTTTGATTTCTCGTTTCCTCTGATTTTCAAAATCAGCTATATACTGTCAAGGATTATTTGAATGACGTCTACCTATATAGATAAGTTATAAAAACCTTTATAGATATAATGTGACTGATGAGGTGCCTGATATTCCCAATTTTTTTGTATGGAGCTGAGACGTGGACACTGAGGATGCGAGAACGTCGTAAGATTGACGCACTTGAGATGTGGTGTTGGAGGCGCATGCTAAGAATTCCGTGGACTGCGCACCGAAGTAATGTCTCGATCCTGAAAGAACTTAACATCAAGGAGAGATTGTCATGTTATGTACAAAAACGAATCCTCAAGTTCTTCGGGCACATCACACGTAACAAGGACTCAATGGAACGATAGTCGTGCAAGGGAAAGTCGAAGGCAAAAGATCTCGTGGACGCTCATCGACACGATGGACTGACCTCATTGGATCTGCAACCCACTCTACAATAAACGATAGCTCCCACATCGCCGAACACAGGGATGCATGGCGTCGCATCACTGAGACAGTGCAAGACCGAGACATGACCACGACCACTCTGCCAAGAGTGAACGACTAAGAAGAAGATATAATGTAAACTTGTTTAAAGTTGTAAAGGAAGTTGGGTTCAGATTATTTATCAGACGCCATCTTTTAATTGACGACTCTGTAAAAATACAGGGAGATAAAAAATAGCCCTTGCTGGTTCTTTCCGGTACAAGGTCTCCCTTCGTAGATTTGTGAACCAATGACGTGAAAAAGTGATTGTAAAAATCAAATTTGAAGAATAAATCTTTGATTTTGAACAGTAGAGGTATTTATACAGCCCAAAAAATCAACCGCCAACTACAAATCTGTGTGTTTTCAAAAATCCGGTCGCTTCGTAAAACTAATACTGCGAGATATTCGATAAACTATTACCCGAATACCGGGGACTGTTTACCTTTTTTCATTGAATTGCTCGCTGGTCCGATTAAAACGGGCTGATACGATCTGGAAGCTTTCGTATGCGATTCCTTTTGGATTTATTTGCCTGTGATTAAGGATGTATTATTGAATAATTTATTTAGTATCAGCACGCAATTTCGTCTGCGCAGGATTAGTATTTCAAGTATACCCGTTTTCAAGGTGTCGCCATCTCTGAGGTCCCGGGTTCGAATCCCGGTGGGGGCAGATGTTTGTGTGATGAATGCGGGCATTTGTACCTTAGTCATGTTTGTTATATATTTCTACCAAATTTATTTAGATATGTTTAATATATGTACATCTATCCGTTACCCTAGATCCCCTAACACAAGCCTTACAGAGCTTACTTTGGGCTAGGCTAATTGGCGTAAATGTAAGAAATATTTTAAAAAGCAAATAAAATATTATGTATATATATATAATATATATATATATATATATATATAGGTTTGTGGTCGGCAATAAATACACATTTTTATGTATAATACATTCATATAATGAATACCCACATGTGCAATCCGACACATTAACCTATCGTAAAGGTATATACTTTGCTATAAATAGGAAAAATTCTTACACTCACTCCAGTTAGCCAAGAGATGGTGTTACCATGAAACCGGTGTTCTAAGCACTCGGCTAGGGAGGTCATCATCCATTTAATTATGTAAATTTTTATTGTAAAACATAGAAATATATATATATATATTATATATATATATATATTATATATATATAATATATATAATATATATATATAATATATATATTATATATATATATATAACTCTTTATTGCACATAAAAATTTCACAGGAAATAACATTAAATATAAAATATGTACATAGGTGGACTTATCCCTAATAGTGATTTCTTCCAGCCAACCTAACTGGGGATTTAGTTATAAAATGCGGATACTACTTAAAATGCAATCAACAAAGTATAGAAAATTTACACTACACAAAACAAAGCAAAACTAATTACTTAAAAAAATACTAACTACATCTATTACTATTGTAAGGTTCATTATTTGTATTTAAAATTGTTTATTCAAACTGGCAACACTGAAAGAATACGAACCGTGAGTTAGTAATGAGTGGCGAGGAAGGGCATTCGACATCGGGCAGCGGAGCCGAGTGGTCGTGCTCTAGGAAAGTGTAGTAAGTGTTAAGTCTGTTGTGCGAAATACAATTAAGTTAAAGAAATAAACGAGTATTAATTCAGATAACGGAGTTTTACTACAAATCAGAAGTGGTAAGTACATGCTCACATTATTTTATCTATGAAGATGAAATAACTTTATTTGTTTAATGTTGGGTTACATTGTTCAAGTTTTGGTGTACACATAATAGTTCCGTCAGCATTATACCTTATTCTTGGGGGCATGCAAATTGTCAGTAATATTGAATTGTATTCAGATAGATGGAATTATAACTATAATAGATTTTCAGAGATGTCAATTTATAGAATGAAATTAAATAATACACAGCAGGCACCGTCATTCCGTGTGCACTGATAATAGCTATAACAAAGATAAGTTATACTCTCGTGGTCAATCTTAATGATTCTTATTCATCTTCTTATGGCTTCAAGATAATTACGCATTAAGCCAATTTCAAATGAAATTATTTTATTGAATTTGAAAACGTACGGTAGAATGTCATAAAAATGGATTAGCATGACACGTGGGTTGTACAGTACAACAAAGTAATTTTGTGAACCTAAAAATGGTTGAGAACCTATTAGTTTCCCTGAAATAGCAGTTTTCAAATACCCACATTTATTTTATTTTACACTTCCATTTTTGTCTCTTCCCTTCTTCGTTGTATGATAAAATAATAAATACCTACGCATATCAATACTTTTCGTGATTATTAAAACTATAAATATATAAGCAGATATATATGGCAGGTATATAAGTACATAGTAATCCAAGACATTGCCTTGCTGGTAGTGTTTTATGATATCTTTCTCGAGTGATTTATTGCGATTTATTTCGACCTTCATTTTTTTCCTTCTTTTCTCTCTTAGAAGGTCAAGGTCACATTAGAGGTCAAAATTAGTTAGATTGAAACCAGTGTGGGGTATTTAAAAGGGGGCTGAAATTTTCATTTATTTTGCACTCCGATGCATAGTTTCTGAGATATTTCACGATTTCCATTTTACCTATCACTCACTACTGCTTATTTTCCGAACTATTACTAACCACACTTGGTTTGTGAGTCATAGATAATGGAGCAAAGCGAGAACTGGGTCAACCGTCATCTGCAAACGCCTGAGCGTGCTACATCGCGACGCAGCGGACGCGACGAAGGCAGACGAAGTCGGATTCGGCTACGCGGTGAGGCGAAGGGCTACCGCCGCAGTCGTCCGCGTTACCGGAGCCGCAGCTCCACTCGTCGCAGTCAGCGCAGTCGGAGTATCCAGGATAAGGAGCGTGAGTTAGAACGAGAACGCGAGAGAGTTAAACGGTTAGAGCAGGAAATTAAAATACAGCGAAGTCTCTTAAGCTCTTACGCGGAACCCCGTGACCGTTCACGACACAGTGTACGTGCAGCTCCACGAGATTCGCACAAACAACAACCTTCTACAAAGGATAAAGAAAGTGGTCAGCGGCGCCACCCCGTCATAATAACGAGGAACCAGTTCTCCGTTCTGTTAGGCGGTCGGCTAGTCCAGTATTTTCTGCGAGAGACATAATTGATATTATAACTTCTATGAAACCATCTCAGCCATTAACGGCTGCACAAGGATCAAATAATTTAAACCACAAAAACATACTACACTATATTGTATTTTTATATTATATTATTATAATTATTAACATTGAAAAGAGGAGATAAAAAATAGACCTTCAGAGTTTCTTGCCTGTTCTTCTCGAGAAGGCTCTCCCAATTTCCGAACAGGTGTCGAGTCAATATATTTTTTCTTTTTTTTTTTCCTTATTCGTACGTGCGGACAAGGTTTTTGTTTTTTTTTTTCCTGTTTTGTTTGTTGACGTCAATAAGTGCCTGTAAAGGTCTATGTTGAATAAATATTATTTTGATTTGATTTTGATGGATGGATTGTTTGTATCGTACAAACATACTTGCCTAGCTGCCTCGACTTTCATTAAAGTATCCAAGCAGATGAACCTGGTATGAGGGCGTGAACTCTATCTTATTTAACTGGTCGGAATGGCAGGAGAAGCTGATGACAGCTTTTCCATGTGAACAGAACTTTGGCCAAACCCTGGAGGACATGCTAAAACGTAGAAGTAAGTTTAACGAGCCGATCGAAGTTTATTTTTATGAGAAGATGGCATTATTAAACTGGTGTGACGTAATTGGAAAGCGAGCGGTCGATTGCGTTATTCATGGTTTGAGCGATAGAACGTTAAAAACCAGTGCTCTGGCACTGCGTTGTACGCACCCTGACCAACTGTTACAATTTCTCGTTAGTAACAAAGATATAGCACAAGCCGCCCCTAATCTTGATCGCACTACTAGTTATAAGAATAGGTTTGTACACAATTCTAGACCATATAATGGTAATAATACAGATTCTAAGAAGCCTCACACTGTTACAATCAATCCTGGCTTATTTTGCTACAACTGCAACGAGCGTGATCGTATATAAGACTTCTGAGTATTTGGAATTCCATAGTGTTGACAACGAATTACCTTTCTACGGTTCCCAATTAAAGGACGTCCAAAATATTAAAGTTATAGTAACCTTCTTTATCAATTTATGTGGGCCAGCCACTATAAACTGTATAACTGAGCCAAAAATAAATGGTAATATAATAATAAGTTGCAAGGTTATAGGCAGTCCTGTAAATCAGTACATAACCTATGGCGGCGTTTACTCAGTGAATAGTGGTATGGTAAAAATCAGTGTCGCCCCTATCTCCTACAGGCTTCTATTGAGTATGGGTGTCACATTATGTCGGGGTACACATATACGCATAGTAAACCGTATCGTTTCTTCAGGCTCGAACGTTACCGCGTCCGATCTTCGAGAAATCGATAACAGGATGGTTCGTATGGGTGATAGCGCGGATGAACATGATAGGCAAAAATTATTAGATATTTTACATAAATATAAACACTGTTTTGTTTCTTCATTAAAGGAATTAGGGTGTACGAACGTGACTGAAATGTCAATCGAGCTGGACACTAAAAAGCCAGTCGTGTATCGCCCTTATCGTTTATCGCATAAGGAACGTGAACAAGTTCGCACCATGGTAGGCGAAATGCTGGATGCCGGAATCATCAGGGAATCGGTGTCTGAATATGCGAGTCCGATAATTTTAGTGAGGAAGAATGACGGCAAGTTCCGAATGTGTGTTGACTATCGGCCTCTAAATTCACTAACCGCTAAGGAACGACACCCGATGCCAGTGATTGAGGACGAGATTGCTCGCTTGTTTGGACAGGCGTACTTTATCACACTCGATTTGGCGTCTGGTTACTACCAAGTACCTATATCGGAAGCATCCAAACATTTAACAGCTTTTGTAACGCCGGATGGACAGTACGAGTTTAATCGTATGCCATTCGGCCTTGCTAATTCACCTGCCGTATTCCAGCGGATGATGCACAAAGTTTTAGGATCAGCACGATATTCAGAAGCCACTGTTTATATAGATGATTTGTTAATATACGGAAAGAATAAGGAACAATGTTTGAGCCGTTTTGAAAATGTTTTGAAACTCCTAGACAAAGCAAATTTGACCCTAAACTTATCGAAGTGTGAATTTTTGACTACTAAAGTAGACTACCTGGGCTATGAAGTTAGCGCCGCTGGCATAAGGCCAGGTGGCAAGAAAATCACTTGTGTCATTGATTTCCCACGTCCGCCCAACCAGCACGCATTGCGACAGTTTCTGGGTCTTGTCGGATATTTCCGCAAGTTTATTAGAAATTTTGCACAAGTGTCTCATCCTCTCAACAAGTTGTTGAAGAAGGATGTGCAGTGGTGCTGGATGGACGAACAAGAGAAAGCATTCCAAGAGCTCAAGGACAGGTTAGTACATAGACCCATATTGGCTATATATGATCCTAATGCGGAGACAGAACTTCACACTGATGCCAGTAAAATAGGCATCGGTGGAATTCTACTCCAGAAGCCCTATACCGACGCCACATTTCGCCCTATCGCTTTCTATAGTCGACAGACAACGCCCGAGGAAAAGCACTTTCACGCTTACGAATTAGAAACCCTGGCGGTGATCTGTTCTCTCAAAAAGTTTCGCGTGTATCTTCTTGGACAGAATTTTAAGGTAATAACGGATTGTAGTGCATTACGCAGTACTTTTGTTAAACGCGACATAATACCGCGAGTTACACGATGGTGGCTGCTAATGCAAGAACTTCACTGTACAATAGAATATAGAGCTGGTTCTAAAATGTACCATGTGGATGCTTTGTCACGTAATGCCATTCAAGATAGTGAAACTGCCGATGCATTGCAACAATATCCCACAGTAATGTCCATTAGCAATGGTGATTGGCTTCAGACCTTACAGTTAGGAGACTCTGAATTGTCCAGAATTAGAGATATACTTTTGCTAAAAACTGACGCTGAAGGTCTAAAGTACATTAAAGACAACTACGTCCACAAATAACCAGTTATACAAAATAGTTGACGGTGAAGATACTAATTTACGCTGGGTTGTCCCGAAGGGTGCGAGGTGGCAGTTATGTCGTTTCAACCACGATGACATTGGGCATTTCGGTGTGGAGAAGACCGTCGATCGAATTAAGAAAACATATTGGTTCCCAAAAATGTCTAAATTTATAAAAAAAGTACGTTCAGGCATGCGTCCAGTGCGCTTACGCAAAGAAAAGTACTCAGAGTGAGCGCGAAGGACTTTTACATACTATAGAAAAAAATCGACGTTCCTTTCCACACGGTCCACATAGACCATCTCGGTCCCTTCGTGAAATCCAAACGCGGAAATACTCACCTATTAGTAATTGTAGAAGCATTCACAAAGTTTATCTTTGTAAAACCGGTACGAAATACGAACACTCAGAATTCCATACGCGCACTGGAAGAGGTGTTCTTCACGTTCAGATTCCCTGATCGTATCATTAGTGACCGCGGGCCATGCTTCACATCCCATGCGTTTAAAAGATTTTGTTTGAGTAAGGGCATCAAACATGTTTTGAATGCGGTGTCTTGCCCACGCTCTAATGGTCAAGTTGAGCGATATAACCGTTCAATATTGGCCTCTTTAACTGCTCTAAACTTAAATGATGATGAAAAGTCATGGGACGAGAAAATTGACACGGTACAGTGGGGCTTAAACAACACCAAACAAAAGACCACTGGGAGGACCCCTGCGGAAGTAATGTTTGGAACTTCCATGAATGCAGAAATCAATCCAAAATTTAATGAAATTAGGCGTAACACATGTGAGGATAATAATGTTATAACGATGAGGCAGGACGTTAGGGATAGAATACAGCAGGAGCAAATAAAACAGAAGGAAAACTACGATAAAAATAGGAGGCCAGCTCGCTCGTACCAGGAAGGCGATTTAGTAAAAATCACGAAAGTAGCTTTCAGTAATGAAGGTAAAAGCACGAAGCTTTTACCATCATACATAGGTCCGTATAGAGTTATTAGGGTATTAGGAAATGACCGATATAAGCTGGCGTCCGTAAACGGACTAACGGGTACCAAAAGGAAACGCAAACGACCGTTGCGGCTGACCGAATGTTGCCCTGGGTTCATCTGGTTGCTCTTGAGGTTCATAGTGATTCAAATGATGAAATTATAAATGATTCTGCTTCTGAAATCGATGATTAATAATTTATTCTTCTGAGAAGTTGTAAATTGGTCCAAGTTGTACATGTACACGAAGAACTATGTATTATTGCTATAATTATTATGGAAATAAAAATTGATAATGACAGCTGGAGACCGTTAAATTTTCGAATGGATAACAATACCCTTTTTATGTTAATAATTGTTATTTATAATATTGATTGCGGTACAGCTCCTGCTAGAATTGGATGGGTTAGCAGGAACTGATATACGTTTGCGAGAATTGGATGGGTTCGCAAATGTTTGGGTTAATTTTGTCGTAAGAATTGGATGGGTTTACGACAGATAAACTTATGCCTTAAATTTAACCTTACTAGAATGGATGGGTTAGTAAGGATTGAATTTATGGCGTTACCCAGCAGTCCCTGCTAGAATGGATGGGTTAGCAGGAACTGGGAGAGTTTACTGAATTTTTGTGTTGAAAGTGTTTAATGCCTTACTAGAATTGGATGGGTTTACGACAGATAAACTTATGCCTTAAATTTAACCTTACTAGAATGGATGGGTTAGTAAGGATTGAATTTATGGCGTTACCCAGCAGTCCCTGCTAGAATGGATGGGTTAGCAGGAACTGGGAGAGTTTACTGAATTTTTGTGTTGAAAGTGTTTAATGCAAATTACGAGAG